>JAKTSN010000006.1:0-600000 GCA_030580235.1 Suhomyces sp. yHMH580 | reverse complement strand
CTCGAGTTATTGGATCAAACCAACCAGGACACTTTGTTGAGACAAGCTATCATGACGTGCCCCAACTTGTCAATTGTAGAGATTTTGAAGCAAATCTTAAACCTGAAATACACAGAATTAGAGAACAATAGCCAAATCTTTGAAGATTTACTCAATAGAATCATTGGTGAATTCAGTGTCAATGAAATCACAATCAAATTTAAGCAATTACTTGCTATGCAAATCAACAAGGACGATCCAGAGTCGGTCTCGATCAACTTGGATCACCTTTTAAACAGATTATTGCAAGTAAAGAGCAACAACAACAGCTGGTATTTCATTGAATTGCTTATTGATGTTGGTGGTTTATTCAACTGGTCCACCAGTACCATTGATACGTTGAGTGAATTGATCGATACCAAGGTCGACTCGTTGGTCCACAACAACTACAACTTGACCTTAGTGAACCAGGCCATTTTGCAGCAAGATCCTACCAAGAAAAAGAGATTGGGCAAAAAGGGCAAAAAGTCCAAGAACGATATCGTGGCTAAGAACTCTATGCATAACTCTCAACTAGACTCGATCTTGACCATCAACAACAACACCACCAACAGAAATTTGTTGCACAACGACGGGGTGTCGAGAAAGGTTCCAAATTACTCTATTGAGCGTTTGGTTGTATAGCTGTAAAATACACGCAACATGTAAAAAGCGCCTAGCCTGCACATTGTAACATGCAAACCTGCCTGATGGGTTCGAAAATTGATCAGTCTTCATAAGCTGATTTGAGCTGACCTCAAATCCACCTCAAATCAACCACATGAGTACTTCTGCGGCTATACAAGCCTATAGGCAACTGTTGAGAGCAACACGGGTGGCGTTCCGCACCGATATCCCAGTTTTGAGTGCCGCCAGAGCCCAAATCAGAGAAGGGTTTGAAAAGAACAAATCGATACAGGACGCTGAGCAAGCCGCCGAAGAAATAAAAAAACTCACAGACGTCAGTACATTTTTAATCAAAAACATAGTACAGGGTGAAAAGCAAGATAAAGACGATAGATACTATTTGAATTTTCACGACAAAACCGAGTTGGGCGATAACGAAACCATCAAGCAAAGTCTGAAGAACATGGGTTCATTGGCTGGAGTTAAGGCCAAAAAACGCCCCCAGTAGCTGACTGCTACCATGTATATAGTCAATAAAATAATGATGTATGTAGTGTAGTCAGAATAGTACTGATGGAACAACCGATAAGAGCAAGCCTAATTGATCTACCAAACTAGACGTGGTTGTACAATTGGTGCTTATGGCATGAACACCTACTCACTTCCACTTACAAAAATACAGTTTTTTATGTATTCCGTTAGGTTCTATACTCATTAGTCAGTTAGGTTCTATACTCATTAGTCAGTCAGTTAAGCTCAGCTGCTTGCTAGGTTATATTTAGAAAGAGAATAGAGCAATTTTTATATTAGCTAGAAGCCGCCAAGAAATGGCTACTGTAGGAGCTTCTTTGTGAGCGTAGGCAGTACCGGCTGAGGAGTGCTGGCTTAATGGTCATGCAGTAATAGTACCTCTGGTACCAATCAATTACTTACTCAATGTTAAAATTTTCGGAATAAGTGGGTAAAAACGCGGAGCATTTCGACTCGCAGTCAAGTCCGGAGTTTCCCTATTTGAAACTGGTTGAGGAGCGTGTAGCGTCGTAGAAGTCAGAAAAGTATCTATTTGAAACATAGTTCTTTCTTGTTCTGCCCAAAGTCTATAAAGAAAATATAGACTCGCTATGATGAAAGTGATTACATTGTTCAAATTATACAGAGCATTGAGAAAACTGAGCTTGATTTTGTATCAAGATCCACTGACTTATTCTTTCATCGTTAAAGGTGTTTCACAAAACACAAGACCTTTTTCTTGAGTTGCAATCAAAATCTCATATTTAAAGAAATTTAAGCGGATTTTGCAAAAATTGTAAGAAAATAGTGTCAAGCTTCAATTGGTGTGAGGATCATTAGTGCTCAAGGATATATTTGATACACAACTAGACGTTTATCTATCTAGAGCATGTGTTGACTCTGGATAAAGTTTCGCCAGTCAATCAATTGCATTCTTAGTTCGTTTTGTTTCACACAACAGAGCTAGCCACAAGATCATTCCCATGATTATCCGTACCGAATAAAAAAGAAGCGTGCAGCACGAATCCATTCAATCAAAAATTACATTGAAGGTTTACATGTCATCAGCTCGGATGTTTTCGTATGACTGCTAGGGTGGTGACTTCAATGAAATGGCTGCAATCAATCGTGCACGGCCCAAACCAAATTTGGCTACATCCAGTGCATTTGAAAAAATAGGGTAGACTTAGCAAATAGACATGGACTCTAGCGCAGAAAGACGAGATATTACCATCAGTAAGGCTCTTAGCAAGCTACTTAGACACAAAGCAGTTGAAGAGGATCTTACTATTGACAGCGATGGATATATAAAAATCGATGATATAGTGAGGCATCAGTACCTCAAGTCCAAGAAAGCCACCAGAGAAGATATCGAGCGAATTGTAGCCAATAATGCGAAACAAAGGTTCAGTATAAAAGATGATAGGATTTGCGCCAACCAAGGCCACTCCATAAAAACTGTATCCGATACAAACCTTGTGAAATTAACCCGGGAAACTATTCCCTCAGAAGTTTTTCATGGAACATACATGAATAAACTCAGTGCGATAGTTCAATCTGGGGGCCTTAGTAAAATGAAACGTAATCATATACATTTTACGAGTACATCAGCCACGCTATCAAATATCTCGGGTATGAGAAACAGCGCCAATTGTCTTATCTACTTGAACATTGAGAAGTGTTTGGCCAGTGGCATTGAATTTTATAGAAGTGCTAACGACGTCATACTAAGCAGCGGCAACTCTGATGGGATAATAACGGTCGACTTGTTCGACAGAGTAGTTGACAGAAAAAGCGGCTCTTTTGTGGATATCACAAAGTAAAGAATAACAATCGAAGCACTGATGTCGATGTAACATCTTGACTAAATCATCCAAACAAGAGCTCTTTTAGTAGAACGATTAATAATATTTTTTTAAGCTCGAGCTAAATTTAGAATTAATTGATAGAAATGAATGTGCGACAATTAACCAAGGAGTAGAGACGAGTGATTCCGCGGGAATATGTGGACCAAAAGCTCGACATCCGGGGAAGATATGATGCATGAGACGGCTTACTCAAGCATGTGCAACAGATCAGATATAACTAACAGAAAATGAAGTACAAGAACGGAATTAGTCACACCATTTGTGGCGGGGTAGGATGTAGAGAAGTGAATTTGGAGGAGTGACTGAGCAAATTACATTGGAGGCGGACATTTGATTACTCCGACCGAAGAAGTTCGATTTCTCCAGTGCCGGAACCGCTTACTTCGAACAATCAGGTAGAAGCTTATTTGGCGAATCAGCCTATTTGTCGAACCTTAAAAAAAGAAGCACCGAAATTACAGATGCGTTAGGGAACGAATATACGGGCATAACAATCGAGGTAGATGCGATTTGTAATACACGATTGCAAACCAGAAAGCCTAAGCAATTATCTACATGAGCCGCCCCAGCCATATTTTTGTTACGTCAGCTGACTTGCCCGGCCACGATTGCTTAGTGCGGACCACAGATGGCGGGCCCGAGGCATTTTAGTATGGGGGGCTGCCTGAAAAAAAAAAGGCATTTTCACAGTATTGCCACTGTTTGCCACCATTATCAGTTGCTAGATGTAAAGCGACCCCATATACAACTTTGAAGACCTAGTCTCAGATTATCACTTAGATGTTAATACGCGCTTTTTGACTCTGACTTTCCAAGAAAAAAAAAAGTTGCTGTGCAGGCCATCTGTTTACGAAAGGCGGTGATGCAGGGTTTTTGTGAGTTCGCCTCGTACAAGTTATGGCCCAGCCAGGCGGTGGAATTTATCGGTAGCAAGCTATTTTTTCGGTGAGATCAGAATTATGTTCTAGAACGCCATATATCAAGATTCTCAACCGTTTCCGCTTAAGTAATAAACATGCATCTCTCTTTATATATCCGACGCCTGCCTCATCGAGGGTTTTGATTCGCAACAATGATCATGACAGTTCATATGAACCAACATTCGCAGTTGGCAGACGATCCACATATGGGCCACTACAAAGACAACCAGATATGTCAGTGGTACTGTTGTTCGTGTGGTCAAAGTTATGGATCTATAATATACAAAGACACTGGCGACAAATCGACTTCAAACTTGTCTAATCATGACAACGCATCTTCCACCTACAAAACTCTCAACGACTACTTACTAAAATCATTAAAGCACTACAGCCAACTAATTTATAGTCACTACCAAGAAGATGACGCCAATGCCGAGAACACCATGACAGCCACTTCCAGCGCGCATGAAGGTGTCACTGACTCAACAAATTCCACCGTTGTGTCGCCTATAGTGGAAGCACGTCCCCAGTCTGGTGGGAACACTTCTGTAGAGAACAACTATGTTATAGACTCGCCGTCTCGCAACAACACCACCACACCTCTATCTGAAGACTCATCCAGCAACTACAGCTTTAGTCCAAACTCCAACCTGACCCCTCACAAATCAGACTCAAACATCTTGCTTCAGGTTCCAACAAGATTTACCTGCCATCGTTGTAACCATATGATGTGCCCATACTGCCCCAAAGTGCGATACAAGGATCTAGCCAGCAATTAACCTATCTAGACTTATGGTCTAGCCATATGATCCGACCGAACCGCTAAATTCTTCTTTTTTGGGAAGGTTTCGCACCATCCATGTCAGTACCCCTGTAAATGCGCAATCTTCAAGATCCTCAGCATTTGAAATAGCGTGCGCGCAAAAATATGACCGCATGCTAACCCATCAGAATCAAACTTGGAGTTCAGCAAGTATGTCATGTTCTGACACTTTAGTTCTTGTACTATAATTAAGCAGGGCTTAAAATATATAGTTGTATGTAATAATACTATGGTAATGATTATAAATACGTGGTTCTTGTATCTGTAGGTTTCCTATTACGCTATGAATCTCTTCGTTGCTGCAAAGAAAAATAAAAGCGACCTCGGTGAGGGTCGAACTCACGATCTTAAGATTAACAGTCTTACGCCTTAGCCAACTTGGCCACGAAGTCTAATTTCTTGACATAGACGTCACCGAAATAGTTATCAGTTGAGTTTCTGGTCAATCAGCTAATAAACCTAAACAAAAACCCAGATAAGGTGGATTTGCAAGAGTTTGAGGGCAAGGAAATTTTGTAAAGTTCAAGAAATTTACAACGCAAATCTCACACCGATGAAAATAATAATTGACGTCATTTCCATCGCTGCATTTCCTAAATTCACTGGGCATGAAATAACTTTACACAGTGGAATAGACAGAAGACAGCTGAGCTAACACCAAAAAGAGAGTACCAAACCTTTTACTAGCCACCAAACAGGGGTGCCCTCCCATTGGTCCTGTATCTCAACATTAATATCATAAAAGTTTCTAGACCAAATGGCATATTTCTTCAGGTTGAGTCAACAATAGCCATTCGTTAGACGAAGCGATTTGAAAATATCTCAATGCATCGCTAGAAGCCGACGCACTCAATTGTAACTTATTGGTCGAGAAGAACTTTATCAATCATTCAATCGCAGCACACACTTGCACATTATGGTGCGCAAAAGGCTAGTGAGCTAAGGGGCAAAGCGTTTATTGCAATACGTCTTTACTACCACTTTGCTTCAATAGGTCTAGCCAAAAATACTTTTAAGGCTATTGCCAGCTGGAATGCACGAGGAAAAGTATGGGCTTTTCTTCCGGCTTGCAGTTCAGAAGTTATTTGCATGGATGTACATTCCTGATTTTCGCAGCCAACAAAAAAATATGACTTGTGCTATTTTATAGTCATGTAATAACCCGCCTCTCTTCCTTTGCTATAAAATTATGGCTGCTCATACTGGCTCTAGATTTCAGGCCACTATGTTCTAGCTCTAAAGTATGAGACCAGTTCAGACTTTTCGATCAGACAAGGTAATACAGCGGCGGGGAGAACGTAATACTTTTGAAACGCTGTAACCTCCAAGGATGCATTATGATGTAGTAAATTCCACACGTCTCCAGGGCTATTACGGTATGACATTAATTTATGGTCTCCCGTAGAATAACATATTCAGAGCTAAGTTTTAGTCGGGAGAGACAAGATGACCGTAAACCAAAACCATAGCTATTTTGAGTCTAGCACGGCAAATATGATAAAAGTCCGAGTGCATCTATTTTAGACGCATCGGTGAAAAAGAAAGATAAGATACACCCCTTAACTCAGATTCCAGGCAATGGTTGCGATCAACTCGCTTTACATTCACCTTGATGTGCTAAGCTGTAATATACTCATATCATTAAACAGAGACTGATTAGAGTTGAGGGTGGCAAGACTACAAAGGCAAGGCGCTTGGGCTTAAATAAGCAATCCGGATATAGACTCAAGGCAGAGTAAAATCGTTTGAATTTAAATTTTAATTCTAGTAGGAGTTTGGTATTAGTGGCGAGAGTTGTACCTCCAAAGTCTCTGAGGTGAGCCTCAGTGAAAGTGTGTTTTGATTTGTGCGACTTGTTTCAACATGCAAAATCGCTTTACTGGTTACGCCATGACAATTTACAACGAAATTATCTACAAATACTCCACAAGCAAGGATGTCTAGTGAAAAGGAAGTAGATATTGAGGTCGACGCCAATGGATCGGACGATGAATTGACGAAAGAACAAAGAATTGAAGCCGCAAGAAAAAAGTATGAGGAATTGAAGAAGAAAAAGAATAAGAAGAAGAAGTCGAAGAAGAAGACTGACGACGACGGAGAGGACGCCGATAGTAAGGACACCACGCCAGCTGTAGAAGATACAAACGAAGTCAAAGAAGAAGTATCTGAAGCTAAAATTGAACCTGAATCAGAAGGACAACAACCTGACGAGCACGATGAATCAATTGAAAAGGAACCTGTCGAAACTAAAGCAGAAAACGACGATAATAAAGATAAGGAAGTCACTGAGGAAGTAGAACCTGAAAAGCACGATCAAGTGAAAGAGGAAAGTATAAAAGATGCAAGTGCTGTAGACGAAGGTACAACAAACACTTCTGAAACTACAGATTCTGCGGCAGAAATCAAGGCATTGAACGAAACTATCGAATCTCAAAAGTACACAATCAGAGAATTGAGAGATACCAACACAGATTTGAAACTCACGATGCACGATTTGCATGATCAGATAAAAAGCCTTGAGAATGAAATAAAATCGCTAAAGAACACCAACAGCTTCCCCGGAGCCTACACTCCTGAAGCTGCTGCTCCAGTAAGAGCAGCAACCACAGCTGAACCGGTGTTCAAAAACAATGCATACTCCGACCAGCAGGAGACCCAGACGCAGACCGATGATTTCAGAGCTAAATTGATGGCGTGGAAGGGCTGGCAAGTGGATATGACCAATTGGAATGGATCCGCGCATGGTCAAAAGATAGCTATCTAATATTAACGCTTATAAATGAATACAGGACAATTACACGTGCTATAAATCTGGCTCGATTATTCTATATGCTATGCTGCCTGAATAATGTACAATTCTTGGCTCATCACTAGCCCCGATTGTGTTGCTCTTGGGATGCTAGCTCTTCTCTGTCTACCTCTTGTTCAATGACTTTCTCGATAACCACAGCTCTTTGGTATCGATCACTCTGGATTCGGCTCTGGGCACGATCTTTTTATTTATATCGAACGATTGAACTTTGACATGTATAGGGCCCTTTTTGACAGAGCTAATTTTGGCTTCCTTGATTCTTCTGAGCTTTTCCTCCTTAAGCTTTTGACGAGCCAACTTGGCACTTCTTTCGTCCAATTCTTGTGCTTTCAAGTGTCTACCTTGAGCTTGGGTCTTTTCTTCCTCCAACGTACTGAATATATCCTCAGGGAGAAACTCGGGAAGTTCACTTTCGGTGGTTTTCTTTTCCGACTCTCGTTGCTTCTTTAATTCTTGTTGTTGTTTGTTCTTCAAATTTAGCTGTCTTCTGGCTTCTTTGGCTTCTTCTCTGACTTGTTGTAGTTGGAGCTGTTCTTGTTTCTGCTTCTCTATTATGGACTTCTTACTCAGGCTGGTCGATTCTTCTTCTGGTGCTTCATCTGAGTCCGAATCTGATTCTGGCTCGGATTCGACAGGCTCTTCCTCCTCTTTGGTTATGCTGATATGTTCTTCAAAATCATCATCGTCGAACTTCTTCTTGGTGGGCTGTTTGTGCGTATCCAATCTACTTCTAGTAACCACCATCGTTGTTCTGCCTACTAATACTACTCTACTCGTCTTGAGCTCATCTCATTTTTCAGTTTGAGCCGCGCACGCCCCAATATGGATGCAAACCAATTCTATATACTAGCTAATCACTAGAGAGTTGGTTCCAAACTGCCTCCAGCGTGGTTTTGCTGCATTATTTTGAAGCTGCTGTACAAGCTCATATTTAACAAGCAAGTCCAATGTACTTTTGCTTATTTCTATCCCATCGATGATTAGCAGGTGGAGTTTAAAGAAGCTTGGTGCTGGGGTAGCAGCTACTACTGCTTTTTTTCGAGCGCGCCCAAACGGGCTGGCCTGACTAGGCGCAGATTGTGAGCTTGTAACCTTTGGTTTGAACAGATATGCGCCGAACAACTCAATGAGCCCCAAACCTTCGACTTTCGTAAAGCTCAAGTCTAGTAGCTTGAGCAGTAACTTGTCAAACCCGAATTTTTCGAAATCGTTATGGAATTGCTTCATGGATTGGGTGTCGAGTTCTAGATCGTTCAAATATAAGTTTTCAAGGCGCGGTACTTGCATCAAGATATCATAAAGAGATAGCACCGGCGCCGATCTTGCTGTGTGAAACGAATCAGTCTTGAACTTTAGACATGGCGAGTTTCCAATCATCAAAGTAGTTATGCCAGAAGGCCTACTACCCCCGATAATAGTCAAGAGTTTAATAAGCCCTTTAGATGTCAATGAACACCCAGTAAGGTCAAGGTAGCTAAGTGATTGTAATTGCGGTAAATCGTTATTGACAAATTCGTTAAGGCTGCTGGAATCCTTGATCACGTCCTCTCGAAATACTAATTTTTCAAGACGAAATTGGGGATTGTAGTTTTTAAGCATTTGGAAGAATTGCACCAAGCTAAAATTGCAGTTATTCTCAAGCGTTATTGTGCGCAATTTCGGAGAGCTGAGAAAGAAATCTCCGAGTCTGGGCAAACGATTATGGAAATCGAACGATGCCAATGTGAGTTCTGTGAGATTGGGGAATTTGTATTTCAAAAACGACGGATATGGATTGTAAGTATCCAATTTGGCCGGTAGCATCACTTCGCTTCGCACAAGCTTGGGATGATTTACGAGTGTAAGACTCTCTAGTGAATCGTAGCTAGTATCAGCCGTAGAAGCCATGAGTTTACGAAGCCTTATATCATTGACCGGGACAAGTTCGTTGTAACTTCCACTCATCTCTGGTGAAAGCACCACTATCGAAATCACCCGGAGCCTCTTAAACAAAGTCAAAACTAGTTCGTCGTACCTCATTGAAGAATTGAGCCCAAGCTTCAAAGATTCTATTCTGCCAACATTATTCAATCGCCAACTAGCTTTGATAAGTACCGACAAGAATAGCTGGAAGTTGAAGTTGTTGTCGTACAATTCAAACTCTCCTAGTGGAAAATTGGGCTCAGTGACAATACTGCTCAATATGCGGTTGAGATGAGTGGAATTGATGGTGGAGCGAATTTTAAACGACTCGAGTTTCCGAGAAGTATTTCGAAGGATCTTCTTTATCATGCTGACACCAGCGGTAAATTCGTTTACAGTAATGCTTGGTCGAAATTGGATACGGTTCATGTATAGAGCTGGAATTCCCGTGAGCTGTGAATACCATCTTTTGCTGACAAGGTGACATCCCAATAAATTCTTCAAGCTGAGCTTTTTGAAGATAAGTTCAATTATTTCGGGTGGAAACCGTACCATGGGATCCGTGGTCGCCTTAAGCCTCTTCTTCTGCGGCAAAGGCATGCTAGCTGTGCGCTTCAAGGGAGCCTTTATGACGAGATGGGTTTGGACTTGACTAGCCTGGCTTGCCGATTGCACCCGAACCTGCAGGCTCGGTGTACTCGATGATGTTGTTGTAGTATTTTCAGACCTCTGTATAGAACCCTTGATAGCTCTGCGTGACTTTAGTTCCTTATTGAGCTTAGTGTACTTGTCATTCAAGCTTTGAAACAATTTGGTGGGAACTTCGATATCGTGATCTTCAATTGCTTTCTTGATTATACCGATGCCTTTCTGATAGCACTTATATGCTCCAATCTCATTGCCTTTGGCTAATTCGAGTTTTCCAACCCGTAAATAGCCTTTACAGCTGATAGGCTCCAACTTGATTAGCTCGTTCCCGTCCTTCAATGCCCGTTCAAATTGGCCCAATTTTTCATATGTAGCAGATCTCTGGTCAAGAATCAGTCCTAATTTGGGGTGTATGATGGGTCCCACCAATGGAGTTTCTCGCAACTTGTACTTTGACGTCCGGATCTGCTTGATCTTACTGATGCTCATCGCAGAAATGTGTCGTATTATGCCATTATAAGTCTTGAGAGCTTGCTTAAAGTCTTTGGACTTGAAATATAAGACGGCAAGCTGCACTTTGTCCTCAATAAGCTGCTCATCCCACACTTCGGCGTCCATTACTATGCTGGTAGTAGTACGATAGGAAGGGTGCTTATGTCTTTGAAGTCACGTGTAAAGATCAATACGCGTCCGGACGAGGATGATTCACGTCACCGGAGGCAGTGCTGAGAAAGTGGTTGAGCAGTTTGATATACGGCTCTCAGTAACTTACGCAGAGGTTACACACATGGACTTCACCGTCTTCTGAGGACCACGTCTAGCTCATGACTTTTGTCCATGCTCCGTAGCCTGTCAAAAACATGCGACCTGCATACAGACGTGCTCTCCACACATCATCAAGCGTGTTGAAAAATGAATCAATTGCTTATCGAATTGTTCATGGCCCAAGTACAAAAGATAGTGGAACTAGTTGTTCTAGCCATTGTCATGGGGGCCGCATCCCTTGCCGGAGGCTTGTTGCCCCTTAAGCTCGCGATAAACCCTACAAAGATTAATTACATTTCAGTGTTTAGTATGGGGATATTAATTAGCACTTCACTAGTTATGATTATCCCCGAGGGTGTCCTGACTCTATATGGCTCATATTCGGACCCTGACGAATTGGAGCTGGCTCTGCGCTACATGGGCCTCTCAATGTTGGGAGGCTTCCTTCTCATGAGTTTTATCGAGGGACTACCTTCTCTACTAAGCACGCTAAATATATCTCATATCTACGATCTCAATAATTCGAGAGGCGGTTCGAAAATTGGCTCAATAAACATTATAAAATCAGTTTTCACATCTTCGTTGACTTTGGGTTTGTTACTCCATGGAACAATTGACGGAATATCCTTGGGATCATCGTTTTTTGCTAGTGATGCATCTTTCCAGATTGTCTTTTTCGTGGCAATAGTTGTGCATAAATTACCAACATCTTTCAGTTTGACCTCCGTTTTGATCAAGAAGCATCTCGAACACAAGGTGATTCTTGTGCACTTAGCTTTATTTGCTTTAACTACTCCATTGGCATCCATTGCCACTTACTTTATAATTTCTTTGACCGATTCCAACAATCAATTTGTCATTGGAATTCTTTTCTTGGTTTCAGCTGGAAGTTTCTTGTACGTAATAGGAAATGTCATCACTGATATAGCCAATCATTCAAAGAAAGAAGAAACCAATGAGTTTGAGCCGGTCTCAGCATCGTTTATGGAAGTTGAAGAGCCGGAAGAACATAGTGGTGCAAAACTTTCTGGCCCGGAGTTTGGAATCGCTATTGCTGGCATGATGATTCCTGTATTGATGAGCTTACTCAGCGATATTTGATAGACTAAAATAGGCTTGAAATAGAATTAAAATTACGGTGATAGCTAAATTGTGTATGGTCGACAGGCTCTATCAGTAGATAAAAACCATCTATGACCTGGACCATTTCATACATTTTGACTTGGCCATGCTAGCGCAGTCGTTGATCTTTCAATTTGTTGTATGAAGCGGCTTATCGTGAAGTCCAGAGCAGTAAGAAATAAAAAGGCACGATTCTGTCGGTGAAACGCATTCGACCCTAACCATAGTCTAGTCCCTATAAATCATGATCTACTCTTTCAGTATATACAGACCATTTCAACATTCCATTATGAAGAACGCAGGAAGTACGCACAGAGACCAGGAAGCGTGGACTACCATTAGGGCTTTTTTCTGAGACCTACAACAAAGCTATATACTTCGAAGCTACCATGTGCCATGTTGGGAGCAGTTTGAGTTTGAATCACACTGGTCTTCAGGAAGTATTTATAACATAATCCACAACAAGGTCAACAGTGTCGCCCGGGCCTTTTTTCTACCTTCCGCAGATTAGAAGGCTCAGTGCATGAAATTGTGTCAAATAAGAAATATTTTTTCTTTTCCGCAGCATATTTGAACCACAGAACGGTGGTTTGCAGCTGAACAATACGAATCAACTCGGCTGAACTATTAATAAAAATTTCGGAAAAATTATCAGGGGCTGTTTTTGCTAATTATAAACTGTTTTTGGTGGTTATTACTAGCATAAGCTAGATACTTTAGTTACAAACGACTCTCATGGTTACGGCAGCTCCACATCGTGGTGTCTAGCGAGACCACGCCGCACTTGCATGTGATGGATTTTGCAAATTTCCAACAAGGTATATATTCTCGATCCAATCTTTGAATGTAACTACTGATCAAAATTTTTGATATGTTATTCATTTCAGGAACTACAGCTAGCTCATTGTTGGCATTGACCACGGTCACTTCTGCTTTGTCTATTCCAGACATTGCCAACCATTCTGTCAATGGTGTCTTTCAGCTTCCCTTAAAGAAAATCAACGCGAAGGGCCGTTCTAGTCTTGGAAGCAATTTTCCTGTTCCCTTGACCAATGAACAAGAAGACTTTTACGTTGCTGAAATTTATGTTGGTAGTCAAGAGTCACCTGTTAGCGTTCAAGTTGATACCGGAAGTTCTGATTTGGTTGTTGGGCTCGATTATTATGATCCTTCCGCCTCTTCAACCTCCTAAATTTACATGTACAAGGTGAAGATTGGGGTATGGTCTTTAACTTCTATACCGACAATGTTAGTATATCAGGTGCCACTACCAACTTTGAATTCGGCACAGTTACCGGCAACTTTTCGCTTCTTGGTCTTGGCCCACTCAAAGGTGAAGCTGCGCCAACTTACATAAATTTGCCTTACGCTTTAGCTGCCAACAACTATATCAGTAAGCCTGCCTTCTCGGTTTATTTGGAGAACGAAGAAGCCACCGACGAAAATCTTGGGGACGCAATTACCAATGGTGAGATCCTCTTCGGGGGTATTGATCATGCTAAATACGAAGGAGAATTGACTCCTTTCCCAATCATAAGTCGCAATTGGGCTGCAATTCAATTGGATAATATCAAATTTGGTGACGGCTCCGTTTATGAAGTCAACACTCCTGCTGCTATTGACACCGGCACCACTACTGCTATGTTACCTCGATCACTTATTGCTAAGATCAATGAAACCTTTGCTCCCTTCTACCCTAATGGTACTATCATTCATTTCGACGAGTCATGGGCCGACGCTAACTTCGAATTCAATTTTGGCACAAAAATTATCGAGGTTCCTTACACCAACCTTTTGGCCTCTGATGGCGCTGGTGGATGGATTGTTAACGAACTCTTTGATAATCACCGTATAGGTATCTTTATATTGGGTGATACTATTATCAGAAATATTTACTCCGTCTTTGATTATGAATTGAACACTATTCTGATTGCGCAATCAGCAAGAAATGCTTATGGTGGCCCTTCTAATATTACTAACATTCCTTAGTTGCCTAGCGCCCTAACTAAAACTTAATAAATATCATGAATGCAATTTACCGTAAATACTCTACCTGCACTTTGAACCTGACTTCGAATAGCTCTCCTACCCTACGGTCAGATATGTTGATGACTCTATGGTAACTAATTCTTTTCAAGATCCTTATCTTGTTTGAGTTTTGGTTCTGGACTCTCGTCCTCTTTATCTTCTTTAAGTTCGGTATCGCTTGTGGTCTCATTTTCTCCTTCCTTTGGACTTTCAGTCGATACTGATTCTTTTGAGTCGTTTTCTAGTTTTCCGGCAACTCCATATCCAACCGAGTCATCCTCAGTGTCAAGCGAGCTAAGAAGATAGCTAGAGACCGGCATTCTAACACTGTGAGGCCCGGCCTTGCGGGCGAAAGGCGATGCAATTGGCTTAGTAGACTCGAATTCATTTCCAGAACTAATTACATTTGAATCTTTAAGCCTATTCAAGCCAATGTATGAGTTTCGAACCGAGTTCGGCTGACTGATTCTAGGAAAGTTGGCCTTGTTTTTGCCCGCCAGGTCGGTGAAGTCTAATTTTTTGGGAGGTTCAACCTCGTGTCTGACGTAGCTGTAAGGTGAAGCGGTGTCCAAATACGGATTTTCTTTGCATTTGGGGTACCTATCATTAGAGTGTTTGCCCTTCTTTGACGGAGATCTTACAGAGACTTGGTTGAACTTGTCAGAGAAATTGGCTTGACTCTTTGCTTTCCGGATAGCTCTTTTACCGTCCATGGAGTTGGATCTTTTAACAAGTGCCCTCTCCTTGACATCACCTTTTCCTTCATTATCGTCAATCAAGGTCGTATCATCAGACAGTGGAGAATTTTGTGCACGTTTCGGCTTGTCATTTGCCAAAGATGAAAGTGAGGTGGTAGATTTTCCCTTCGGAAAGTATTGCTTACTGTGCTTGCTGATACCCAGCGACAACCCACTGGACTTCGACGAACCATTACTTTTTCTTCGAGTAAGATCGGTGCTGGTATTGTGTCTTTTGAAGCCAGGCGGAGACTTTTTCGTAGAGTTACGTTCTGGCGTGGAACTGTTCGCATATTGTTTGATGGCATCATCGTTCAATACTGGCGAGTTAACTAACGTGTAAAGATTTCCACTGGCATTGGCACCTGCAAGCAAAGGAGTTAATTTTGCCTTGGTTTCGATTTTGTCTCCACTACTAATTGATTTACGATGCTTGTTGTTGACGTTGGGAAACTTGACTTGCGAGATAATCCTACCCCTTAACAACCCAATGGCTTTATCCAAAGCAAATTCTACACCACAATAGTTGTCAATTACAGTAACTTTCGGCCACGACGCACGGACGCCTCGGGTGATAAAGTCAAGCAAGAACTCGGGCGTGGGATTGTCAAACACCTTGAGAAAATCGCTCGGCTTGTAGTCGGCCAAGATAGTGATGTCTCCTGAGTAATTTTGGGACAAGATCGAAATGGCTTTGTTGGACAAATTTTTGTAAATGTCCATTTCATTGAGAAGCTGGAGATAATGGATCACTTCACAGCTCATGAAATCGTATACATTGTTAAGAAAGTTTTTGAATCGACTGCTCAAGTAATTTTCAATCTCTCCTCCAACATTTCCCACCGATACCTTTAAAATAGGGACTACGTGGGGATTAACTTGCACCGCAATAATGTTGTCTACGTTGAACATCTCCAGTAGCCTGGTGATGGGTAAATCGTTGTCAACCGACCCGTCGACGAACTTCATCGAAGAATCGTTGTTCCACTCACGTACCTCGTTGGTCCGGGGGATCTTTTCGTAGATCGAGTTTGAAGGAAAAAAACCAGGCAACGAACAACTGGCACATACAGCTGACCAGATAAGACAATGGGGAGCCGTGAGATAGTTTAGTAACCGCGTCTGTTCGTGGATAGAAGCGGGAGATACCGTGATATTGAGGATCTTTCCCGTTCTATTATAAGCCTCCCGGAAAGTCAAGTCGCCAATAAAGTCGATCATGGTCATTTTGAGCCCGCTCATATCGAAAAAGGTGCCATACTTGATCAAATGTGAAAGATGGCTAAGAAGAGTTTTGAACTTGGTCTCATGTGGAGTTGATCCAGGCGCTGGTCCTGGTTCCTGGTCCTTAGTCTTGGAGTCCAGAGACCCAAAGATATTAAAGCTTTTGCTGGTGATCCCATTGAGTAAGTCGGGTGTCTCCTCATTGGTATGACAACACAATATACTGGCCATAATAGAGCCAGCTGAAGACCCGCTTATTATTCGCGGCAACAAATTGGCCTCGATAAGCGTGATAAGCACTCCTACGTGGAACACTCCGAAAGTGCTGCCTCCAGAAAGAACTAAGGCAGTTCGGCCAATATTACGACGAGTTTGAATCAATGTACCAAGCAAGTAGCTGTCTTCCAAACTAACTCCTTTTCCGCTGATCAAATACTCCAACGAAAGCTTACATTCCTCGATATAGTCCTCAATTAGCTTCTTAGTGCCCACGTATGAATGTCGGTATAAGTTAATATCATTCATGTTTCCGAGGTTACGGATCCACTTGGTTCGAATTACATAAAGTAGAAGTTTGTAGTCGTTGGAAACCCGGGCATTTTTCATTTCCTCTAGATTGCTGTAGATCAAGTCATAATCATAGATGTTTGACTGTGGATTGGCTTTCCACGAGTTGTTATCCTGGAGCTCGTCCAATTGTAGTGATATTTCATACCATCTCTTGTAGCTGGTACAAGTTTTTTGCTCTAAAAGTAACGCCTGGATCAACTCTTTGGTTTCGTCCTTGGGGGGTAGCAACAGCCTTAAGAGGGGGATGGTTCCGAGCCGAGGCAAGTAGCGGAGCGGCGAGTGCAGCCGTGGGGATTTTTTGTTCTCAAATGACGTGGCATCATACTGCTGTATAAGCGACTCGAGAATCTCGAGCTCCAGCCTCGTGGGCAGGACGGCAGCACTATCCATTACTGTTGACTCCATTCTACTCTCAAGGTCACGATCTGGGGTAAGTGACATGTGAGAAAGCGGGCACGTGACGCGCTCATCACGCTCTCGGGCGATGACTAGATGAGTCCTCCATCTGATACGTATACCAGCTAAACTAGTATCCATTGTGTTGTCGTTCGTAAGGCCGTACTGCAGCAGCCGCAAAGATCCGCAGAACGTTATCAAAAATCTACTCAAGAGCTTCGACAAGCCCCAAATCAGGTCGAGCCTTCACAAGCGGAACATCCCAGCACACCTAAAAAACACACCACACCATAGATCTGACCGAGCCAACTGTGTTTCAAGTAGTTTTCCAAACCATCTGAACCGCACACTAGCCCAGCTTATCCACCCACAGCAATTTTCGTCCGAAGCTCATCGGGCCCAGTATTTTTCACGCTTTGTCGAGCATAACCAGAATACTTCCGTCATGTACACCATACAGACTCTAGCCCATAAAAATGACGATACTAGTCATCCCCTCATTATGTTGACTAACAAGGAAGGCTACAAGTATTTTTTTGGCAAGATTCCCGAGGGAACACAGCGTGTGTTGAATGAGAATAGAGTGAGACTAGGCAGCTTGAAAAGTGTCTTTCTCACGGGGATTCTCTCGTCGTGGTCGGATATCGGCGGACTTCCTGGCTTCTTCTTGACATTAAGTGATTCAACTAAGAAAGGAATTGACGTTTTCACCAACTCCAGCCCAACTCTTTCGTATATTGTAGCCACATGGAGAACGTTTGTATTTCGCAAAGGAGTAGAGTTGAAGATCCTTGAAACCGAGGCTGTATCCGGAATTATTGGCGACAACAACATCTCAGTCAAACCCGTATTAATAGCCAGTGAGCAATATAGCTCAGTAAAAGCTTTTGTCAGTAATTTAGCAGTGCAGATTCAAAAACTCGTTTCGTTGATGTTCCCAATGGACACCTCTCATGCTAATGATAGAAGCCCATTTTCTTATAAATCCGACCCCAGCGAAACAGATCTTCATACCCATGTGAAGTTGCCGCTGCCAGACCAGCTCGTGCCGCCACAGCACCAAAAGTCGGCCAGCTACATCGTCCGTTTCTTGCCCATTCGAGGCAAGTTCGACGCTGCCAAGGCCAAACAATTGGGCTTGAAACCAGGTGTAAACTACCGTAAGCTAAGCCAAGGTGAACCTGTGGAAAATGAAGCGGGGGTGACTATATATCCGGAACAAGTCGTCGATCCGTCCAGACCTCTTCCCAAGGTCTTGGTGCTTGATATTCCCAATCTGGCGTACTTGAAACCGACTATCGAAAGCCCCGAATGGTTTATTTCTGACGAAAATATAGGTCCTGAACAGATCGGCCTTGTATACCATATGCTAGGCGATGAGATCGACTTCCAGAGTCCTGAATATCAGCAGTTTATGCTCAAGTTTCCTGCTGATTGTAAGCATGTAATCAGTCATTCGAGCATAGCCAACAACACCCTTGTATTTAAGCGGTTGGCAGTCAACGTTTTGACCTTAAAAAGTGTTCAGAATCGCCACTTTAATCTTCCACGCTTCGAGCAGTTTGAGCCAATGGAAAATGATGCAAATATGTTCAAGCTACAACAGCTACAGACCTTCAATGTGTCAAACACAGGTGTAATTAGCAGTAGTGATGACGTGAGAACGGATACATATGACTCCTTGTTTGACGAGAACATTGTAAAGCTCGAATTGGACGTCGACAAGAAAAACATCATCAACGATAGCCGTGTTTCGTTAGACTTTGATGCCACCAATCTCAAAGACCAGGTTCACATAGTCACCCTTGGGACAGGCTCGGCCATTCCTTCATTGTACCGTAACGTTATCTCGACCCTCGTAAGAGTGCCATACAAGGATAATAATGGTAACGTCAGTGTCAGATCAATTTTACTAGACGGTGGAGAAAACACCCTTGGCACGATACTTCGTAATTTTGGCACCGATTCCGAGCTTCGCCAAGTGTTTCAGGAATTGAGCCTTATCCACTTGAGTCATTTGCACGCGGACCACCATCTTGGGATCATTTCTGTGATCAACAAGTGGTTTGAGCTCAACCCGGACTTGTCTAGAAAGCTTTATATGGTAGTTCCGTGGCAATTCCGTAACTTCGTGACAGAATGGTACGATCTTGAAGGTGCCTTCAATCCGCTAGTAAGTATAGACCGACTTGTACTTGTAAGTTGCGAAGAATTTATTCGGGACCGTGCTCCCGAGTACGATCCTCTTACCATGGACGAGTTTGAAAGAAGATTCGATTGTCAGGAATATGGCCGTGTCATCCCCAAGAAACCGTTGCAGCCTCGTAATACCAAACTCATCAATCAATTCTTCGCAGACTTGAACATCAAGTCGCTCCAAACAGTGCGAGCACTTCACTGCGCGTGGGCCTACTCTATAAGTATAGATGTCAAGTTGAGTGAAGACGAAACGTTCAGTGTATCGTACTCGGGAGATACAAGACCGAATCCAGCTTTTGTTGAGATTGGATACGGCAGCGACTTGTTGATCCACGAGTCTACATTGGACAACGATCTCATTGAAGAAGCGTTGGCCAAAAAACATTCCACCATGATCGAAGCCATCAGCATGGCCAAGTTCATGAACTGTCCCAAGGTGATTCTTACCCATTTCAGCACCCGATACTCCAACAAGTCGTACATCTCATTGGATACCGGCAAGTTAGAGTCGTTGGCGCGGGAATTGAATGGGTACATGGAGACGTATTCTTCGGGTTCCGGGTCCAACATTTTCTCTCTTGAGCGTATCCAGCGGCCTACAAAGCTGTACGACGAGCTCGAGATCTGTTTTGCATTTGACATGATGAATATTCGGTATGGAGAGGTCGACTGTCAAAAGTCGTGTCAGGATATAGTCGGGCGAGTATTCGCGGTTCGCGAAGTGAATGATGAAAAGAAGGAGAAAGAGATCCAGAAACAGAATGAAAAGAGAGAGGCCAAGCGCTCCCAAAGATTGAACTACACCCAGCCCAAGAAAAGACGGACTCCATGAAAATAAGACTTAATTATAATCATGATCTTTGTTTGACGGAGTAGAAACGTAGTAGAGTATAACAGTATGTACATAGAGTTGGTATAATAGATGGTCTACGATCAACAGTAAAGCGAGAGTTGCTTATTTTGCAGCAAATTAAATTAAAAATGAGATCAACATTTGTCCAATTGTGATTGCGCGAACAAAACAAACAGGTGTAGTATGGATGAGAATCTCCACACGTTGTACCAGCACAGCTGGATACTTGAGTGCATCAATCGCGAAACAGCACGGAAAAAAGGTTTTTCGGGCCAGCTTATAAAGTCTAGGGTGGTCGAAAGTATCGATGTGGCACCCATAGTTCGAATTAATCGGTTCGTCAAGTCGTTGGCCAATAACGATATCACCGCCGTGGTGTCGGATGCCACGCACCGAGTGTTTGCGGTGTTCAAGTACAAGCCAGCAATTATGCGATTCGAGAACAAATATCGCCAGCGAGTGACCGACCAGACCGTCAATTGTCTTGTTCATCTCACCAATACGAACCTAATCTTTCGAAGCCGATCGCTGGCCCATAAAGACTTTGGGGTAACCCTGATGAACTCCGATATTGTAGTGCTAGAGATAATGGAGGTTGATATCTTTGATCGTGACCAACAGATCCTCACCACAAGGGCCGAGCGTGGCCTCAAGTATGTCTATGAAGAGCCCAATTACATGCGCGGGGAGGCCCGGCAGGATGAAGATGAGGGCGCGGATGTCGATGATTTTCTGGATGTAGCGTCCATATGACATGTCAACCAGCGCCGTAGTAATACGAAGACCGAACGGTCCACATGGTGGCACTTGGTGGAAAACGCTACATCTCTTTCGCTACCGCTTTGTCAAATATAAGAGTGGTTCCAGTACAGTGACGCGTTGCTTTTGGATGTGCTTATTATCAAGATCAAACCCTGGCGTGTTTCAGATGAACGCTAGGATCTCTTGTATTTTCATATCGTAATTGTCGAATTTTCAGTTTTATACACCTATGTATTCTGAGTCTATATAAGAAAAACGTCATCTCCTACGATCATAGCTACAGTACGGTGTATGCTCTGTAAATATCCTGTAGGTGACTGATTTTAACTTGTAGGTGACTGATTTTCTTCTGTAGTGCTATTTTTTCGCAGCCAAATTGTTGCACTTGATTCTTTAGACCAATTATAATGGAGCCGCCGTCCCCTATATTCTTGACTTCGGAGCAGCTTTCACGTCAGTTAGATGATCTTGCAAACGAGGCAAGTGTTTGGAACGACTCGGATCTGATTGATTCCACTTCCGCCGAACACCTGCCCTCCCATCCTTACAACTTATCCCGTGCGTCCCACCGGCTGCAAATTCTGTTTCACCTGTTTCACGAGCTTCACAATGAAGCAGAGCTTCTCGATTTGGGCTATACAACATCGCCCACTAATCAGCACTTTGACCAATCGACAATGCCCACCTGTTCAGAGTCGACCTCGCTTCTCCCTTTGTACAACCCATCTCCCATCACTGCACCTGCTGCGCCGCTGTCTTACGGAAGGATTATTGTGGCTGCGGTCTCGACGTTGATCACCACTATCTTTTACCTAGCAGTCACTTCTGACAAGTTTCCATTGTACGCAAATCAGCTATTCTGCTTTCTTATGGCTAGCAAATCATTGAAGATATGCCAGTCAAGTAACGAGTAACACAAAATCCTATGTCTGTTCACTATTTCAGTGCCTTAAAACTTCCGAACTTAGCACTTGTATACGAGCTTAGGTTGATAATTTGACACATTGCTATCTACGCCAAAATCCGGCTTTGAATTAACATCATCATCACAATAAGTTTGTGATTAACTCGCTTGCTACACTCGCTCGAAATCCTAATCCGCGTGGTGCAAGCTTAGATGTGCTCACTTGACTTCCTAGCTTATCGCGAAATGCCGTTGTCAACTTGACATCCAAGCACTAATCTAGAACATTCTTCGTCTGTTGGATATATTAGTTCATCGCTGTCTGTCTTCACAAAAGTGGCTTTCAAGACCCCATCAACGTTATGAGATCAATTTTCACTCAATTCTAAGTTTGTACACATTCAATTTGTGTTTACTTGCTCGTTAGGCTCGCTCGTTTATTTACATGTTATATACATTAAGCCTCTCTTCTATCCTTGACCTTCATCTTGTTGACGTGCTTATGCTTTCTAGTCTTTGCAAACTTCTTGATACCCCACATCGATTGCGATACCTTGTTGGACTTGGATTTACCTCTACCACCACCATGAGGATGGTCGAACGCATTCATCGCCACACCTCTGACCATAGGTCTACGGCCACGATGACGACTTCTACCGGCTTTACCCCAAGAAATCGACTTGAACTCTTTGTTGGAAACAACACCTAACGTGGCGTGACAATCCAACTGAACGTATCTGTGTTCACCAGAACTTAACTTGACCACAGCCTTGTTTTTATCAGCATGTTTGGACAAAAGACGTCCGAAAGTACCGGCAGCCTTGACCAACTGGCCCCTGCCTCCACGATGAAGCCCAATGTTGTGAATGATAGACCCAACAGGGATCATGTGGAGTGGCAAACAGTTGCCTCTTTGCATGATTCTGGATGTCAACAAGGCATCGTCGATTTCACCGTTGTTGGTTTCCTTCATTTCTTGAATGAAATCCTGGGGTAATCCGGATCTGAACGACTCAACCAGATCGCCAGCTCTCAAACCGGCGGCCGCCAAGATGTACGACATATCACCGGTCTCAGAGTGTTTGACAAGAGCAATGTGGGCGGTTCTGTTGGGGTCGTATTCGATTCTCACTACAGTCTGTTTTCCTGGCCTCAATCTGTGACTGTCCACCAACCTGACTCTTTGCTTGTGTCCTCCACCTCTTCCTCGTATGGTGATTCTACCGGTGTTATTTCTTCCTGATGTTTTACGCTTGGCCACCGTCAATTCTCTTACAGGACCACCCTTGTGTAAATGCTCGTGGACTGGTTTTTTGAAATGGGTCGATCCCGGTTGCAAATGGCCGTTGGCGTAACTTTTGATCTCAACGTTACTCATGGCCAATTTTCTCTGCCTCTGGTAGGCGTCTTCCTTCAGCTCCAAGTCTGTGGACTGGGCCGAACTTTGAAACCTGGTCCCTATGACTCTCAATCTGGGAGCTACTGGACCTACATGGCGCCCAATAAGGCCTACCAATCTTCCTGACAACATGATGCTATAGCAGGTAGACTCAATCTTCCCAGACGATTGAATTTTTCAACCTGAGATCGGCCCCAGATTTACTGACAAGTGTAGCGTGACCTATTTTTTTGGGCGTACATTTTGTCCTGCGACCGCTGGCCAATCGTAGCACGAGTTGAATCTAATGCGAACGAGCCCGGCAAAACTCTGGAATAGAAAGAAGTAAAATTCTCAAGCCTAGAGACCCATCCGAGTTTTAGTTAAAATGCTTCGTACTTTTACTCGTTCATTAGCCAGCGCCAAGCCACCTATTCAATTGTTTGGAATTGACGGTACTTACGCCAGTGCTTTGTACTCCGCCTCCGCCCAAGAATCCTCAATTGACCTGACATATCAAGCATTAACCAAGATCAATGGATTGTTGGACTCTGATCCTAAGGTCAAGGAAATCTTGGTCAACCCTGCATTGACCAAAGAAGACAGATCTGTTGTCATCAAGACCATCACCGACTCCTTAAAATTGGACAAAACTACCTCCAACTTCTTGAGTGTTTTGTCTGAAAACAACCGTTTGAGTAACTTGGCCGGTATTTACGAAAAATTCGGTTTGTTGAACGATGCCAACAAGGGAATCGTCGAAGCCAAAGTCACTTCCGCCAAGCCATTGGACTCTAAGATCTTGAAGAGATTGCAAACTGCTGTTGGCAAATCATCCTTTGTTGGAGATGGCAAGACTTTGAAGTTGAGCAACACCGTCAACCCAGAACTTTTGGGCGGTTTGGTTGTCGAAGTTGGCGACAGAACCGTCGACTTGTCTATTTCTTCAAAGGTTGCCAAATTGAACCAATCTTTGAAGGAAGCTTTATAAGTAATATAAAATAAGAAACGATTAGAAATCAGATAGAACTGCTAACACTTGAAAATGAGGTGAAACATTTAATGTAGCACACAAAAGCGAAGTAAAAAGTAACTGTAGCACCTAAAAGTGAAAAGAAAAATCTACCACACACTTGAAAGTGAAGTAATAAATTAGAGCTGTGATGTTAGAATCGCTTCAAAGATGCTATACCCCATAACGAATAGCAGATAGCGAAAAATTTGTACTATAGACTTATCGTTGGTCACTGGAATAAGCAATACTCTTTTCATACAAAATAATTATAGAATGATTATTCTCAATTATAATAGCATTTTATTGTGGATCAGATCAATCATAAGCCTCCTCCCGAAAAACAAGACCAGTTTGGACCCTCTGGCCCTCTACAGAGCAAGCTAGCGATTTCAACCCGCTAGGTGGTGGTTGACCCCCATCTATAGTGAAAAGTACCTTTTCCATAGCTTATCCTCGCTTCACCACATGGCCACTTCCTTCCGCGCTACTTGTTTTATTGCCTCTTTTATTCTCGTCTGATCTTTTCAATTTCTAATAATTGAATTCTCACTATATTTGCAGCTCAGTGTTTCAGGGTAATGCTTCGTCGTGCTACACATACCATCACGTTCTTGACGGTGGTTCTCAATATTATAATATACTTCTATCCCGATATCCTCAATCCCACTGGCCAATGTGACTGGCACAAATCACCAAACTCTACTCCCCTCCACAGCAAAGTGAGCTTGATCAATCAGCTCCCCGAGGAGATTTCCCAGCCTATACTTCTCAATTTTCCAAGCTTGGTCAACCGTACTACTCCTCCTGATAATACCATTCACATGTTGACGTTTGGAGATCCGCAGATCAACGGCAATTGGCCGCTGACCAAATACATCAAGCGTCTTGACAACTACGGAAACGACTATTACTTGGGCCATATCTACAACACAATGAAGAATAGGCTCCGTCCGAGCCACGTGGCGGTCATGGGCGACTTGTTTTCGTCCCAGTGGATCTTGGATTCCGAGTTTTACAACCGTACCAACCGGTTCGTCGAGCGTCTCTTCCCGCGTCCATTGGAATACAAGAAGGATGTAGTGGAGATATGGCAAAAACACCAAGACTACGATTGGCAATCATGGCTCCAGCAAGAACTGGATATGGACCCGTTGCATCGGTTCCAATCGCGTGTCTACGACGGTGTTTACGACTGGTTCCACAACCTGTCGCAGCCCAACTACGACAACCCGTTATTCATTAATTTGACCGGAAATCACGATATCGGGTACAGTGGTGACGCCACCTGGCAGCATATGGCACGGTTCCACTTGTTGTTTGGCCAGAATAACTATGTGATCAACTACAACAAGGGCACGCCTCTCGAATGGCGTCTTGTGGTGGTGGATTCGCTCACTTTAGAGGGCCCTGCGTTGCAACAAGAGTTTGTCAACTACACGTGGTCGTTCCTCGAGCACCTCAAAACCCTTGAAAACCCATCGTTCAAAGGCTCCACCGTATTACTTACCCATATACCTCTCTATAAGAGAGCCGGCTTGTGTGCTGACGGGCCCGAGCACAAGTACTATGTCAACTACGAAAAAGAACCATACAAAAACGGCAAGTTGCGGTCGCAAAACCACTTGTCCTACAACACTTCCCAACAACTCTTGGACATAGTGTTTCCCAACGAAGACAAAAACGGTATTATCTTGACGGGCCATGACCATGTTGGGTGCGATGATTGGTATAGTAAAGTGGGCGACGAATGGGTGGCTGCGAAGGAAAAGGATACGTCACAAAGACTGGCTGTGCGTGAGATAGTTGTGCGTGCAATGATGGGTGATTTTGATGGCCAGACGGGAATTGTCACCGGGTGGTTTGATCCAAACTCGAGTGGATGGAACTTTGAGTTTACTTACTGCTCGTTCTTGGTGCAACACTACTGGTGGGCCAGTAAAGTCATGCTTGCGGTATCAATTTTTTTACAATCGTGGAACTGGTTAAGTAACTAGAATTAGTAGAGATTCAAAAACATAGCTATTTAAATATCTTACAGTGCCTTTTTTTTATACAGATCTAGTAAGTATTATAAGTAGTTATATTGGTTTGGAGTAAGCTATAGTATTAGGAAGCTATTATTGTATTGATACAGAACAGTCTAGTGTTCGTAGCCCGTCTAGGTTTGATTACGAAGCGGGTCTTATTGATATTCTTCGAGCTATTCTTATTTATTACGGAAATAATTATCATATTAATTACTAGTTTCTTCTTCAATACGAAGTATGTCTTTTTTACTACAAAGTACGTCTTCTTGATACGAGTAAGTTTAATTCAATTACGGATAGTCTTTCATTTACTAGTCTTGTAATAATTACAGATATATTTTTGGGCTAAGAGTTTTTCGACTCTTCTTCAGAAGTGTCTTTGGCCTCTTTAGACTCTTCTTTAGATTCCTCTTCGGGCTCTTGTTCCTCTTTGGGTTGTTCAGACTTTTCAGTTTCAGCAATAAACTTTTCAATATCCTCCTTGGCACCACTAATACTGGCTTCTGGACTGATCTGAATTTTCTTCACCTTCAACACACCATCAACAAAGATCCAGTGGGATCTCTTGATGCCCGAGGGCGACTTTTTGGCTCCGAGAATGCCAATCAACTCTCTCTGTGGGTCCGCCAACAACGAGTATTCCAAGTGCTGTTTGGTAACAAAATTCTTCTGCGAGCTTGGTGTATCGGCAGAGAGCCCATACACGGTGGCATTGGCGGTTTTCAAAAACTCGTGGTTGGTCTGGAACCCACACACTTGACGAGTACACCCGGGAGTGGATGCCTTGGGATACGCAAAAATCACCAAATATTTGGTGGCTGCAGCGGCCTTGGCAAGCGAAACCGGCTGGGAGTTTTCATCCAAAAGCTCGATGTCAGGTACCTTGTCGCCTACTTCGATCTCGTCATCATGAGAGTCGCCGTTTTCTTCGGCTTTTGGTGGTTTCGGCTCCTTTTTGGGGGCCGTCTTGGCTTTTTTTTCAACGGGACCTTCGTTGTGATCAACAATTGGTTTGGAAGCCACTCTGGCTGAACGACGTAGTTCTGGCATTATAATAAAAAAGTATAGTTAGTGGAATTGACAGCTTCCACCCATTTTTCACCAATTGCTAGGTCTTGCTGCCCCACGCCTGGCCATAGTGGCTTTGTGTGTACACGTGAAAGGAGGTGGCACTGCGAGGCTACAAAGCGACAGCAATACAGCTAGTAGACAATACACGAATGCACTTACGAGTACACCTGCATACACCTGGAGGTGGCCCTATTGCCCCCAGGGTGGGGTTAATGCCGAGAACAACTTTGTAGCATGACCTCCACTTTGGGCTAAAATACACTTTTGTTCAATTGGGTGCAAAATACCTCATTTTGGTGAAAAATCACAAATTCGACACAAAAAAACATTCCTGTAGAAAATAGTCATACTAAAGGAGGTCACCATGCTCTGAAAGTCCTTTAATAACGTTCTCTCCCCATTTTGGGACGTCACCACAGTTTAGTCTTTTCCCGCTTAACTTCTTGCCCACTCTTAGTCCCCTCTTCTTCTACCTCTTCTACTGCCTACATTTGTCTCCTCTTACTGTATCTTCAACTGCCTATTTTGGTCGCCACTTCTACTGCCCACTTTTGTCTGTACTGCCTAGTCCATACCTTCATTATACCGGTTTCCATCGATTCGTCTCCACTACACCACGAATAACTAGATCCCAGCACTTATTAAACATCTGCCCGGCACCCTCCTACTACACTCCTACTACTCTCACTCATACACGTCCTCATTTTCTACAACGATTTTATATTTTTGCCTGTATTTCTTCTCCGCTTTATTTTTGTGCGAATTCATCTCAAACACTTCATCATCATGTCTGGGGACGAGTCCAGCGCAAGGCTATCGCCTGATGCATCTTCTCGTATCAAGCTATTGAATGATGACAAGTCCAATACTGAAAAGTTTACTCCCGAAGATATTGCCATTGGATGTAAGGTATTTGTATCCAAAGACGGCGTGTTTAGATTGGCAGAGATCTTGCAAGAACACTTGAAGAAAGGTAAAAAAGTATACTATGTTCACTACCGGGAGTTTAACAAGAGATTGGACGAATGGATTAGCACAGATAGAATCGATTATACCCGTCATTTGATCATTCCCGAGGTCAAGGCCGATAAGAAAGACGAAAAGAAAGACGAAAAGAAAGATGGAAAGGCCAACAAGAAATCCAAGAATTCCAAGAACTCAAAGAGCCAAAAGGCCCCTGCTACCGGAAGCAGTACCCCTGTAGCCGAAGATGAAGCCAGCAATGGTGCCAATACCCCGAATGACGAGATTATGGATCTTGATAACTTGAACGTACAAGGGCTTAAGCGGCCGGGTGAAGAAGTCAACCGTGAAGAAGAAATGAAGAAGTTGAGGACAGGCGGATCGATGACCCAAAACCACTCGGAAGTGGCGCGCGTCAGAAACTTGTCGACAGTCATCTTGGGAGAACATATTATCGAGCCATGGTACTTTTCACCTTACCCTGTAGAGCTTACTGAGGAGGACGAAATCTATATCTGTGACTTTACCTTATCTTACTTTGGCTCACGTAAACAGTTTGAGCGGTTTAGATCCAAATGTTCCATGAAACACCCTCCCGGGAACGAAATCTATCGAGACTCTAAGGTCAGTTTCTGGGAGATCGACGGGCGCAAGCAACGGACGTGGTGCCGGAACTTGTGTTTGTTGTCCAAACTCTTTCTTGATCATAAAACATTGTACTATGATGTGGACCCGTTCTTGTTCTATATTATGACTATTCGTGATGACCAGGGTCACCATGTAGTGGGGTACTTTTCCAAAGAAAAGGAAAGTGCCGATGGGTTTAATGTGGCGTGTATATTGACATTGCCATGTTACCAAAAAAAGGGTTTTGGTAAGCTTTTGATCCAGTTTTCGTACATGTTATCCCAAGTGGAGAATAAAGTAGGCTCGCCCGAAAAACCGCTTTCTGATTTGGGGTTGTTATCGTACAGAGCGTACTGGACCGATACCCTAGTCAAGCTCTTGGTGGAAAGAAATAACCCACAACTTTACCGTAAAAACAATCCAAAAGTAGATGATGACGACGACGGCTCAGCTACGCCCGCAAGGTCGGCTGGGCCCTCCGAAATTACCATCGAAGAAGTCTCGGCCATAAGCTGTATGACCACTACCGATATACTACACACGCTCACCACGCTTCAGATCTTAAGGTACTACAAGGGTCAGCACATAGTGGTGGTGACTGACCAGATTATGCTGATGTACGAGAAGTTGATTAAAAAGGTCAAGGAAAAGAAAAAGCATGAGTTGGAGCCATCAAGATTGAAGTGGACCCCGCCAATTTTCACTGCCAACCAACTAAGATTTGGATGGTAAAACTACCATATAAAAGATTATCTACAAATTAAAACTACCATAAAAAAGATGATATCTACACATTCAAACTATTTGTGGAAAACTACTACACATTTGAACGATTCGTGGTAATAACTATATGTACACATTAAAACCATATGTGGCTTTTGAGTACATAATTTGACGGGTTTCAGTAATGCTAGTCTGGTTTCATACACCACTAATTTTCAGTATATTACCACTGAGTGATTTTGAAGTCCTTTTGATGTTGGCTGGCCTCTATCTTGATCTCAATTTAGTGTGGCCTACTTTGATCTGAGCGACTTGTTCAATAAAGAACAGTGGAATAAGGATGATTCTTCATTGAATGCTGAGCCCAAATGCGAGGGATAACAAATCGAAACGAGACATAGTCAGTCGAGTCTTGTATAGTCAGGATGGCGACTTCCTTTTTAAGTAGTTTTTGATGGTCATTTTTGGCTAATTTTTGGTTTAGTCCTGCCCCCATATTTTTATACTTTTATCTCCTTCTGCGGTAATGAGCCTTAGACCCAGCATATCGTGAGTCGAAGAGTAGATTGCCGATTCAGAAGAGCCCTCAAGCGGCGTGGTATAATGCAGTTGAACCAACTCACCCGACTCATAGTCATAATGTTCCATTCTTCCGTCATCATAACCTGCAAAAAGCTGGTTGTTGGCGGGACTGATCAGAAGAGTATTGATGATTTTGGAGTTGGCAGGATGGCCCATTTCATTGAGCAAATCGCCTCGCGGCAATAACCATTGCTTGAGGTGACCGTCCGAATCGCCCGAGCACATGGTCATTTCGTGCGGATGAAGCACCAACAGACGAATACTCTTGGTATGGTGGGTGAGGGTCAAGGCAGTGGACATTTTACGAAGATCCCATAGCCGTATAGTTGAGTCCATCGAGCTGGTTATCACTTGGGGATCTCCAATCTGGCTGACGATAGATGTAATATCGTTTTGATGCCCTGTTAGCACCATCACTTGGTCTCGGGACCGTATATCCCATACTCTTACCACGGCATCTCTTCCTCCAGTAAATAGCAAATCTAATTCAGGATGTAATGCCATAGTGTAGATACCGCCCACATGGCCGTGGTAGTTTCGAATTTGGCACCCCGACGCTGAGTTGGTTTTTTCCAAATCCCAGCATCGCACCGTCTTGTCTTCGGAGCCTGAATACAAATACGGGTTGCGTTTGGACACCGCCAAAGCCCGAACTCCCATTATGTGGCCAGTGATAGTGGCCTTGAGTGCCAGACTGGCCAAGTCCCACACCTTGATAGTCGAGTCCGATGAGCCAGAAACAAACCATCCGTTGGTGACGGGATCCACTGTGACCAGCCGTACCCACCCCTGATGACCTCCAGCTATTACTCTTTTAAGTTTCCACTCATTTCTGTCTTGTACATGTTTTCTGCTCACTAGTTGTTCCAGTTTTGATTCCACTGGCTCAGTTTCAATTTGGTCATCTTGTATCTCATCACTCTCATCTTGTATCTCATCGTCTTCAGATTGGGCAAGTTCTTTGACAAGATATCCTAGCTTGGTACTTTTATACATGGCGTCACTGATTGTATCTGCCGGAGGAACCATTTCCTCTTCCATTGGTATTGTTTGCCCATACACCTGCTTGAACATGATAAAGAATAGTTTAGAGGAGTGAGATTTTAATTTTTCATTCTGGGGTAACTTCACCATCATGAACCAAGGAGCCCAACCCACCGAGCCCTTGGGGCTTATCAAACGCCTCTATAGTATCATAGTCTCGTCTAACCACACATCTAAAACAATTGTGATCATTCCTTCCGAAGAGATCGGGTTCACGGTGGTGGAAGATGCCGGCCTTGAGATAGGCATGTCCAAGAAAACTTACTTGATGCTATTCAAACAGTGCCATGATTTATGGCACCAGGATCCACAAGAGCTTGACCCATGGGAGGCGTACTACATGACACTTGGTTTCTTAATCACAACCAACGAAAACCACACCATCATCACGTTGCACGAATCACTCACCCAGAAGCTTGTGGAGAGCCAAGGGCCGCAGTTCTTATACCGGGAGATCGATATCATCAGTGCGTTTCTCAGCAGTAGATTAAAGAGGATCAACAAGAGCTCATCACTCTGGCTCTACATAAAGAAGATGATGGTCTTGATAGATAATCACCAGCTACAAGAATTGATGATCAACAGGGCCCTAATCAGTTGCGAGTTGCACTTTGCCAACTACTACGCGGCCAGTTTTTTACGGTGGTGTGTGTGCGTAGGGGCCGCTGGGCGGGCGAGCCAGTTCGAGACTCGCCTCACCCAACTTTGCCGTGCCAATCTAAAGGATGTATCGCTATGGGGCCTACAGGAAGTGTGGCATTTGTACCAGGGAGGCTACAGAGGCATTGTGGTGAGCGAATGTATAGACGAGTATAACCGGTTGGCAGGTGCACAGTCGCGGCCCTCGTTGTCTGTGGTGCGGCCACCGGGAGCAGGTACCGCGGGAATTCGCACCGAGTTCTGGTGGCTCTTGCAGGTCGAGTGCTGCGTAGCGACTCCGTACCAAAAGCTCATCGATGCGCTAGTACAGCTCACAGGATCAGCAGATAGTTTAGTAGACCAGATCCACGAGAAATTAAATGAGTACAAGGACAAACTGGACTCCGAGAAGTTGAAAGAGTACAATGACAAGCTGAGGGAGGGTACGTCTCGGCTGGCGGTTCTTCTGCAGAGAGAAATGTTCACGAGGACGTTGGAAAATCTAGCGAAGTCCACCGAGTAGAATTCGCACCCAATCACATTCACAGCTACTCTCCGGACCCATCCTAATTTAAATTGAACATAGTCTTTTGTATATAATCATAAAGGGTATACACTCAATATGCTCGGAACCCAAACGGTCCGGCACCGGCCCCTATATCTAGGAGGTTTCTCTTCTCTACTCTTACGCACACGTGACACGCCATAGAGCTTACAAACCACAAGTATGTGATATACCATTGCAAATCACTTCTATCATGCTCAAAATACGTCAGTTGCAGAAGAAAAAACAAGAGGAGGCCCAGGCGTTGGCCAGTTCCAGCCCATCCGAAGCTTCTCCTGTGACCGATGCATCCAAAGTTTCATCCGCCCAGATCAGACTACAGAAAGACATCACTGAATTGGATTTGCCCAAGACCATTTCGATCAGATTTCCCGACCCCACAGACTTCCTCAACTTCTTTCTACAAATATCGCCTCAGCAAGGCTATTACAAAGGTGGATCGTTCAATTTCAAAGTAGAAGTGAATAATTCGTTTCCTATCGAGCCTCCCAAAATCAAGTGCCTCAACAAAATATACCATCCTAACATCGATTCTGCCGGCAATATTTGTCTCAACATCTTGCGAGAAGACTGGACGCCCGTATTGAATTTGAACTCGGTGCTAATCGGACTCAACTTCTTGTTCTTGGAGCCAAACCCAAATGACCCGTTGAATAAAGAGGCTGCCAACGTCTTGGTGAGAGAAAAGAACCAGTTCAAGAGAAACGTGCTGACGGCCATGCGCGGTGGCAACGTAGAGGGCGTCTACTACGACCAAGTAGTGTAACATATAATACAATACATAATCCATATGCTATAAACCTCACCATCAACTCCATAGTGTGCAAAACCTCTCCATAGTCTGAAAACCCTAGAATCAACTCCATAGTCTGAGGGTGTTGTCGGAGCTTCCACTGACAAATAGGAACCTCATTTTCTTTTCTATGGCATTGAGAATCTCCTGGTGTTCTTCTTCGGGGCTCTTACTCTTTTCACCATTCTTATCACCCTTATCCTTTTGACCTGTTTTTTCTTTGCTGGCTTCTAGACTGAACCGGGCAAAATGCAAATCATTGATAAATCCTTCATGCCCACTGAGGGTTCGTATGCACCGGACCTTGCCTCCTACGTTTAAACTCTGTAGATCCCATATTTTTATAGTCTTGTCGTCTCCGGCACTGAATATAAACCGTCCATTGGGATGTATACTTACACTTTTGACCCATGACTGGTGGCCTATGAGGTCAGCGATGAGCCATGCCTGCGAGTTGTTGACCTTAGCGGGCAATGGATGCCTGTGGGGCATCATGACGGGCGGCGGCAACAACCAGAGCTTGATAGTGTTGTCTCTACTGGCCGTTATACAATACTTGTAGCCCAAAGTGGCGGTGTAAACTGGATCTGTGATAAGTTCTTCTGATATCAGAGGGAAAAGAGTGAGGTTTTCTTTCAAGTACTTGTCGATTATGATGTTTGAGACAAGTGGCAAGAACTCGATGGCTTCAATGACATGGTTGTGACCAATTAAAAGTGCCAAACCGGTTCCGGAGTCGGCATGGGATAATCTTGCTGACTGGTCGTTGGAGCAGGTGAGAAGAAAATCGCCCAAATCGTTGCTCAGCTTGACACTTTCGAACAGAAGACGTGAATGGATGCTGATGACGTCTATATCTCTAACCCATTCACTGTGGCCCACAAAGCTTTTGAGACAGAACCCGTTGACCAAGTCCCATATCTTGACCGACTTATCTCGCGAAACCGAATAGAGAATGTTTGGTTTGTCGGGGGAGAATTTAATGGACGAAATGGTATGTTCGTGTCCAGTGAGCGTTCGGATGTGCTTGTACGACAGACCATCCCATATTTTGATAGAGAGGTCCGAAGAACAAGATGCAAGTATATATGAAGATGAGGAAGAGAGAAGTGTCAACGGGGTGGGTGCAAGTGACGAACTTTGGGTTTTAGTCAAGTCAACAGGGCTATTTGACCATACCAATTTGTTGACCGAACGAGTATGAGCTTTGATGATTTTATCAGGAATGGATATTTCGTCGTTTACTAGGTTCCACACAAGAATTGACCCGTCGGAACACCCAGCCATCACCAGTGGCAATTGCGGATGGATACTGCTTGTTTGGATCAACTGGTTGGCCTGGGTAGCAAAGATCTTGCTAGCGTTGTACGGCAACCAATTGATCTTATCTTTGGATATTATGGACTGTGACGGGGTAGTTCCTATGGTGGACTGTTGTGAATCAATGACGGTTCGAAGATTACTGACTTCGTTCTCCAAATCAATGATCTTACGCTGGAGCCGTAGCACCGTCGACCACTTCTTTTCCAAATAATTGGAGACGGTATTTTCCTCTTTGGAGTTGGCCGGTATTCTTAGCACTTCGGAGAGCTTGGATAGTATTTGTGGCTGGTCATTTTCTGTCAAGATGGGTTCGAGGTATTGGAGAAGCGCTTTGTTGAGCTCGAGCAGCTGGCGTTCGGTGAGGATGTGTGACTTGAACATAAACAAGACGTGGGATCAACACTGACGTGGTATACACTAAGACAACACTTAGACAATGCTTAGACAATACTCAATACTATGGGTTGCGGTGAAGTTGTGTTGTGAAGTAGTTGATTTAGCCGTCAAAGCGCGTTCCAGCGTCATGTGACGAAAGACGTAAAGAGAGAAGAGGAAGAGAATGTATGGAAGGTATGTGGCGAAAAGTTTATGAAGTCTGGCAGATGATGTTTTGTCTATTTACCTTTCAACGCAGCAAAACGGGCCTTGAGTGCATCGAAATCGGTTTGGTCCTTGGTGCCTACCTTGCGTGTGGAGGGGTTGGCGGGAGTGGCATCGTCGGTAGCTCTCGCTGGAGTCGTGCTAGGGTTAGCGAGAGCTATCGCGGGCGTCGGTGTTTTTTCCGGCTCTTGAACCCCTCCACTGGGAGAATCGTCGTCGCTGGGAGGCTCCGGGGTAACTTCTTTAAGTCCAGAGTATGGCGCCTCGTAGGCCCGCGCAATCTCTTGCAAATACAAGTCTACCAATGTCTCTTCAGGAGGCTCTACCTGACACCTCTTGACGATTTTTTCTGGCACTACGCCCGCCGAGTTGTCCAACGCAGCTTTTCCCAAGTCAGGCCCATATTTGTACACCAAAATATCTCTGATCGACACCAACTCTTTGAGCTCCGAGTGTGAAGCAGCGTAGATAACAGATTGCACCGCTTCAGCAATGTTGGTATCACAGGTCGTCCGCGACGGGTCCAATATAATGGATATACGAGCAAGAAGGAGCTCACAGTACAATTCCAAGTACTCGAGTAATTCGATGTAGATGTCGTCCCGAATGATGTTTTCGACTCTTATCTTCGCACTGGTCTCTTTGCCTTGCTTCAAGAGATCGGCCAATTGTCGACGCTGCTGCTTGGTCAAGGCCGTTTTTTTTTCCTGAATAAACTTCAGTTTGCTTATGGCCATCTTCAACGCCGTCTTGAGTCTCGTAACTTGTAAATGTGGTGGTGCTGGTGGCATGGTGGTATAGTGTGATGTTTCTTGTCGATTCGCACAAATCAATTAGTGGAGTAAAAATAGAGGAAGTCCGAGTGGAGAGAGAATTCTTGCAGAATTACTGAAACGATTAAGACTAGATCATGTCACAGCAAAAAGCGAAACGAATAGAGTAACGGTACTAACAGATACCCTAACAACCGTAGATAAAGAATTTATAGAATTCCATAATTAAGTATAACCTCTACTGATGATCGAGTCAAGTAATATGGACAAAATCTGAATATTCACATTTTCGTGATCAAACCTTAACTTGAGTTGGTTTAAGTTGAAGTGGAAGTAGCTTCAAATTGCACCATTTTGTTTGGCTAGCGCACTGTTAAATTGTTGTCAGGTTTAATAGCGATGGTCGCAGCCAGTAATTTGCCACCGACATCTCTAGGTACCAGATAACAAGCAGCAAAGTAGCTGCAACAGGCTAGAGGAACAATAAGACACACGATAGCGAGCCGCCACGCGGGCGAAGACGAGCAGATTTTTGGTCTCACAGGCTCGTTGACCAGCACGTCTTTTAAGTTATATAAGGTTTTCCCAGCTTTGTCGCCGAGAAGAGGAAGTTTGTCATTTTGTGGGCTAAGCGTTTCTTACGATTATTTGTTGCCAAAGCCGTTTATTGAATAGTATACAGAATATTGAAACCCGTCTCGTTATGATCAGTGGTGTATCAGGGTTTTATGCCGGCTCAACTACAACAGTATGCTCATGAGGTGGACTTCCCTTAACAAGAATATCGTCTTCATCCTCATCAATGTTGTTTCCTACATTGTCAGCGCTTCGAGCCACTCGTTTTAATGTACAGCAGTCGATGTCACGGATCCATTCGTCCTGTAAGATCTCCTCCAAGGTAGCTCTCTTTTTGGGATCTATCTGCAACATCTTGTGAATAATGGGCCTAGACGCATGGGGAAGTAGCCTCATTAGCCTATAGGGCCCATGGATTTGTTTATGTGATGGCTTTTTCTTGGGTGATTCCTTGTCTTCAGCCTCTTGCTCGTGGTCACTCTGGACCTGTTCATGTTCCTTGAGTTCTGCAAACTTGGCTTTCATTTCGTTCTTGGTATTTTCATACTGCTCAAGCTGATCGTCGATTTCCTTTAGCTGGTTTAAGATATCTTGTATTTGAGCCTCGTCGAGGATTTCCACGTTTTCCAAGTTCTTTTTGTTCTTTTCCTCGTCTTCATTTACATCTACAGCAGATTGCTCCGCTGCTTCCTTTTCCTCTTCCATTTTCTTTTTTTTATTCAGCCTGACAATGGTATTCTTTAATTTCCGCTGGTTGAGTAAAAACTTGTGGCACTCATTGCTCAAGTAGTAGTCATGCCAGTTGTCGTCTCTCATCGAAAAGAGCTTGAAACTATTATCTTTATCAGGATTAGGAATCTTCCATGGAAATCTTTTGAGCGTCATACAACAGTAGATAATGGCAATTGACCACAAGTCAACTGGCTGAGGATTATACGACACCGAGCTTTTCAACACTTCAGGCGCAAGGTATGGGTCTGACCCAACTATACCGTGACAGTAATGAATACTGTCTTTAGAGTTACCATAGTGGTCGTACGGGTACTTGAAGATAACAGCACTGCCGAAATCAATAATCTTCAAGATCCCGTCGGTGGTGATCACGCAGTTGTCCAACTTGAGATCTCGATGGGCCAACCCCAAATTATGAAGATACCCTACCCCCTTTATGATTTGTTTCAAGCAGCAGTTGATTTCTTGTCTGGACATCTTGCCACTCATGACTACGGCAAAGAAGTCGATGGGAGCATACTCCATGATTTCAAAGTACCGATTGTTTTCAAGGATAATATCCAACGTCTTGATGATGTTAGGATGTTTGAGCGTGGACCCAATACAGTATTCGGCTGTACATTTACGAGTATAGTCCTTGAGTGATTCAGTGGACCTACGGGGCCTGAACTCTTTGACGGCAAACGTGCGGTTATCCGAAGGTCTTACAATGAGTCTGACGGAGCCACCGGCACCAGAACCCAACTCCTTGCCTATCTTACCATATTTCTTCACCAAACTGGAGTTTTCGTCAGTGAAAGGGTCTTTATTCAGCGGATGGTGGTTGGATGCATTGTGAAGAAACTGCGACAGTGTTTGGTTGATTAAGGTGGCTAAGGATGTGGAGGAGTGTTCTCGGAGATTCAGCAGGGGGTGGTGATGATTAGGAGAGACAGCTGGTGTGGTGCCTGGAGTGGCCACAGGCGGGGGGGTATTCATGACAGGCGGTGAATGAAGATGATTATTATATGTGCCTTCTTTGCGAGATACCAGGTTTTTCTTTGTAGGTTTAAAGAATCGCTTGAGTTCGGCCATCGAGGGTGTTTTCATGAAGCCGTGGTTGGAATCTTCTTTGTTCAATGCATGATGGACCGGTTGAGGCGAATGAAGTGGTACTTCCATCTGGGATCCAATAGTCTGACCAGTGACACGACGCAGCACCGGTTCTGGGTCAATCTCGGGATGGCTCTGGTTTGAGACATGATGAAGATTAGGCTGATTCTGATTCTGGTGATCGTATGAATGGGTCAGTGCAGGTGACGTCAACGACTCGCCCGATTCGTGTTTGCCGATATGGAAGCCCAAAAACGACTTTCGTGCTGTGTTGTGCGACTGGTTGGAGGAGGAAGGTGTCAAATCGTCGTCTCGAGAAGACTGCTTGAAGTGGTTGAAAAGCTTGATTTTGTGTTTATCAGGCATAGTAGAATTAAATAATAAACTGTTTAATATGATATGATTTGTTCAAAAGTTGACTTTCAGTTGATGGTTGCTTCTTATTGATTAGCGAAGCTCTGCTTATTTGCCTCGGTACTAATTACTGGTTGCTTCTAATTTTTTGGTAGTTATTAGTATAGACGGTCACTTTGCATGGATGTGCTTAAACGATGTTATGATTAGTTATCGCGTTGATGTATGTTATCTTGGTGGTTGACAGCTGCCACTGTTATCCCTCGGGTACACTACCCAATAGCTAGTGCTTAATTAGATGCAATATTTCAATACGCGACAACTACGCATACGTCTGCAAAGCTAAGAACCTCAACACCACGGAGATTTGTGTTGTTTGATACAATTGTGTTGCCTGGTTTCGAGGCTGTTGGGTGTTTCTTCCGCCAATAAACGGCTGCACAATTGCTGATTCGGCACGTGACCGAGTCCTTGAATGACTAGAGAGGGGTGCCCGCAGACAAGAGCCTCGCAGCCACGCGATAGCTAGACTGAAAGAGAATAAACCTACATCGAGAACACAACTTCGCCTGCAAAGTTTAGGGTGTCAACATCCCAAACCCACGGAGTAAAGATGGCAGAGTGGTACCAGTCCATCACGTGACCGTTTGTCTACGGTGGTCTGCTTGTTGCACGGAGCTGCACAGCAACTAGAATCATTTTGATGCGGACGGACTAAGCCATTCTAGCTCTCCTTGCATCTAAGCGATTTTTTGGCTGTAGACCAGAGTCAGTTAGCTTCTAATTTGGAGTCAGTATGCTCCACTTTGTCAAGACAGCTGAGAAGTAAAGCAGTGTTCAAGACTAAGAATTAGAGCAGTATTCTGATCGACCCAGATCCTCACGTGGTTTCGGAGATATAGATCAGGTTCAAAAAGGAAAGTTGCAACAGAAAGCAGACTGCGCTGTTAGTGAAACTACGAAACACATCTCTCGTATTCGCCAACTTAATAATACTACATGCTTCATTTACGTACTACTTGATCAATACTTTTTATCAGGTACTAGACTAGCTATACCTTTGGATACGTTATTATTCAAGCATAGCCAACTGTCTTTACATCCCGTTGTGAACATTAAAATCAGAAAAAATCTTTTTTTTTGTAGATACAAATTCACCATGTATGAGTTTCCAGCGGACTCTTCTAGCGACGCCTATTATGAAAGCTATCTCGTAAGCAATTGCCCTTGCTCCTATCGTGCGCTATGTATATCCATAAGACTGAGCTGAACAATTGACAGGCTAATGTAGACTAAAATAGCTGTTCGCAATGATTTAGATTTTAGTTGCAATTTTTTTTAACCAACTATAGAAATGTGAAACTTCCATCCCAGCAAGAAAGCTCTACATGATGAAATTAGTTTTGCCGCAAAAATCTGGCTAATCCACAGTCGTTGAGAAATATCAATTAATTCATTAAAGCCACATCAAACTGGTCAATACCAGCCATATTTTAATATAATTAAAACGCTGTCTTGCACACTTTATCGTCTTCGGTGCAATGCCAATTTGCACTTCAGTGCAACTATGGCTCATCCACGGGGCTTTACTGGAAATAATCTTTCCGACAAAAGTTCGGAACGTTCAATGATATTGTCAGTGCATTAACTTTTACACCATAGACATGTGGCACGAATGAAACTCGTTACCGATGCGGTGTAGTAGAAGTTGGCATTCATTTTATGTTGAATATAAATAGGGGCATTCTCCGTAGTTAGCACTTCAAATAATTCTGCAATGAGATTGAGTCAATTAGTTGCAAATACTGCTATATTTGCCTTGACCAGTAACGCAGCAGCGGTTTCTATTCCATCAGTCAGATCAGATCTGACTGACGGCGTTGTGAAGTTTGGTTTGACGGTTAACAGGACCAGGGTCAGTGAAATTCCAGTAACACACCTGGATCCCAAAACCGCCTACTTCCCGGAAGATTACTACTTTTTTAATTTGGTTGTTGGTAGTCAAAATCTTTCCATTCCTGTGGCAGTGGATACTGGAAGCTCTGATTTGGTCTTAGGCCTCAAAAACCCCTATGACCCTGATGCATCCACTTCCGCCGTGAATTTGGGCCTAGAAATCACTAGCTGGTTTGATTATAATGCGTACACCGATACCGTCAGCTTGGACGAATTGACCCTCGATGACTTTGAGTTGGGTGTTGCTCAAGGCTCAAGCAATCTTTTGGGGGTTGGCCCCATAACGCAGGAAGAGGTTCCACCTTTTGAACAATACCTCAACTTTCCATTGGCATTGAAGAATCGCAACTACGTCAAAAGTGCTGGGTTTTCGCTCTATCTTGAGCCTTCCGGCGCAGTTGTTCAGCAAGGATCGATTCTCTTTGGAGGAATTGACCACGCCAAATACACCGGTGAGTTGGTCAGTTTCCCTTATGTTCAAGTTCCTGAGCAGGTCGCAAGTATAGAGTTTACTGGAATTAGATTTGCCAATGGCACCTACATACCACTCAACCAACAAGTGGCTGTCGACACTGGTACCACCACCTTGGCATTACCTGCGCCATTGGCCGCTTCTATTCAAGCTGTTTTTGGACCTGTTGATTCCAACGGAGCTGTTATCAACTTCCAAGAGTCTTGGAAGACCACCTACTTTTCATTTGAGTTTGCTGGTCTAAATATAACAGTTCCTTACATTGATTTCCTTTATCCTAATGGTGCAGGTGGCTATAGTCTACACACCATTTGGACAAACGAGTATATAATCCTCTTGGGTGATATCTTTATCAGGAACGCTTATACTGTATTCAACTACGAGGACAAGGTGATCCAACTTGCTCAGATCAACTATGAACCCACTGGTGCTTCCAACATCACTATAATTTAGTGTTTTTTTCTTTTTCGCAACACTCAATCAGTGCAATTTTAAATATTTACTTATGATAGGTAATACATTATCTGTTTTGAACGATGTACGGTCAATGAACTCTTTCTAATTACACAATTCTGATTACCACTTACTTGGTAGTACTACATGTATGTCTTGTAGGGGACTAAGATTTTGATGACTAGTCTATTAAGCTGTTACTACTCGATGAGCCACACATGTTTGGCTAGACATTATTTATTAACGTTATAGCCAATACTCTTGATCTTACTACTTTACTGCTCCAGCCATCCTCTAGTCAACCCTTAAAAATTGCTGTGCGCACAATTTCAGTGGCAACGACACCAACGATCGGCGAGCGAGGTAAACTCGACACTCACTTACTCTACTTGTGTTATGCTTATATTTATGTAAATGCAGACTACTTAATCGTCCTTGAGGGCAGTTCCCCTGATATGCTTCTGTCTCTCAGGTACAGCAGTCTTGGAGCCGGGCTTACTGTGCTTACGGTCGTTCTGCTCTCTCTTCTTCAAACTACTAGTCTCAACAGACTTGATTTCACGAGCCTTCTTGACTGTAGTAGGCAAGTGACGGTGTCTCGAAATACGCTTGATTTCTGGCATGTGCTTGTAACGTTCTTTCAAGGCCGCATCGTATTCCAACTTTGTTCTTTGACGGGTGGATTTGACGCTGGCTCTTTCCGAGGCTTCGGTTCTCCACAACCGCACGTTGGTGTCGTCGGACCCCGTCACTATATACCTGGCATCAGTGGTGAACTTGACACTGAAAAGACGCTGCATACGCTTGGTATGGTATATGTCTCTCGAGTGGCCCTCACGGGTGCGGAATATTCTGATGGTTTTATCGTATGAACCAGTGACAATCTCTTCACCCGTTGGTGAGAAATCAAGATCCATGATGGCAGCGACGTGGTCTTTGTACACGTTGAACGACTTGTTCAAGTTTCTCATGTCCCAGAGATAGGCATTGTGGTCTTCTCCACCCGATACAAAGTTGAAAGCTTCCATGGGATTCCATGCCAAGGCATTGGTCCGGAGGTTGGTGACCACCTTTTGTATGGGCGAGTTGGTTCTGGTGTCGTACAATACTATCAGATTGTCTGAACCAGCAGATGCTATGATGTTGGTTTCTGTTTTGTTGAACTTGACCGCATGCACGTTGTCAGCACCCCACGACAAGTCACTGATATGTCTGGATCTCTGCATGTCCCACAACTGGATCGAAGCTCCTCCGGTGACAAAAGTGTCGTCGTCACGGTGGTGGTCTATTCCTTTGAAGGCGTGTTCTCCTAAAAATGTCTTGACTAACGCACCACGATCGCCGCTGTTTTGGTAGAGCTCGTCATCTCTGATATTGTGGTCGAACTCGTCGGTGTTGACCGACCATAATTTGATGGTTTTGTCGTCTCCACAGGACAACATGTTGCTGGTGTTGGGTGTGACTACAAGACCGCTTACCATACCATAATGGGCTCTGAAGCTGGTAGTTTCTTCTCTCGATGTCATGTTCCAGTACTTGATCACTCCGTCCCCGGATCCAGTAGCCATTTGGTTGGTGGTTGAAAAGTTCTTGGCTATAGTGTATACACCATCTCTGTGACCATCTCCAAGCTGACCTACAAATGGCTGGGCAAACATACGCTCCATCTTGGTGGCGGTGAGAGCCTGGGTATATTCTCTGGCTCTTTCGAAAGGATGTAAGGCGGGGTTAAGGTTTCGGGGCAATGCTGATTCTTGAGTATTCCGCACGGGAATGTACGTATCTGACGATCTACTGATTGTTTTGATTTTCATATTGACTTCAGCTCCAACTCAGTTCGTAAAGTGCTATATAGCTTGATTTTGGCTTGATACGCGGTGTGTTTACGGACCTATGCTTCTTTCCATCTTTTGACTTGCGATGCTCATCGTAAAATTTATTATAGAGGGTCGTGCAAAATACAAAATACCGTCCTAGAGCATAAAGGTCACTAAGGACAACTAACTAAAGGCAGCTTCATCGTTGGTTTTGCGACTATCAGACAAAAACCGTGCTGATACAGTGTAAGTGTTTCTACAGTTTGTGTCACTACAGTTAAGTGTTCGTGTTGAATAGTATATTAGTAGAGAACAGTAAATGACAAGACCCAGTCTATCAAAACATGGCTATAAACAGCAGATTCGCCCCAAACACCAGTCCTGCTAATGTTTGGACAGTTTTATTGGATCCAGTTAAGATTTAGTCTTCTTTCTATAGTAGTGCAATTTTTATAATAGTAGCATGGGATGGTAATGGGGTCGAATGAAGGAATCTATGCAAATGACTTTTATAATGTAATATCCAATACTAACCCAACATCATCGACATTAGGTTTTGAGATGTCTTCCAAAAACGGTAACAAGTCCAAAAGTTCATTGTCGTGAGTGTCGCTGAACCAACTAGAAATGGGAATGGAATGCTGTGGATGGAAAATGTATGATGCAGGCGAATTATCGATAATTATAGAGTCGGCCAAAGGACGGCCGATTTGGGACAAGTTTTTGATGAAGTTTCCTTGGTAGTTGTAGCACGAGTCACGGAAAAGACGGTGGTGTATCGACCTGGAAATATCTAGCTTGTCCAACAATGGGTTACCGTATTTAGCGACAGATGCTGTGAACACCACCACTTCGTACCATTTGCCCACTTTTCTCAAAAACTCATCGACCCCAGGTCTTTTTATAACATACACATGGTGCACCTGATTATCAATTTCGACCGGAATAACGAAATCGGCCGTCCTGAGATACTTGAACGACGAATGAACTAACGTTTCATCCAAATCCAAGATAAGACACTTTTTGTTGCCGAACTTTTTATCCTTGTGGCCCAATAAAAGCCCTGTTTCTGGATTGAAAGCTTGTCCTTCCTGAAGTTTGGTGAGGTCCAAGTAGGACTCTTCATCTAAATCCTCGTCGTAATCATCTTCGTCTGTATCTAAAGGCGCGTCGTCGTGTTCGCTGACAGCCGACTCTTTGCTCAACGGGTGTTTGGACTCAGTCGGTGTGTTATTGCACTCGTCGTTGGTATTTGTGATGGTATCAGTCTCGTTTATGGAGTTGTCTTCGTCAAGCAAGTCTTTTTTGGTGGGGTTTGGGAAGGAGGAATCATCAGCTTTTGTAGCCACAGAATGGGTCTTTTTGTTTTGCTCAGTCGTAGCCTGCAACTCTCTTTCTTGATTTTTATCTCTATTAGAACCCTGGCCAGTCTTTCTTGGTCGGTTTCTTGAAGCGCCGTTACGGCCGGCGGTATCAGTCTTGTACGCGCTATTAGCCTTTTTGGACGCAGATAAGCGATCAGTTGACTTGTTGCTGGCATCATCCCTGCTATCGACAGAACAGCATAATAAGGACGATATTAATTTATCCATGGCGCCTTTTGGTGAAACCTGTTCTGGCGGTTACTGTGAGTTTGAAAAGTTGAAATCTTGGGAGAATTTATTGATAGCGACCAATCGTGTGTGGCAGCGCGTTATATGTGGGTAGATACCGAAATTCCACCGCAAGGGAACGTATTTGGACGGATATTAAACGAAGTATCGATGAAGAAAGTGGTTTGTTCACGTTGAAAACAATTACTCCCTGTTCGTTTTTCAGACAAGTCGGTCGTGCGCGGGCACCAATGAGTAAAGAGCAAGAGGCGGTGGGGAAGGAGCCAGGAGAAGCCAGCCAAGAAGAGGCCAGCTAAGAAGAAGCCAGCCGGCGACTTTGGAATAATTGTTAAGAGTACTGAGGTGTACGTATATATAGAAGTGTAGATTCAAAGATAGTGAATATGTATACTAGAGCATAGGCTATACTTCCTAGTTAGACCAATAGGTGGCAATCGGGTAATGCGGCCCCGAACAAGCTATGGCGAAAATACGTTGCTGCCGGCTAACCTCGGGACGTGGCGATTTTAGAGAGTGGAAATATTGTGGGAAGGTGTAAAACTGTGAGAGGGAACCAATAGGATATGCGACGGTTGTGTATGGTCCAAAGCTATGCACCCTTGACACCATGACTCATTGCAGGGACGACTCAAAATTAAAATGCAGTGGTCTTTTTGGGAAGTGAGACATCGAAAATAGCCGAATTGCGCGCCGATAAACACGTCAGAGAAAATAGTTGTAGTGCGCAAGTAAAGAGGATGGGATGACAGGTCTGCTGGAAAAGGTGTATATGTCAATGAGGACGAGACACGGATCGACGACTACCTCTAGATTGTATCTCGTATGACCGATACGTGAATCTGTAGATCTGTGTGCGACTAACTTGGATCGGTCAGGGCTGTCGCATGCACGGCAAAAATTAGAGCTCGTACAGTCGGATAAGAATGTTGGATGAAACGATGTCTGAAAAAGGCTGTGATAGTGAAAGAACTTAAAGGCGATTAAAGGCAAAAAGAGGCAAAAGAAAAGAGAGGCAAAAAAAGCATATGACAATAAAGCCAATGATAGCTACATCATCATATATTTTCTCAAAACACCCGCATCACTTGCGCACTTTGAATTACAGTGTTGGTCCATTGATTTCTGGTGTGAATAGGTCGCGGTACGAGCACTTGCTATTCTGCATACTGCGAAGAATCTGCAATAGTGAGCGCCCCGATTGCAATGATCGCACTGGGTCGTGTGTGAACTCTTCGAGTTTGTAAGCAAGGGAAGCTGGAGTATGATGGCGATGGGATAGTAGAATGGCCGATTCGCCCAACGAAAAGCATATTGCAAGATTTGTCAATGAGTTTCTTCCACGGCTTCCCGATGACATTCTCTTGAAAGTGGTCAATTATCTCAATTTCGACTACATCACCGAGTTTGTCTTGCAGCACCCGCAGATACGCAGGGTGGTGATACAAGAATACTTTGCCAAGGAAGTTCATTTTGTCATATCACCAACCCAAAGACCGTATGTGAGCACGTTGCTGCCGTTAAGGAGAAAGTACATAACGTTCAAGAGTCAGTTTGAAATCACCCAATTTCTTGAAGACCATCCTGATATAAATGCTGCAAAGATATTGTTGGTGAGCGGAGGTGATTTCCAGTCTATGAGAGAAATGTTGGAGAAATTTGGGTCCAGATTCACTGAGAATGGCCTGTTACTAGATATAACCTTGGATGATATCCAGATGCAGGCTAGTGATATGGAATTTCTACTCTCTTTCCCCAACTTGTACCGGCTTCATCTTTCTGGCGTCGATCTCAGTCACGTCAAAAAATATCTCTCCACTTCGCAGGCATTTATTTCCCATCCTGGTTTGCAAGAACTTATTATTTTGGGGCATTCCTGGAACAAATGGTCCACTATTACGTTTCCTCCCAACATCAAGCATCTCGACGTATCTTGGAATAATTATACTGATCCCACTACAATCAACCTACAGAACACCATAAGGGAACTTTACTTGAACAACTGTGGGGTTACCAGCTCGTCGCTCCTTGAAATTAAATGGCCATCAAACTTGCAAACTTTGATGCTCACGTACAATAGCATAGACAATTTTGATGTGTCGATTTTGCCGCAATCGCTAGAAATCATTGATTTGTCGCACAACAAAATCAAAGGCTTTAAGACATCTACAGTCGCATGGCCTCCAAAACTTAAAACCATCTCTCTATCGAATAACCACATCGGTGACGCAGGAATAAAACAGCTTGCAGCGCTAAAATGGCCTTTGAGTTTGACGGGTCTTTCTCTAGAAAACAACAACTTCACTGAGGTTGGTATTTTACATGCCTTACCAGAAAGCTTGGCTTTTCTTGATCTCTCTTTTACTGAGGTATCATCGTTAGTCGCTAAGGGTTCGTCCGACTACGTCGAATTTCCTCCTTCGCTCCAGCACTTGCGACTCTCGGGATGCGCCAAGCTCAAGTTTGAAAACAAACAGTCTCGGTTCAAGTTCCCGCCGTGCCTCTACGAGCTCGATATGACGTCCAGCGCATTCAAGCTTAGTGAACTTGTTTTTCCCTCGTCCATTTGCAAGTTGGCATTATCAGGGTGCGAAATTGACGATTTGGAGGCTTACGAAGATAGCGATGCGAAAGAACCCGTTTTGTGGAGCCAGCTCGAAAATTTGGTAGATCTCGATTTGTTTGGAAACCACATAATCAGCCTCGACAACTGGCTACCGCCAAAATCAATTCGGGAGTTGAACTTATCGCGGAATATGTTGATGGAAATTGGCCCTTCTGCGCCCATATTCAACCGGGACTATGCAAATCTTACCGATTCGCTCAGATCGCTCAACTTGGAAAGTTGTGGCATACGCAGCATAGATCAAGATATATACATACCGCGGCACGTTGAGTCGGTCCAGTTAGGGGGCAATGCTTTAGGTAAGTTGGTGATACCAGAGAGTTTAGGCGCGCACAAAAGTCTCTACTATTTGGATCTTAGCAACAGCAAAATCACGTCAATTGGGCTTAGCACCAAAGGCTCCGCATCCAAACTCCGTACTCTTGACTTATCTGGTAATTCTATAATGAAGCAGAACGGGAGAATGGCTCGAGAGGCGTTGGGGCCGTTTTACGATGCGCTAGAGACCGGATTTGGAGTCAAGGTGCAAACGCGTAAGTTTCATATTAATGGGATCCACAAGTTTCAATAAACATAGAGACGGTAAAAGGAGGTAGTAGAGAAGTTAGTAGTGGAGGTGTAACGAAGAGACCAAGCGAACAAAGACAAGGTAGACATGTGACGAACAACGTGCTGAGACGTGACGAGTCGCATGGTTGTTAAGACGCGAATTACAGACAATGCAGATAGACAATAAAAGAACATCTTAGCGCTCAAGGACAAAAGTCTTTGAGGGTCTCGGGTGTAGCACCAGTACTATAAATATGTAATTTAACATTCATGTGCTACAAATCTTGATGGCACGGCACTGAGTTAAAACGCATAGTAGATATAGTGTTGCAGAGTTGGGAAGCGTGAAGTGGAGGCAGAGAGATCGAGTAGTTTGAAAAAGTGCGTCAATCGCCAGCCCAGCACCATAACGCTTTCGACTCGCGCCTAACCTCGCTGTTCGCGCTAATTGTTAATCATTTTACTTTTGTTCGCAGTCGCTATTTTTTCGTTCTATTGTTAAGCCAGATCCACTAACGCTTCCGCATTGGGCGAAATTCAGCCAGCCTCCAGACGTGTCGTGCTGGTAAACTACAAGAATACAGCAAAAAGATCACATCTCCAACAGTATTGGTTATTTTCAATCTTTAGCACTAGCCCATTCAATAGGCAGTGATCAAGATGACTCCACAGACACCGCCCCCAGTGAGAAGAGGCCCTAAAACCTCCAGACTTCCTGTTACACCACAAAAAGATGGATTAATGACGCCTCAAGCTTCGTGCAAGAAACTTGCAGACCCATTTACGTCTCGCAAATCTATGGATGCTTCTGCTGCCAATCACGATGATGCCGTATTCAAAACACCCTCGTCCATACTAAAGAAACCGGTAGTCAATTTGAAGTCTGCAGATGTGCCTGCTGCCACCAATTCTACATCCAAATCGAGTCTCTTGACACCAGAATTCACCCCTCAGAGGTCTCCCAATAGATCCGCACGCAAGCGTAAAATCTTGCCGGACGATATCTTCAAGCATGCCACCAACACTATCTCCAAGGTCAACGACCGCCTCTCGTTTGGCCTCCTTCTTCCCATGCCATCTACAGTGGGCACTGGCCGTAAAACACAGCCATCTAAAGGCGCGCGTCTTTTGAGTCCTGCAAACGAGTCGAAAAACGCTTTTGTACACGACGATATAGCCCTCGAAGAAGTAGATGATGTCATTTCCGAGGAGCTCACAAAGAATGAATTTACAAAGGCTGATGTGAGAAAAGACGTGTTGCAGCCAAGTTTGAAAGAACCTATCACTCCTGCCAAACAAGTCATTGACGACGAGCTCGTAAGCCACTGGCACGGCAAATCATTCCACAACTACTCATCTGATGAAGAAGACGACCTCTTCTTGAGCGACGATGAGGTGGCCCACATGAAAAAAGTGCAACCCCAAATAGTCAATCCGTTCATAACATCTGCCACGCCCCAAGTCAAAACTAGAAAAGACCTCAATCCGTTCAGAGACCCGTTCTCTTCGCCTACATCTGGCGACAAAGTCGACTACAGAACACACATGGAATACATCAACAATAGAAGCGGCGACAAGCGGTTGGTCAAATTGACTGCGAGCCAGTCCAAAATTCTCCCAAAAAAGCTTGACTTTCTGAATGTGTGAAAAAAGAACTAAAACGACTTTCTAAACGTATGAGGTTCATGAGCAGGTCTTCATGAAGAGTCGTACCAAGACAAAAAAGAGATCGAAGGAAAAGAAGTTTTACCCCCAAAAGGAAAGGGTCATTATATAGTATACGGTGAACAGGAGTTCCATTTTTAATAGCATTTGACACTAGTTTCGTAAATGAAAATTGTAGCTGTAGAAGATTAAGTACGTGAATCTCAAGAGGCAGACTAGAGTATATGTATTTCTGGCTCGTTTCAGTTCAAACCCAATGATGGCTTCGAATAATGGCTGCGAAATGGACCTGCGAAATATACCAGTTTTTCAAAGCAAGGCTAATATTCGAGGAAGCAAAAGAGTACAGAGAATAAAAGTAGAGTCTATTTACGTAGACACAGCCAGTAGTAACTATCCTAAGGTTGGTGCCTGATGATCTCTGGCTATTTCTGATAGAGCTAGCGAGGCATTGCGCACCTGGGAAGTTGTCACTCAGTTCCCGCTATTTCTCTGCTGCCTCTTTGATTTATTCTCGCTATTTCTTTGCGGCCTCTTTGATTTTTTCTCGCTATTTCTCTGCGGCCTCTTTGATTTTTTCTCGCTATTTCTCTGCGGCCTCTTCAATTTATTCTCGCTATTTTTCGCGGCTCATCATCAAACAACTTTACCACTAGTACAACTCCACACCACAACTTTATTACCATCAACCTCACTAGAATCTTACATATGTCGTTACCTGGCTTTGGCTCTAACGAAGAACATACAACTGCTTCAATCACCGAGATTGTCATTCCTGGCGGGTCAGAATGGAGAATCGAAGTGCCGTTTAGAACCCACTTCAAGTTCAAAGTTATACTGGGTGTAGGTGAAATATTTGGCACAGAGCTTCCGCTCAACACCGAGCTTCAACTCTGTGGTGTCAAGTACGCAATCTACGCCCCACTTGTCGAAGGGTGCAAGATCCAGTACACCACCAGTGCCAACAAAGAAAACATGACTAACGAAGAAGACGCTATAGTAGAGTACCTCAGTGAAGAAACAACATTGAAACAGTATACAAACTTGCACTTGGCATTGGAGGGATTGCGTCAGCAGGTTTCCGACAACAACCTTCTTCACCCCAACCAGCTTCGCAACGGTCCTCGAGTTTTAATACTTGGTGGAAAGTCGAGCGGCAAAACCAGTTTGGCCAAAACCTTGTGTTCGTACGCCAACAAAATGGAGAGCACACCTGTATTAGTCAACTTGAATCCTCGTGATGGTGTTTTTGGGTTGCCTGGCTCCATCACTGCCACCACTGTAAGCGACTCTTTCGACTTGGAATGCGCTGGTGGATGGGGATTTACCACCACATCAGGTAGTTTGCTCCATAACCCAAAGCAGCCAGTGGTAAAGAACTTTGGATTTGCCGATGTGGCCGAAAATGTCGACTTGTACAAGTACCAGGCATCCAAACTCGGGCTCACGGTGATTTCACGGGTCGAAGAAGATTTAAAAGTTAAGTCTGGAGGGGTGATTATTGACACTCCTCCGCTCACTATCAAGGACTCTAGTATTATAGAAAACATAATATCGGACTTTGAAGTCAATGTTATCGTTGTCATTGGCAACGAAAGACTCACGATAGACTTGAAAAAGAAGCTCAAGCACAAACTCTCGACGTCCCAATTGGAAATTGTCAAGGTCCCCAAAAGCGGAGGAGTTGTAGAAGTCGATGAAAGCTTTATTCGTAGAGTGCAGGAGGAAACCATCAAGGAGTATTTTCACGGCAATTACAAAACGCGGTTGTCGCCATTTAAAACCGAACTTGAGGTCCGTGACTACACCATTTACAAGGGGATACTAAGTCTGGATTTGGCTTCGACCCTTGCATTTTTGCCTGCTGGCGATAGTTATACCGCTGATCATGAAGCTGATGATTCAGGCGACAAGAAAGAAGATACTTTAGACAAGTATTACTCTTTATTGGCCGAGCCCAGTCCATCAAATTTGGATAATTCCATCTTGGCAGTCACTCAATTGGCCCAAAAGAACATGCTGGCCAAGGAGTTGCTCAATGCCAGTGTATTAGGATATGTTCATATTTCCAAGTATGACGACGCCAAGGGCAAGTTGAGGGTCCTCATGCCATTCCCTGGTGCATTTCCTCGTAACGTGTTGATATCCACCAACATTGGATTCTCTGACTAAAGCAAAGTAGACATTACACTTAATTCTACTGAGTAAAAGCTGTAAAATAGATAAGTTTTTTAAAAGCAAGTAATACGTACTAATACATTCTATTCAAGAAGTAAAACAAGTAATAATACTCAATATATTTCCAAGAAGTAAGGAAGAAATAAATACTTAATATGTTTCCAAAAAGTAAGAAGTGATATTTATCGTATTATTGAATGCTTGGTAGGGGAATGTCTTTTCAGCTTTGCAACGCGGCCAAGAGAACTATACATTTGATTAATTATAATGTACTTCGAGATTATCATCTCGCTCAACCCAAAGAACTTTTCTGGTTAATCATAATAAGTTAAGTTAGCAAAACTATTTGTCTTCGCCGGAACCGACAAGAAATACTACTTCGGGAGGTCTCGTTAAAGGAAGAGGTGATCTTGTACGTGCAATAAAAAAACCAATGTAGAATTGTAATTTTGTCTCATGTTTAGTACCACTAGTACCTAAAAAATCATTTATTTCATATATATTATTAGTCAAAAGGAACGGGCTTCGACCTTTGCTCAAGTTTAATGCTTTCCGATGCACCAATTGCACTAGGTATCTTGATTCCACAACAGTCTCCCCACGTATTTGCCATTTCCCCATGAGCATGGCCGCAATCATCCTCTTCGTGAGCATGGTCACTGATACCTTCAGGACATGGAATGGTACGACCAAACATAAAATGCTGTATAATAGGAAGTTTTCCCAACACTTCGGCCTTGTACATCTTGATCATACCATCTTTGATCTTCTGCCAGGACCGTGCCAGCGAAATATCATCCAACATAGGCGAGTGCCATCTTAAACTAAGCTTCTGTTTTTGGCTCTTGGGAAGCGTTTTTATATTATTGATGAAGAAAATGCATTCCAAGTACATGTAATTGTCGTGGTACATCTCCACTAACTCCTCGTTGTGAATCAGTTTTGGTTTCATATGAGGATGGCCGGCCAACTGTGCTGAGCCAAAGAGAAACGGAAGAAAATGGTAATCGTCCAAGCCCCACACTCCGTGAGAGCCTGCGGGCTCAAGCCAATATGTCTTTTGAAGCTGTCTCATCACTGCAATGTACCTGGTAAATATCTGGATCGTAATGCAGGCGTAGTCTTCTTCACCAATAAGCTTATGAGCATCAAAACAGAGAAGAAATGAAATGAAATTGAGTTCGTGGCCCGAACCGTAATCTATACGAGTACGATTTCCCCATGATTCTACAAAGTATGTAGCCAACTCTTCGATAAATTCAGGTTCAATTTTGGGTTGTGGCACTAGTGCAGCCACCATATCTTTGGCTTGCGATGCCAAATCATCGTAGAAGTCTCGAAACTCGGCCTTGCCAAAACGAGACACGTCTTTCTCCAACACAACAGGGTGAGCTTCAATGATGGCTTCCACCTTATTCAAGGTATCGAGAAGAGCCTTTGATGTTGGTGATACGTGTACATCGGCGTCATTGGTCAAGTTTAGGGCCAGATCCTGAAGGCGCTGGACAAAATCAAGCACCATGTTATAGGCAGGTGAACCTGTCCATTTCTCCAAGTCCAGTGCCGTCGTCACTCTCCTGATGGGTATTGACATTATTCCTGTTATTGGATGAGCAAAGTACCTATTATACTTTCAAAATGATATAAAGTATCTTTTGCATGTATTGCTTCCACTAATGACTATCTCCAGCGAGGGTTTAGTGAGACTCGCGCAGTGAAAAATGTTCTAGCGAGAGGTGGCAACGCGCGAGTGCTGAAAACAGCAGCTGCGAAATTTCAACGTCTTTCAATTGCCATGTCTTCTGTAACGAAAGGTGCATTGGGCTTTTATACTGTTCCGTCAAGCAAAAGTCGGTTTTTGACAAATATCAAGGAATCCCAGATCTTGTCATCGCTTCTTCGTTCAGATTTCTTATCCACGGATACTCTCAATGCTCCCTCCACACTTCCGTTAAGTCTCAAGCCCAAAGCTGAAATATTCAGGCAGACAAAGGCAGAAAATCCAGATGCATCAAAGGTGTCGCTCAAACTCAAGCAGTCGTTTGCTTATGCAAAGTCGTTGATTGGATTTTACAAACTGGGCGTTCGTAACGTATGGAATAATCACAAGGAAGTCAAGCAATTGATGAAAAATAAGTACAAGCTCACCAAACATATTGATTCCCATGGAGACGATGTAGCTATTCGCATACCAGGATTTACCAAGTTGACCCGAGAAATGAGCCAGGCTATATATCTCAGCCAGGTGGAGCACAAATCCAGGAACCAAGCAACTGAGGGCGATGTTATCAAAAATTCAGTTACTACATCTGTAGACCAAGGACTTTTTGGCTTGACAAGATCCCAGTACCAACTTATCAAAAGGACCCCCTCCGACTTTCACAAAATCCCCTTTTTTGCTGTGATATTCGCTATCTTCATGGAAACCACTCCCATTGTGTGCTATGCCATACCCGAAATCACTCCTCTGACTTGTGTTTTGCCATCAATGTTGCCAAAAATATGGAACTATCAAACAGTCAAGCAATTGCGGGATTTGAGGCAGACCCCAGATCTTGATTTGGTGGACGAAGCTTCTAAAAATGCCTTTAACTTGCCTCTCGAACAAGTTAAATTACTCTGCAAGTCTTTAAGATTGACTTCCAAGTACATTCCATCATTCGCGTACCCAGAACTGTGGTTGCGCAACCAATTGCAGGAATACTACAACTATTTGCGAGTTGATAATTATTATCTTGCAGGATTAAATGGAGACGGCAACATCTGGAACTTGTCTCATCAAGAGCTTCAACGGGCAGCATTGGAACGTAACTTGATTTTGGATCTCAAGGAAGGCTCAAAACATTTTGACCTGATCTCTGACGAGGCTACCAAAGCGATAGAGGAAGAGAAATACTTCAATGAACTAAAGGTAAAGTTGTTTCAGTTCATCGTTGATTTTGATTCTTATAATATCGGATACTTGGGAGTGGCTCACTTGGGTCTCGAGTATCCGACCAAACTATTGGAATGGAAAGAATAGAAGAGAAAACCAGTAAATAGTATCTAGACAATAAATGTATATATCTCGTTATATTAGAATCTATCGTTGAGTTGATTATCTACATGTTTGCAGCCAGAGGTGCATATGCACTACGCGCAAAATTGTTCAAATAATACGTCAAATTATCGCTCCTCGTATCCAGTACTTTAGTACTATCTCTATATATCGTCATATCTATATTAGTATTTCCACGGGTTTTGGGGTATGGTTTGGGACACCTTTAAGTGGGCCCTTTTGAAGCTCTGGCCATTTTGAAGACTGTCGTCAGCTTCATGCAGTCTCTGATGCTTGAGTCGAGATATAAAATTGCCTCCGTTACCTGTAACATTCGAGGCCGACTTATTTATCATGCTGGACATAGCTCCTCCGGGTCCGTAAGTATCGACTATGGGTCTGGGCTTGAGTTTGAGGTCGCTTTCATCTTGTTCAATCACCCCCAGCTCCTCATTTCCTGCCGGTCTTTCACCCCGGTTGAACAATCCAGTGGCATCCTGAATAACTACCTCGAGCCCCATGGTTTCACGAGACTTGTCATCAATGAAGAAATAGACGGTGTCTCCGTTGAAAATTTGAATTTTTCTGCCCTTTCCAATCACAGAGTTGTTGACACTACACGAGTTGGTGCTGACGTCTAGCAACCATATGTCGTCTAGACAATGCGCCGGGCTTTCGTAGATGGAATTTCCAGTCACTGGATGTCTCTTTTTGCTAAACAAGCAGTGGATCTTGGACATTCTATCGTCATTAATGAAGGTATTACAAACTTCGTTACGGCCCACCGAGTACGGGTTTATGCCCTGTCTCAAGTGGATGGGGTACTGCAACATCGAGTTGGGCAATGGTTTGAGCGTAATGAATGTGTCTGATGGAGTAAAAGTTTTGGAGCCTTTTGATTTCAAAGGGGAAATTTCATCGGTAGAGTGTTTTCTGCTGGCATCCCCTGGCTTGAGCGGGGTGGATTCGTTGAGAATACCATGCTGTTTTTCCTGGGAATTGATATCGATGCTGGGTCGACTTTCAGAGGTCGAATTCGACGAGTTATCCAAGAATTGCGATGGCTGAGAGAAGTTTGGAGGCTGTGAAGGAGGTTGTGAAGGAGGAAGTTGTGATTGTGGTAATGGGACCACACGCTTGGGGATTTTGAAGTCGTTTTTTTGGCCCTTGGTTTTACGATTTCGTTCGCTATCTAATGGTCTCATCATGATCTCTTCATCAATTTTACTGATAGAATCAATGGGCACACCATTATCTATTTTTCTTGACTGCTGTGATTGAGATTGACTCAAGCTTAAAGCCTTCTCCTGGTGGGAATCCTCACTGAAAACGCTTTTGATCCACTTGTGTTGCAAAGCTTCGTCAGCAGTGATTCTTAGTCTTGGATTTACTTGCAAACAACACTCCAAAAAGTCTCTTCCGTCTTGGGATATTTCATACGAATTGAGTGGGGATTCGTGATATTCGCCTAGTTTTATCTTCAGAAACATCTGTGCTTGTGTCTTACCGTTGAATGGTAAATGAGATGTCAAAAGTACGTATACTAAGCAGCCAAGTGACCAGATGTCCACCAAGGAAGAATAGTTATTTTTGTCAGCCAGCTGAGAAGCCTCGTACTTGCCGGTTATTACCTCGGGTGCCACGTAAGCTAGAGTGCCACAGAATGTCTTCATGAACGTGGAGTTGTCACTGAACTTGGCAAGTCCAAAGTCGGTGATTTTGACTAAAATGGGGTCGTCTTGCATGATCAAGATATTGTCGGGTTTGAGGTCACGGTGGGAAATTCCAAGCTTATGTACGTAGGAAATACCTTCCAATATTTGCTTGGTTATAACCTGGGTGGCATCTTCTCCTATAGCCCCGTTTGCAGCCACAAAGTCCATCAAGTCTCCTCCCGGCACAAGCTCCATGATTATGTAGTAATTATCGAGATCTTCGTAAAATCCCTTGAGACTTACGATGTTTGGATGGTCGAGTTTTCGCAAGATCGAGAGCTCTCTATCTACACCCACAAGACCATTGGCAGAACCTCCACCGGTGGTATTAAGGGCCTTTCTTCGGTTTATGATTTTGACAGCATACGCATTTCCAGTAGATCTTTCAATGGCTTTCTTGACGGTCGCAAACGCGCCTTGCCCAATAGTCTCATTCTTAATTACGTAGTCTTTATAAATGCCTTGATCTTTCAAGACTGAAGCATTAGAACTGGATGAGGCGAACTTGGCGGGGTTGTAGAGCTCGGAAAATAAAACTACGAACCTCACAACATCCTTGGGTACACCCACGCCCACTGCTATTTCGTCGCCTTGGTTGAGTATGTAGTTGGACCCCTTCACTAACCGGATATGGTTAAGATGAGTGCCGTTGGTCGAGGTGTCCTGGATCCACACAGAGTTGTCTGATATATTGAGCCAGACCTTGAAATGCTTGTTGGAGAGACGCGAAGACGATCCGAGGGTGAAATCACACTCCAAACTGCGTCCTACCACCCATGTCTTCTTGCCGTTTTCGGCCTTCTTGTCATGGGTAAGATCAAAGGCAGTGTAGGGTCCCTGGGTGCAAATTAGTCGGGATATCCGATTCTTGTCGGTCTTTTCCTGGGTCTGAGTGACTGCCGACTTCTGTGTCGGCTGAGTCTGCGTCGGCTGCGTGAACTCCATCCCCTAGTGAATTACAACAGTGTTCTTAGTAGTGATGATTTTTCAGACGCGTTAAATCGTTTGGTAAAAGTCACGTGGGACATGGACCCTGTCAAAGACAAGGAGAGTACCTGCAAAAAACGAGAGATATTTGTGTATCGGTCTGCTGCTAAGGAAGCTTTAAGTAGAGATCTGTCCCAGACTTCGGTCTTGAAGTACTTATCTAGACTAAACTGGATTTTTTGTACTATACTTGTGATTGTAAGAGTACATATATCTGGTCAATTAGCTAGTTCAATTTTTTGCATCTTTAAATTGTTACTGTGTGTACTTCATCTAAGTGACTAATACATTTTAAAAAAACTCAAGAGGAGCGTGCTACTCGTAGTATTTCAAGCCTTCAACAGGATATTATTCACAAGCACATCAATTTCAGCCAATTCAGAGTCAGACAACTCGACCACATTTACCGAGTTCTTTTGGTTTCTTCCCTTAGTAGAACTTGCCAAATTTTCTTCTCAAATCGTATGGTTCATGGATTCCAAAAAGGTTCCAGCGTTTCCGGCCAGTCAAAGGCCCTCTACAAAATGGAGCATAAGCAATAACCGGAATATCGTGCTTGGCAATTCAGCGAGAATGCCGTTTCCAAGAATCTCCTCACTGGAAAGCGAGAACTCTAATTCTACACACATAACAGCATATACCGGAGAAGCCTTTTTGATGGAGCCAGTTCCGGGTCCTGAGAGCGAAAGTCCATCAATAATTCCGCCCTCAATAAACCCAGCAATGTATCCTATGGTTTTTGCGTAAGAAGCCTTAGGATTCACTCTTGCAGCTTCAAGAGAAGTTTGAGTCCTTTTAATTTTTCCTTAGAAAAGAAGAAGGCAATGTTTTTCATTGACCTCCCAAATGACTCTTTGCTGCCATCAGGACTGTGATCCTCGGTGTTAAGTGCAAATGACTAATTGAAATGCATTTTCCGGGCCACCTGAGTCCACAAACTTTTTCATGAGCTTCAAGTTGGCATTATCAGGACCGTAAAGCTCGCCACCATTGAGAAGTTCTGTTCCAAACTCAGGATTAGACGTAACAAAATCCCAAATTATTTAGCACTGGGGTCGATCTTCGACACTTCAATCTATTTTAGATTTCGAAAGTATTGAATTCAATGGTAAGCATCTATAACAACTCTACAGCTATTTGTACTACGCTAGAAGCTGGTGGCAAAGTTGGTTCAAGAAACTTGCAATAAAACCCCAGAAAGAAAGATTGTCTTCAAGGGACTGATTCTGCTCAATCATTAATAAGCTCGAATTGACGCTGCTTGATGCACTTGGTATTTGAGTAGATCTTATTTACTATGTACTAAAACCGTGTGCTGCAAGGGTTTATCCAGACACGTGACTGGTTGCAAAATCACTTTCTTTTGGAGACATGAGGGGAGACCTTATCTTTTGAGAAGCACCTGTTTTATTTTTCGGATCTACTTTTGGCACGGATCGTTTCTGCCCCGCGTTTGGTTGCCATTCTGATAAATTTTAGATAAAACAACTCCGCGCGGTGCCTGAGCTGATCTGATACCAATTAGAATTATCTGTGCCAGTGCAAATAAGTTCTGGCTTTCTACCAGATACTAATTTCTTTTCTGACTTCGGAAAATAATACGAGATATAAATAAGTGATTAATATGCCGTAATTGGTTATTGATGCATGTGTTCAAAGACTTTCCGATACATAGGGCTGAGCTTATTGCGAAAATGATCACCTGGCATGGCCGACTCAGTTTTCGCTCATCATAAATAAGCTCTAGAGCCTCATACGACATTTTGAAATATTCTTCCCTTTCGTGAAGACTAATTAACAGATATTTATTGAAACTATAACGTCTAACTATAGTGGCAGGCTCGGTTTTCTATCATTATTGATAGAGGAGCTAAATTTGAAGCCGTTTAATTGATCCACTTCTCTTCATCAATTACAGCACAAAATTAATTATAATATTAAGGATGAGCCTTGTTTGTAGCCATAGTATGGAAAGCTTCGATACTCTTACGTATCCGCGCCACGAATTTCCAAAATAAGCCTCGTTATTATGGTGCTATTGACCAAAATTCGATACCCAATTGTATCCGTGCAACTCACGGAGTAACATGCACAAGCCTGCCACTTTTCTCGCGCAATTTACCCAATACATGCGCAAACGATACTCCAATAGTATAATAAGGACCAAGCCCTTTCTCGAGGGTAATGTGCCGGTGGCTTCGATAATAGAATGATGGAGTGGCTCTAGTAAAAGATATTGGAGTGTAGATGAGGCGGGTTTATGCTTCACAGATGAGGCAAAATTCACGAGCGAATTACAAGCTTATTACTTGGGTTCCGCGCAAACACTGGATCGAGCTATAGTATATCAAGAAAGAAATTCGAGCCAGAGGGGCTTTATAGATAAACATTATGTCGAATAATTTCACTTTCTTGATATATATAGGGCTCTGGATCTTGGCAAAATTAACCGGACTTTGAACATTGTAAAGCACTGGAGTCTATTGACGTTGATGTACCTAAACCTCAGCTTATTATTGACCATAGCTTTAACTTTAGTCGGTTGCGTATCAGCAGTTGGAATAGGTGGTGGTTGTCTGACTCACGCCGACTGCGATCCAGGATTGGCTTGTGTTAAAGTTGTTACAAACAAGAAAAGAAGTATTCACAAGAGACAGTGTGTTAACGGGCAGTAGGCGAGTGATGGAAGATCCAATTGAGGACCCTTGGTTAGCTGCCTTGACTTTATGCTCTATCGACGATGTTAATGTATATCCTGATGTTTTTGTCTATAATATGAAGTTGTATGTCGGCGGAGAGAGAGAGGGAGAGGTATATGTTAAGTTTCTGAGTATTGACAATTCATTTCAATCATTCGATGAGCTAACATTCTTGGATACAAAATTATGTATCTTTAGAATATCTGATGCTCGGTACATAGTTGTTATCAAGTCGAAAATTGAATGCTCGTTAGCTATTTTAGGTGAATTGGGGAAGAGATATATCGTTAAAAAGATATGATTTGGGACAATATGAAGTTGCAATAAGAAATCCCGAGGACTGGATTATCGTACCGATGCGTGATATATATGATCAGAATGATATCGATCTTTATTATTTCACGACATGGGCGAGAAACAGACAAGGTAGACGAGGTAGACGAGGTATGGTATTCTCGACTCATATTGAACACATCAGAACGGGATATGTACAGCCTCCATCAACTAGCGATATTACTGAAGCACCCCCGCCCACTGAAAAGAAAGAAGAGTCAGAAACAACAACAGATTATTCCTGCAAAAGAAGAAGTCTCGACAGCTGACCAACTGGTCCAAACTTCGTAGCTTTGTCCCGTATAACACCAAGGAACATACTCCGAGCAGAATTTCTGCTCACTTTATTTAGGAAATACCCTTTAGATATCTTTATGACAATATATGATGTTGATTTTGAGCTCTTCATTTGGGTGCAAAAATTGCCCAGCTTTTTTCGGCTGAAAATTACATCAATGCGGTTATGAACTCTTCTATTTAGCCCGTCATTAGTCAGTGAAGTGAACGTCTGGGCAAAGTTTCTGTACGGTGTGGAGAAGCCCAGTTTACCTGTAGTGCTCTTGTTACAGCCCGAGTCTCGCACAAGTCACTTTCAAGATTGAACTAGGATGTTTCCATATGAGTGCTAGAAAGTTCAATTTTCACTTTGGGCCAGAAATCTAAACAGTCGAATTAATTGATCGGTAAATGTAAATTTGCTTAGCCATCCACGATCTATAGTCTATGTAGACTTAACAAGGAGCCTGTTTCCACATCGTTGGGCTAAGAACCTACAGCCGAGGATGCTTTGTTGATCATATCTCAATTCAAGTCAGTCTTCCTGTAATCTATTTCTACTATCCTAAGTTTCATATACTTAATTCTATATCTCTACTATACTAAGTCTAGTTAATTGGCCAGTAGCCCGGGAACAAGAAAGCAATTTTCTCCAAGACTTCTTTCTTGAGACCTGCAGGAGCAGTACTAAGAGAGTACTTCATGGAGCCTTCCAAATCCTTGCCCAAATGTTGGCCCTTTTCACTGATTACGTCAATCAATTTAGCAGCAACACTACATGCATTAGCAGAGTTTGCCTTTAAGTTGCCAACCACAGTCTCAACAGTGACAGGTTCTTCGTTTTCGTTCCATGAATCGTAGTCAGTAGACATACAGATCATTTGGTAGGCGATTTCGGCTTCTCTGGCCAATTTGGCTTCTGGCAAAACAGACATATTGATCACAGAACCACCCCATGAACGGTACAATTTCGATTCGGCACGGGTACTGAATTGAGGGCCTTCCATACAGATGACGGTCAAGTCTTCGTTGCCATTGTCAGCACCTTTTGTGTGAAAAGTTGGGGTAACGCCAGCCTTGTCAGAGGCCGTCAAGAAACCGGATTTAGGAATGGATTCAGAGATCAACTTGTTGAGCTGGAGGTCAAATGGCTCGCCAAACATGGCGTGTGCTACAAACCCTTTTTCAAAAAAGGTAGCTGGGCGGTTACCTTTGGTTCTGTCGATGATTTGAGTAGGTAAAACGAAGTCTCTAGGCTTAATTTCCTGTTGCAACGAACCTACGGCCGAAAAGGCAATAATAGACTTGACACCCAAGCTTTTGAGAGCGGCAATGTTAGCTCTGGCAGGAACTTCGGTGGGTAACGTGTCGTGCGACTGTCCGTGTCTGGCCAAAAAAGCTACCGGAAAACCTTTTTCAGTCAAACTGATGGTGATTGGAGATGATGGATGGCCCCATGGTGTAGACACAACCAATCTGGCGACAGGCTTTAAGTTGGGCAAGTCGTATAAGCCAGTGCCTCCGATGATGGCCAAAGTGACTTTGCCATCGTAAGTTTGGGGTAATTGTGCTAAATCAATCTTTTCTCTGTGTACCGACATCTTCAAAATTCTAGGAATTCTATCAATTGGAACTCTTATTTGTACCATCGACCCTTTATATCTCACCTTCCGGCCCACATGGTAGCATGAGACATTTCACGTGATGTCTATTGGCGAACCACAATTGGTATGCAGGAACTTTAGACGGTGATCTGCGGCCAGCTTAGAAGGAGCTAAGCAGCGTTGTTAAATCCAGGACTAATTTTGACTGGGCTAAACGTTCTATCACTTATACGTACTATCTAGCAGGCAGATTTGGCTTTTTCGGGTACTTATGGTGTAGTGTTCAACAATACTGAACTCCGTACTATCGGGCTAGCCAGTTAGCACTCTCAAATCTTGTTAGTGCAGCATTTGGATGAATCAAGAGAGCAAGTACTTCAACTGGCTCCTAGCTTCTTAGATTAACAGCATAAGTAAAGAGAATATTGTGAGTAACTGCTATTCGCAGCCAACTGTAAATTTGAATACATTTGACTCGCGCTCACCAGTGTAGGCAGGTGCCCTTTCCTTGCAAGTCACCTGACTCGTGACCATAAAATCTTTAACTTCTACAGCCGCCGCCCCCATCATACCACACACCCATGCTCAAGTATATCGCAACAAACACCTTGCGAACAACCGAGGCGTGTTCGCATAGTCTTTTTAAAGGCTCGGTGAGGACTATCTCGTCAAAACCTCCGAAAGATTCCGACGATATCTCGGGACAGGCTAAGAAACGGATTTCGGTATATCCCAAGAGTAAACTGACCAAATCCGCAGATCCAAGCTCCACCACATCTCCAGGCCATGCCTCAACGTTGCAGACACTTAAATCATTGCGCTCTCAAAAAGGTGACGATAGATCGAAAGGCTTACTCAGGTCCAAAAGACAAGCTAGAAAGATCGAAGACGCCAATCAAACAAGCAACAATGGCGTCAACAATGTCAAACCTAAACCTAGTTTCATTCCATTCACAGATTTCCCTAAAGCACCTGACAGTATTTTGAATAAGTCGCTGAAGGAACTTTATACCAGTATTGACCACCCTGATCTATACGAGCAAGCAGGAAGTTTCCATAATAAACAGAAGCATTATGTGGACTTTGCCATAGATGACAAGTACATCAAGTCCAAGGTCAGGAATCAGATCACCGAAAAAGACCGTTCTGTGGTGGCCGAACTCGACAAGTTTGCCAAGTCAGAAGAAGACGAAGAATCTAACCAAACCCAATTGAAACTTATTAAACTTTATTACGATCAAAGCACCAATACCTTACAGCCACTTCCCGAGCATTATCTCAAAAAGTCGTTACTGGGAATGATAAACATGAACAATTCCCTTGATGATATTGACGACGAGTATTTGTGGGATTTGATTCCCAGAGAGAAGCTTTTTGGAGTTCTGCCATTTGAGCCCAAAATTGAGCCTGATGGGTTCAAGAAGTGGGAGCAAATGATGATCGAAAAGGAGCATAAGGCCCAAAGCATAAAGGAGGAAGACACCCGTCAATATCGTGACTTTGAACAATCGTTGTCAGACTCCAAATCGTTTTACAAAAAAGCAGGGAGCCGTAGAAAGGTGGACAGAAAATTGGTCAAGAGATACAAGAAATTAAAGGAGGAGGGCAAAATACCCACTGACTTGAAAAAGAACGGATCGACTGCCGGAAAGGACAGTTTCAGTATTAACGATGTATTTGATGATTTTTTATGATAGCATGAATAGAGAGCATATTTGTGCATAAGAACTAGTTGAGAGAAAGAACTAGTCATATAAATAAATAGAAAACTATAAAAGAAAACATAAAAAGAAAATTATAACCAGAAAGAGTAGGCTTAGTTGTGAAGTAGGCTATAGTTCAAGTTTCCATGACTGATCTTGACTATATGGTAGTGGCGCATCGACTTGAGTCCTATGGCTCTTCCTCAAATTGCTTGTGCGGAGTCTCAATAAATTACTTCAAAAACTAATTTTGGGACATATCCGCAAATTAATTACAAAATACACAAAACGATAAATAAGATATTTGAGGAGTATATGAGGTACATCCATAAAATGACTTTTTCTGGGTATTCACGAGTGATAAGTGATTACATTACTCCTATTTGCTTTTATGTGAACGTTTAGTCATACTGTTCTGTTTCATTTCATTTTATTGTGAATTAAACGAGTGTTATACATTAGATAAAGTCTACGCCAACTTGATAAATAGTTTGAGTTTAGTTTGTCTCCAGGACTACTCTTTAATAACCAACTCAACATCGCCATATCCAAAACGATGCTTATTTTCTTCGTACACCACCTTCAACTCATCAATGTACAACTTGTGGTAATGGTCCAAAAGCTCAGGAGGACATTTTGTCTTTACGGGCGATTTTTTGGGCGTCGATTCCAGTTTGAACAAGTTTGTAATTGACCTGGACCGAGGAATATCCTGCCCATTTGGCTTTTCTTCGGGAACACTATCGAATTCCGGATGTTTGGCTTTGTACTCAGCTAAACAATTGGCAGGAATATGAATAGGCTTGCCAAAACAAATATTGATGGGGTTTCTGTAGGGCACAATACCAAAGTCATAAACAAATACACCACGAGCACTAAAGAATGGCAAAGTGAAATTGAACGTGGCTTTCATCCACTGCTGGAACGTTTCGCCCCAAGAGCCATGTTCGGGGATATTTAACTTGTAGATATCCACCTCTCCAAATGCAAATACGGGCACTAAAGAGACGTTTCCGAGCTCAATTGCCAACTTTACAAAGCCCTTTCGTTTGTTCAAAACAAGCTGGATCTGTCTTTGCTGCGATGCATTAGAAGATCTTCCTTTTCTTTCTTCTTTCTTATCAGCTTCAGTCTCTTGATTTACTTTTTCCAGGTTTTCTTGGCTATCTTCGCCTTGATACCCATAGCCTACCTTATACGATTTCGTCACCAGACTATTCAATAGCGACTCCTGAGCACCTCCTACAACTAGACATATGGAATTATCGCCATTATTGATCAAACTCTTGATGTTTTTGCCCGAAGCACTGGTCAAACCAAGGCCCATGAGATAGTCTCTGTAGAACGGCAATGTGAATTGAGTGGTCAATGTGAGAGGAAACACATTTCCAAGGCCAGGTAATAATCGTTCACCTTTTGAAGGGTCGTGGAATAGAGGCTTTAGAAATTTGGCTGGAGGCTCAAAAGGCTCGTTTCGAATGGCATTGGTGGCAAAAGTCCCCATGGCACCCATAGAAATGACACCATGAGGATGGTAACCGAAGATGTAGCGTGGTCCAGTCGATACTTTCTTGAATCTCACTGGCTTATTATTGACCTTGGCAGTTTTGGTGGTCTCGGCCGGATGGGGAGGAGGCGGAGAATACGAGTCTGTGTCGTTAAGACGCTTTGAAAGACCCAATTTCTTGAATATTATATCTATGAGGGTACGAGAGTTTTCGGAGATCAAGTCCTCTTCATCATCAGCAGTCTCATCGCCATCTTCAATCGCCACCTCTGAAAACGTGGGCTCCAATTCACAAGTCTTGTGGACTCTAATGGGAAAGTAGTTGACGAACCATTCCCACACAATGAGGTTTTTCAACCAGTTTCGAGTTCTGTATGCTGCCTTCCCATTTGTAGGGGTGTGCAAGTCAAAGCCATACCACCATATAAAGTAAGGCAAGATGATGGTAAGCCAGAGGATCCTTCCTAAGGATAAAACCGCCAAGAATGCACATACAAATACAGGGATCGAGATGATGTGCCAGATTACGCCGAACGTCTCCAATCGGTGCTGAATGGGCGTGTTCAACGGGGCAAGATTGAGCAACTTCTTCTTGGAGTGGCGGGTGGGGGTCGAGGACCTGGAAGATCCGGAATCGGAAGAAGTCGACGTTTGCTTCCTGTTTCTTAACTCTTGGTCGTCCTCCATGCTGGCAATGCTGTGAAGTATTGAGGGTAAAGGTGAATTGAATAGAGAAGTGGCTCACAAAAGTGTGAGTTGCTAAAGTTTCCCAAATCAGGAAGGGTGAGGGGTCGAAATGAAGTGTTAGAACAACGGGGCGGGGTGGATTGAGGGTTGAAGAGGTCCGAATTCAGGTGTCCTAGACCATGATAAAAAGAAAAGCTAGTGAAGGCTCCGGAATTTAAAACACCTGGGCTGGACAGGACTTGGTGTTGGTTGGTGGCCCCATCCCAGAGGATGTTTGCGCGAAAATAAGATAAGCTATAAGCGAATGGTTAGCAGAGCAAACAATTGGAGCCCCTTTTTTCGGGCGCACCACCAGCATAGATGCGTTTGTTGTTCCCCAAGATATTGATTTAGGTTTAGTCGATTGATGTGGAAGAATTGTTCTAGAGATGAATAATAAGCTTTCGAAGTAACTGGGTGTAACTCGTTCAATCACTCACTCCTGAGTGTAAGTGAGTACTGGGGCGTTCTACAATAAGTTTGTTTACGTTGTAGCTAGCTCTATCAAAGTCTGCACCTCAATCACCTTACACGTGGCAATTGCATTAGTGCTAGGATGTTTCGCATCTACTTGTTGGTGAATTGACTTCATCACATCTCCACATTTGATACCTCGCTTTGTGGTTCGCGCGAATATTTCAAAATCTCTCGATAACCTAAAATATCACACTCGATATTTATATCACACTCGACATATTCAAGGACAATGTCTACTGATTATGGTCAAAAGACTCATTACGTGATAGCGCCGAAGCGCAGAAGAGTGGGGTCTACTTGTGAAAGTCCGTTTGTGCAGCTCCTTGATGGCCAGGAACCGCCCCAAAATGTCCTTCTGCGTTATAAGTTTTTTCAGACTGTATGGAACCACCAATTGGACAAGATCCACACCATATTGAACAGCTCCAACACCGAAATATTTGGCAGTCTCACCAAATTTATCAATACCTCGTCACCATCAAATATCACCGAAGGAACGGTCAAATTACCCATTGGGTTCCTTCAGCTAAGCTCCAACACCGCCAATAATCTTCGAGTTCTTACTGAATTTAACCGCTACTTGGGATCACAAACTAGATATGAGTATAGAGCCATCAGCTTGTCGTCAAAGACTTGTACCAATATCAAGTCGACCTTGAGAGATATCGTCAAGCAATTTCTTCGATATGACAGAGAAGAGATAAATGACAAGGATGAAAATAAAGAGGATGAGAAAAATGAAGAGGATGAAAAGGAGTACGAAAAAGAGGATGAAAAGGAGTACGAAAAAGAGGATGAAAAAGAAGATGAAAATGATGAAGACCTCGATGGCTATGAACTTTCGGAAGAGTTTAGTGCTCAAGGCAAGGTCAACTACGATCTCGATATCGTATATGACTACTGTACCAAATACTATAAAGACAACGGCAAAAATAACCTCAAGATTGTCATTATTGTTGAAGACGTCAATTCCATCAACAACCACGTTCTTAACCAACTTGTTAGACTCCTTCATTCATACTCTAAAAAACTCCCTATAAAGGTCATCATGGCGGTTTCCTCCAACAACATCAGCAGCTGGATCAACGCCAACTTCAATAACGAAAACAGAATATTAATAGATGGCTACAAGTTCAAGAGCAACGACAACAAGGCGTTGGGCCACATGATCTTGAACGACCTCTTTTTGTCGCCGCAGGTCACACCAGAAAACCCGCTTTTGCTCGATCCGCTCTTGACTTCAATAATTCTTAACCGGTTTGAAAACTCAAATAACTCTATCGATGCCTTGATATCTGAAATCAAACTCGGCTACATGATCCATTTCTACCATCTGCCTCTCCCGGGCTTGCTCGAATCTCTCAACGGTTCAGAGCCCCCAGCATATGTGCTTCCGTGTCTTCGTAAGCTAAGCTCGTTCAAAAAACACATCGAGACCAAATTAAACAAAACTATAGGAGCTGAAGACAAGATCGAAATCAGAGGGTTGCTTCTATCCGACGAAAGGCTTTCACAACTCTTTGTTCAGACCAAAATCGATTTTAGAACTTACAAGTTGTCGGTGATAAACGTCATCAATGTGGTGTATCGACTTCAACAGTTGCCCAAGACCAAGGAGTTTAAGCAAAAATTTGAATTGTACAAGCTTATTGTGGGACGCAAGCTCGTCAATTCAACATATCTCAGCAGCATCATCAACAGCATCCGGAACTTGTCCGAAACCCATGTTATTGAGCTACTGGAAGATTTGGCAAATCTACTTGTTCCAAGCATTAAAATACTTAAGGATCATTTCCTGGCATCATTGCTTAATTCTATTCACAAACTCAAGTATAACACATCGGTAGAATCTCTCCGAACCTCATTCATCGACAGTCTTCACCAGTTCTTTGGCAATCCGCTTCTCAGCAAGTCTATTGAAGGGTTTGTATTCTTTGAGGTATTTACTATGAACGGCAACTCGTCAAAAAGTGCCAAAGAATTACCTATTTTTGAAGAAAAGTACGAAAACTTGATGATCAACTTGATTCGTCCTAATCTCAGAGCCACCATGGAAGAAACTCTCGAGGACTGCAAGGTATACTTGGCCAACAAAAGCGGTCCAATCATGACTCCGGTGATAAACCTGCTTTTTCGCGTATACAAAGAGGCTCCGGTACTAATCAATATCTACGACTTTTATGTTGCATTCCGTCAATCTTTGGACAAAACCACCATTGCGAATTGGCTAAACACTGCATATCCTGATGTACAGTTAGAAAAGGAGTGGAATTCCATCACGTACTCATGGTTCATTCAGTCTTGTTTCGAATTGATGATGATTGGTTTGCTCAAGGAGAAGCCCAAGGGTGATTATTTAGAAAAAGCATTGTGGAAGGGTGTATAAGAAATAAATAGACAATAAAGCACAGCATTGTATAGTTTTACTGTACAAAGACCACATTATTGGCTAATACATATTACTGAAAGGGTATATCTTTCCCCAAGGAACATTTCTGCGCACCCTTCACTTCCGCGATAATCTCGCCTCCCCAGACATACCATTTGGTTATAAAGTAATCAAAGCTCTTCACGAACTTGTATTCTCTTCTCAAGTTTCATATTCATTAAGTAACTCATCATTTGTATATTCATTCTTCATATCAGTTATGGGCTCGGTTGGTTGCGGCTTTGGCAAGTCTGCCACCAGCTTATAGTACCGATGACTAACGGTACCCAGCACAATTAATAAAAGCAAGAAAGATGCCAAAATGGTCATGATGATCTTCCTCTGAGTCTTGAACATCCTATCGGCTATTTCGGTCGAATTGGCAATCATGGTGATGAGTTAGTGATGTATGTATTAGCTTTTTAGATTGCCTATTTTTTCTCCGTATCAAACTCGATATAAAGGTTTTTTTATAGTGCATACAAGAAAACTACTCAGCGCTGCCAAGATTAGCTCGAGGTAGTAAAATAAGGTACAGAATAAGACAGATTATAAGGTGCTACAGGAAACTTACCTTTCAGAAAGATTATAGAGTGCTACAGGAAACTTACTTTCCAGTAGGATTTTAGAGTGCTACTGCGACCTCTAGTACCAAAAGATGGCTCAAATATGTAGCTACAGAGTTCAATAATAAGTGTAAGATTATAAATGTTGGGTATTACACTCTTCAATTAAAGCAAAGAAGTTGAGCTAAGCTACTTTTCGGAATTTTTGGCAAAAAGAGAAAGGTGGGGATATTTGTATTCGCGGTGGAACCGTGAAAGAGAACGATTTTGAAAGGTTCCATAAGTGTTTCTTTTTAGTTATTGCACCAAGTCTTGTCGATTGCTAGGAGGCTTATTGATATCGATAATTCTTATCAATTGCTACCTGCCTATTTAGTTGCAAAAATTCGTACCATTTCAATAAGAAGGTCACTGACTTCAATAAGTTCCATTGTTGCAATAGGCTTATTGGATGCAAAAATCACTCAACCTTGATAAAGTCCTTGATTGCAAATAGTGTTATCAATAGTGGTGAGGCTTATTAGAATAAGGTCTCAAGCAATCCCCGTACCTCCGGTACCTTGCAATAAAGTGTAAACTATTAGCAACAGCTAATGATTATTGTTTATAATACCTTCATTAGAAGCTTAAAAAAGTAATCATCTTAGACTAAGCTATAAACAATAGTACAGCTGCGGAAAATTACGTTCTATTATTTCAAAGGTTTGACTAAAACTATAGGATAACCTTTTTGGTAAGATAATAGAAGGCACTTCGGACCATTCAAGTATAAAGCGCTACTACTGCAGGACTTTTTTTATTGCTACTGGATATTAGTCGTATTCGATAGTTTATTAACGATAGTCTATTATGTATTACGGTATACCAGTACCAAATTTTAACACCAGAAGGAGTAGATTCTTCTGTAAAATGGTAATGAAGCAATGTATGCTTTCTCTTCGGCGATTTCTTGTTTGAGCAAATCCAAGTCCAATTCTCTTCTTCCGGTATCAATATCGATATCCTTAGCTCTGATGAAAAATTTCCAGTTTCTGGCCCATAATTTATGGGCAACGTAAAAAGCAAGCACCACTGGGAAACCCAAGTAAGATTGAAAGAACGCCGAGGCATCTGGAGAGGCGCCAATTGGGAAAAGAGCAATCCAGAATTGGGCAATAAGAACAAGAATGTTTAAACCAAGACCATAAATGGCACCGTAGATACCTACTTGAGAAGTGTAGGTGATTTCGGAGGTATCTCTACCTTGGACATAAAGAGCTCTTCTGAATCTCAACAAGGCAAGGTTAATAGAACCCCAGGTGAAAATGGATGATAAACCAGAAAGTGCCAACAACCAGTTGAAAACATCTCCCGATTTGTCAGATGCAGTGACAAAACAAAGTAATCCAACTATACATTGGATCAAAATACCAACCATTGGTCTACCTTGCTTATCAATGTAGCCCAAGAACTTAGGACCTTGACCAGATGCAGCCAAAGCAGCCAAAGTTCTGGAAGATCCGAAAACCGAAGAGTTACCGACAGAAAGAACAGCAATCATAATGACCACGTTCATCACGGAAGGCAATCCACTGATACCTGCGTTTTTGATTGAGATAACGAATGGAGAAGCAGAGGCGTCAACAGAAGAAGCAGAGATCAAGGCTGGGTCATTGTAAGGAACTAATAAGCCGACCAAGGTCAAAGAAACAACGTAGAATAAGGTGATTCTCCAAAAGACTTGTTTGGTGGCTTTTGGCAAAGACTTTCTTGGGTTTGCGGCTTCGGCGGCTGCAAGACCAACCAATTCGGTACCACTGAAGGCAAATGCAGCAGTGACGAAAACAGAGCAAACACCCTTGAAACTGTGCGCAAATGCACCTGGATGTTGGTAGTATCTTCCTCCGATATAACCACCCTTGGGGCCACCACCACAAACAAGCACAATACCCAAGATAATGTAACCAGTCACGGCCAAAACCTTGATAATGGAAAATACAAACTCAGCTTCACCGTAACCTCTAACTCCAAAAAGATTAATGGCCACAATCAAAACATAAAAAATCACCACTAGCGCCGCCGAATTGATCGTCGAGTTCCAAAACTTGATCGTAATTGCAGCAGCCACCAATTCTAGCGGTAACACCACTAGCCATTGCAAGGCATAGTTCCAGGCCATGGCGAAACCCCACGAAGAATCAATAAAACGAGAATTGTACGTAATAAACGCACCAGCAACAGGGAAAGTAATGGCCAATTCACCCAAAGACTGAACTGTACAGTACATCATAGAACCAATCAAAATATAAGCAATCAACACACCAGCGGGGCCACCGGTTCTCAAAGAACTACCGGAACCCACAAACAAACCAGTACCAATGGAACCACCAATGGCAATCATCTGCAAATGTCTATTTTTAAGGGAGCGCGACAATGGCGAGTTTGCAGTCAAAACGGCGAGCTTTTCCACATCTGTCATGTTGGGGTCCACACCGTAGTCGGCGACATCGGCGCGCTTGAACCCGTCTTTGAACTTGGCCCAACCATGTAATTCAGGCTTGTTGTCTTGAGCTTCGAAAGCGTCTATGTGGACGCCTCCATTCTTCTCAGTAGAAGAACTAGTACTCCTAACGTAGTTTAATTCCTTCTCAGGCATTCTGGTCTACTAGGCGAATAAATCTGAAGAGAGATGAAATAAAAAAAAAGGCTGACGCCGGCCTATTTATCAGTCGTCGTAATCAGTAGCTAATAAATTTGGGTCCAATTAAGAAATCACTCACCTGGTACAAAAATATGTATGCACTCGCAAAACGCCCTGCTGCAACCCAATTGGTTTGATCGACATTTCTAGGCACATGAGCTTAGAGATCCCCTCTCTGTGTTTTGGGGTACAACAATGTGCCTACTGCTGCTTCATCAGAGGTGGTATACCGTCTTGTGGTAACGGGCTTGGTGGAATGGGGATATCGGTATTGGTGTGGTTTCCCTACTATGCCACTATCGATTAGACAACTCTATCTCTCTTTTGCTTCTCCAATAAAGTGGACGAGGCTTCGCCTTCGTTATCAGCGGTTTTGCGGCATTTCCATTCTTACACAAAGTGCCTTATCATTTTTTTTTTCTCCGATAACAATAGCAGAAGTGCCGTACTGACCGACGTAAATTTCTGAGCATCACTGAGGCGAATTTCCACTATCGTATCATATGCTCACCTGCTTGACGTGCGATTCTTTCTGCTGATTCTTTGATAGATTATTCTACACCCAGATATGTTATTTCTTTCTTTTTTTTTTTGTATTAATTAATGTTTATCCGTCCAATAAACCTTTCCCCTCTTAATTTTGTATCGTCTTGTATGTGTGGCGCTCTACACAATATTATTGTCGCAGACCGAAGTCATTTGGTACTTAACGGAGCGTGGAAATCCCCAAACTATTTCTCATCTTGTGCCTTTTTTTTGATCGCATTTTTGGCGTAATCTCGTAAAACGCGATAGGCGTCGGGACCAAATCACCCGATTTGTACCATTTTTGTTCGCGGCGTCAGTTATGCGGTTGCTAATTCTACGGCGTTATTCGTTGTGCAGAAATTACTTCGTGTTTCTCAATGGAGATCCCACCCGCATGTCCGTTGCGTCGAATTAATTACTTGCGCCAATCTGAATACCTGTGGTTTATTTTCAATCAATGGCTCATCTAATTTATTATGATCTACAGCTAATTCGCTTAAATTTAATTATTCGTATGTTGATAGTCTGATTATTTGGCAACTCTTGACCAGTCCTTGTACTCTACAACTCCATACTGGATTTCCTTGATCCATTTTGCAAAAAGGGTAGTCATCTCACCAGCCGAGCCGTCGATAACGGGAATTTTGATGTTTTCGTTTTGATATTCGATGTTGTCGATAGGACAGACAATGGCTGCGGTTCCACTACCGAATGCTTCCACAACTTCGCCCTTGCTGGCTCTTTCTTTGACTTCGTGGATTGTCACCGCACGCTCGTTGACCTCCCACACCAGGGCGTCCAAACGCTCGCGTGCGAGAGTCAAGATCGAGTCACGTGTCACACCTGGCAAGATGGTTCCATCCAAAGGTGGAGTCACCAACTCTTTCTTGCCGTTGCGCTCGAAAATGAAGAAACAATTCATGGCACCGACCTCGGTTATGTATCCTTCGTCGCCAAAGAGCCACAAGTTCTGTGAGTGTCCTCTTGCTCCTGCTTGGGCTTGTGGTGCGACGCAAGAAACGTAATTCGCACCCAATTTGTAGTTACCCACACCTTTTGGCCATGCTCTGACAGCGTACTCGGTGGCTTCGAGAGACACTGGCTTGAAGCTAGCTGAGAAGTATGGTCCGACCGGTGATGCAATTAGGTACAACAAAGCTTTGTCTGGCTTGGCAATACCCAAGCTGCTGGTGGTACCAATCAAGGTGGGACGCAAGTAAAGAGAGTAGCCGTCTTGATTAGGAATAAACTTCTTATCCAATAACAAAAACTTCTCAATCACCTTCAAGAACTCTTCACCATCAAATTCTGGCAAAGAAGCTCTCTTGGCAGTACGGTTCATACGAGCCATGTTTTGATCAGCTCTGAACATTCTGACGTTATCATTCTTATCCATGTATGCTTTCATACCTTCGAACAACTCAAAAGAGTAGTGGAAAACAACGGTAGCAGGATCAAGACTTAAGTTGTGGTATGGGCTAATTTTTGGTGCTTCCCAACCTTTCTCGGCGGTCCATTCGACCTCGATCATATGATCGGTAAAGGTCTTACCAAACAAGAGCTGGTCATTTGGTAAAGGATCCTTGGACGTAGATGACTTCTCTATGGTGAGTTTAGACGAATCAAGCGACATGTTTTTGATGGTATGAAATGCTGAAACCTGGAGAATAAATCACTTATATATAATTTAATTTTTCACTCCATTCTGAATTCGGCTACCGGCGGCACCTCGCTTAATGCCGGAACCGGCTTATTAGTCATAGCCCGACTATGTCACATATGCGCAGGTGAATACGACAAGTACACACTTGTTAGTCATATAGATCACTGTAGAAGTGTCTGCTGTAGATAAGTCAAGCTTGGGCAAGTTGGTCGTCGCCCTCTTACTGTTCACCTCAAGAAAATGAGGCGTAGGAAATTGTATTTGCGCGGAAACCATGTGGGGTTGAATTTGCGACTACGCGAATACCCAACATCCTAGTACCCCTATCAGTCGCGACGCATTTGATTATAGAAGGCATACTGCAGTGTTCGAAAACAGGAAAGAGTACTAAGCAGTGGTTTTTTGTTTTTTTGCAACCGTTCGAGCCTAGTTTGGGATGCCAGGTGCAACAAAAAAGTGAATCACGGTATAAACCTTGATGTAGTGCCAAACCTTGTTTTCTTACATATATACCATCACTATAATCCTTATAGGACCATCTGCAACGTCTCAGTACGTATTGTTTTGCTAGTCATTATGCGTCGCATCTAAGTATCCTCTCTAAATCTTTACGTCAACTTCGAATTGAGATGCTCGCACCGAATCAGCTCGATTCTACATTTGAGCAGTCTGGCATCTGATTGTTGCCGATTGTTGTGAGCATCTCATTGAATAGCTGTGAGTGGTGCATTCGCATTTTATCAATTCCATTTTTCCCTAGACCTATCGGTCGTTCACACTACACTGCCTGGTCATCTCTTAGTATTTTATCTGTCGCATTTGCTGAATACTATTTATTTCTACCTACTTTTGATACTCGTCTGGATAGAAGATCAACCTCTCAACACCCTTGGCAGTCAACACCACCAATCTAATGACACCTCCCGATGAACCATCCCATTTGATTGCTTCAGATAATGCGGTCTTGACGAACTGTACACATTCGTCTTTTTCCATACTTGGCTTGTAGTTTTCATTACACCATCCATAAATAAAAGTCGATCCCGAGCCTGCAATGGCATACTCTTGCTTATGTATGGATCCTCCAATTGGAATGGAGTACACGCTTCCTCCGTGCTTATCATCATATCCAGCACAGATGATTCCGGCGGTCAAGCTATCTTTGTTGTTGTAACACATTTCTTGAAAAACATTGGCTGCTACTTCTGTGGTGGGCTTTTCGTCAAAGGGCAATTGGGCTGAGTAGATCTGCATGTGGTATTTGACTATATCTGCTACGGCCTGAGTGTCGGCTGCAGAGCCTGATCTACAACAGTATATGGTATCGTGGATTTGGGTCAACTTATCAGTGACTCTGTTGGCAATGTAGGTGCCGGTGGTGGTACGGGAATCGGCTCCCAATATAACGCCGTCTTTGAAATTCACCGCCATAATGGAGGTCCCCAAATTGACCTCTCCCTTCTTTAAGTGATTGATATCCACAGAAATTCCGTTCATCTTGCTGGATCGTGGTAGTTCTGCTGGCTCGCTTCTTGTCGAGTTTGATCGCCACCAGGATGCCGTGTCACGTGAAGCGATCAACACGTGAGCAATCCAAACACGCTCAAGCGCGCGGCTCCATCTAGAAATACAGAAGCGACTGTTTTAGGCGTCTATAAGCACACACCATGACACGTATGTTGATATATGCTGTACAAGTGCTTTTTTGGGTCTCTGCTACTCTCGCAGCAGCTGTGGCCAAGGGGGCTCACGAGATTGCTATCCCAAATTCCCTCGAATTTGAGGAATTGGTGCCTGGACTTACTCAACAAGAGATCCAGTTTCTAGAGGGAGATCCGATTATCACCCACAAAATTGTGTTTCTGATATCACAAAGGGGTGTGGCTACAGAACCGCTCGGAGACTTGAGTATAGGACTTTTTGGTACGGTGGTTCCTAACACAGTGGAGAACTTTGTTCAACTCTCCAACATGACATATGGGTTTGGGTACCAAAACCTGATCTTTCACCGGGTTATAAAAGAGTTTATGATACAGGGAGGTGACTTCGAGCATAGCAGAGGGACAGGGGGATACTCCATCTATGACAAAGGAAAGTTTCCTGATGAAAACTTTGAGTTAAAGCACAGTAAATTAGGTAGACTTTCTATGGCCAATTCGGGTCCAAACACCAATGGGGCGCAGTTCTTCGTCACCAACATCGAGAAGTGCGACTGGTTAGATGGCAAGCATGTGGTTTTTGGTCAGGTTATCGGCGGTTTCGATACCTTACACCGCATCTCCAATGTGCCAAAGGCAGCTCATGACAAGCCTACCCAAGATGTATTTATTAGTCACATTTCTGTCATTCCGCTTTCCAGGCTAGCCAGAGAAGGTCTGGGGCCTGTGGCTGAACCGGTTCAGCCTATTCCCCACCAATCTCCAGTGTTTGTGGTTGAAAAAGGAGGAACTGGTTTCTACGTGTATTTTTTCATTGTATTATTGGTGGGAGGATGTTTTTTTTACTACAACCATTGGTATCACAAGAAGCAGTACATTACTGATATCAAAGATTCTGCATATTTCTAGAAAATAAATATAGAGTGATTTCAAAGTAAACAAAAAAAAGACCGATAAAAGAGTGCAGCTTTTAGTAGACCCAACTTACATGCTTGGTTTGCGGAATCACCAAATATATGCAACCTTTTGTACGGAGGGTCTGAACGGGCACTAGAAAAAAATGGTTCTCCTTATGCTTGCATTATATACCGCTACCTATCATAGTCCTAGCTGTTAAACCATGTAAGCTGCGAATCCCAGACAAGCTGTTACCTCTAAAAACCTGCCCAGAGTGGATCTATGCCGCATCTTCGCGCTCACTACTTGCTCATAGCCTATAGGCCACCATGGCAGCTACCAGTATAATAATTCAAAAAAGACAAAATAGAGTAGCATTATTTAGAGTATATAAGCTTTAAGGACTTATAAGACTAATTAGTCTCTCGCATTATACCAATTAAATAGTCAGTAATGGTATTCATATTCTTTTGCAGTCTTTTTTGTGGTGCCGCCGCAGACTATTTAGACTTCGCGCTGCAGCAGTCATCACCACAACACCATGTCTAAGAACGCCAACTACCCCATAGTTCTAGTCAAGAACTTGCCTTATGGCACATCCTCAGAATCACTCTATGAGCTACTTGGAAGGTATGGCAACATCAGTCAGATTCGGGTTCCGGAGGCCGGCTCTTCGCTGGCAATGGGGACTTGTATAGTAGTATACAATAATATAGCCAATGCCAATAGAGCAGTAAGTGAAGTCAATGGGATCAATTTTCAAGGAAGGTACTTGGTGGCGTCTTTATACCAAGTTGTTCCATCTCACATATCGTCAGAAGATCTTATTTCGAGGAAGGCGCATATAGAAGAGTTGAAGAAGGAATATGGAGTGGAGTGAAGTGTTCGATTTACAAATTACCATGTAAGCAACCGATGAAAGGTATGATGATTCCCAGTAAACATAATGCAGCATAGCACTATTGATATGATTCTATTGTGGATTGTTTATCAACACAGACGTTTTAGATCGTTTTAGGCTTAATTTCTGGAGTAGGTACGCAGCGTATCTATTAACCTAAAGACTGCGAAAGCAGAACGGCAAACTACTTCAGTCAAAGAAACTGCAAATTCGTACTCAACCCTAAAGGTACAATATGCTGTATTAATATTTCATGTTACACATGTTGAATGTCTATACGTATACTTGATACACAAATCATATACTTTATAAGTCTAATGCATCTCATGTAACTAACTGAGTACTTTAGGGTGAAATCTATTGGCACATGTGTAATACCCACTTTTGGGGATGTTTTATACACTTCACCCGAGGGGGTGTTGAAGCATTTTTATTATATAATGTGGAGCATTTTGCCTGCCATTGTAATAATTTCATATCAATTCTAGTCATTTATTCTGTACTTCTATATTACTTTCTCTTTTTGTCAACGGTAAGATCGACTAACCCTAACAAATAGTAACTGACCAAGCCTACAAACACAAAACCCGAGATCTTGGCGATCTTGTACCAGTAGCTAGCCTGAGTGTAACGGTATTTGATAAACACATCGAGTCCACCAATGGCGTCCATGGTCTTGGCGTAGTGAAGAGTGACTTTGACGTGTCCTCCAGAAACATCCAAGTACGACAACTCGTTTTCAACCGTAAGTGACTCGTACTGGATTGGAGAGGATACATCGATAAACTCAGCATGCTCTGGCAAGTAGAATTGCAAGTATAGGTTGTTGTAAGAAACGTCTCTCAAGGAGTTTACAATAGGAGCACGGGCAATGTAGGTATCAGCAGCATCGTGGACCTTGTGAATGAACTTGGACAACTGGTAGTTCCACCCCAAGGTGAAGTTGTAGTGCCAGCCTCCAAACACAGGGAACCTTGGTACCAACACAAGGTGGTCTTTCACTATCAGGTGGGTCGACACAACACCCACCAAATCAGAATAGTAGTAGTCGTCAAAAGTGTTGTCGGGGGTGAATGGGAAGGTGAACTGTGTGGCAGCCCAGTGAAGACTAGCATCGTAACGGCCCTTCATCCAGTCGACACGAGAGAATCCGGTGGACAATTCAGCACCCTTATTGGTCAATTCGTAGTACTCCTCGACAGGCAATTGCTCGACTTGTGAAGCAGGGATCCAGATGGACCGGTTCAAGTTCTCCACATACGTCAAAGCAAGATTGTGGTCGTAGTATAATCCCATGGGAGCTACAGTAAAAGGCTCAAGCTCTTGCAAAAGCGGGCCGTAAACCAAGGCCTTGTTCTCAACACGAGGCTTCAATTCGGGCGCATTGGCAGTCACCTTGACGTCTTCATCAAGAAACAATTCCATTTCTTGTCCTTTACGGATCCCAGTGAACCCCAAAGTGTACTGCTTAGTTTTGTAGCCACTGTAGGCAAACTTGTTCAATTGAAGAAGAACCTGCTGGGTATCCTGCATTTTGATCTTTGCTGGCAACGCTTGCAATGCTTCAGTATAGATGTAGTTGACCTGTAAAGAAGTGGCTGAGTTTGGAGATACCGGTGCCGGAAGTTGGACCCGGTAGAGCTGATCCACCTTGACGGCATCGAGCTCGATTCTCTCGGATCCTTGGGCAATACTGAACGAAATAGCAGATACGTGTGGAATGGCACCGAATCCATCATTGACGGCAAAATAGTATTCGCCAAGAGCCTTGGAGCCCACATTTTTGATCTCAATCAAACACGACTCTTTAACGTACGACCTCTGGAGGTCCACGTTACGGTAATAATTGACGTTTTCCCATGAGCCCAAGGCTTGCAGGTCGAGAGCGTGGGCCACGTTGACGATCGAGGCCACAACGAGCGCCATTGACGCTTTCATGACATTACCAAACTTCATTGTGGTGGTTGATATGTTGGTCGAATTTTCCGTTTTTGACAGCTAGCTGGAAGTCACGTGGGCTCACAAAAATCACTACCTGAAAAGATTAACTGGTACACTGAAAACACCACACTGAAAACACCACAATGAAAGCACCACACTGAAAATCACTAACGGGATTGTGCTGAGAGCGTGCACCTCGTAGAACACCTCGTGAGAGTTTGCCTCGTAGAACACCTCGTGAGAGTTTGCCCCGTAGAGCACCTCGTGAGAGTTTGCCTCGTGAGTGGTATTGCGCGCATATTTACGGTGGAAGACCAGGAACTTGAAACGAATTTGTATGCGAATCTATAACAAATTGAGTGGGTGCACAAGCCACCCTATTGCTACAGTTCGACAGGATGAATTGAATACATGGATATTGCAGGGTATTATCATTTCCAGAAATGTTCTACTACAAAACACTAATAGAATATCTTTTACACATCTCTCACAATCTTCCTACTCCCCACGCTTTTGCCTTCCTCTCGCCCCCTCGCCCCTCGTCCCATTTCATTCCACTCTCTAGTGTCGCCTCCCTTGCCTCGCCTTCAGTCTGGCCTCGCCTTCAGTCTTCCTCGCCTTCTGTACGGCCCGACGTGCGCCTACCATTTCACCCTTACCCGCCCACTCAGCTTTCGCGACCTCGCCAATTGCCGCCAGAACTCCACGCAAAGTAGCAACTCGATTCTAGCAAATTGGCAGAAATTCATTGACTCTTCATTTTGTTTATACTATCGTGTGTGTTTGATTTTTATTCGTGTCAGTCATGTCGTTTGAAGACCTTATTCCAGTGGTAAACAAGCTTCAGGATATTGTGACCACCACCCAGTTGTCTGATCTAGACTTGCCTATTTTGGCGGTGGTAGGCTCCCAATCTTGTGGAAAGTCCTCGGTATTGGAAAACATCGTTGGCAAAGACTTTTTACCAAGAGGAACCGGCATTGTCACCAGGAGACCCTTGGTACTTCAACTTATCAATATTAAACCCGATGATCCCATTGTCACCTCCAAAAACGGACACCAAGAAAATGGCTCCACTCGCTCGACGCGCCGCTCCAATACCCACAAACATGATGACAACCACATCGATGTCAACTCTACGTCGAATTCGTCCGACGAAGAGCATGAAATCAACTTGGAAGAACACTTGAGAAAACACGCCAACGGCGGAAAATCGGAGTCTGCCATAGAATGGGGTGAGTTCTTGCACATTCCTGGCCGTCGTTTCTACAGTTTCCATGACATTCGTAAGGAAATAGAGAACGAAACTCAAAGAATCGCTGGGCAAAATAAAGGCATCAGCAGATTACCTATAAATTTGAAGATTTACTCCACCAAAGTCTTGAACCTTACATTGGTAGATTTACCTGGTCTTACCAAGATTCCTATTGGCGACCAGCCTTCTGATATCGAAAGACAGACCCGTAACTTGATTTTGGAGTACGTTTCCAAGCCAAATTGCATCATATTGGCGGTCTCTCCTGCAAATGTCGACTTGGTCAACTCCGAATCGTTGAAATTGGCCAGACAAGTCGATCCTACCGGTAAAAGAACCGTGGGTATCTTGTCCAAGCTCGACTTAATGGACCAGGGAACAAACGCCTTGGATATCTTGAAGGGAAACGTTTATCCTTTGAAACTTGGATTCATTGGAATTGTCAACCGCTCTCAGCAAGATATTTCCGAGAGCAAGTCTCTTGAAGAATCGTTGTTTTCAGAACAGCAGTTCTTCCAGAACCACCCCGCATACAGAACCATGTCGAGCAAGTGTGGAACGAGATATTTGGCCCAAACCTTGAACAAAATCTTGATGAACCACATTAGAGACAGGTTGCCCGATATTAAAGCCAAGTTGAATACTTTAATGGGTCAAACAGAGCAAGAATTGGCCAATTATGGTGATATTCCCTCCAACCTTACCAACTCCAAAGAAGCTAGAGGCGCCATGGTACTTACCTTGATGACCAAGTTTGCCAATAGCTTTGTATCTTCCATTGAAGGTACCTCCGTGACCGAACTCTCGACCAAAGAATTGTGCGGGGGTGCCCGTATTTACTATATTTATAACGAGGTGTTTGGATCTCAATTGGCCTCAATCAACCCCACCCATAACTTGTCAGTTCAAGACATCCGTACTGCTATTAGAAACTCCACCGGTCCAAGACCTTCGTTGTTCGTTCCCGAATTAGCATTTGACTTATTGGTCAAGCCTCAGATCAAATTGTTGGAAGAACCAAGTCATAGATGTGTGGAGTTGGTATATGAAGAACTCATGAAGATCGTCCACAGCGTTTGCTCGTCTAGCATTGGAGTCGAATTGAACAGATACCCAAGATTACAGAGTAAATTAATAGAAGTGGTCAGTGATTTATTGAGGGAAAGATTGGGCCCTACCATCAAATACGTGGAATCCTTGATTGAAATCCACAAAGCTTACATCAATACCAACCATCCTAACTTTGTGGGTGCCGCCAGGGCCATGAGTGTGGTGGTTGAGGAACGCCAAAAACAAAAAGAAAGTGAACTGAGAAGCAAGTTGAGATTGGCAAGTGAGCGGATCTTAAATAAAAAGCACAGCTCTGCCATTGAGGAAGAGGAAGAAGGGTCTGAATCCAAAAACAGCGATGAAGACATCAACTCGGTAGATGACGTCATTCAACCTGTCAAGCAGAGAAGAAGTGACTCGAGCAAGACCACTTACTCCGTCAAGTCTGAATCCACCCCAAACCTTCCAAGCAGCACCCACACGACCCAAAACGAATCATACTTGAATTACTTCTTCGGCAAGGATCCAATTATCCATCAACAGCAATTGCAGGCCCAAGCTCAGTTGAATCCTACCCCCTTCAAATTTCCCCACCACCAAGAAGGCACTTTACAGTTCAACAGTAACTTTGTCACCAATGGTGCTGCCATTAGCTCGCAGCCAAGCTTAGAAAACTTCAAGTCTTTGAGCGTGAATGATCCAACTCAAGACGATGCTTCGTTTGATAGTGACGATACCATCAACGAGTTGAGCGAACGTGAACAGCTTGAGTGTGAATTGATCAGAAGATTAATTGTATCGTACTTTGGTATCGTGAGAGAAATGATCCAGGATCAAGTGCCCAAGTCTATCATGTGCTTGTTGGTCAACTACATCAAGCTGCATATTCAGAACAGATTGGTGGTCAAGCTTTACAACGAATCATTGTTTGATGATCTCTTAAAGGAAGACGAAGGTATTCAGGCCGAACGTGAAAAGTGTGTCGAATTGCTTAGAACCTACCGTGAAGCATCGCGTGTCATTAGCGATGTGGTGTAACATGCATATATATAGTCGTCTAAATATTGTTCATAGTAATTAAATTATTCATATTTTGAAGACAGAAACTGACTTTAATTCTAGTGCAATGACTGACACTGGTCCTTGTACATTGACTAATAAGTATTTTAGTGCAATATCTGACACTACATATTTTTCATGATGTATAAGTAAACTTCTATGCAATACCATTAATATTATTCTCTTTATTGCTACCATCCTTGAGAACCTGCTGCCTATGCATGTTAAGATCAGACGTTTTTATGACCTTTGTGAACTCCTGGTTATATTTCATGATATCTCCAAACTTTACTGTGGATGTAGACTCGATGGCATCGGTGGAATTATTGCTGTTCAAGTATTCATAGATGGTATCTTTATCATACATGGTGAGCAAATGGGATTCCAAGCACTTCAATATAGATAGGCTCAAAGTGATCAACTTGATAGCTCTTTGGATGTCTTCACCTGACTGGAAAGAATATTCCGCCTCTTCTATGGACTCACTCGGGGTGGAGACACCTGTCAAAAGGTTGTCAAAGACTTTGAACCACAGGTCGAGATCCAAGAACCGAAGATCTATAAACAATGTGAGCCACCAGTTCATAGTAATTAGCTCGATTTCAAGGCCAAGTTTGTGGAAATGCCTGGCTAGTTGTGGACTGGTTTGCTCCAAATATACTGATTTCATCACAAGCTGGTCTACCCGAATACTCAACAACGAGTTATAGAACGACTGGTCTATAAATGACAATGCTGAATTGAATCGTGAATGCAAATCGCTGGACAAGTCGGCTCGCTTGACTTCGGCTGGATACTTGGGAAGAATCTCCTCTATCAAGCCCACAAAGATCCAAAAGACGTCTTCTTCGTCAAACCCATCGCTGGATTCGGAGCCGTTTTCCTTCACCAAAAGCAATAGCAAGTTGGCCACGATCTTGTTCATGCCCTGGAGATAGCCTATTTCAGGTTTGTGGCTCACAAAGGCATAGAGAATCCGCTGGAGCTTATAGTAATTGGGGCCAGGTTTGAGCTCAATCAAGTTATTGAAGTAATAGTTTCGAGGTAAGGTTCTGTGGAGATCCAAGTCAATTTGGCTGATATTGTTCGAAATCGTCGAATCCTTTGTAGTAGCATTGACACTATTTAAGAGCTCTTGGTATACTCCGTTGACTCGGAGGTTTTTGGCTCCCGATAGTTGAAGCCAGAGACGGATCCGGTACTTGGGAGATATACCATATTGATTGATCAACTGGACGAGTTTGCTATAGTGGTTTGACTTGCGCCGCTTACGTTTATCGTTCCAGTTATCGAGCCGTACCAAATTGAGGCCCTTGATGCCTATCATCATATCTAGTCCTATATCACCACCTTCGTCCTTGTTGAACATCAAGAAGTCCTTTTGAATCTCCTTGTACAATGTTTCCCACTGCTGTTCGACCCGGTGGTTGTAGATATCGTGGATCTTGCCTATTTCCTTGAGCTGGCTGATAATCTGGTGTTTGTCTTTGTTTCCTATAATAAGCCCCGACCCTTCCAAAGAGCTTTCTTTCCCACTCTTACTTTGCTCATTAGTTTCGTTCAAGCTAATACTGTCGGGGCTCGGCTCTTTGAACTCTTTTGGTGTACTTACGGGAGTAGACGAGCTACTTTTGGTACCATCAAGGTCGGTGAAAAATCCATACTTGTCGATATGAACTTCTTCCGGACCTACAGAGGCAGATTGACTTCTTCTGAGGTGAATATCGTCCATTTCTACAGGTTCTTTTTCTTCTTTTGTAGGCCGTACTGGAGAAGATTTTGAATGAGGCCGCTTGCTGGGGCCACTGAGAAGAGTGGAGTATGACATGGACGACAGAGGAATGTCCGACGTCAAGTCCTCGCTGGAATGGAACCAGTTCCGTAGCCAACCTTTGCTCCCAGAATCTTCAGAAGCCGAAGCACTAACACTATCAGGTTTTTCAGAAGTTACTTCACTGTTTGCACGAGTATGAGGTTCTTTTTGTGATGGAGACGTTTTTTCTCGGGTATTTGCAAGATCCGATGCAGATGTTTCTATACTTTCACCCATAGCAGTGTTCAACATTCCTCTGAGTGTCTCGTTCACCTGGTTCTGGCCAGTTGACGGTACTTTTGGAGCCTCCATCTCGTTCATTTTATGGTGGATTTCCAAAGTAGAAAGGTTTCCATACTCATTGCATATCCTCATAAGATTCTGTTCGTTGCTAAACTTCTCTTGCCGAAGTAATATCAATTCTGACTCTTTACGGGCCAAGTCTACCGATAATTGCTTGACCAATAGGGTAAAGTCTCCGTGATACTTTACATTAATGAGCCGCATGATCTGCTTGGATGTCATTTGATGCAAATTTCCTCCTAGTGAGTCTATTAGGACCAGTGGATCTTGTGATATCCCGGGCTTATTATGGGAGTTGCCTGGATTTCGTCTGGAGGTTGGTGCCTGTGGTGCTTCCTGGGTCAGTGAGCTATCCAGTAGCCCAAACAAGCATGAACGCGTGTCATTAACGAGTGACGAAGTGTATGGAGAAGTGTCTTGCGGAAATAGCAAACTGTTTCGCTTCTTGGGCATCCTTACCCTTTACACCTAGCGTAGTCAAGTTTGAAGTGATGGATTCGAACCGGGGCCTGGTGTCACGTGATAAAACCCGGGGTCAAACATCGTGTGCTTTATTGTTTCCAAAATCCAGTCGATGTGGAGATTTGGCACTATGTGTATTCGAGCTGGTAGTAGAGAGCCTACGGAACCTTGTGAGCAAAAAAAATGGTAAATCTCTTTGTAAAGCGTGTCATCTTTATGCAAGGACAATGCTAATCTTCTCTGTATTGTTAAAATTGACAAGTGTACCATCCCGAGGGACAGTACGATTTTGCAAGAAAAAATGCGGGTTTTATGCTGACAAACATTAAACTCCAGTATTGGGATTGCTACCAGGCAAATAGCTAGCCAGTCGATTCAGCCATTTCACGCAGAGAAGACATTTAACAATACTTATAGAGAACGCAAGAAAGTTGTCTTTCGAATAAATCACTTCTTCCATACACTTGGAGTTTTAAGTTTAATCTTTCTCTACAGGCTCGCTTACTTTAAAATATATTATACTATTGGCTTAATCTTTGATACTTATTGGCTCTCCTTGACATCGAGTTGCCTTTACCTGTAAGCTTATTTTCTTCGATAATGAAATTCTACTCAGACGGGTACTTTCTAAAACCAAATTCAGTTTTTGTTCCTCGTTCCTCGATTTATTGAGCTGTGTCCTGTGCTTTAATAATACAATATTTACTCTGTCCCGCATCTCCGAGTCTGTGATTCTTGTGACAAAGCTTTTGGCTCCATCAATATTCGGCATCGACCAATTTGGTCCCAAACGCTGTGACCTTTGCGATCGGCACTCTTTAATTTTGGAACGAATATCTTCAAGGTTTTCTCTTTTCATCTCAAAATCAGCTCTCGAGCTATCATGACTAGATCTAATTAAGTCAGTTTGTTTTTCTCGAAATGTGCCGGTTTTCTTCGAAATGAGTTCTTCTGGTGGGGTATTGTGATTTTGATCAGTTTTTTGCTTCGATTTTATTCCTGCTTCAACGTCTGTCTGACCATATTCTTCTGCATGGCTGATATTATAAGCTTTCTCTGCTTGGTTTTTGAAAGATGTCTCTTGTGCCACATTCGTGTCTTTTTCTTCGAGTTTTTGCATTAATCTCAAAAAATCTTGCTCTTGTTCATGATGCTTTTCTTTTCCATTACACTCAACATCTCTTTCCTTTATTTCTCTCGATAGCTTATTTTGTACTTCTGTAGATCCTTGCCGTGCTCTGTCGCTACTTTGAACATGCGAAGACTTCAACGTGAAACTGTAGGCTTTCTCACCTGTTTTAATTCGAATATCGCGCGTGATGTGAAGATCACCTTGCTTCCTGACCTCTTCCTTATCTCTATTCTCTACGTGAAATGGCATAGTTTGATCTGTTTTGCTTACGGGTGTATTTGACGAACGGCTTAAATTTTCGAATAATGCAATTCGCGTGGCCAAATTAGATTTGATCGAGTGTTCAGGACATAAGGAATTGGGGTGAATCAGGTGTTCCACTACAGTTTTGTTGGTCGAGAATGATTTGTCCTTTTGGCTTACCCTATGGCAGCCAATCTCAAAAACACTTCCTGGCGAAGCACACAAAGACATATTGTTGCTTAGCTCGTCTGAAAAAATCAGGTCTTTATCTGAAAGTGGAGAAGTGTCACTGACTCTGTTTGTAACATTATATCTTCGAAACTCTTTCAAGTCAGTGGATGGCTTGGTACAAAGCCCGGGGTCCCGGAAAGCTTTTCGTTTTTGTTTAATTCCTTCCAAATATGCCAAGGATCTAAGGCAAATGGAAGAGTCTTGGTGACCGAGAATGCCGAGACACTCGATTTGTGTGGTAAGCTGTTTGTCAAAAGACTTGAGACTCAGCAATGATCTCATTCTCAACCAACGGTCATAATCTAATTCATTGAACCTCTCAAGCGGGATAGTGGTGCCCTTGTGTTGGACCTTGACCTCTGCGTTGCAAAGCCAATCATGGGTCGTTGAAGATATAGGTGCCGCACATTTCATGGTGTTGGAAAAGTTGGCTTGGTTCAATACGTTGACAGTATCACTCAGTGGAAGTGGTGCCTTAAGAATCTTCAAGGCCAAGGTTGCGCCAGTGAGGAATTCAGCAGAATCCATGCTATTTGTGAGGATATAGTTTCGCAGCCAAAATGGTGACACAAAAGTGTAAGTTAAAATCATTTACAGCAAATCATTGTTCTTCGAAATAGTGATAGATAAGTCATCAAAATCTATATGTTGTAGAGCTGAAGTAGAGGGTTTAGTTTTAACTACCTAAATATACTCTCTGAAGTAACAGTAAGCTAATTAATGACTGGTTCAAAATTCAAAAATTAGTGCGATATCGGCGCACCTGAGTCGGGTGAAATTTGATGCAACGACTGCACGCTTTACACTTGGATTTGCCTATAGCAGTCGCTACTAGATCTCGTGGTGCCGCTGATTCTCAAATTTGTGCTCGGTGATTGGTGATCCGTGGTTAGGATAGTGTCAATGCACTCTATTGTCGCACTCATATTGTGTATCACATCAAGACCTTTTACAATAGAGGACACGTACACGCGAATTGACGCACAGACTATTTGCACCTGCTAGCGGATTCGGCCCAATTCAAGTATGACTAAAGAAAGTCACCTTTCGCACACTACAAGACCATCATACAAGTAGTCTCAACTACTTGTACTGGAAATAGACATAGGTACTCATGTTTGACAGTGTAACACGACAATTGTCGGAGCTCGTCTCGTGAGATCTGCGCCTCGCTATTTTCTTTCGTGATAAGCCTTCGCGTTGGCCGCAAGGGGCATCGGTCGTGCAGCAAAACAAGCCACGAAACTCACCAAAAATAGTGTGGTAAAACAAACGATAGCCGACATATTGTTGGACGGAGCGATATAATAAGCTTGAAATATATTTGATACCCTGATATACCTCATATACCTGGTAACCAGTCTATCTACGCCAGTATGGCACGTTCTCATATATTGAAGATAATAGCGGTGGCTATCAGTGTGTTTGTGATGTACTCATTATTTGAGCTCACCAAGCCCAACGTGATATATGTCGATCCGAACACCAAAGCCGTGTATAATGGTGTCCCTCAAACACCACAGCAGACTTCACCAATAGCAGCACATAAGCCGCAAGCTCCTCCTATCAAGGATAGCAAGTTGGAGGGTGAACAAGCACAGATCCAAATCACCGAAACTGAAGAAAGCAAGCCGATCAGAGCCACGTTTGTGACTTTAGCGCGTAACTCAGAGATGTACGAGTTGATCAAGTCGGTTCGTCGGGTCGAAGACAGATTCAACCGCAAATTTAACTACGACTGGGTGTTTTTGAACGACGAGGAGTTTTCTCAAGAGTTCAAGGATCTCACCACGTCGATTGTTTCGGGTAAAACTAAGTACGGGCTCATTCCAAAAGAACACTGGTCGTATCCCGATTGGATTGACCAGGACAAGGCTGCGGCCAGCAGAAAAAAGATGGCCGACGAAGGGATTATTTACGCCGAATCGGAGAGTTACCGTCACATGTGTAGGTTTGAAAGTGGGTTTTTCTGGCAAAACCCGTTGTTGGACGATTATGACTGGTACTGGAGAGTCGAGCCCGGTATTCAGATCCACTGTGACTTGGACTACGACTTGTTCAAGTATATGCGTGACAACAATAAAACGTATGGATTCACCATTTCTATTCACGAGTTTCTTGCCACCATTCCTACGCTATGGGAACACACGCTTAAGTTCATTGAAAAGAACCCACAGTATGTGCACAAGGATAATTTGATGGATTTCATCTCCAACGACGGGGGGAAATCCTACAACTTGTGCCATTTCTGGTCCAACTTTGAGATCGCCGACTTGAACTTCTGGAGATCCGATGCGTACCGCGACTATTTCAACTACTTGGACAGTACTGGAGGATTTTTTTACGAAAGATGGGGCGATGCTCCGGTCCATTCCATTGCAGCAGCGTTGTTCCTTCCAAAAGACAAGATCCACTACTTTGAGGACGTGGGCTACAACCACGGAGTCTATACGCAGTGTCCATTGAACAACGAGTTCAGATACAAGCACAAATGCCACTGTAATCCGAAAGACGACTTTACCTTCAAGGGTTACTCGTGTGGTAACCGTTACTACGATGTAATGAAGTTGCAAAAACCAAAGGAGTGGGACCAGTACACGGACTAATAGAAAAATATAAATAAGACATACCCTACCTCTGTTTCTACTACTTATGTTACTCTGCTCGTAAAGTACATCGCTCGCTAGTTTAAATCAAGTCTTGGCATTTTTACGAGGCGGGTCCTTCGACGCATATTCCATGCGTGTGTTTCACGTGATTTGATCTGGACGCGTCAATATTTAGCCTTGATTGGAAGGGTAAGGTGTGACCAGAGGGCAGCAGAGAGTAACACCAGCACTCGGCTTTCGCAAGAATACACACCATTCCCCCGCATCTCTGATGCCGCATCGCCTCTTCTGCCGCATCTGCTGTACTCTGCAGACCGCTGCTCCAACCCATATGCATATTGCTTGGCCGTCACGTGTTTTCCACTTATTTTTACGCTCACCGTCGCGCCCCAAATATAAATGAACAACATTTCTTACGTTCCCTACATTTCTTCTATTGGAGGTCTTAACTTAATCATTTGATTGAACTTTAGCTATGACGTCTAGATCGAACGCCCGTTTCGTCAGGTTCGGGGTGTTTGCCCTTATATTAATCGGTTGTGGTTACATTCTCTCCAGAGGATCCAGCTACAACATTGGTGCCCCAAGTGTCCAGCAAGTAGCCAACAATTTGGCTCAACCTGTTGCTCCTGCTGCTCCTGCTCAACCAGCTGCCCCTGCAGCTGTATCTGCTCCAGCAGCCCCTGCCGTGCCCGCTGCTGCCGTTCCAGGCAAGTCGTCCGAATCCAGCGGGGAAGTAGGACAAAAAGTCAAGGCTACGTTTGTTTCGCTTGCACGTAACTCTGATTTGAACTCGCTTTTGGATTCCATCAGACAGGTTGAAGACCGTTTCAACAAACAGTTCAAGTACGACTGGGTTTTCTTGAACGACAACGAGTTCGACCAGCAGTTCATTGATTTCACCACCGCCTTGTGTAGTGGTAAAACCAAGTATGGGCTTATTCCAAAGGAACATTGGTCATTTCCCGAATGGATCGACCAAGAAAAAGCCGCTTTGGTTAGGGAACAAATGAGAGAAAAGAAGATTATCTACGGTGATTCGATTCCTTACAGACACATGTGTAGATTCGAATCGGGATTCTTCTGGAGACACCCTCTTTTGGACGAGTACGAGTACTACTGGAGAGTCGAGCCAGACATCAAAATCTACTGTGATATTGACTACGACATTTTCCAATGGATGAAGGATAATGGCAAGGATTATTCCTTCACCATTTCGCTTCCTGAATATAAAGAAACCATTCCAACTCTCTGGGACACCACCAAGAAGTTCATTACCGAAAACAAGCAGTTTGTGGCCGAGAACAATTTGTTGGACTGGATCTCTTCCGATAATGGTGAAACCTACAATGGATGTCATTTCTGGTCCAACTTTGAGATTGCCAACTTGAATTTCTGGCGTGGCGACGCTTACAAGCAGTACTTTGAGTACTTGGACAAAGCCGGAGGGTTCTTCTATGAGAGATGGGGTGATGCGCCCGTCCATTCTATTGCCGTAGCCTTGTTCATGAACAAAGACAAGGTCCACTTTTTCGATGACGTGGGATACTTCCATGTGCCATTCCACAACTGTCCGGTTGACGACGAGGTCAGAAAGGCCAAGAATTGTAACTGTGATCCCAAGCAGGACTTTACCTGGAAGGGATACTCGTGTTCCAGTAAATTTTACACTTTGACTGGTAAGAAGAGATTGAAGGGATGGGAAAACTTCACCCAATAAGTATTTAACAAACTTGATACGTAACGATTGGTTTATACAATATAACAGATATTTCGTAACATACAATATTTTTGATAACTTATAACATTTTCAAATGCACCAATATTTTCTTCCGTTTTGTATTAAAATATCCTATATTCTGCAACACGGTTCTTGTATACTCTATAGCGCACTGTAGGAGCACCAGCCGAAGGTTCTCGGGTCAATCTTATTGTGCATATGTTGGCGAAGCTCCGCATCTCGCATTATTTTCCGACACCACCAGAATGTGGGAGTCAGGCCAGGGTCCAGGACCGCGTTTCAGGCCAAAATTCTATGGTGACGTAGCGAGGCACTGGCCTCATGGCAGGTCGAAGGTAAAACAAATGAGCAGCTAGGGAACACAACTAGAACATATTATGAAACAAAACAAGGCGCAACCCAATAACTGAAAGAGTTGGTTACAGAATGGTCACGCCATAGTTTCTAGTGTATTCTAACACAATTTATTTATCGTAATGATCTCGCGCAACCTCTAATGTACCCAGTAGATCCGTCAGGGCTAGCAACGTTTGCCAGCAGAGCGTCTAAAATGAATAGAGGCATGGATGGGTGTATATGCCGGGCATACTGGTGACGTGTACAGGACTACTGTGTATGTTCCCATACACCACTAAAACCGCTCTCTACATACTCTGTTACGACCATTTCACTCCTTCGCCAAAAGCGCCGTCCTTCGCATAATCTGAAACACCCTTTGTGTCATCATTTTTAGCAGCACATATATGCATATATATTTACTCGATCCGCCAGATCGCTTGCCAGTAAATTTCCCAAACCTTGATTCATCTATAGTGTGCTGGCGCCACCACTAATCCAAACCCCTGCCCTGGCAAACAATCGGCCACAACTAATAAAGTAAAACTACTTTGAATTAGCCTACTGCACTACACATTCACTTCACACAGCCAAGTTATTGTCAACTAATAATTGTACTCGCGCTACTATTGACTCGTCACTTGTTTTACACCAACTCGCGCAACAATAACGAATTACTGGCAGCATCTATTTAGCGCGTTTAGCCTGTTTGTTTTATTTTATTGCATCACTGCATCGTCTAAACTGGTGCTTTCCGCCCGGGCACGCCTACACTTTTATTCAGTTTAAGGCACCAACCCTATTTTTGCTTCTGGGACATCTGATTGAGTCACTCGCCCGCGTATTTGTTTATTCAGGAACCGCTTCCACGTACCTTTTGTTGAAATCGCTTCATTTTTTAGTCAGCCGTCAACAAAAAGTGAGATCCCTGTTGTTTACTAGTTGAGACTGATTACTGGTGGTAATGTCTATGGTGGAAATGGCCGTAAGCACCCCTTCACATATGAGATCCACGCTCAACGCGTCGTCGGCGCTGGATCCAGCAGTTCTGGCTGCTCCTCTTGACTCCCCCAACCTTTCTTTTGCCAACCAGCCTTCAAAAGACCCTGGTAATAAACACAGACCAAAGTCACTCAGTCTTTCAAAAGACAAAGATTCCAAAACCAACGTGGCAAGCTCAGAAAACGCAGATTTGGCTCTCCGAATCGTCAGCCCTGGCATTTCTATGCTTAATCAAGAAATGGAATCCACAGTCAAAATTTCCCAGGAAATCGAGCTCCAGCAGCGCCATATTATTGCCGCGAGGGCGTCTTCTTCTGTCCCTGCCACCCCAGCAGTGCCCAATAGTACTGCTAACACCACCACTACTTCCACTGCTAGTAAAAGCAGCCCCGAAATATCCATCAATACGTCAAAATCACCGCCCAAAAAGGTCCATAGTATTGATCTCGACAAATTAGGGGCTCCGGCTGCTGCCAAACGCTTGAAAAGAGACAATATCCCCACGCCTCTTACCATCAACTCGGCTCCTCTTTCTTCGGGCCCTTCCTCGGCTTACTACAAGCCCATGGTCCAGTCGGCACCTATTGGACCCTCACGTATTTCAATGTCTGCTCGTGCTCTTCCCCAGCGTAAAATATCTTCTTTCCCTCAAATCCACACTCCGGTCCATACTCGTCTTCCCCAGCCTCGTCCTAATAATAACCAATTCCAACCGAATACTCCAGCTTATTACCACCAGTTTTATCCATCTCCTGTACAGAGAAGACAATACAGACCAATGCCAAATACCCAAGTCATATACCTGTCGCTTCCCCCAACTGGCCAACCTCATACCCCACACCATCCTCCCCCACCCCAGCATGCTACTCCATTCCGTAAAGTTCGAATGGTGGCTCCCCATACCACTACATCGCCATATTTTCCTAGAGGACTACGAAACCCACGTCCCGCACCGCAAAACTCGGCTCACAGCTTTCCTACACCGCTAGCCTCTGCCAATACCAGTAGTCATGCAACCTCTGGGAGCTCTCAAACCGGTGGTTCTGAGTCCAAACCGTTCTATGTGACCGATATTTACCAAGGAGATTTGATGAAAGTTGCCCCGTTACTGTCACAGCCACTTTCTGCCCAAAGGGATTTCTTTGAATACTCCACAACAAAGCCAACGCCGGTCTCTTCGACTTCCATATCTCATAAAAACCTTATTGACGATGATAGACTTCCTGTATCGGACGATGAGGTCAGAGAAATGCAGGAAAAGTACAGATTGAGCGCCAATGAGGGATCTCGTCCAATGCGTGGTGCTGGTCTTGCTGGATTTCCTCCTCACCAAATACAGCAGCACTCATATTTTCAAAGCTCCCTGGCAGCCAACACCAAGCTTGGAGAAATCTTTGGCTCCATCAACTTGATGAACGAAAGCGTATTTAATTTCAGAATATTCGATCAGAGTAGTGATTCAAAGACTGAAAAAGAGGTCGAAGATCATGCCATTGAAAAGGAGTTAGAGGACGAAGAGCATGAAGAGAAAACAGACGAGCAAGACGAAGAGAAAATAGACGAGCAAGACGAAGAAAAAGAGGTGTCTGAAAAGAATCGTGATACTAGCAAAAATTCCACTTCTGAATCAGAAAACCCGGAGTGGTGGGCCAGGGAGAAGAAGAAGTTCATGAAGATCTGTGAAACCAGCTGGGATGAATTCATTAGCAGTAAACGCATGGCTTCTGCTTGGTAATCATCATTTAAATATCTATGTAGAGTCTCTTTCTTATTCATTTCAATAACAATGGGCCACCTCTAGGAGAAAGTCATACATGCAATTTTTGTACCATACTATTTATTGTTTAAATAATACCATTTGTTTCTAGTATCAGTAACGCTTGTGACTCAGCCTAGCAATCTCTTATCATTCAGCTTTTGTAATTCATCAATGTCAAAAATTTACGGTGAAGAATCGAATCTATGCCAGTCTCTTGTATGCAGGTCTCTTATATCCCCAAATCCACGCTACGACGAGCTACCTTTCTGTGAGCTCAAATGGGCGATAAGACTCCAACATGTCACCTTAGAGTCGGCGACAGTACTTTACCAGGTATGCTCCAGGTATGAAACGAGCAACAGGACGGAATTTGTTTGCAACCGATTACCTTCTATAGCTTTTGTCACATGCACTGTATCACCTGACTTCCACTTGGAGGCGAAAATTTCCACTGTCAGGCAAGTAAGGCAAAACTCAAGAACAACTTTATTGCTTGGGTACAATTTGCATAATCATATAGGTTCTAGTACCATCGTCCTTAGAAAGAATCGTTAAGGATGTTGTCTAGAACATTGCTAAGAGCGCCGATACTTCGGGGAATAAGCTCCAAATACACTATACAGCCTAGAATTGTCCATGCTCGAACATTCAGCTCATACAACCGGTTGAATTTTAAAGCAGGCTTAACTTTAGCTCAAGAAAATAGCAATAAAAACGACGGAAAACAACCTCAAGAGGATGACTCAAAAAAAGAACAGCCTGAAAAGTCCCAAGAACAGCATGAAAAGAAACCCAAAAAGTCAATGGGGAAGGAAGAAAGAGATATCAGAGAAGAAATAAAGAAAAACATCAAGAAAAAGAACCCCAACATCAACCTAAATAACATCAAAGTGCACCAGCTTGACAACAAGTCGGTGGCCAAGTTCTTTGTAGGATCGACATTACTTTCGATACTTCTCATGGTATACTTTATGAGCAAGAAAGGTGAAGGAAATGAACTCTCGTTTCAGGACTTTAAGATCAATTATCTCGAAAAAGGCTTGGTTACCAAACTTTCTGTGATCAACAAGTTTGCAGTTGAAGCCGAGTTGATTCGTGGAGCCGTTTCTGACCAGACGTTCCAGTCGCAAAATGGCATTCCTGCCGTTGTTTTCACGATTGGATCGGTGGAGTTTTTCGAGGATGAAATGAAAGCCGCTCAGGATAAGTTGGGAATTCCGGTCGAAGAAAGATTGCCGATTTCGTACGAAGAAAGAGGTTCATGGTTAAACTACGTCATTCCGATCTTGCCTACGGTGCTATTGATTGGAGGATTGTGGTACTTGACCATGAGAAGAGCAGGCCAAGCTGGCGGTGCCGGTGGTGCCGGTGGCCCTGGAGGAATATTCAAGATCGGGAAGTCCAAAGCCAAGTTATTCAATCAAGAAACCGATGTGAAAATCAAGTTCAAAGACGTAGCAGGATGTGAAGAATCCAAAGAAGAAATCATTGAATTTGTCAAGTTCTTGCAAGATCCCAAAAAGTACGAAAAGTTGGGTGCCAAAATCCCTAGAGGGGCCATTTTATCGGGTCCTCCTGGTACCGGTAAGACGTTGTTGGCCAAGGCAACTGCCGGTGAAGCCGGAGTTCCATTCTTGTCTGTGTCAGGATCTGAATTCGTGGAGATGTTTGTGGGTGTTGGAGCTTCGAGAGTTCGTGATTTGTTTAAATCTGCCAGAGACATGGCGCCTGCTATTATATTCGTGGATGAAATCGATGCCATTGGTAAAGAGAGAGGAAACGGTAAAATGGGAGGTAATGACGAAAGGGAAAATACCTTGAACCAGCTTTTGGTAGAAATGGACGGGTTTGAAGGTTCTGACCACGTCGTGGTTTTGGCCGGTACAAATCGTCCTGATATACTCGACAAAGCCCTTTTGAGACCAGGCAGATTCGATAGACACATCTCCATTGATATTCCTGATGTTGAAGGCCGTAAGCAAATCTTTAAGGTCCACTTGCTGAAATTGACTTTGGCGTGCGATGAAGAAATCAAAGCAAAACAAAAGGATCTCGACTTCAACAAGTACCAAGAACTCAAAACTGAAGCCATTGAAAACTTGGCTGGCAGATTAAGTGCTCTTACACCTGGCTTTGCTGGTGCAGACATCGCCAACTGCTGTAACGAAGGTGCTTTGATCGCAGCTCGTGAAGACGCTTTGTCGGTGGAGACTTATCACTTCGAACAAGCTATAGAAAGAGTTGTGGCTGGATTAGAAAAGAAGAGTAGAATTTTGAGCCCCGAAGAAAAGAAAACTGTTGCATACCACGAAGCCGGCCATGCTATTTGTGGTTGGTTCTTGGAATATGCCGATCCATTAGTCAAAGTGTCGATCATTCCAAGAGGCCAAGGTGCTTTAGGGTATGCCCAGTATCTTCCTAAAGACCAATACTTGGTTTCTGAAGCTCAATTCAAGCACAGAATGATCATGACCTTGGGTGGAAGAGTCAGTGAAGAGTTACATTTCGATACTGTCACCAGTGGTGCCTCAGATGATTTTAAGAAAATCACCCAGATGGCTCAACAGATGGTCTTGAAGTTGGGTATGTCTGAAGCTGTAGGTAGCATCTATTACGATTCAGGCGACGACGGAAACGGCTTCAAAGTCCACAACAACTATTCTCAAAACACCGCCAGATTGATTGATTCTGAAGTCAAGAGATTTATTGACGAAGCTTACGACGCGTGTCACAAATTGTTGACTGAAAAGATCGAGTTGGTTGACAAGGTGGCCGAAGAATTGTTTGCCAAGGAGGTTTTAACAAGAGAAGATATGATAAGATTGGTTGGCCCTAGACCGTTCCCTGAGAGAAATGATGCCTTTGACAAGTATATCAAAGGTAACGACGCTTTCAAGGGCAAGTCGAAATGATTGGTGGTCTCCATTAAATTGTAAATAGAAAGTCATGTAATAAATAGACCGATATTACTTGTATTCTGCACTAATATAGCGTAGTCGGTAGTCTGTTACGATTATCATGTCATTGGGGCTATAAATGCGGCTATGTTACAAAAACGCTAATAGCTAATTGAGCTCAAGGTCATTAAAAATCACTTTATCGCTCGGAAAGTATGAGCAAGCGCTTCTCTGTGCCTAGCATTCTCTATCAAAGTACTTAATGTGTTTTGGCGATTACGGAGAGTTTTGAACTATATGATGAGAGATTTGCGATTCCACAACCACAGTTGACTCGAATTCACGTATTTGCTATCATTGGTTTAGTATTTTTCACTCGTTAAAAAAGTCGTTCAAATCATCGTCTGCGTTCAGAATGGTATATTCCACTTCGTAATTGCTGGGATTCCAGAAATTGGGTATTTCTCGCACGGTAACTTGCCTTATGCGGGGAGAAGAAGTTATAGAATGCCACGATTGTGACAACCTGTTGGCTTCTTTCGGAAAAGAGCCGTTCTTAAGACAGCTATTCTCACCCTCTGTGTTTTTTTTATCAATGAAGGTGTTTTCCAGGCTGTTCTCTATATTTCCTTTATCATTAAACGAGTTTTTCAGATTGTTTTCTGTATTCTCTTTATCACTAAAGGTGTTTTCCACGCTGTTATCTTCTTCAGAGTCCCGGAGCTCCAATTCTATGCCACTGTCATCACTGAACAACTCGTCAAGATTGTCACCTATGGGCTCATCAATACGAATATCACTATACCTGTCTCGAACTGGACTAGTAGAAGTAACCACGTTGTCTTGGGTCGGATCCAAATGGTGGCCCTGTGCTATAAAATGGTCTCTCCACTCCACGTATCCTCCGTCCGTCATATAGCCACATCCAAGCAATGGACATACAAGCACCTGCTTCTTGTACGAACACGATTGGTTCTGTTGATGCTTTCTCAACTCACCAGCCGACAAGAAGAAACTTCTACATTTCTGCCTTCCGTTGCTGAGATTACAATAAAACGGCTGACCATCCTTTGATAATGCTAGTGGTGGAACGGCGAACTTTGCTGGGAATTGCTTGTTGAGATTGTGCGCTGATTTGGCAGAAACTTGTATTACTTTGCCAGTTACAGGGTATCCCAATGAGCAGAGAGCATCAATATGCTTTTCAAGAAGGTGGTTCTGGTACAACGCCTTGTTTCCTGTGGCGTAAGAGCACTCAAAGGCACAGTGGTATATACCAGGATCGGGTGTTTCAAAAAAGTCAGTAATAATCAGGTACTCTTCTTCAAACTCATTAATAGAGTCTTTTACTATTTCTTTTCCTCTTTCTTCACCAAAAACAAGCTTTTTACCACGCAAGGGTTCTTTCGGCTCTTTGGCTTTCGGCTCGAATCGTTTTACCTCTTTCCTTGATTTCTTTAAAGGTGAATCATCGTCTGGTGTAAACGGTATTTTTCCTTTGGTGGGAGACTCGTCAAGAATAGAATTACCTCGTGCAGGGCTTAGCGAAAGCTTACTTCGTTTAGTTGGAGAAGGATTCAACAACAAGTTGTCTTCCAAACTGGCGGAACTAGGACGTTTGGGTAAAATATCATCCACCGAATCAGACGACAGGTTGTGAAAAAGTTGCATTTGTTTTAGGCGTAGTTTTTGTTGGAGTTTCTTCTCCTTTAGCCGTTTCTCACTAGCACGTCTCTCTTTCTCGCCATCATAGTCCGCAGACCATATGTTATTTAGATGGGTAGACAGTCTTGGATCATGCCCAGCTAGCGACTTCAAATGCCCGTTATCTATGGTTATCTGGCCGGTATTCAAGTCGATTTCATCACTGGCAACGTTGTCGTCGATCCTAGAGTACTTTTTAAGGATTTCTTCCCATCTAGTCTTGAACTTGTGGGTATTTTCCTGCTTGAGTCTCTCTATCTTGTGCGCAAAGTCTCCATCGTCGTGGTACAAATTGTCAGGCCCATCCAGAAACTCGTCGTTGGATTCGTCAATGACGATCAGTTTGGGTGTTTTGTGCGATAGCGAGATGTCTGACGAGTCATATGATAGATTTGGGATGTTTTCCATACTGCGACGGCATCGGTGGTTATATTACTGTTCACTGGCGAGTCTTGTATACTTATGGAGACGCGGTGAATTGTTTCGCGCTCGCTATCGCAGAAAATGTTTAGCGATCACTCGCTCGCTACCTCTCTATTCTCTAGCCAACTACTGCCACATCTATGTACACGTCTATTTTATGCTCTGATTTATACTCTGTTGTTTTTCTCTATTTACATGGTATTTACATGGCATCGCATATTCATCGACTACTCATTGTTGACGGTGCTTGTCCGCTTGTTGTTGTTCTTGTTCTCCCAACACTCTCGAAATGCCTGCATTTCTCCCATACACTTTCTCCAGTCTCCGGTATCAGCATGGCAAAGCTGAAGCTTGAGATTCTCTTCGTGACATCCTGTTTGGATGATTCTCTGATCCCACTCGTCGGGTTCGTCGTCGTCTTCGGCTGGGCTTGGAGTGTAACTTGGCTTCATAGCGGTCTACTTCTTACTAAATCTACCAATAAATTCTACCAACTATTTTTCGCTCGCTAATAAATTTCCGGTAGTGTATTAACACCAACAACTCGGTAGAAGACAAACAGACAAGAGTAGAAGTAGTCGTATGATAGATCTGCAAGAATAAGAAGTCATTTAACAATTTGCAGTGTAGAAAAAGATAACAACTTTTAATAAATACTTACAGATGGTACCTCTTCCCTATTATTCGGGTTTATGGTATTTTGACTTCTATTACTACATAGGTTAATGTACATGATGAGCGATTCTAGTATTAAAACCCAAACCCTCCCTTGGAGTAGGCCATAGGTTTAATATCAGGATGTGGAACAGCTGCAAAGGTTTCGATATCCAAATTCCATGGACAATTGGCTTCGTCAACAGTCTTGTAGCCTTCTCCATCGTCGTTAACCTTGTTGTAGGCAGGGTTTTCGGTAAAGTGAACCACTCCTCCCAAGTTGCCCGTGGAGTCACAGTAATTTGGAGCACTGAAAACCGTGATAAGACGGCCGTTGTGTTCGGTCTCGACACCTTCCATTCTGACCTCATGCGATCTCAACACCTTTCTAATTTTGTTGTTGATACAGAACTTTTCAGTCACGTCTGGTCCGAATTGCATTCCAATACCTCTCTTGGAAGGAGATCTTCCGGGCGTAGGTTGTGGGTCTGTCCACAAGAGTTCCATAGCAATTCCTTCGCGTGGAGGCTGGGTGGATCCCGATGATGGGAATCGGTTAAACTTCTTGATGTCTTTCAAGGTGATTTCGTCGTTGGAAAATAATCCTCCATGCATGCACAAGTACGATCTGTTGATCAAGGTGGCCAATGGCAAGGCGCCAAACGACTCCGAAAACACCTCAAAGATCTTTTTCGAGTACTTGTGTTCACATTCATCAGTAAACCCATAGGTTTTGTTCATATCGTTGGTCTCATGATTACCACGATTGAGGTAGACCGACTTTGGATACATGATCTTGAGGACATAAAGATACAACGCAACTTCACACGACCACGATCCTCGGTCCACAAAGTCCCCGTTGAACAAGTACACATGGTCTTCGGAAACATACCCGAATTTCTGGAACAAGTTGAGGACATCGTAGAACTGGCCATGGGTATCACCCACCACCGTTAATTTCTTACCGTTTTGCAATATGATTTCATCTTCTCTAGGCTCAAGTTCGACCTGAGAGTGTGGCAACACAACCTCCACCATCGACGACTCCTTGTGGAACAATTCATTGACCTTGGCCACAATAGCAAAGACGTGCTTCTTCGGCAATCTTCCTCCGTCTTTGAAAAGCTGGATCATGTATTTGAGATAGTTGAGATCAAGACCCTCAATGTCGATTTGGACCTCGGTGGCGTTTGTATCCTCATTTTTCAACTTGTTGGCATGGATCTCCAACTCGGGGCCCTCCCAAGACTTTTCGATTTGAATGCCTTCGTAATCAATAGTGCTGATCACAGAGATCTTATCGTCACCTGCAATTGCCTTCTCAAATGCTTGACGCTTCAAATAGTTGGTACACTGCTTCAAATTCTCGGCGGTTAGCTTATCGTTGGGTAAACTTTTCAAGATGATCTTGAAGTTGGCTTGTGCTTCTTTGTGCTTCAATATGGCCATTAACGAAACCCCTTTACGGTAGTATGCCTTCATGAACTTGGGATCTTTCGAAATTGCCTTGTCACAATCGAGAATTGCTAGCCCATAATTCTCCAACTTGATATGAACTTGGGCTCGATTCGAGTAGAAAATGGCATTGGATGCGTCGATTTCAATGGCTTTGGTGTACGATTCGATAGCTTCGGTGTACTTTTGCTCTTTTAAAAAGGCATTTCCTTCATCTTTGGCCTTCAACGCCTCTTGTGCCGTCATTTTATGATCCACTTCTTATCCACTTTCTTACTTACAGACGAAATTTTTATAGTCTGTGTGTCACGTGAGAAATGATATATCCTCTAGAATTCATCACTTACATGTCATTGTTGACTATGACTTACAGTGACTTATCAATTAATTGCTTCTGTTAATGCTTCTAGATGAGTGCTTCAGTCAATGCTTCCCACTGAGTGCTTCGGTCGATGCTTATCTTCTACTCTACATTAATTAACTAGAATGATTTTAACTTAAAACAAAGAAATACAAACCTGAGCCGGAAAATATCAGTAATTCTTGGATAATCACCCAATGATCCTTAAGCCGGAAGCCGGAACACCGATTGCAGTGATTCCCGTGATCTTACATGTTTTGCCCTTATTTATTGGAGTATACTTGGCTCCAACCAACTCTTCGGTCACAAACTTGCTTCCCTTGTAAATAGGAGTGTAAGACCCGGCACAGATGTCAAATTCCGCATATGGATCAAAGTCGATTTCGATTTCATCGGACGAGATTGAGTCGGCTCTGTTTTTTAATTTTTGTGCTTGTTCGGCTCTGGCTCCAGTCGAAACAATCTTCAAAAGCTCGTCAGCAAAGTATGAAGCACTGGCAAAGTTTCTGTTTTTGAATGTTTGGGTCATGGCCACCTGTAATGCGTTGACCCTGTGGGGGTTCTGGAGCTTGGTTCTGGTGAAATAGGCTGCCAATTCCAAGTTTCTCTTGACGTTTGAAGGATCCAACGATCTACGTTCCAATTCGATCGACAATCCAAGAATGTACTCGCGACACATTATCAAGATGTCTTTGCATTTGGACTCCTGTTCTTCGTCATCAACGGTTATAATAGCGATGGAGTAAATTATGCTTCTGAATGTGTCAATGGCTTTTGGCAATTCGTTTTCCTTAAAGTATTTGAATCCGAGCTGCAACTTTTCTTCCATAGTGTCAAAGCCAGGAATCAAAGGCTTGAACTTCGAAGGGTTATCTTCATCATTATCAGCTCTTATGTAGTCTTTCATGGCTGGCAAATCGTCAATACCTGGTAGTTGTAACTTGGAGGCCTGGTATATTTCAAGGAACCTTGGACGTAATGGCTCAAAGTTCACCACTCCCAATTGTTTGTGCAATAACGAAGCGGCTTGTTCTACGGAGCCCGCAGCTACGTAGCTAGCTGGAGTTTTGGCGTTAGCGAGCCAGTATCCGATTTCACCATCATTGCCTACAATTCCCGGAGTTTGAACGTCTTGGGCTTCTTGGAAATCGTCTCCCATATCCAATTCGTCGTCCAAATCCCAGGCTCCACCATCGACTTCTTCATCCAAATCTTCAACCAAATCCTCAGCTTCCTCATAATTGTTAGCATCAATAGCCTTAACACCTTCGCTCTCTTCTTCATTGTAAGCATCCTCGATTTGTCCGGTCTTCAAGGCATTTTCAAAGAACGAGGCCGACGAGTCCCTCAATGGCCAGTTAGAAATAGGCGAGCTGGTGGGTTTGGCCAATTCAATTGGAGTACCTATTTCACCTAATTCTACGTCGTCTTCTGTTACACCAGCCTTGGCCAAAATCTCTTGGGCCAAATCTTCCAAGCCATTGGACTTGGCTAAGGTGTAGGCCAAAGGAAACATACCACTTTGGATATAGACCTGGCATCTCTTTTTGATGTCGTTGTTGTAAAAAGTGTTTTGGATCAAACTAGACCAGTCGCCTCTGTGCTCCGAAATGGTGGCCATCTTCAGCAATCTTTCTGAATCTCCTTTTATCAAATAAAGAAACGACAACTTATCGAACAAGTGCAACTGTTGGTAGACAAACTCCACCACATCGACATTACCCTGATTCGAAGCTTCGTCGCCCAACTTTTCCCAGATCTTTGGGTTGTTCAAGATCTTGGCTTGTTCAAAAGCAACAGTCAAGTTGCTGCATTCCAAAGCCAACTCGAACCTGGTTTCGGGATCCTGAACAAATTGCAATGCAACCTCAGGGTATCCTTTCTTTTGTAAGTAAGCAATGATGTTTTGACCCACCAAGTTGGAGTTCTTGATGATTCTCAACACTTCGCCAAAGTTCTTGTTGACCAACGACTTTTTGAATCTGTATTCGGTGGGGTCGATCGTGGTTACCTCCACCTGGCCTGCTCTGTTCAAGCAGTAGACCTGGGATTGAGCAATCTTGGTGATGTAAAGGGTGTTTTCCAAGGTCTTGATGATCCCGTTGTCACCATTCAAAAGGGTGTATTTGATGTGGTTCAAGGTGGAATACAACAACACTCCAGAGTCGTCCCAGGCAGCACTCTTGATTCTAATGGTTTCGTGCATCGAGGTGATGAGGTTCAAGTCCTTGTCGGCGATGGTGATAGTATGCTTCGACAAGAACGCCAAGTATTGACCATCAAGAGACCACGACACGTACTTGACGTTGTTGGCACTCAACTCCGATAACTCTTTTCTTTGCTGGACGTCGTAGTTGATGACCGAGTTGCTCTTGACCAACAAAATACGCCCAGAGCCTCCGTACAACACTTCGTTAACGGACGAGTCCAACTGCACGGTTTTGGTGACGTTGTTGGACAAATCTTTGACGTACAAGGTCTTGGTACTTTTGATGAAAGTGACGAATCTGTTTCTGGAAATAAAAGCGGCGAATTTACCTTCGCCCTGTCTGATGTCGGTTGGTTCAATGGCACCCGTGACATGTTTGGGCAAAGAGATAAGTGCATAGCCTCCGTTTTCGCCTTCTCCATGAGTCACCAAAATACTATGGTCCGACTGGTTGTATGACAAGGTTCTCATGAACGACCAAGTCTTGCCGATTTTCTTCAAACTCAACATAGGCAACGAGTTTTCTTGTTTTTGGAAGTCATAAGACTGGAGTTGTTTCGAAGAATTGACATAAAAGAGCTTGTTTTGGAAGATCAGATGGGCCGGACGTTCTCTTTCCAACTTGAACACCATCACTCCACTATCATGACAGGTAGCAAACAAGTTCATGGAAGGGTGCGAGGTGATCAACCAGAATCGGTCGTGTTCTCTGCGGAATTGCTTGATAGGCACTCTCTTGTTGAGGTCCCATACTCGGATAGTTTTGTCATCCGATACAGAAAGGATCAAGTCTTGTTGCGGGTGGAAAACAGCACTCAATACATTGCCAGTATGGCCTCTGCAAGTGTCGACTTCCCAAGCCTTTGAGTCGCTCATTCTCCACAATTTGACCACTCTATCGTCACCAGCAGACACAATGAGCGGTAACGTAGGGTGGAAAGTGGCCCAGTTGACTCCTTTATCGTGGCCCTCCAACACATACTTGACAATGGCATTGACGTTGCCAAAAATATCTTGCTGAGGCAATTGCTGTCTTTGCAATTGGTCTTCAAATGAGCGAGTGGCCGATGTGGGCGCCGAGTGCTTTTTGCGCAACCCCGAAATGTCCCAAACTCTTACGGTTTGATCCAACGATGCGGAAACAATCAAGTCGTCGGTAGGATGGAATTGCGCCGACATGACGTAGTGGTTGTGGCCAGTCAAGCAGGCAATCTCCTGGCGGTTCTGCCAGTTCCAGATCCTGATGGTTTGGTCGTCGGAACACGAGATAATCCATGGCAATTCGTTGTGGAAGCTCACGGTTCTGATGTAGTCCAAGTGGCCATTGAGAGTGAAAATGCACTTTCTGGTGTTTAACGACCATACTTTGATAGAATAATCATCACCTCCTGACACAAACAAAGGTTGCGTTGGGTGGAAATTCACACATCTGACCGGTCCAACGTGGTCCTCAAACCGATCGATCAACGTCCCCATACGGTAGTCCCATAACTGTATGGTAGAAGAGTGTAGCGAGACCAACACCCAAGGTCTCTTGGGGTGAAACGCCACCCCTTTAGCCCTCGAGGACTTGGACTCGAATTTGGTTAACATCTTCATTGTATTGATTAGCAGGAGTGTTATTGGTGTTGTTGGCCTTTTGAAAAATGATTCGTTCGACGGGGGAGCCGGTCACGTGAGCTGGCGGCTGTTCAGCTGGCGCGAGGTGCGCCTCAGTATTAGAGAATACAGAGAATACAGAGATCACAGAGATTAAGAGATTAAGAGATCTACAAGAGAACCACAAGGGTTCGACGCGTATGGATGTTGTAGAGTGCTGGTAGTCTCGTGTATAAGTAGAGATACATTATTTAGCTAATATCAGGAATTGATATTTTGTATAAAGTTCAGATGTTGATGCTTGCATCCATTTTACAACTGCTTTATACTAAATAGACTATCAGGTCCATGATGTGTAGTTCAATGATCCATGGCACAAGAACATTCAATGTCTTGATTCGCACTGTGCCTCAAAAAAACATTACATTCCACGATGCGACACAATGCGACTCAACCCTGCTGCGCAAGGAGGCTAACATAGCCAAATGTGGTTTCCATATTTGGCGCGGGTTTGGGCATCAACTGACTTGCACGAGCCCAGACAACATCCCAGACTCATGTGTGTAGTTTCTGCCAAACAACATCCCAGGCTCATATGTGTAGTTTCTGCCAGACAATCATATACACTGATAATCACCTTCGGCTGAATTAGTGGGTTAAACAAATATTAAACACATTCATACTACTCCAAAATATTATAACGTCTACAGGTCTGATACCAAAGATGTCATTGATGTATTTTATGTATGTTATGTATTTTATGTATTTCTTTTAGTCAGAATCGCCAGTCTGATTATATGAAGAGAGAAATGAAACCAAGACTGAATGCACCAGCAAGTCCGGTCAACATATTGGAGGGAGTGCTGACAGATCCAGCAGCAGCTTTGGAAGAGGAGCTTGAAGAGCTTCCGAATTGGGCGAATGAACCATCTCCAGATTCAGTAGAAGTGGACTCTGACGTTGAACTTGAGTCTGAACCGGAACCACCAGAAGTACTAGTAGTTTTGGAACCCTTAGAGGCAGATTTCGAGGAAGAGCCCGAGGACGATGAAGACTTGCTGGAGCTGCTAGAACTAGAAGACGACTTGTCTTCGTTATTTGGGCTAAATCCAGTGGCATCATCATCACCGAGCCATGTCTTTTTCGAGGTAAGAACAATGTTGTCAGCCCAACCATCGGTGCTGTTGTAAGCATAAGCCTTGAGCGACGAGTTTGTTGTGGCCCTCTTTTCAATACCAACATTGGATGGCAAGTCGTAAGCTTCGACAGTCACGTTTCTGAGGTAGGCGTAGAAGTATCCATTGTCCTTGATATCATCAGCATCCCAGTCGATTTCACCACCGGCCCATGCTCTGGTACCTGTAGCAGCAGTGGCATTTCCACCTGGCCAAAGAGACATTTGGATTCTCGATGGAGTTTGGGGGAAAGAGTGTTCTTTAGACGTTTCGTTGTAGGTGTCAGATTTCTTGAGAACTCTGAAACTTTGGTCGTCAATGGCCCAAGTGATCTGGTCTTCGGTCCAGTCAATTGAGTAGATGTGGTAGTTTTCAAAAGTGTTGGTAGTGTTTCCAGTTTTGGCGTTGGTATAGTTCAAAGCACCTTGAGAGTAGTAATTGGATTGTACACCCAACAAGTCGTTACCGACAAACTCAAAATCGATTTCATCCTCGACGTCCGAGTACAAAATAAACGAAGTAATCACACCCTGGGTACGAGAAGACTTGATGGCAGCTTGGATCTTACCGTACCACAAGTAGTGAGAAGACGAAATGACGGAACCACCCGAGTTTTTTGGCATTTCCATGATTATGGCATCGTCGTGCGCGTCGATCCAGCCAGAGTACAACCAATCGGTGGAAGAGCCATTACCCAAGTAACTTGTCTGGAGAGTCAAGTCTTTGGTATCGGTGAAACTGGTGGAGAATGACTCCATTCTAGGCATAGGCATACATGAGGTCAAGTTGTATGAGTTCTTGATGTTACATCCACTGACACAGTACGATCCAGTACCGCATTCACCGTACTGAGAACAGCATGGAGCGTCTTCAGGACACTGGTTTCCAGTACCACACGACACAGCCAGCGCGCAGCTTGCCAAGAACAACGTTGGTAACAAAGTCTTCAAGTGCATGACAACTTCTATATATCGAATCCTAATTGTACATGGATCCGGGAATCCATTTAAGTTATATATTAGGATCAATCGAGAAATGAAAAATACCAAAAAAAGACTCAAAATAACAAACAAAAGAAATTTATGCAGGCGATCGACAACAGCCGAATTGGTCATTTTTAACGCGAGCATCGCCATGCTCGAGCTAGTGCTAGTTCTAGGACTAACCGGTGCTGTTGTTGCTGAATTGGCACAGGGGCTTTTACCGTCCAGGTCTCTCTGGTGCTCACTGCAACCGCACTGCCACTGTACTGCTACTGTACTGAAACCCTACTACAAACCACAAATGACCACTAATTATGCACCAAACAATAACGTGTTTTCGCGAAAGCATTTAGTGCGAATAGCTCCTACCATCACGTAAGCCCCACTTTGAAAAAATATTCACACGGAAGCTAATCTGTTTTAAGTATTTACAATAACGTGTACGACATAACATGCTATCGAGCTCATGGGCCCAAATCGCCATCAGAGATCATTCTCACTAAATACTTGGACGATCCTACGATTTAATGAAGTTCTATCACTGCCTGCACCTACACCCAGCCACTTCTCCGTCGTACTTGAATTGAGCCCGTGTTCTATTTACACCCGCATGTTTAGTATCGTCTTATTGTGGATCGAGTCGCGTTTGTTTCGTATTTACTATGAGTTAGAAAAAAAGTTGTACATATTCGGCTGGTACGTCGATGGATTGTCGTAAATTAAATCGGATGCGTCTCCAGATGGTCTTGCCCTGTTGTCTTGGATCCGATTTGGGACAGATCGTCTCTTGGGAGGTAATTCAGGCGCGTTTTTGGGTCCTTGGTATGGATCGGTCCTGTGCGAAACGCCGTAACCCTGAACGGCACCATATGCACCTGCCCCGAAACCTTGATGTGACTGCGGACCTGACTGCAGACCTGCCCCGAAATTTTGATGTGACTGCGGACCTGACCCGTAATTTTGAGCTGACTGCGGACCAGGGCGCGTTATCTGCTTGCCTGCTTCCTCGTGAATCTTTTGCTGGAGCCCGGTGCTGTAGCCTATCAACTGTTGGTAGAACTCAACGCCTCGGCCTAGCCCTACGGTGTACTGTTGCCAAGGACCCTCGTAGAACTCGAGGATCTTGTGGTGCTGGTCGAGCACCAACTGATCGGTGAATGTCTTTGAGTGCTGTATTTGTTTGACCTCGGGGTTTTTCGTCAAAATCTCCCATTCGCTGTTCAATTCTCTCAACAAAACCTTTTGCTTCTCGATCAATTTATCAAGCTCTACATTGTACACCTCGAACTTCTTCATTTCTTCGGGAAAAATCACTTCTTTGATCTCGCTCGTACTCTTGACTCGGCTGTTCAAAATTAGTATATCCGCAATATCATCCCCATGGATCTCTTTTTTGAGTGCTTCGATTAACTTATTTTTGTTGCTCTTAATCGTATTCAAGTCATGAAGAATATCCTCTACCTTTTTGATTCTCAGCTGGATCTCTCCATTGGTGTTGACTGGAACACTGTCGTCAATATCAAGAAGACTTATCTCTTCAGCCAAGTTTTTAGGTTTGGCCGTTCGCCCTACAACTTCGAATAGCCGGCCAAACTCTGCTGACTTAGGTCCTTTTCCTAATGCATTATATAGCGGTCCGTTGCTTTCGTTCACCAAGCCAAATAACCTGTTATCGGAATTGGTAGCGTCGTACAAAGCTTTTTTCACTTTTATGAGATCGTCCTTGAACTTGCGAAGCTTTTCTGGATCTGAGCCGCTTCCGGCTCTACCCAATCCTGCTTCGCTTTCGCTTATTTGATCAAAGATTTGCTTTCTCGATTGAACGATCTTTTCCCGATTGTTGATATCGGTATTGTACTTGCTGGTGACATCATTGGCAATACTGATGAGTTTGGGGTCAATATCTGCACCATTGGTGGCCGCCAGATTGAAGTCATCTGATCGCATCAACTCTTTTAACGTCACCAATGACTTTGGCAATTTTAAATACTCCAACACCGATGCCAACTCTTCATTGGAAACATCGACCAAGTCTATTTCATTTCTCAAAAACTGTGATTTTTCTTCGGAATAAAAACTAAGAAGCTCATGAATATTGATTGGGATGACATTCTTTAAGAAATGGTTGTAGTTGTAATCGTTTATCTCTTGAAATTGTTCTATATCGTTCATTGCGATAACCTTGGTGCTATCCATAGCTTTTATATCGGGCAAAGTTACCAACGAAGGAATAATATCGTGGTAGATCAAATCGTTATCCTTATTTAAATCGCCAAACTTGATGCCCGCTGTATCTTTCTGGCCCTTGTAATTTTCCAACAATTCATAAGCATCTCCCGAACTTCCTCCCGAGCTGGCCTTCTTGTTGATAGTCTTGAGTGTCTGGCTATCAATTCCATTCAAGATCTCCAAGGACTTGGTCAAATAAGCCAATGCCTGGCCATATTTCCTCAAAGTCTCGAAGTTCAAGCCATTGAAATAGTATGCCAAAGACTTGTAGTAAACCATTTTGAATTGAAGAATAGCAATCCAAGTTTCGTCGATCTCGGCATCTACTTTGGAACTAGATTCAAAAGCCTCTCCATCTTCGTCTTCAGGACTTTCCCATATATCGCTACCGGGCACTTCATCTTCATCACTATCTCTTGATTCACTGGCACCCAAAGCTTCAATGTCATTTTCAAGACTGGTGGTCATCTTGAGGCACTCTTCATAATGTAAGGATGCACTTCTACACAACTTGGAGATCAACGAATTCTTCTTCTGTTCCAAATCTCCACTGATAACCTTCATGACGAAAATTTCTTGTGATTGAGCCAAAAGAAGCTTGACCAAGAACTTGATTGTGGACTGGCTGAGGTCGTATGATGGTGCGTGCAAGAAGTTTTCTTGAATAAACCGATATACGCCAGCAGCTTGTTGCAAATGCTTGATGGACTCTCCGATCAAAGTGTCTGGATTTGACTCAGCAGACTGGCCTTTTTGAGACTCTTCATACTTATAGACAGCATACTTGGATAAGATCGATCCTAGGTTGAAAAGAACATTGGCCTTTTCGTATGGCAACGCATTTTGCTTGTGAGAAACGCCCTGTTGAAACACATCACACCAGTCAAAAATAATCTTTTTGCTTCTATTAACCGTGGCAAGTGGGATTCGTAAATCCAAAAGCTCGATCTGGCTATAGTACTTGCAATATAACTTGATGCCTGTTTTATTGGCAACCGCTCCGCGAAGGTCTTGCCGCAACTTGTTGAGGGACGTCAAATCTTCCTGGAAATCCGACGTATTTCCATACACGGAAAGAAGATACTTGTTCAATGGCTTGGTCCAATTGACCTCCTCGGTTTTTTTAGTAGGAATTGATAGCAAATACGTCTTCATTGTGTGGTATGGAGTTGCCACTTATCTTGGGGGTTATTCATTTTGTCTGACGTTGTATGTGCAGACACGACCGACAGCCACGTTAGGACGGGAGGTCAAATATAGATAGAGTAACACATCAACTAAACTTATCTTTGAGTCTAGTATTGAGTCTGGTAAATTGTGTGCTGGCTAATGGTGTTTGTGGTACTGATCTGGTGAAGAGCTGCGGTTTTGGTGGATATCAGTGATGTCTTGTTTTTGTATTTTTATCTGATTTTGCACCCAATTCATAAATATATCTTGCTTAATCTATATCATAAATACTTAATTTTTATACTAGCTGGTATTCTTGAGATATCCTCCCTCCTGGCAAAGAGAATAGAATATGGTGTTGGTATTTTCAAGTAGACTTTTGGGAGTATCAAACTCTTTGACCTCACCATCGCCCAATACCAACACTCTGTCGCTATCCAATACTGTTTCCAAACGATGGGCTATGGTCAAAATCGTCTTGTGTTTGAACTCATACCTGATGGTTTGCTGTATTGTTTTGTCGGTTTGAGCATCTACAGCTGCAGTTGCTTCATCCAAAACCAAAACCTGCGACGGATTGAGCAATGACCTTGCAAGAGAAAGCAATTGCTTCTGCCCGGCCGATAGATTGGATCCACCTTCGAGCACCTGGGCCGAAAGACCAAAGTCATACAGATCCTCATCTTCCTGTTCATCCACTTCTTCAACCACTTCCTCCTCACCCTCCTCGTCGTCGTCAGAATCATCAGTCTTCTTTTTGGTCTTCATTACCTCAACATGCTCCTTTAAATTTGCAAGCTCCAACACCTTCCACAACTGCTCATCGCTGAACTCGCCGAAAGGATCCAAATTTTGTCTTATAGAACCTTCGATTGCATGAGAATCTTGTGGTATAATATTCAATTTGTGCCTCAAATCAGACAATCCAATCTTACTGGTATCAATGCCGTCGATCTCAATATGGCCACCAGTGGCCTCAATAATTCGAAAGAGTGCTAGTGAAAGGGTGGATTTCCCTGCACCTGTTCTTCCAACTATTCCGATTTTCTCACCGGCCTTGATTTCTATGGATATATTCTTCAAAACAGGATCGAGGTTGGCACGGTATTTGGTGGTATAATCGACAAACTTGATCGCTCCTTTGTCGGGCCAGGTAGGCGGTGGGGCATAATTTTCATTTCTGGGTTCCGCTTCTGATGGTAGATCACAGTATTCAATGATTCTTTCCACCGAAACAGACTTGTTCTCTATGGAGGCCCAATATCTGATAATATCATTCAACGTAGTGGAAATCGTCAACGAGCCGACCATGACAAAACCAACCAATCCAGGACTAAACTGATACGAAGCTCCCAAGGTCAATAGAACAAAGAGAGAGACGGCAAACGAATTGAGCCCAGATATAAGCTGCAATCGAGAGGCCAACCATCGGTCGCAAAAGAACGCCATAATCGACACCTGGGTAAACTCATCTATGTACTTTCTGTTATTATGAATAAACCTTTCTTCGTGACCATGGGCCTTGATTGTATCTATTCCATTCAAGGACTCTTGCAAGTGCGATACAACTGGTGATTTGCAGGCACTTCTAATTCTTTTCAACTCTCTGGCTGCACAGATGTAATACTTTCGAACCTGATTAAAGATAATCATCAACAACAAGATGACAAAGATCATTTTTGGAAGATTAATCACGATGACTATCAATGAACCTATTGCCTCCAAAGAATAATCGATAAGCCCCAGATATACCCATATGATCACGTCATCGATAACGTTGATGTCATCCGAAAACCGGTTGATAATTCTTCCCACTGGCGTGGTTTCAAAAAACGACATGGGTGACCGAAGAACAGCCTTAATCATTGTATCATGGAAGTGCCTAGAGCCACTAATCACACAATAATACCATACAATAAACGTTCCCAAGAAAGTGGCCAAGGCACCGGAATATCCCAACGCCGCATATATGGACAAGTAGTAACCCGGATGAACATTGTGACCCGCCAGCAAGTTCTTCTCTGACCATTTCTTTAGCAAGTAATGCGATAAAATCTCCAATCCAACAAAAGTCCCGTACATCAAAGCGTAGTTGATAATATAGTAGAAGTTGCACGCTTTGAAGTATCTGAGGTATACCGACAACTTTATACTGCCTTTAGCGGTCACCTCTTCAGTGTGACCAGTTCTTTGCTCGTGGGGAGCCGTCTCATATTCGTGGTCATAGGAAACGAAACTGGCTCGTTTCACCGTACTTCTGGAAGTCACTCGTTCTATTCTACCAAGCCCACCATCCTCTGTATCGGGAACAAAATCTGCCACTGCACAGTCGTCAACCTCACTGTCAACCTCACTGTCAACCTCCCTGTCGAGCCCATCGGATCGAGTTTCCGTAGCATGGACTTCGGAGTTTCCGAATTCATCTATCAAATCAGCCAACGCACCACCGTTGGCAACAACCTTTTCAAGAGTTCCCTGCTCTGCAATTCCACTATTGTTCAACAAGTAGATATAATCAGCCTTGTACAATACACTTACCGCATTGGTGGCCAAAATAATGGTCTTGCCAGCCAAAATTCCCAGCGGGCTTATCACCTCGTTGAAGATTTTCTTCCCTACGTGAGCATCCACCGCCGATAAAATGTCGTCCAAAATATATACATCTGCTCTGGAGTACACGGCACGAGCCAAGGCGATCCTTGCCTTCTGGCCACCACTAACCGAAATCCCCTTTTCTCCAACAATGGTGTTCTCTCCATCTGGTAATATGCTCAAATCGGCCAACAATTGACAAGCTGCAACCGTTTTCTCGTAAAACTGCAAATCGAATTTGCACCCAAATAAAATATTTTCCTTGACAGTAGCATTGGCCAACCACGGGGATTGAGAGCAGTACGCAGTTGAACCATTGACTTCCACTCTAGAATCACCATCTTTCAAAGGAATGTCTCCCAATAAAGACTTGACTAGTGTGCTCTTGCCGCTTCCAACCTTGCCTACTATACACGTCAACTGACCCTTACGGGCGGCAAAATTTATATCTGATAATGCAACATTATCGTTGGATTCAAGGTCATTCTCCTCGTCTACAGCTCCAGTCTTTTCGGGAATACTCCACAAAAAGGTGCCATTGGATATCTGGACCGATACATCACCATTCTGCAATTCGTCAAAGGTTTTGGTAACAATGTCAGTCCGGGTTTCGGCCAACAAAAAAAGTTCCCTTATTCTTTTGAGTGATACGTTGATCTCTATCGAATCGGAATACAAGTACGGGATTTCCAACAAGGGTTCCGAAATGACCTCAAACAAGGTCAAGGCCGGGAAAACAATTGACGGAATTAATGGCACACTGCCAAAATACGTGAATGTTACAAGCGAGACTGCTGCCACTGTCAACGGTACACACATCCATGACAATGTCGATAACGCATTATATATTCCGATTCTCTTTGCAAGTACCAATTCCTGGCCATTTCGAATCTCAAGCAATCTCTCCAAGAGTGGTTGTTCCCAACTGAAGAGCTTGATACTTTTAATGGAATTCAATATCTCAGACGTCAATCTGATTCTCCTGTCTTTGATCTTCATCTTCTCTTCGTAAACGACATTGACAGTATTGCTTATTTTGACACTGATTGGAATCATGAGCAATGCCGTTGCAAACCCCGCGAGGGTTGATTTGCCTAGTAATTGGCTCAAAGCAAGCATCGACAGCAAAAGCCGAATTGGCATTAAAACAATATCCACGCCAGTCTGCAAAGCTCTGGCAACCGAATCTGCGTCAACGGTAAGATTGGTGATTATATCACCAGAAGCTTTCACCTTTCTGGAGTCAAGAGAAAGCTTCATTGATTTCTGGTAGATTTTAGCAGTCAAACCAGAGGCAGTCTTTTCAAGAAATCTGGTGAACATGGTGGAGACTTTATTGTATACGAAAATTCGAATTACCGTGGTCCCAAACATCAACGTTGCAATGGAAATACCGACAATAGCAGGACGGTTTTCACCTTTATCTTGGTCTGTAAAGAATTGGATGAATGCTTGCAACATGAAGGCTTGACTCAAATCAAGTAGCATTTCCAAAACATCGGCCACCATGCAAATCAAAATATCTGACCAGTAGATCTTGACAAGGATCAAGAAAAGGGAGAATTTTGGAAGTTTCCGTTGAGCTGATGTAGGCTTGTTTGTTCTTTCTAATACATTCTGTCTGCGTTTTTCAGCTTTTTGTACTGCCTTCCTCCAGTAATATTCAAACTTATCCTGAGTTACTGAACTCTTGATATCAATTTCTGCAGGGGGAACATCTTTAACAGTAATCTTATCGGCCTTGTAAGCGAACGCAATGAATTTATCCAACCAGGAAAAGATCAACCACGAGTAAAAGCTGTGGACAGACTCAACATTCCAACCATTTAAGTCCCAATACTGCTTCAATTCAATGCTGGGGGTATAGAACCAAACTTGAAGGATGGATATCAAGAGTGAATTAATGAAAAGAAAGAATTCCAAAGCGTAAATTACCGAGTATGTAGGTGAGCTTGTGAGTGGGACCCACACTTTTTGAGCACCGTAGGTATCTTGGATTAATACAGACAAGCTGAACGCCAGGTGTAATGGCCAGAAAAGTGCAGTTGAGGTACAGTACACTGGCGATCTCAATGGCTCAACGGCATTAAGCGGCAAAATCACAAATACGATGGTGGAGAATATTGCTATGACATTAGTAAGAGCAAGCTCTTGCCAATTAGACTCAAACCCCAACAATACAAAGTACAATAAAACATGCAAAATAATTGCATACAACTTGAGAACTTGAGATATCCCGACGCTTTTGGCACTGAAAGGCGAACCAAAAGAGAATTGAATCTTGAAAGGACCATGCGAATTGGCAAAGACCAATTGGGTAAGTTGGGCTACACCCATTATTGCAATCATTCCAGTCGAAATAGTACTGAACCCTGAAATAAAGCATGGAATTACAGTACTTTCGTAGGGATTATTAAACGGACTTGAAATCGAGCTCCATAGCGTACAGTGGTCTCTTGGTAGAGCGCTGTCGACAATATGATGTGAAGCAAGAGACGACATTGCCAACCAGTCTTCTACTGGTAGCGCCCCTGACGTTTATGTTTAGCTGCGAAAATGAAATGTGACTCATTGGGGCAGCACCACAGTGGAGCCGCACTGCAGACGATTAAGCGATGCATGTAGTATCTGCCAATCTATTTATAGAGAGATGAAAGGCGTGCAAATGCACGTAATTATAACTGGCTTTGGTAGAACACGTCAAGCCTGCAGCTGTCAAGTTGATGTGAAAAGTTACACGATTTTTCACTCAATGCGAAATGCGGAGGTACAAGTGGCAACTGAACTCGCTCAAACAACCATCGAGATAAGGTAGCCTGTTATATTGGCCAAGCAAATGCCACTGAATCGACAAAGTAGTTGAGGCCAAGTGTTACATAATCAGAAATTATATTTCTTGCTGCAATTCTAACAAGTTTGTAATCCACGAGGTAATGGCTATTGCAGATGTGATAAGTTTATCCAATGACTTTAGTAGCTTAGTCGGAGTGGGAACGATCGACCTATTCAATCCCCCCGACACGATTGAGATCGGAGGAGGATTGCCTGTAGAGGGGCTGCAAAACGCTGGGGGGCCAGTGTGGAGATGGTTTGACATCAATGACCTTGGTCTTGATCATAAGAGCGAGATCGTCTCGGATATACAATTTCTAATTAACTGGCGGTACATAATGGCCACATATCAGGTCCAGAAAGTGCTGGTTTCGGCCTTGGAATATGTGATTGTGTGTAGAGTACGCATCTATATAATCCCATCGGATGTGCCAGGAGCACGGTATTTCGACGAATGGAGAAGTGGACGGCTGAGAAGTGCAGCTAGCTCCACCAAAGTCAAGAAAACATGGTCCAACATACTAGGGTTATTGGATTATTCTAGCGAAGGATGGGACTGCCAGAAGGACCCGTCTTTATCTACATTTCTCAGGCACCCCAGACTCGTTATTGACTTTAAAACTGCCACGTATCCTTCTAGAAATGAAAACTTCCATATATCAAGATGGACATCTAATCAGGGCCATGTGCATTTGGCCGAAACTCCAGCCGAATCAGGCTTCAACGGTAGTCTTATTCAAACCATCTACGACCAGATTAAATCGCCTGACTTGTCCTCCTATGCCAATAAGCCACGTCTCCCAGTGTCCAGAAGTATTCCCGCAGTGCAAGACACCATAGTGGGGCTATTGAACGGGTCGCAGAATTGCAGCATTCCTGGAATTAAGCTGACATTGTATCCTTTTCAAGTAGCGTCATTGTGTAAAATGCTCGAAAAAGAATCCACGCCAGCAAAAGCTCTAGCACCCAACTTAATCACAGTACGGTCTCCAAATGGCACTTTTAAATACTACTTTGATTTGCTAACCAATTTCTTTCTTTTGCAGCCTGACATGTACGATCTACCACGAGGAGGAATTCTTGCTGAAAATATGGGCTTGGGAAAGACGCTTATATGTTTGAGCTTGATATGCTTGACCAATCATGAAGTTTCCAAGCCAGAGAACATGCTCTTATATGAAGAATCTCGAAAGATTACTTCTACGATTTCCCGATTGTCCAGTCTTTGCAGCCACCTTATAAATAAGTGCTCACTTCCTTGGAGATATTACAAAGACGATTTGCCTGAGACAGTGATAAAGACTCTTTTGGAGTCGCCTGGGTCGTTAAAAATTCCATTGATACTGAACCACTACGAATCTTCATACGTTCCTCGAACCCGTCAGACCTCGACAAGAAACATGCCAGACACACCAAAAGAAGGCATCAACTACAAGACTCTTCTCTTGACTAATAGCACTTTAATCATAGTACCTGACAATCTTCTCCATCAGTGGAACAACGAGATAAAAAAGCACATGTTCAAGGACTATCTTCACATACTTTGTGTTTCCACCCAGTTCAAGCAGCCTTTCAGCCACGATTCCACAGCATACTCTAATGAACTTCCTGATGCGAAAGAACTTGTAGCATTTGACTTGATTTTAACCACCAATTCGTACATCTCGAGGTATGCAGGTGACTTGCTGGCCAGTCCATTAACCAGTGTCTACTGGAAACGAATCATTATCGATGAAGGCCATAGCTTGTCGTCCAAAGTATCTCGAGTCAGTTTCTTGTGCAAATCGATGCACTGTGAGCGCAAATGGGCAGTGACAGGGACTCCTACGTCCGGACTTACCAGGCTTCATATGGAACAAGACACAGAGGAGAAGTCATCCAAGTATACTATAAAGAACAGCTACAATGAAAAAGACGACTTATCCAAGTTGGGGACCATTATAGGCAATTTTCTCAAGATAGAGCCGTTTTGTTCCCAGCCAAAGTATTGGAATACTCATATGGTAAAGCCGTTGGAACGGAAGTTGTATGGCTCCCAGTTGAAGCTCCTCAATTTGCTCCGGTCTATTTTGGTACGTCATAATCTCCAGGATATCGAGACCGAGCTCCAGCTTCCACCGTTGCACCACCAGGCGGTATTTTTGAAACCATCGTACCACAACAAGCTTTCAATAAACTTGTTCACGGCGGTGTTGGCAGTAAATGCTGTTTCTTCAGAAAGAAAGGACATTGACTATATGTTTCATCCCAGCAATACTCCTCAGCTTCGTAGGTTAATTCTAAACCTTCAGAGAGCGACGTTCCACTGGACGGGGTTTGCCCAAGAAGACGTTGAATTGTTGATCGAAATTTGTGAAAAGGCTTTGAAAAAGCCTGAAAAGTACTGTGAATTCGACCTCTACTTGTTAAAGCAGTCTTTACGTGTGTCCAGGTTTGCCTTGCAAAATCTCCGGTGGAAAACGCTGGCGTTGTTGCACGAAATGAACTACTACGTCCAAGGCTTGCCCCAAGAATTTGTTCAGGAATTTGGCATGGGGCCACTTGAAAACTCGGATGTGGCTGTTTTTGGAGCACCCCATTTGCACCAGATCCAGGAATTTTACTACAAAAACAGGTTTATGAACATGCAAGACTCGCAAGAATTGAAAGCCAAGTTAAGTACCGTTTCCAAGCCGTTCTGGCAACAGTACTGGAACGAAAATGCCAAAAGAAATACCGAAAAATTCAACAAAGTAGACGATCGAAACCGAAAGACTTCAGTCAAGGAAGCTGTAGATACCCCGAGTCTCATCCGGAACTTCGAGGCTGAAAAGGGCCTGGTATCGAAGCCAGTCAAGAAAGAGCTTGGTGGTGAAGTAAGAGCCAGTGAGATCTTGGGTACCGCTTCAGCCAAGCTCTCGTATCTTTCTTCAAGACTTCTCGAGCACCAGAGACACAAGATCAAGTCATTGGTATTCTTTGAGTTCGAAGACAGTGCCTATTATCTCACCGAATTGTTGGACATTCTCGGAGTAAATTATATTCTCTATGCAACATTTATAAATGCCACCGAAAGAGCTAATAATCTTACAGATTTTAGCTCATATGATAGTGTCGGTTTGGGCGGAGTGACGCTTATCATGGATCTCAAGTTGGCATCGCATGGTCTTACTATAATTGCAGCCACTCACGTATATTTCATCAGCCCAGTGTGGAAAGCATCGGTAGAAGCACAAGCCATCAAGAGATCTCATAGAATCGGACAGAAGAATAGTGTATATGTCGAAACGTTGGTTCTCCAAGGGACTTTGGAGGAAGAAATATACAACAGGAGAAGCCACCGTGACGATCAAGAGCAAGAGAAAGAGTCCCAGAATACCTATGTCATTGACGATATGGGCATGAGAGACTACATTTTGAGTCACACGTTTTTGGAGCACAACCCAAGCGAAACAGAATATTGTGCTTTTGAGGCCACTACCTTTGACAAAAGAGTTGAGCCAACCAGGAACGAAGACTTTGCTTTACTTCCGCACCAGGACCGTTTAGAAGGCACCCTTCGGAAGTGGAAAGCAAACCTTTTCAACCAAGCGAACTTGGACAAGCTAAATGAGATAAAGGCCCGAAGAAAAATAGCCCGGGAGCTTAATGTGAATTCCGTCGAGTACGAAGAATCTGTGGCTGCTGCAAAGCCGACCCCACCCAAGCTCGAAGGTCCTGTTCGCAAAAAGGTTCGTTTCTGAGCCTGAGGCGATGTATATTGTAATGATACTAAATGACATAGAAGAGATAGAATAGCCAGGCAGGAAACTATGTTCGCCCAAAGAGATGCTGTAGAGCATTTTGATAGTAAATCTCTTTTTCTACTACTTATATTACCCGAAGCAAGGGTGCAAATTGAGTACAGAATTTATTTTCACATCTGATAACGGTAACATACATACTTATATTTATATTTTAAAGATAAGTTGTAACTTAATCTAGAGAATTAACTGTACTAGCCATATGTGATACTGTATTCAACCTGATTGATGGTAAATAGTGAACATTCCTATAAACATTTACTTTATTGCCAATTTGATATCCATATACTTCTCATTTGCAGTATCAGCTCATTAATGACTGTATTATCTTTGTCACTAATTTCATACATGATAAAGTTTAATGGGTTTAGCATTCATAGAAAAGGGTTCTTGCTTTATTTGTAGATGTATATATGTGCATTCCATGCCAGGCTTAAAGACTAATTATTCTATAGTAAACTTATTTCTTTCTTCTTTTGGCGGATCAAGTATGTGAGCCTAAGGCTAGTTTTCCATTACGTCGAAGCTAGCTCTATATCTCTCTGACTATTATACTTCCATCGGTCGACGTCGACACAATTATGTCTTGGGACGGGTGATAACTAACATCTACAACACATCCCTGATGACCCAAATACTTGTTGATAACTTGTCTAGATCCAAAGTCCCAGGCGGTCATTGTGGTGTCTTCAGATCCCGATAGTATCTTGACATTATTAGTGCTGAAGCATGCCTTGATGAGCTGGTACTCTTTTCCAGATGGGGCTCCTTCGTAGGTGAACGGATTCATTCGACTGATCCCCTCGGGAACGTGTTCCATGGCACTGTGTGTCTTTACTACACCGTCCATTGACCTGGATAAAAGCACAGAGTCGTCACTGTTGAGTGCTAGAGATGTGATGGAGGCAGCATGGCCGCCGCTTTTCCAGAGTGGTTTGTCGAGAATCCGGACGTCAAACGCATTTACAGTTGGATCTATACCGGCAAAGTACAAGGTAGTCTCCCTGTTGTTAAAAATAGTGGCCAACACGGGATACTCGGTCTCAATCTGTCCCGCGGGTGTCTTGACTCTGGTATCCCATAGCCTGACCGTTCCGTCATCTCCACCACTTACTACAGTATTACCAGATGCAGTCGCATCTACTTCATTGACCGCGCCCTCGCCGGCTTGCAACCTACGTATCCTTTGGCCGCTTTCACTATCCCAAACTCCGATCGTGCTGTCAGCAGAAGCACTGATAATTGTAGAGTCATCTTCAGCCCAACGCAAAGAAGTCACCGCCGATTTGTGGCCCTGTAGCACCCCGTAGTTGGGTGACGCATCCTGTTCATCGGTAGGAAGTTTCCATAAATTGATGCTTTTGTCTGCTCCTCCCGAGGCTATTTTAGTTCCACCGCTATTGAATCTGGCCGATAATACTGGACCCTGGTGGCCCTCTAGTATCACAGCTTCGTCATATAACGTTCTGCCAGTTCCTGAGCCGCTGCCTCTGCTTACGATAAGCGATTTGGAGTCTCCATTCTCGCTTTTGAATCTCTTGCTTGACATCTTTGAGTGCTCTTACTCTACAGCTGAGATTTCGCGCTAAGCGATGAACCAAAATTGATAAAGTTTCTACTCAAAAGTATAAGTAAAAGATGGTTTGAGTAAATGTTTAATACTTGATGTCTATACACTTCAATATGCTTTGATAGCCCACCAGTCTCTTGTTCGAGTGAGTTATGAAAGCTAAGATGTTGTAATCCGAACAGCCCCGTGCCAGGAACATCTCCCGCTGACGCTGCCTTGGTGCGCGTTCTCTAAACTACGATCTGTCGCCAGCCTGGATCTTTTACCTACGATCTCTCTACTAATTACTCTAAAATACAGGTCCACATGCTTTAGTGACCCACCACATTTGTCTCGTGCTCGCGCGCAGCCCCAGATGGGTGTTAGCCTCGTGCCGTCGTTGTTGATGTGGATACTGCACCATTTCTCTACATGATAAGTTCTAGTACGATTAGCTTGTATTAAGAGAGATACTCGTAGCTGCCGCCGTCGATTCTTTGAATATACTGCTTTTCGATCAATTGATCGATCACTCTCTTCACATCGATGATCTTAGCCTGGAATCTCGACGACGTTTGTGGCAACACTTCATTGATCAAGTCGTTGTGCTTGACTACCTTTCTAGATTTCATTATTCTGACTATACAAGCACTCAAGAAATTCTTCCTTGTTTCGTCGATTTCTTTGTTAGCTTCATCTTCTTCCTGTTTAGGCTCAGTGTTCTTGATGACACTGATGAAATTGACCTTTAATTTTTTGGACTTGTACTCTTCCACTATCGTCAAGTCTATTTCGTCATTGGACAAGTCACCTGGCGATGATTGCTCGATCAACTTGTACTTGATCAAAGGCAATAAATGGGACTCGAATATGTTTCTGGAAGTCCCCACTATTTCGTATAGTTTGCCCACAGAAAAGGTACTTTCTTTGTTGTAGGCAATCAATATCATCAATTGAATGTTACTGACGGTGAATATGAACGGAGGCTTGCCCTTTTTGGATAAGTTGGCCTTGATTTCGGCTCTTCCGTGGTTCCATAACCATTTCAATTGTCTTCCGTTGTGCTGCGAATTGTATGCCTTGACAATACTTTCAAACGGCTCGGTCAATTCGGTGGCTATGTTCAAGTTGTAATCTTTAGAATGGTTAAATGGCCACATACTTTGGGCCAAAATCAATGGGTTGAAATCTTTGACAATCAGATTATTCATGTTAAGCTTGGCTTTCAAGTCTTCTGAAGACTTCATATCGGAGAACATCTTGGTCATCTTGGAAGTGTATTCTATGGAATTTTCCTCTTGTAATCTTTGGATGATATACTCCTCGAGTTCTTCCGACTTACTGTTGCTGTTTATCAATCTCTTTGCGAGCTGACGACGGTAGAACTCTTCGAACGAATCTTTGTCGTTTATAAACTTAAAAATAATCATTAAGTTGTCAGCGTTCATATCGATAATATCTGATTCTTTACTGTTGGATCTCAACAATAAATCTGAGTATTTGGCCAAAAGTTCGGGCGTTTTGCACCCTGCTTTGGGGTTTGGAAGAGCGATCGGGTTATTGTTCACAAAGTAGCGACATGCACTGTCCAATGCTTTTATGAATCTAGGATCTTTATTGAATGCTTTGATGACAACCTCGTTGAACTGCAAGTAGATAGAGATTAAGGTGTTGATGTAAATTTTGGGGTCAACCGACGACAGTGCTCTTTTGGTCGGTCTGGTAGTGGAGGAGGCACCAGCCGCAGCCGCAGCGGCCGATTCCATGCCTATTCTCATATCTTCGATCTTTAATAATGCTTGTTGTTTGATGTAATTTTCCAAAGTGTCGGCCAAGGGATCAATGGTTTTAGGCACTCTGTACAAAAGCTTGTACATTCTTTGGATATGGTCTATTTCGCCCTGTTCCAACAACGTAAGAAACTGGTTGTACATCTCTTGGGAGTGGTCTTCAATAAGCACCTTGTTGAGAGTCTCTAAAAGGTACTTTTTGGTGTGGTCCTCCAAGTAATTGTTGGAGCGCGAGATCTCTTCTGACAATCTCGATTCGCACTTCTTCATGTATTCAACGACGTTGTTTTCGCTCAAGAATTTGGAGCTTTCGTTGCTGTAGTATGCGGCGGTCTGCTCCAAAAACGCCTTTTCAAAGCTCATGACATAGACCACCAAGCTGGGTTTCTTTGAGTCCTGGGTCTCGAGGCCTAAGAAAACTAAAGACTTTATGGCGATGGATATCAACGAGGTGTTGACGATCTGATTATTCCGCTGCTTCTCGATCAAGTCCAAGATCTCGTCTATGAGAATCTTGGAGTTATCATTGAACATCTCTGATTTCCACTTATTGAGAGCTAGGGTGTTGACCTCGTGAATGTCTTTGCGGCCATCTGACCGTTCCTTTTGAACCCAGTACCTGTTCATGTAGTCAAAGACATTGTGCAAGTATCCGGTCCCAATAGTAAAACGGGTCCATTTGCGTACATAAAACTCTAGAAACGTGTCTTTGGGATCTTTGGTGAGGCCCCTGATGAACTGGGTCAAGTATTGATCGAGTCGGGAATAAATTTCGGCGCCCGCGAGTGAATACGAGTTGGATTCGCCGCTGGTGGAAGAAAAGTGGTGGCTGTCGTTGTTGTTGCTTCTCCTTGATTTGTTGACACAGAAGTTGTAGATGGCAGTGTAACAGTTCATGTACATTTTGGAGGTGACGCCCTGGTCTTCATGAGACCCAAGAATGAACTCAAGCCCGGGCTGAATGAAGTTCCATGTGGCATCCAAATCGCTTGCTATTGGAAGGGACATCAGATAGTTGCAAGAATAATGACTTATACTAGTAAAATTTAACTATATTATCGTGAAATGACTGGTGGTGATGATTACTATACAGTCAGGTGAGTATGCTGGTACCAAACAAAGGGTGAAAGCGGGTAGATATATGTGTCAATTAGTTGATATGAATGGTATTTCGAGTGCTTAGAGTGTCCAGATGCAATAATTGTTATAAAAGTGTTACAATTAAAGCGGCAGTTCAACGGATCGTGCGCCTGTGGTTCTCCTCTGGTCTGGTGGATTTGACAGCGTTTGTCGCCGCCGCAAACATGGGCTCGCACGACCAAATATGGAGTAGCTAATTACTGTAATTCTTTATAAAAGCACGTAAGTGCTCAATTGAAGTACTATCCAGCTGCTCAGTATGATCCTTGTCAGAGGAATAGAGTTGGTTTTTGACCCTACACATTATTTTGTGGTGTCCGTAAACCTAGAGAACATTATATTTACCGCCACAAATTGTGCGGTTCTGTGTAGTGAGCTACCTAAATTTTACTGCTAATTCTATATATTCTGATTTGTAACTACCAGCTATTGCTCCTGTTTTTGGTTTTTTGTACTAGCTCCCCACAATTCTACTACTAGATTGTTTCATTCGTCTCTTGATTGGTGCTGCTAGACTATGTTATATTCTTGATTCGCGCTATAGTTTAATTTTGTTCCTGATTTACTATTAGAATTGTAATTAATTTTATTTTACTAATATTTGATTAAATTGTACTATTAGATCTTCTAATTTGTAGAGCTACTTCGGATATTTTCTTGGGTTCTATTTTTTCGTGACTAATATTCTTTCATTTTCTGACTATTCAATCATTTAATCTTGTTACGCTTCTAGCTCTATTTTCTATCAGATCTTTACTATTTTATTTGTGGGCACAAGCTCACTTTCTCTTCATTAGAACTAATTCTATTTCGTTCTTTGTTTGTACCACTAAATTCTACCCGATGACTCTGTATATTCTTTTCTAGTGATTATTAGCTTGTTGCACTACTAAGCTATTACCCCTCATCACACTACTAGTATATCCTTTCTTGATTAAACTACTTGGTTTTTATATTTTTCATCTGTAACTACTAGACTAGGATTACTACTAGACTACTTTCTCTGAATTACAAGGTATTGATTTCTAATTTTTTTTTTCTTGATTACACTGGTGGCTCTATTCCAATATGATTTGTATTTGTTTACATCTACTAATTTGTCTATCTAATCCACCTATTCTTTTCTTGATCGTACATGTATCAAATAAGTAGTTCATACAAATTTAAGTGGGTTATTTTAATCAAGTCACTATTATAACTCTAATATAGATACTCATAAATATAACAAATGTACATCACTATAATAACTTTAATATAGATACTTACAAAGATAACAAATGTAAATCACTATGATATCTGTACTACTTCTATTTATGGTTATTTTCTATTGGTTCTAGTTGTTACGGGGAACTCCCACATTCACACGGTCAACCACTCTGATGATACTGATTGTAAACGTCAACACCCACAAACAGAGCACAAGAAAGAGAAACGCCGCCAACGCCCGCTGGCGCCGACAAATGGAGCTGACGGTGGGATAAAAGATGCCTATGAGCTGGAGCTGAGGATTGTTGTCGCTCTGGCATACCCACTCGTCATCATATAAGGTGTTGAAAGTGAGCGAAAGGTTTGCGGAAGAAAAGATAATGAACAAAAGGTCAAGCATAATAAGCTTCATTTTGCCTAGCGGGTCCCGCAAACCCAATGGTTTACCACTATACTCATCATACGCAATGTAGACAATATACGCAATGGCACAGCACTGCACCACCACAGCCATGATCGTACTGGACTGCTGGTCGACCTTGGAGTCGTCGTACAGTCTTCGTGAGAACACAAAGATCGACGCTGCCAACGACAATGCTGCTACAGAAAACACCAATATAAGAATACGGAGTAACAACGGTACCAATGGATTTTGGACGAAAAGTCTTTTGAGAGTGGGAAGGACATCGGCTCTCTTTTCGTCCGACATCCAGTAGCCGGCCTTTGAGCGCACTCTAGGAGAGTCATCTTTGGGGTGGATTTTCTTGGGCAGCGAGCCCATATGGAACCATTTGAAAAGTCCGCCACTATCGTCGCCTACAAACGTGTCGTCGTCAATAGAGCTGGTGCCTAACAATGCCAATTTGAGTCTGTCGTCGCCGCCCCAGGAGCCGTTAAGCTTGCGATCTATATCGGCGTCCTGGTCGTTTTTGACCTTATCGGCAGTATATGGTGTTGGGTTTTGAACAGAATGTAAGAAAGTGGACCAGTTGTTGTTCAAGGAACTGACAAACAAGTCGTTGGCAAAGCTATTGTACTGGTCGTCTTCGTTTTTGGTGGGCACCGGTTTGGGCTGGGGGGTTTCGGATCCAGCGACGTTGGTGTTGGTATTGACCAATTGATCCTTGTAGTGTGCTTGGGACAATCTGTCGAGTACATATGGCGGCACGATATTGGGCTTGTGGCCGTATGAAGATATGGCGGCCGCTTCGTTAATTTGCGGCGGTCTTTCCTGAGAATATGCCCCTCGGCTTCTCGCCGAGTTGGGAACCAGGTCCTGCCGTGGTCCTTTAGGAGATGCTGTGCTGGACATAATGAAAAGATTCTGTGTATGGCTAGTGGTCTATGTGTGGTGATGAGATGGTGGAGTTGACAGTTGAGTTTCTGTGGTTTTATTTTTGATGCGTAAACGACTAGCGAGAGGGAGACTAGAAGAGAGGGGGGCTAGAAGAAAGGAGGAGGGAAAAGAGAACAGAGGAAGGTGAGGGTGCGAAGGTGGTGAGTGCGAAAACAGGTAAAGCGAGTAGAGAGCGAGTAGAGAGTGAGTAGCACGCGGGCTCCGAAGTATGAGTGCGACTGGTGACGATGGGGGATAGCAATCGAGAAACGACGGTAGCAAAGAAGGTTATGAGGTAGAGAGGGTAGTAATTAGAGAATATTTGGAGTATTTAAAGTTTGTTTCGTTGGTGCGCCGTTATCAATTCATTCTGTACGGCATGACACGTTTATGATCATCGCTGGCAGCAGCTTGTATAAGACTAGCAATAAATTAGATGTACTGTTATGTCATAGGACTAATTATGAAACTACTTGTAGTACCAATTATAGCACCAATGATAGAACCAATTATAGAACCAATTACACTACCAATTTACTACCAATTATACCACCAATTATACTACCAATTATACTACCAATTATACTACCAATTATACTACCAACTATACTACCAATTATACTACCAATTATACTACCATTTATAGTACCACTACCGCTTATAGTGCTAGTTATAATACTACTTGTAGTTGACTTATGGTATACTTGCTCTACTAGCTCTAGCCCTGGGTTTATTGGTACTAGCCGTGTTCCTTCTCTACTTTAACTTTATTCTAGCTCTACTAGTCTTGAACTTTGGTTGAGCGAGCTACTCACTCCAGCTCTAGTCTTGGACAATTTTACTCAATTAGCACCTAACTTACATAATCCTTTTTAGGTCCTCAAATTTGATCACTTCCTACCCGTTCAATATTTAACCAGTTGCTTCTACCATATCTATTTGATCACCATTAGTACTTTCCATTATAGCACTACCGCTCGTAACTCCTAGAAATTGAGTTTAAAGAGGATATATTTCATTGAAAAGATGACCTTCATTAGCCTTTCCTCTACCTCTTTATTGACAATTTCTATGCATAATCTTTTTGATGCCACATTCTAGCACTCATATGGAACATCCTATGCATGACCTTGTATGCTCTTGTTTGAATGCCATCGTGAACTTTATGCTTCCTGTATGTCAATTCCCCACGACCCTTTTCAATTATATTTCTCTGTTAGTGAGACCAAACTAATAAGGTGGTTCATTTGCTCCTGCTGATGTACTTCTCACTGGACGTTTGGGTGCAAAAAAATCGCGGCTTTTGGTGGAAGTAGTCCGCCGCTCCCACAGAAAACGCTAGGAACATACCAGCAAATGTCTTGGCTAAACCTGGCCATTGAGGGCTTCCTATCACTCCACAGCGTGACCTAGCCTGCATATCCTCCGGTATTTGTCGTTGGCCCCTTTTGTCAACCGTATCAAACGGTCCAACAAATCCAACAATTCGTTCCAGAAAGGAATTCTTACTCAGATACACTCTAAACTTTCACATATTCACTATATAATCTAATTTATGTTTATTAGACAAATTACTTGAATAAAGTGGCGCTATGAATTGGTAGACTATCCCTTCTACATCTCATTATCTAGCACCTTACCCAAAAAGAGTCGATCGCAGCGATAATTTAGCAGAACTTAATCACTTAAATTCCGTATCTGCTGACTAAGGAAAACATCACTTTGCTCCAACCCCTGCCACTACACCCTTACTATCCACCCTCGCTATCTTGCTCCAATATCTACACCACATAACGTTTCTCGGCCTGAATCCCCGTCGCAATTGCTTCCCAGGGCTCGTGGTCTTGCAGGCTAGCAATGTTATCGCGTCACGTGTGGAAGCGCTGACATCGCCACTGACTAGGTGACAGTACCAGCAACCAGTTTAGGGTTTTATATCAAAGTTTGCATCACAAACGGTCCTTGTCGACGTCCTATCGTTTCCTCCCGGTGGCATTTTGTATATTTCACATCAAAGCTATACTTTTTCATGTCCACTTTTAGATACGCAAGCGGGTTGAAGAATCATATTGCGCCGTCGTACAGGTTGCAAGTTGGCATATTGCCGTCAAAACCCACTTTTTCGCATACCTACCGAAGCATCCAGTCACGATTTCAATCTACTACACCGTCCGATTCGCCCAAACAAACACAACCTGTTGCAATCCAAGGCAAGGGCCAGTTCGAAGGTCTTCACATCATATCGATTCCTATAACTACATCCAAATCGTATATTTCGTGTCACAGACCAATAACTTCGGATCAGGAGCAGAAATATCCTTGGATCAATAAGGTCGAAACCAAAGCTATTGCCCTAGCATTGAAAGCCTGGACCAAATTATCCACGTCGAAAGTATCTATAAATGTCAAAATCACCAAGTATGTTCAAAATCTCTTGGACACTATACCCTACGAGGAAAACTGTCTCAAGTCTTTCCCATCTCAAAAAATGATGATCAGAGATCTTAAACAGGCGTTGGAATCCAAAACATCCGTGGTGCAAACGGAAATCGATCGCTTTAATATTCCCTTAGAAAACCTTAAACCAATTCCCGTGTACCATCCTGGCTTTCAATCTAAAGAATCTATCATAGGACAGCTTAATTTGTTCGGAAATGTCGCCTACAAAACTCACAAAAAGTATGCTATCTTGTGCGCAATTGGAATTCCGCTCACTCTTCCATTTGCGCTCGTGCCAATTCTCCCCAACATTCCCGGTTTCTACCTAGCTTATAGACTCTATTGCAATGTCAAGGCACTAGTAGGAGTAAAACACTTGGAGCATCTCTTGAAACAGGACGACTACAGCCAATTGACATTTGCAACTATTCCCAGTTTGGACAGGGCCTACTCTAAAAAGGATGATTTTTTACTAGACGAAAAAACCATCGACAACTTGTGTGAACTCGGCTTAGGTCACTTGAAGGACGACCTCCACAAGGCCCTTAAGCAGGAAACCGCCAAGCTCAACGCCGCCAAAGATGTAAATAGTCAGTAGCTGCAAAATGAAAAATAGATCATGTGACTAACGTCAGATGTGTAATTCCGGGTAAACACGTCATGCCAGACAGAGCAAGGGCAAGCGAGATGTGGCTAGGGTTAAGCCCTTGGTTACGATTTGGCACGTGCTCTCCGCACTCCCTGTTCCCCTCCAGCAACTTTTTCAGCACTATGCAGGTTCCGTCATTCGTACACTGTGTCGTCGACCGTCCACCATAGTCTTATAAATTTAATTGATGTGCCGTTTTTCCTACTGGTCTTTTTTCTTTAGACACTAATTATCACTCAAAATGAGAAATAAGTGGAGAAAGAAGAGAGTTAGAAGACTTAAGAGAAAGAGACGGAAGGTTAGAGCTAGATCCAAATAATCGGACAGCTGTTTTAATTAATGTCGAATCCACTCATTGACCACTAAAGTTGGCAATTGAGGTGAAAATAATATGGTGAGCAATCGCCTATGCTATAGTTGCTTTTGGTTGTTGACCGGTCGGTGTTCAGGTCCGACATTGGTTATTCATGAATTCCTAGTTCTTATCCAATCATCTCAGATGAATGTCCGTATATAAATAAATTTACAATGTATATTGTTAACAAAACTTAGACTGTAGCTTCTTCCAACAATTGGTGGTCGAATTCGTTGGACTCGTCGAGATTTTTTTCGCCAACTTGCAGCGCACTTCCCAATGCGGTCACGGTACGTTTTGATGTAAATTTTGAAATGGCTGCAACACAAATAGGTGGTTTGGCTAATTTGACAATGAACAAAAATGATCTAGTGTTGCCTCGTAGTGTGCCCATATTTAAGCAGGAGAGACATGTGAAGACCGATCCCCAATCGGAAAAGCAATTAAAAAAGGCACGGTCCCTTTCGGTTCCTTTAAGACCAGTATGCGATCCCAATAACGCTTTTCGTACTTGTACAATGCCCAATCCAGGTAATGCCAATGATGAGGAAGAAGATTCAATCAAGTTTATCCCCAGTGCAAAAATATGTGTTGCCCCAATCAAGAAGCACCAGCACAAGACTTACGGGCTGCATAGTTTTCCCACGCTACGGTGTCCAAGCCCACTTGATTTGCCAGAGTCTCCCCCATCCAAGAAAACCTTACCGCAAAATATGCGTCCCATTCATAGTCGGGCACTGAATGAAGCTACACTATCCAGTAAATCAAGCTCTCAGGTATTACAGAATGACAAAAAGCACCCAGAATCGACCAATGCGACCCTGCAAACCAACCCGGCAAGTAACAAAAATGCTTCTCCAATTTGTTCAAGTGACATTGAAAACTCAACTGAATTCTCCAGTGAGGCTTCTTCTCCGTTTCCCAACTTCTCGACCATAAATCAGGCACCCAATGAGCCATTGTACCCTGCTCCAGAACAGAACGTCTCAGTTATTCAGCGTATAGTCGAAACAAGAGAACAGATGGGATTGTTCAGTGAAATCGACTACTTTCAAGAGCATATGGAGGAGAGAATGGTGAGATGGAGACCAAGTGAATCTCAGCAGAATAATGATATCACTATAGATGGGAGTCATCCATTTCAAGTAAATGACTATAGTAGTAAACGCCCAGGCTCGGCAATTACTGTTGTGAAGCAATGGTTCCGCAAAGAGTCGACTGAAACTCAGAGCCATCCATCTCCTCTCAAACCTTTCAATATGAGCATATCCCACAACAATGCAAGCTACACCGAAATTTTAAGTTGTATTAACAATTTGAATTTGCACCCAAATACATCAAACTCGATTGTGCCTGCAACCACCAGCATTGAGCGAGCACAAATAATTGTTACCGAGCCAACTCCTCGTGCACTACCAGTCTCTGAGCTTAATTTCGACAAAGTGGACCTGTTTGCGAGCATTCATGGTAGAGTGAACAACTTGTCTGAAGATATGGATCAATTTGAATTATGTAATATAATAAGTCGAACACAGCACAGTTTGGCCAAACTGTGCCAGACAATATGGGGATGCATAGGCTCGAGTTGCAATCAATTCTACTAGTTCAATTCTTTCTACGCTACAACAATATAAGATTGGTTTGACTGTTTAAATTTAAGATGCTATGACAATTAAAAGCTGAAGTAAATAAAAAATCTATCGACACCCTTAAAAAGATGCCGCTTAAAATATTCATTTGATTTAAAGGGATTATTGTATTTTTTTAGTAAGGAAAAGGGATAAGAATTGAAGGCAGCGAATAACCAACTCTCTTACTCAGAGGCTTCAGCGAAACCTTCAGAAATAGAAGTCAATAATGTATCAAATTCTTTCTTACCTTCCTCTTGGCCTCTGCTTGGTTCAAAGAACTTGGCAGAAGAAACAGAGTGCTTGATATCCGAAGTAGCTTCGCCTAACTTTGACCATTGGGCACCATTTGCAACCGCCTTTTGGGCTTCTTCGTAGTATGAAATGAAGGCTCTCATCATGTCGAAAGTCTTCCAAATAGGACAGAATGCATCGTAAGTCGAGTAACCGTTTTGTTGTAAGAAATCTTCTTTAATCAAGGTAGCGACATCCAATACAATTTTGTCGGAATCAGACAAGGCGGATTTACCAACCAACTGCACAACCTGTTCCAATTCTTCAGCGTTGGACAAGATTTCCTTGATTTTATCTCTCAAAGCTGGGAACTCTGGGTAGTTAGAGTCGTAGTATTTCCCTAAAATGTTGGTGTACTTTGAGTAAGATGCAGCAGTATTGATAGATGGGAAATGCTTTCTCTGAGCCAATTTCTTGTCCAAACCCCAGAAAACTTGAGTGATACCCAAAGTGGAGGTGGTGACAGGATCAGAGAAATCACCACCGGCAGGGGAAACGGCAGCCACAATGGAAACCGAACCGGTTCTTTCAGGAGATCCCAAGGCGATACCCTTACCGGCACGTTCGTAGAACGAAGCCAATTTCGAACCCAAGTAAGCTGGGAAACCTTGATCGGCAGGCATTTCACCCAATCTACCGGAAATTTCTCTCAAAGCTTCGGCCCAACGCGACGACGAATCGGCAATCATGGAAACATCCTTACCTTGATCTCTAAAGTACTCAGCCAAAGTGATACCAGTGTAGATAGAGGCTTCTCTAGCAGCGACAGGCATGTTCGAGGTGTTGGCCACCAAGGTAGTACGCTTCATGATAGGTTCTTTTCTGCCGGAGATTTCGGTGTACAATTCAGGGAATTCCATCAAGACTTCGGCCATTTCGTTACCTCTTTCACCACAACCAACATAGATAATGACATCGGAGTTGGAGAATTTGGACAACGACTGGGAAATAACCGTCTTACCACAGCCAAAAGCTCCAGGAATACAGGTGGTACCACCCTGGACACATGGGAACAACGAGTCCAAAACTCTTTGACCGGTCAACAACGGGTAGTCGGCAGCCAACTTTTCAGAAACTGGTCTTGGAACTCTGACTGGCCAGGTGTGCATCATGGAATATGAGTGTTTCTTGCCTTCGAACTCAAGCTCCAAAACCGTGTCTTCGACATTGTAGGAGCCCTTTTCGGCAATCGAAGTAATGGTACCTCTAGCTCTAGGAGGCAACAAGATCTTGTGGTCGTCCAATAACGAGTTTTCAAACACGGAACCGAAAATGTCACCACCAGTGATGTGGTCACCAACCTTCAACGAGCCCGGTTGGAAGTCGTAATTGACGGTTCTGGACAAAGCAGGGGCATCAATACCTCTTGGAATATAGATAGATTGAGATCTGTCCTTAATTTCCTTCAATGGTCTTTGAATACCATCGTAAATAGTCTCCATCAAACCTGGACCCAATTCGACCGACAAAGGCTTACCCGTTCTCAAAACTGGGTCTCCCACAGTGACACCGGCAGTTTCTTCGTAGACTTGAATGGTGGCCTTGTCACCGTTGATACGAATGATTTCACCCACCAAAGTGTCGTGACCCACCTTGACCAATTCGTACATGGCACAACCAATCATGTTTTCGGCCACGATAACAGGACCCGAAACTGAGAAAACCTGACCATATTGGGACTCCTCTTGATCTTCCAAAGAAAGACGTTTGATTTCTTTGCGAGCGTTTTCTAAAGCACCGGCCTGGGGTTAGTATGAACATCTTCAATATGTCAAATAGACCAGCAAATGGCGGAGACGCCGACGTAGACGCCGAACCAATGGAATCAAAGTAAATCAATCAAACAATCAATCATATCACTTTCATTCCTGCTCCGCTGGCTCATCGGTACATACCATTGTATAGTATTTAGTTTAATTGGTACAACAAGCCCAGTGGTGTTTCATGAACGGTGATTAATTGAATTCAACAATCGGACGGAGGCGTGCGCAGGAAAAAAGGTTACCCGCAAACGATAAGCAAGATAGCAGGCATTGGGGGTACAGGGACAGACATTGATACACGGACAGATACTGATACACGGACAGACACTGAGTGGATACCACTGGGACTGAAACGGAGTAGATCTATAATTGTTACAAGTCGTTATAGGTAATTTTTCTACGAGTACGTCCTTATATAATTGCTCAAAATAGTATACAAATAGTAAATGTTTAGTTAGAAATTGGCTGGTGGTGCGGGTGCTTAAATTGAGGTGGTAGGCGAATTGCTCGCGCTCTCCGCTCGCAAGCTCTCGCAGAGCTACAACTTCCCGCCTAGTTTTTTCGCTCTGTCGTGAGCAATATCGCACATGGCATTAAACGCTTCTATACGTTCCAAGTCGATTCTGTTCCGACCTATACGCTGTTCCATGTTCTCCATCACCACCTGTCGGGACCTCCCATTGACAAACACCACGTATCTCAATCCCGGGAACCTGGCTTCGTAGCGATCATTCAACTCAATCAATCTCTGGGTCTCCTCCGCACTCCCCTGGAGCGATTTTTGTTCGCTGCTGGAATGCAGTGAGAGCTTATCAGCAGGGGCACTAGATGAGCCACCCAACCTTGGATGCGCTGCTATAATCTTGGATATTCTGGGATCAACTTCTTCGCCGCTAGACTCTGCTCTTTTTTCGGCTTCTTGTAAAAACCCAAGTAATTCTCCTCTGACAAACTCAATCAACTGTTGGTATGAGTTGAATTGGTGGTCTTTTATGCGACTGATTATCAATGACGAAAGTGTTTCACATGGCTCAAAAAGATGGCCCAACGCCTCGGCCTGGTCTTCGTAGCTCAACTGCGAGAGTTTGTTCACCAGAGGCAATGAATAGGACATGTTGGGGTTAGAATATTCAGGCACTACTTGGCTGGATTTATAAATAATCAGTTCTCGGGGGATTCCGAAATTTTCAGCCGCGAACTGATAACAAAAAGTGTTACATCATAAGTAGATATTAGAGCGCTATAGGCACTTTCTTATTACACGGTGAAAGGAATTCGTGTATAGAGCAATAGATGACTTTTGACTACGAAGTAACTTGTTGAGTAACGGTTGTTTATGCAGGAGATATTATATAAAATGAAGAAGGTTTAGGTAAAATGTTCGAGTTGACGTAATCTTTGTAATTCCTTCTTGGATGGAGCACCCTTTTGGGCGATTAATGGATGTCTCCAGTGTTTGGTGTAGGTGAACAAAACATCGGCCAACTTGTCGATGTCTTCGATGCCCAAATCCTTGAAAGTCTTTGCGTTTGGATCAATCACTTGGTTTATCAAATGTCTTTCGATCTGGTCTGGGTTGGTCAAATTCCAGTAAGGAATCTGCTTCAATTGGGCTACGGCCTTGGCCAAAGCCAATGGGATTTGGTAGTCGGCAAAATTGTACGATAATGGACCAGCATATGAAAAGTTTTGAGTTACTCCGTGAATCATTTGTCTGATTTGATGGAATGACATTTTCTCTTGTCCGTACAATTCGAAGGTTTGGCCTACAGTGGAGTCGTCGTATCCAATCTTTTCCAATCCCCTGGCAACATCAAGAACGTGAATGGGGTGGATTTCTTTCGCGTTTTTGTTTGGAGTCCACATCTTCAACTTTGGGCCCAAATAGTTCAAAAGGTTATCTTCTCTACCAAACATTGGGGCAGGTCTTACAATAGTAGAATCTGGGATAATGTCACGAACAACCTGTTCACCAATTCCCTTAGTGGCGTAAAATACAGACTTGGAGTTTGGATCAGCATTGTATGAAGAGACATGAACAAATCTGGATACCTCAGCGTCTTTGGTGGCCTGGGCAATTCTTTCGGTAAGAGCAATATTGACGTCTGCCATGGTAAAATTCTTGGTATTGTAGTCAACACCAATACAGTTGTACACAATATCCGAATGTGCAACGGCGTCCTGTATAGATTTCAAGTTTCTGGCGTCAATTTCCACAAAGTTGACGACCCCCAAGTCTCCGGTGACTTTCAAAAATCTCTTCTTCATATCATTTCTGAATGGAACCACGGTAGTAGTACCGTGACGAGCGAGTTTGGATGTCAAATATCTTCCCAAAAATCCACTGGCGCCAAACACAGTGGCGGTGTATCCGGTTCTGGAAGAACGGCCTCCTGGACCAACGGCTACATTAACTTTGCCGTTTCTGGTGATGTTGATGTCTGACTCCAACACAGACGTGTAGATGGATCTGGAAAACCCTTTTGTCACTGGCTTTGCTCTCAACATCGTATACTTAATGAGTTGTATTTGGCTGCCGATTTTTTGGTTTTCGTAATTGATTTTTTGGCGCTTCTGGTTGGATGAATTATTTGGTAGGGGCGCGACCCTACCTTAGTCTAGTGCTTACTAGAGGGAGGGAAGGTAGGGTTGGGTGGCAGTGAAATCCAGGTAGTAGGTAAGACTATTATGGCGTGTGATGTAAAGTCCATGATAGCCTTTTCTTTTCAACAGATTTCAATAATTGGATATTTTTAGTATGGCCAATTATGTCCTATATCTGTAACATCATGAAGATATACTTAGTACCAACATTTACTCTGTACCGACTTGCTACTACAATGAGCCAATTGGGAGAATCCTCACCATTCTGTATTACAATTGGTATATCTTGATATTTTTTCTTTGAGGCGGTTTGATCTTTAGGTCGTCAGCCTTGTCATTAGACATGTCTGATTTTGGGTACTAAGCAGACTTGAGCGAGCTGGACGTGCTCAGAATAGCGTTCTTGATATCTATATAAAGATTGAAGATGAAGTGCTTTATTTGTTCCTCTCATAATGGTGTGGCTTCTTGGATCAAGTTTTCGCTAGCGCTATTGAAGAACCTCTATACCAAAACGACCTAAAAAAGTTTTTTTGAGTCTAATGCCTTCTTATCCAAGCAATTGTCTCGATAAACTAGTCTATGTAATAGTTAGGGAATAGAAAAGGTCGCAGCTTTTGTTCATGTCAACATGCATCTCAAATTTGGCTGCGAAAATATTGCATGCAGCCTCGTTAGAGGTATATTACGTGGGTATAAAGACCCTTTGTACGTTGAGATTAATATTTTTGGCTCAAAAAACTACATTCCCATTTTGATAATCAGGTAAAATACATGCCACATTTTCTCAAGAACGGAGTCATATATAAGATGCAATCAATTACAACACAAGGGACTAACAATTTAATCATAACGTTGTTAGGTTTTATACTCTTTAATGTAGATTTTGGTTAAGCTAAGCTACTTGATGACTTTCTAGATATGAGAGAATTGAAGCACTATTTATATTCGCTTCGGAACCGACTACGGGTAACAAGTGTAGGAGGTTCCACGTAGTATTCTTATCGGTTGTGTAGGTGAAGTTAATTACACCGATAAGTAGAGCCAATTGGAAGATGCAAATGGGTCTAATCAATTTCAAGAAAGACTTGTTGATTGTTATAATCTTTGCGGTTGCAAAGAGCTTTATTGATTGTAGTAAGTCTCATCGATACTGATAAGTCGAGTTATTGCGAGGCTTCAGTAGAATAGGGTCTACAGCATTCCCAGTACCTCTGGTACCTTTCAAACGTTACTTGAATATGTCATCTACGTATTTTGCTAGTTTTCAAACAAAATGAATTAATTTCAAGAGTTTTTCAAAGTTTTTTACGAAATTCTTGTAGTATTTATTTAAATGTCACAATAAAAGGTTTAGCTAATAACGCTAATGTTCGAGATGTTGTAAGCGTCCCTAGCAGCCGGAGCAATCAGAATGGTGCCTGCTTCGTAATCGAAGACGCTGTAGGCGTTCCTTATAAAGATATCACCCAATATAATTTGATCATCAAAATCGAATAGGTCAGCGAGAGAGTATTTTTCATTATTAGCACTAGAAGGCACCAAAAAGTCAGTGTAAGGAACCTTGATTGAATTTGAGGCAAATTCAAACTCGAGAAATTCATTGGCCCATGCTTCGTTGTAGTTGATAATGTGCCCATCAGAGTCGTATGGTCCAAAGAGATCGCTGATTCTTTTATTCACTGCGGCAGGGGCACCAAAATTGGTGGTACCAGTGTCAATAAGAGCAGCTCCGTCAAATCCGTAAGTAAACCCGTCAGCGAATTTGATAGCATTGAGTTGAACGGCAGCCGAGTTATCAGTGATAATTGGGTAGGTAGTCAAGTCTCCGACATATTTGGCGTGGTCGATACCCCCGAAAAGAACCACCCCGTTGGTATAACTGTTGTGATAGTAAGCATTATCATCTGGTTCCTCTTGTAAATAAATCGAGAAGGCAGGCTTATTAATGAAGCCTGCCGCAGCCAAGGCGTACGGCAAATTATTGTACTCGGAATCTTGTACGACACCTAATTCACCAGAAGCCGGGCCGAGTCCAAGAAGCGAAAGATCATTATCCCAAGTTCCAAATTGAAAGTCTTCAAGCGTGAATTGATCTGTAGCAATAGTATCGGTAAACAATTGAAGAGTACGCCCCCACCCAGCAGTGTACACCGAGCCCAAAGGCTTCGAGGTTGAAGACTCGGAAGGAGTGAATTGGGTTTGATCAAAAACCAAGTCCGAACTTCCAGTATCAATCAAAACTTGAACAGTTTGAGGTGGGGTGCCAGCATTGATATTAGCAAAGTAGGCAACTCTATTGATATTGGTGAGTGGATATGGAAAGTCATCCCCTCTAGTAGTGAGGTTTCCCTTGGAACTAGAAGAAGTCTTGACACGCTTGAATGGAAGTTCAAGGACACCACCGACGGACAGTTTAGCGAGGTCTGGAATAGACAAAGCAGAAGTAAGTGAGACCAATGCTAACAAAAAGCTAGCTGAAATACTTGAGATGAAACCCATATTGGTTTTGTAGTACAGAGAACACTTTCGAACCGTGGGTTCTTCGCTGAATAAATAGTCGATTATTGGTGTGCTCTCAGACACCGTGGGCTTGATGAAAATGTGTTATTTTTGGGCGCAATTCCACAAGTCAACCCTTGTGTAGCCTAGTGCCACATTGATGATGAAGCCACAAACTTTTCCAAGATCACAATTTATCACAGTTTGCAATCATGCTTCAAATCAGGTGCAGTACCTAAATCAAAAAATATTTATTTATTTTTAAGTTTGACAGAATTTATGCATTGTTTGTAATTAAAACGTGCCGTACAACTGGGTGGATTGTGGAGTTATACGGGAGAAGTGTGATTCTTTGAGGCTTATCGCAATATTACATTTCGTTGCGATTTTCTTCAATTATGAGCAAGGATGTAATATTCCGAACTTTGCAATATTTGGGCTCAACCAGGATTTCGCCAAAAAGTTCATGAACAGACAGTTTCCTATGAAAAAAGGTCGTCCTCTGACATTTCATCTATAGAGATATGGTGGCCAAGGTGTGCCCGTTAATTCTGGATATTTGATAGAGAGAACCTAACCTAATTTTTGAAATATCACTTTTATTCAATTCCAGACTAAAAGGTTACCGATACGTGGAGATTCTTTGTGACTGTGAAATATCATGCATAGAACTATCGACATGCAGTGTTAGTCTTACAATACTGAACAGCCGCTAGTCATAACTCTCTGTCTCTCTGACGCATCTGAATTCTATTAAATCAAGCTCAATGATGTAATTGCCTGAAGTTGACATTTTTCTTAAATTTGATATTTTGCTCGAAAACATCACTATTGGTGACAACTTTCGCATAGAAAAGTCTCAGCCAACGAATCGGGTTAATTTGACAATGGTGGTGGAGAGATATCGAAAACCTGCGAATATAGCTCAATTTATAGTCCATTACTCGTTTCAATTCGTGACCAAGAGTGGCTGGATGGAGCACTGCTTTTACATGTCTACTAATTCTGTTCAACTAGTTCAATCGAGGGGACAGTGTATATTATAAAAAGTACTAATGAAAAGCTTGAAATAATCAATATTGATAACAGAGAATAGTAAACTAGAGGCGGTTCGGCAGATTAGGAGAAAAAGAATCGACAAAAAGCGAGAAAACGAGCTAGATTCATAATGGAGTACAACGTAAGGTACCATACTAAGATGAGTTGAAGGGTTAAGTAGTGATGGTACATTAGAATACCAAATAGATTTTAATTAACGTGTACCATGAATGATTGGTCATAGAGCACCATAAAGACATGATAGTGGATTCTTTGGTCTTGTGATTACAAAAAGTAATCAGGGGTCTTTCTCGTTACTGTAGGCTCGCCGGGTCTGACTGAAGGATCGTACTGTAAGAACTGTCTGTTATGTTGTTCGTCGACTTCCATGATTGCTGCTTGATTACCACATCTATAACAATAATTTGGTGCAGAGAAAATGGTCACAACGGATTCCTGATGGGACCATGAAAAACCTTCCATGACTAATTGATGGGCTCTAGCAATTAGACTCAAATCATTGGTATGATTGAACTGTTCTGAAATATCTTGACCAAAAGTGAAACCTGCACCTCTTGGAGAAATACCCCAGCCACCTCTATCGTCAGGATCTGACCATAACAAATCACACATAGGACCTTCGTGGGGCACTTCTTGGATTCTATTCAATTCTCGGACTTGATCGATGGTTTCGATCATGGGTGACAATCCACCATGTAAACAAAAGACCTTGTTATCTACTAATGCAGTGATTGGGAAATAATCAAACAAATCAGTAAACAATTTCCAGACGGTGGCTGAGCCGTATTTCCTTAAACATTCATCATAAAACCCGTATACTTGGGTGATTTGTCTCGATTCATGGTTACCTCTCAATATGGTGATTCTATTAGGATATCTCACCTTCATACACACCAAATATGATACGGTTTCCACCGAGTAGTAGCCTCTGTCGACGTAATCACCCATAAATAAATAGTTTGTATCAGGACATGGGCCTCCGATCTTGAACAACTCAATCAAATCATGGAACTGTCCATGAACATCTCCACATATTGTTACCGGCACTTGCACTGGTTGGACATTATCTTCAAATTGCAACACATCAATGGCCATGTCGCACAATCTTTTGACGTCATGTTCACTTAATGGTTCGCACTTGGATAGTTTTTCGATCCATTGATCCAATTGATTGACCGAGCTGAGATTGAGATCGGCCTTTTTTGGAGAGTTATTTGATTGATTGAAGCCAGCAGTGCCTCTTGGTTGCTGCAGTTGTTGTTCTTCAACGTCTTCCATAGGTACGTCTGTATCCAAATCCATGCTTGTTTAACTGTTTCTTTTATTATGAAGTTAGAATGGAATGCAAGATGCTAAGATGCTATGGGGAAAATGGCTGTTGATGGATTGATGAAGTTGGCGGACAATTGTGGTCTACAGTTTCAGATGTCAATCCGCAAATTAGAATTGGATGATCGTGTGTTTCAATAAAAACACTTGAGTCAAACCAGGAGATAGTCAGTCGAGTAGTCGGCAAAGTGGCGGTCAACTTGACTTCTGGTGGTGATTGATGGATGTACCCGTTAGATTAGCTTCCGGTATTGGAATGTTACTTTGAAAAAGAACCGTAGGGAAACCTGCTTCGATCAATTTTACACTGGTTCTTTTTTTTCGTGGTCGTTGTTGTCCAATTTTTGTGATGTTTTTGGCGCTAGTGGGGGAGGGGGGAAGTTAGAGGACCAAGTGAGAGTCACAATTTCAGTGAATAAGTTGGAGAGACACTATGCGTGGGGGTAGTTTAGAGGGTATTACTACGAGTGGTATACATTGGTTACGACTGGGACTGGAGTTGTAGGGTTGTGTATTTGGTTTGGCTCCGCATTTATGATCAGGGCCATCCCGAGAGTTGCACCTTGCTAAGGATGGTGCCGCGAGTGTAGGGAGAGATTAGTCGCAATCTTAGATTTCAATGCGGGAGGCTCCCTAGAAAGTAGATCGTGTAATGTCGTCGAGTCGCGGATGCGCCCGAACACGACTTGTGTCTAATCTTCCTAAAGTAGCTTACGTGGTGGCACCGCCAGAGCAACGTAGCTGTGACATCTGAATCGGTAGGGACACTAGGCGCCGCGCCGGATGCGGCACGGGACGGTCGACGGTGTGCGCGTACCGAGTTACCAGGCCAGCACTCCTTACTCAGAGATAAACTTGACATCGATCGGTGTAAGACCCCGTATAGTCGGTGGATGGCAAGCTTGGTTCGTGCTCATCCCTAACAAGGCTTATTCCAAGCTAATCAGCCGTCACCTAAAATTTTGGCACTACATTTGTCTGACTAATTCTCACTCAATGGCTGCGAAATAATAAGAAAAGAGTTACGTAGATTCACTGTAATACGTCATATTCTACTTCTATAATTCTATCTGTCATTAGTTTTGGGGTGATCGTTCGAAATGGGCATGTTACCAGATACACCAGTGAAATTTGTCTCGAGCAGAAACAAATCCGTCATGCTGGCCAGGGTGCTACCCATGAAATCGTCACTAATTTCGTTGAACAAGTTGTACAAGTTTTTGGTGCTTTCACTCATCGATAATGAATCGAATTCATTATTGTGGCTGTCAATTCCTTCGAGTTTTGAAGACATATTCTGTTGCAGTAAGTTCTCCTGAGGAAACGGCTGGTTCGATGGGTATGATGTGTCGTTTTGCAATGGCTGCGAAATCTGGGGGTAGATCTGGTGAGGCTGCGGTTGCTGGAATTGTCCCAGAACTTGGTCTGGCGGCTGTATTTGATTCTGGCTCTGGCTCTGGCTCTGGCTTTGATTCTGGCTTTGGCTCTGGTTTTGATTCTGGCTTTGGCTCTGGCTCTGGCTTTGGCTCTGGCTTTGGCTCTGGCTTTGGCTCTGGCTCTGGCTTTGGTTTTGATTCTGGCTTTGGCTCTGGCTCTGCGTGAGAGGAATGACTGGAGTGTGTTGCAAGCTTTTGTCCTTGAGTGGCCCTGATATAACCGAAGATGCTCCGGAACTCGAGCCAGAAGTCTCTGCAGGACTCGATAATGAATCCTTGGAAATCTTTTCATTGCTGTTGACTGCCACAGAGCTGCCTAGGATGGGCCCGTGCTGAACTTTTGGCGAGATGGAAAAATACTGTTCCTCGTTTCCATTGAAATACGAGTTCAACAAATTAGGATCGGGATTTTGCTCGTTGATGGGTCCAGAAAAGTCTTGCGGGGCCGTGTTGATTCTTGTTTTATTCAAGTCGGTCATGATATCATAGTTTTCTACCATGAAAGCGGCATCTGTTTGGTCTGCCGATGCGGTTTTCTTGGCCAGATCCAACTTTTTGCGGTTTTCATTCAAGTTTACGAACCATGTGCTTAAGACCTTAGTGGCTCTTATCAATTTGTTGATATTATTGAAAAAAGGGAACTGCTTGATAAGATTGTCACTAAAATTAATCAACAATTCATTGTCATTATCACTTGGCGAGTAATTGAATTGCTCAAACTCTGCATTACTATGCTTGGGCACTCTTGATTCTGCTGAATCTTCTCGATTCCGCATTCTCATCTCCAATATTATCCTCAAAAGATGTAATAAAGGCTGCAAAAGTTGGTAATTCGACATTTGAACCTTGAACAAGTCGGTGTCACTTTTGTTTAAATGAAAGTTGAGGTACTTGATGAGGAAAAAGAGCTCGTTCTTGGAGTCTATGAATGTAAGAGGGTTTATGAGCCATAGCTTGAAGATCAATATACTCTTGATGATATCGAATATTGAGTCACTGTTGGATATCCGAAGGATTTGCTGCTTGAGAGAGTAATACTGCTCGGGATTTCCCGGTGGTATGGTCTTACTCGTCATTTGCTCACTTGGAGCTATGAGACCACCTTGTATTGTGAACTCTGTGGCAATATCAGGGGCACTTTGAATATCGGCGAGCTGCTGTGGTTCATCGTCCAACAATCTGGGCTTGATATTGAAGTTGGTGTACTTGCACAATCTGGAAAACATGTTGGGGTTGATTTCGTCTTCGTGGTGAACAATTTGAATCAAACCAAATAGCACATTTGAGCTGAAAGAGTTGAAGATTTTGCTGAGCATGTGCTTGAGGATCTTTTTGGAGCTCAACTGAATTAATATGTCGTTATTCCTAATAAAGCTCAAGTTGTAGTTGTTCGACGAATAGATAAGGTAGAACCGTTCATAAGTGAACAAGATTTCAAAGAGCTCGTAAAGTTGAACTATAACGGCATTGTCGGAGGTTTTGAGGTTGATCAATTGGTAGTACGAGACGGCTTTTTTTAAGTTCATGAGTTTGTGATGCTCTTGCGCTTCATTCCCGAAGTTGTTATCAAGATTGGACGAAGAGTTAAGGGTGTTTGTCAAGTTGAGAATGTGATAGTAGTTGCACAAATGGAGGCAGCTCAACGAAAGGTTGTAGTAGATTTGGTACTGGTTTATGTGGTTCAGGTTGATGTTCTTGAAATTCTTGGGGTTGTTCTGGGGAATAATTGGAGGAACTAGAAAGTTCTTTTCGATCAAAGTGTTGATTTCCATACACTTGAAATGGCACAAATTTTTAAAATTTTTGAAGTTTCGAGACAAGAGCTGCTTTTTTGGATATTTGATAAAGTCTCTGAACTTCTGTTTCTTTAGTTTGATGAGCATTTCGGCGATGATCAAGTTCATGGTCAAAACAAGTAGAAGTTTCGTTAAGAAAACCGAGTCGTCGTGGTGCTCACGAAGGTTGATTTCAGAATGCAACGAGTTGACCAGCTTGGGCTCTTTCGAGAAGTTGGAGTTTAAGAAATCTACCAATTCAGTGTGGTTGATCAACAAAGACTGAACGGTTAGGGGTTTCATAAGCTCGAGAATGATGGGCTCTTCGGACACAAGGGCGATGTTTTCGATCAAGTTTTCGGGTGTGGGCTTGTAGTCGTGAGGTTCTGAAGTTATCCGGAAACGGGGCTCCGCTCCCGGCGAAGATTCGAAAGGTTTAGCTTCGTTTGTAGGAGCCAAAGCCGGTGTGGTAGCAGGACTGGCGTGACATTCGGGCTTTTTGTTGTAGTTGATATCAATAACTTCATTCAAATTGCTGATACAGTCCATCATTCTGTGATGGAAGTTTTTAGGGCCACTCTTCTTGCGTTGCCTCACCATAGTACAGTTGATTTTATTGGCCACACAGTGTTTACAGGGCCGATCCGTATCACATTTGACCTTTTTTATAGCACAGGCATCGCAGGCATACACCATGGGCTTTTGTCTTTTGGGAGGATTCAACAGGTGGTCAGATGGGGAGTTCAGCATTGGCACAGATTCAGGAGTACGTGACGTTTCAGCAACGTTCTCGGGACTGTAGCTTATTGTTCTTGATGGAATAGGTCTGAAGTCATTAGATGGAGAAATATCATTGGAAGAGTGGCTGGAGAAAGGTAGTGATTGCAACTGCTGTGTATTCAGTCTGGGTTCAGTAGCTTGCAAGCCGTTCAAGAAATTACTTTGATCATCTGTCATAATCGTAATATGACAGACTCAAGTGATATATAGAGTGTGTTTTGAGGTTTGGTTGAACAGATCAGCCTAAGAAGTTATGAGATTTGGCTTTAATGAACAGAATTAGTCTAGGGTGTTACTGAATTCGGTTTGAACTATCACAACTAGTCTTAGTTGTTGTAAAGGTAGTTATCAAGTGTTGAAGTGAGTCTAAGATTATAATAAGGTTGGTTTTGAGTGATCGAAATGAGTCTAAAATATCTATAAGATTTGGTTGTAAATTGGTTAGAACGAGTCTAGGATGTTATTGGGTTTTTGAGTAGTGTAGTTGTAAAAAAACCTTTCCAAAATACTACGATCCACCCTATGAAGACGAGTGTCAAAGTATCAACCAGCTGGTACCAACAAAGCCAAGAACTGGGGTGGTGCTGCCAAATTTTGCCAAGCGCTTAATTGTTGTAAAAAAAGAACGGTAAATGTGGCAGTAAAATGAGTGGTAAAACAGATTTTGGTTGTAAAATGAGAAGACGAAAACGTGCCGCGAAGTCAAACTAGGGGTCACCAGATGTAACGAACAGTTTGCATTGGTCTAGCATCGGGGGTAATTGTGACTACGATACTCACTAGTCACTACGGTATTCACGATACGAGGCGTTTAAACAGGGAGTGGCTTTCCGAGTCCCCAGTGGCTTTGTTGGTGCATGCAGTCTAGCATCGCGCTAATCAAGCGGGGAGATATTGTTGGGGGGTAGAGCCAGAGCGGACTACATGAAGTAAATTATTGATACAGATGTACGCGGGGTGTGTGTATGTGGCAGCTAGGTCACTACTGTTGTCTGCCTAGTTGCCTGTTTATGCCTTCTTAGTGGGAAGACCCTAATTGCTGGACACGTGCGAACGATCTACCTAGATCCCATAGATCTCTGGGCGTTTGTAGCATTGTGGGGAAGGTCAAGCCGCGACAATATTCGCTTCTGTCCAATGAGCTCGTACATTTTTAGTCTACAGGTTGGTCCCATACCTACTTCCATACCAGTAGCAGCGAAAAGAGTGCATTTATACATCTAGTTAACAAAAAATAGACCCTAGATTCTCGCTACTTTATTATATTCTATAGATTGGTTGCTATCGCGGGTATCGAGCACTCACCACCAATCGATTCGATAGATCAATAGGTGTGATTCTTAGAAACGATCGTACAAATTTTCCTCCTTGGTTTTGGTCGGTGCGCAAAACCAAAAACCAATCGGTGTCTTATCTTCGTAGACTATCGATACACTTTAGTCGAGAATGCATTATATGATATGTCTATTGACCATCGATTATGGCTCGGTATCGCTGCTGCTGCAATGCCATTTCGATAAACACCTTGTATTTTTTCTTTAACAAATCTTGATCGGAGCTGGTGGGAGATGTCTTTTGTAATCGTTTCGCCTTCCACTGGTTCAACGTGCTAATTATCGCATCTTGGTGGTTAGTGTTGGTCTTGGCCAATGCGCTTCCAATAGCTGCAACTGTGGCTGCTCCTCGGGCCACAACTACATCGTCTGGTATGTCGAGCGGCTTGACAATCTCCTTGTGCGTGATATTCGCTAGTAGCTGCAAAAACCTGGTGTTCTTGCCCTGTGACCCACACACCACTATTTCTGAGATCAGTCCTTCGTGCTCGACAATATCGATCAACTGTTTGGTCTGAAAAGCCATAAACTCTAACGCTAGGTTGTATTCAATAACCAAACTAACCAATTGTCCATGTTCGGCTCTCTCAATGTGGACCCACGGTGTGGAATTGTCTCCTTGGACAACCATTTCTGACATTCTGAAGTCATTGTAGGGACTACGGTTGCCAAAAACATCTCCATAGTAGAAATAGTACTTAATAAGTTGGTTGATCGATGTAGAGTATTTCTTTTCCAATCTTTGGGTCAACTCTTCCACTTTATCAAACTTTGACCCCGTCGCAAGACTATTGTCTAGATACTTATCAAATAGTCTTTGAAATAGAAGTCCGGTTGCTGGCTGACCGAACTCATACATCTTGAACTGGCTTTTCTCAAATAGTCCGTTGAATGGGCCCCATATTCCAGGGATCTCGCTGTTTGTTTGCAATACCGGCATCACAAAACATGTCGAGGTTCCTGCTATCATCGACAAGCTTGTTGGGGCCCTTTGTGTGGCAAAGAGCTGTTCTGGGTGTGTGATCGTGCTTATCCATCCTGCGTAACAGTCTATACAGCCATTAATAACCTTTATAGGCTCTGATTTACTAGAAATACTTGGGTGCAAATTTCCTAAATTCGTGCCTATTGGCGGATAATCTCCTCCAGGGGTGTGGTTTATACCACTATGACCTACTTTGACGTTGGAATTAATTTTGAACGCCTTCAATATTGAGTCTGGCCACCCTTTAATGGAGCCGTCCATGGCCTGTGAACTTTCTCCAAAGGGTTCCAAACATCTCTCGTCATAAGGACGAAGTGCGCGGCCCTCGCTTTTTACGGTGTGCTTCCCCACAAGTAGTAAATATGCTATCCAATCATGAAGTTCAAAGCATATGTAGTCAGCTCCACTACTGTACTCGTCGCTGACCCATTTGAGCTTGGGTATGCCAAGCTCAGGTATTAATTTGCTGCTAATAGCCAACTTCTCAAAAGTCTCGTGATCCAAAGTCTGGTTTAATTTAGAAGTTTGGGGCTCGGCTCGGCTATCCATCCACATAATAATATCCTGGTCGGCCCCTTTCAGACTGGTGTCTACGTTTTCAAGGTAAAATGTATCTCCTACCTTGACTTTCTTTTGTACTACCATGGAGCATGTGGCTGTGACACAGATAGCATCAACGTTTTTTGTGTCTTGGGTCTCAAAATAATCTACAATATTGTTCCAGATCTGCTGCGATGACTGGCTGACATGACGACCCTCAGTGACCCTAGATATCTCCGAGACCACTTGCTCTGAAGGTGCCAATCCATCTTGTCCGCTCTGGTATATTCTCATACATCCTGAACCAATATCTATGCCAATTGTGCTCATCAGTCTGCTGGTTTCGTAAACAAAAGTTTTTAATACTTTCAATTCAACCCACGAGATGATAGTGTTGGAACAGAGAGAACATAACAGGATTCGTTCCCCAATGTGTTCCTGTATATAGTGCTTTGGCCGTTTATGCACCACCATGCAGTATGCGGGGTCTAACGAGTCTAAAATCATGTTAATAAATACATTATACATATTGCCCTGTTTATCCTACTTTTTGAACGATTCTGGCGAGATGAATTCCGAAATAAGCCGCGCTAGAATCACTTCAATAATTATCAAGTCGTCGTGTTACAATTTCGTATTTTCCATCTCACAAATTAAGCTGGCTACATAGATAACTAATCAACGAAGTCAATGGAGAGAGCAACAATACGTAAATTAAACTTTTTACTCTAATCTATGATCCTCAATAATCCTTTATATCATTTACTGTAAGACGTGGGGCTCAAGTCTAAATACCGATTCTGCCATTGGCGCCGCCTTTTGAAGTTCAGGGGTTCGAGGCTGCAAAATTATAGAAAAACCCCATTATTTCCATATCTCCTGTTCCAAAAACCCAATTCTTTATAAGACAGTGATATATAAACAGACACATCAAATTCAACGTAAGTGACGTGCAAACGAACATTCTTTTTGGTAGTTAGACACCAAAATACTAGTAGCATTAGGCACGTATGTTGCACCTGGAACTTCAAGGTGCAATGCACCAATCATTTCTCTGTATATTCCATCTCTTTTCACAGCTTTTCATCGCCCTGCTGGTCTATTGAAGAAACAGTCTATCGAGTCGAGTGGAGGTAAGAATAACCTAGTCGTTAAGGTAATATTGAAGAAACAGTCCATCGAGTCGAGTGGAGGTAAGAATAACCTGGTCGTTCAGCAGATCCAACGAGGTTTGGTGCCTTTCAAACTAGATGACAAGGTTTTACTAGTTGGAGAAGGTGATTTCTCATATGCCGTGTCGAAAGTTCAGCAAAATATGATAAGACCTGAAAATCTAATCGCTACCAGCTACGATTCGAAGGCTAAGCTCGAAGACAAATACCCCAAAGCAAAACAACATCTCGACATATTGGCTGCAAAAGGGGTTCAGATTATGCACGAAATCGACGGAACCAACCTTATAACAACATTGAAATTGGTTTTTGCAACCAACGAGACCAAGACTCTCAAGTCCCAATTACTCAAAAACAAGCAAAACTTGAACTTTATTATATTTAACTTCCCCCACACTGGAAAAAAATATAAGAAGCTCTTTGACAGAATAGCAGATCATCAGAAGTTGGTGCGGCAGTATTTCCAAAGCTGCGAAGAGGTGTTTCAGCTGGTGAATAACCAGGCACATGACGATTTTTGTGAGCCCGCTGCGAGCGATGCTCCACCGAGCAACAGTAAGATTGTTTTGACGTTGTTTGAGTGCAAGCCATATATATCGTGGCGAGTTGAGAGCTTAGCATGGGGTGTAAATTACCACGTGGAAAGATCAGAAAAGTTTGTCTGGGCTAAGTTTCCCGAGTACCATCATCGCTGCACTAACCGTAACGCCCATACCGTCAAGCCTGCATCCCAAAGAAATGCTCGAATGTATGTATTTGAGAAGTTAGCACCACGTCCTACTAAATAGAAGAAAAATTTGAATGAAACTAGTGTGTTGCAGTTAAGCAACTCGGGTACTTTTATTGATGTGGTTATGAGCTGAGCATACTGTTTGAGACGAATTGTCACGCGAAAGTCGACTTTCAAGTCGTAGATACCAATAGGCCAAGCGTCCCTCTTTAATTCCAGTAGCTGGAAGGCAGTATCCAGAATAGGTATCAGGGAGTTCTTTTTGCTGGTTAACGTATAATTGGACAACCTATAGGGAAGATGGCTGGACAAACAACTAATCCATGGGTAAGTCAAAAAATAATTCTGCGAATAATTTGTCAAAACTTTAAAAAATATTGAGAATAAGCTGATTTTTACGAGAAGATTTTCGCATCGTAGATTGATCGGCGATTGGAAAGCAAGATTCCAAACCAGATCAAGTCTGTTCACCGTGTCTTTATTTTCTATCCTCATTAAGGGTTATCTCTCGGTGATCTCCACACGCCATCTTATCTTTTGCAATTATTATTTGGACTTCAAACGTCCTGGCTAGCCAAGTCACCTGGACAAATCCCGAAACTCGCTCACTACCAGCAACTGAGAGTATTGACTAACATTATGGTATGCGAGAGTAGGGATTCTACTCCATGTGTTACTTCAATAATATAAGCTTTTATTTTGAAAAACAAAGGTACAAAGTATCGTCGGACGATATGATATAAGAAAGCGAAACAAGTGGGAAATATACAAAGGAATGATAAGGAGGAAAAGTTGGTTTCTAGGCAATTGGTTTAGTAACCAATGGTGGCCTTGGAACCAGACTTACTGATCCATCCTTGGACAGTTTCTTCACTCAAAGATGAGTCGAAGTCATCGGTTACGGTCAATACATGGATATCAGAACCGGTGAAGATGACAGCGGTTTTCAAGGAACCAGAAGTTGGTCTGGCGAAGTAGTCGGAAGATCCACCACCACCTTGAGCAGAGCCATCGTTTCCTTGACCATCGTGTAAGTGGGTGACACACTTGTCGGAACCAGCAGCCAAGACTTCAAACAAGTCCAATTCACCACAACCGGTCTTCCAACAAGAACATTCGGCGTTACCGTATTGTAAGGTTCTTGGAACTTTAGCATTCAACATCCAGATGGCTGGCATGTCGAAGTTGTAGCCACTGGAGCTAGAGGTATCAGTAGGCATTTCAAAGTCAAAGACAAAGATCTTGCTGGCACCACCGAAACCGTGGTATGCTGGAATACCATCTCTGTAGTAACCACAGTCGCTAGTTCCAGAACATTTGTCACCGGAGAAAATGACAAACTCTTCGTCGGATTTAAGGGTGGTGTCACTCAAGGCAACGGCCGAGGAAGATCCTCCAGAAGCGTCGGAGTTGGCGTAAGACAACGAGTTACCGAAAGAAGATGACCAAACACCAGAACCAGAACCACCATAGTAGTTTTGAAACACAACGTTGTCGGTACTGCCTGGAGTGTAGTGGGACTTTCTAACCCAAGATCCAGTTGCAGAATCGGTAGATTGAGCCTGGCCACTGGAAGTAGTGGTTGCGGCAGATTGGGTGGAAAGAGATCTGTAAGCCTTACCTTCACCAGCCAAAGCAGTGTCGAGAGAAGCGGATTGGGTTTCGGCTTGGGCAGCACTACTGGTGGCAGGAGTGACAGTAGAACTGACTAAAGAAGTAGCGGTGTTTCCGTTACTGTCAACAATAACAGTCTGGGTGACTTCAACCACTTGAGTGGCTCTCTTGTGCTTGTGGTGCTTGTGGAAGACGGCTGAAGTACATTCTTCGTCGTCTCTCTTGCTGTTACTACTTGAAGGGTAGTAGACACCAAATTCCTTCAATCTCAAAGGACCTCTGAAATGCACAGATAATTCTTCGTCCAATGGTGCCAAGTTACCTGAGATAGACTTGGATTGCTGAGTACATTGGCCGGTGTTTTCGTTCATGTTGGTGACATCTTTGTATGAACCGGAGTAACCAATGCCTTGATAGATGACCTTGTCGGTTTCGGAACAGTACCAGTTGCCGCCATCGTTGGTGCATCCAGCTTGAACTGAAATAAATGTAGATAATGTGGCCAAAAGGGCGGTATTTGTGAGTCTCATTCTATGCTATTTATGTTGTTGTTTTGATTAAACGACCGATTTCCTGAATGTGTTATAAGGAATGTAATCTCAAGCTTCGATAGATATATTATATCTAGAGATGTATGAGGGAAGTAAAAGGAATGACTTGGGTAGGATAAAGAACGACAGAACAACTATAAAATGTACAAATTTTAGCGGCGCTAAACAACAGGAAATACCACTTTTTTTATAAAGGGCGGCGGTTGTTTACAAGGAGGTTCGTTTCAGTTTTGTGACATTGTTGTCTATATCTGGACCGCGCATCACCGCCTAAAACGAGGGCTATGCTTACGATATCCGAGGGCATACGGGCTGAGCTAAGCGCGCGGCTCACGTGCAGCTGAGATCGGCTCTGGCGAAAAAAAGTCTTAGTGAAATTCCGGTTATCGACTGCTGGCTTGCGTGCATGGAGCATGCTGCGCGTCCCAACTTGGTATTGTTGAAAGGCTTGTCTAGCCGGAGCAGAGGTGAGTCGAGAATTATTTTTTATTTTTTGATTCGGGCAGTGCGTCGTCCATCAGATGTTGGGCATGGCACATAACTCTATTTGGGTACAGATCTTGCTGCTTGGCCAATTAAGGTAGTAGCCAGGCATTGTGCTGGTAGAGGCCCAGAGTTGGCCACGGTCAGCTATTCATCGGAAGAATAGTTTGCTGAATTATCATAACTCGTAATTTACATCCAAAGGGGTTATATCGATACATAGCCTAATTCTAAAGTATTTATTGACACCCTGCCCTCGCGCACTAAACGACAAACAATCTTTCGTTCTTTTCACCGATTGTTTTTTTTTCGTTCATTTCCACTTAGGGGCAAATTGCGACAACTACACTTGGTGACGATGGCAGTTGTCGATTGTGTGTAGTTTAATATAGTTTATGGACATGCATTCAATTATAGCATGTCGCACTTGCTATTATACAGAAAAGCAAAGCGTCTATTCGGATTCTCAACGCAACCTCCTAGGACCCTCCTTGTAGACGAACATTACGCGACTCCATCCCTGTTAAATATTGCGACTGTAGAGAACCCTTAATGTCTCACCAATTCATCTAATTATAGAATTGGTTGGAATTTGGACATCCTATAATTGTAACATACCTCGTTTGCAGTCCGTCATCAGCCAACAGTTGGTTACATTTTGAAAGTGTGTTTCAAGCTTACAGTTGCTAGTGTGGGAAACTCAATAATTCATTTTTCCGTTGCTTCTCGTTACAACAGTTTCAGTACTCGATACAGACACTACCCCGAGGTGGGGTGGGTAATATAACCAGGGGTAAATCTGTGTAAGATGCTGCACGACTTAAGATGCATACCAAGACATACCATAATGAGTTTTGAGCCAAGTTCAACGATTTGAATTACGATTTCCCTATAGATCTGAGCAACAGCAATACTTCCGATCTCTAGTAACCCTCGAGCGCTAGACTTCTTTTGCCAGATTCTGGCCCTTAATAACGTACGGCGTTAGTAGACAAGTTTTCACATTTTGGCCCACGCACGCTAACACAAAAGCATAATGCGACTTCAACGGTCGAGAAAACGCAGGCTACTAACATGCGGCTATGACAGGAACGATTCAATGAACTGGAAAGAGATATTACCCTCTTCTACGGCCATCTACAGTCAACCATCTAACCGATCACATACAGCTGAAGAGGCCAGCAAGTGTCTAAAAAAGTCAGCAGAGAATCGTATTTAATTTACAGACCAGATCTAAGTCACTGCGATAAGTTCTTGCGTAATATTTTTTTTCGTGGGTTCTACAAATTTCTATTAATTCAAATTATAAACGAGATCAATGTCAAGTCTAGATCAAATATGCATCTCATTTACATAACTTGCATAACGGCTGCTAATTTCAAGTTTATGCACTGCTTGATTTAGTCCGAAATCTATAGCTTGGCTTCTTATTTCCGAATAAGTTGCATAATGTCATCTCGTTAAAAAAAACGAGATCTGAATCCCGAGAATCGATAAAGATACGTTTCTTTTTACTTGTTCCAGACTAGCTAGACCGATTTATAAGATATCATACCGTAAATGAAGATCTAATGAAGGTCAATGGATCTTATATCAAAAAGAATTGAAAAACTCAAAAAGAATTGAAAAAGAACTCAAAAAGAACCCAAAAGGTAAAGGTCCTACTAAAGTCCTTTTTTTGTAAGACTCACACAATACTGCGAATTGTATTTCGCTTTCGTTGCGATGCAACGATATTACCGTGAAAAGTACTACAAATGTTCTTCCAGCTCTTCTCTTCTCAACACAATCTCGAGGCTATAGGCGGTGCCTAAAAAAGTCCTAACGGGGCTGAACCTCTCTGCAACACTACCCTTGATTACTTCTCCACAACTTGGTTCATCTTCTAAGAAACCACTAGCAGATGGGATCACGTGACCGGGACAGGCGCTAAAAAAATAGGAAATTTCATGCTCTGCTCATCGCAAAACACTTGATACTAGCATAGCCAAGATGAGTGACGATTCCAGAAGCTACAAGAAACAAAAGGTCTCTGAAGCCGAGCTTGTGGCCGAGAATGCAGAAAAATCCTTAGAAAACAAGCACTTTTCACAAGAACTGGCACCTACCCACCACGATGCTGGAGAGTTTTCCAAGTTGACCAGACATCAAACTACGGCCAGCGACGCCCAGACATTGGAAAGCGCCACCAACAATCCGTTCACCGGATCGCCATTTACCCAAAAGTACTTTGATATACTCAAAATCAGAAGAGATTTGCCAGTTCATGCCCAGAGAGACGAGTTTCTCAAGATTTTCCACAGCACCCAAATCATGGTATTTGTCGGAGAAACCGGTTCCGGAAAAACCACCCAGATCCCCCAATTCGTGTTGTATGACGAAATGCCGCATTTGACAGGTACCCAAGTGGCGTGTACACAGCCGCGTAGAGTTGCAGCCATGTCTGTGGCCAAGAGAGTGGCCGACGAGATGGACGTAGAGTTGGGCAAAGAAGTCGGTTACAGTATCAGATTCGAAAACAAAACGTCTCCTAGTACCATTCTCAAGTATATGACCGATGGTATGTTGCTCCGAGAAGCTATGGAAGACCACGACTTGAAGAGATACTCATGTATTATACTAGACGAAGCCCACGAAAGAACATTGGCTACCGACATTTTGATGGGATTGTTGAAACAAGTCAGTGAAAGAAGACCCGATTTGAAAATCATCATTATGTCGGCCACTTTGGACGCTGAAAAGTTCCAATCCTACTTCAACGATGCTCCTCTCTTGGCTGTTCCTGGTAGAACCCACCCTGTAGAAATATACTATACGCCTGAATTCCAGAGAGACTACTTGGATGCAGCCATTCGTACGGTGTTGCAGATCCATGCTACTGAAGACGAAGGTGATATTCTTTTATTCTTGACTGGTGAAGAGGAGATCGAAGATGCTTGCAGAAAGATCTCGCTTGAAGGAGACGAGTTGGTGAGGGAACAAGACTGTGGTCCTTTGAAGGTGTATCCGCTTTATGGATCGCTTCCACCCAACCAGCAGCAAAAGATCTTCGAGCCTGCTCCGCCTGCCTTGAAGCACGGTGGCAGACCAGGCAGAAAGGTGATCATATCCACCAATATTGCCGAAACTTCCTTGACCATCGATGGTATTGTATACGTCGTGGATCCTGGATTCTCCAAGCAAAAGGTGTATAATCCACGTATCAGAGTAGAGTCGTTATTGGTGAGTCCAATTTCCAAGGCCTCGGCCCAGCAGAGAGCCGGTCGTGCTGGTCGTACCAGACCAGGTAAGTGTTTCAGATTATATACTGAAGATGCTTTCAAAAAGGAATTGATCGAGCAATCGTACCCCGAAATTTTGAGAAGCAACTTGGCATCCACTGTGTTGGAACTCAAAAAGCTAGGAATCGATGACTTGGTTCATTTCGATTTTATGGATCCTCCTGCTCCCGAAACCATGATGAGAGCCTTGGAAGAATTGAACTACTTACAGTGTCTTTCTGACGAGGGAGACTTGACTGCGTTGGGCCGTATGGCTTCACAGTTCCCATTGGATCCTATGTTGGCAGTGATGTTGATTGGAGCGCCTGCTTTCAAGTGTTCGGAAGAGATCCTTACCATTGTAGCATTATTGTCTGTCCCCAACGTATTTGTGCGTCCTGCGCTGGCCAGAAAGAGAGCCGACGAAGCCAAGATGGTGTTTGCTCACCCTGACGGAGACCACTTGACTTTGTTGAACGTTTTCGAAGGGTTCCAATCCGACGAAGCATACTCTCTTGGTATCCACCAATGGTGTCGTGACAATTTCTTGTCATACAGATCATTGACATCGGCCCAAAACGTTCGTTCTCAGTTGGGTAGAATCATGCAGAAATACGACTTGGAGTTGGTTTCCACCGACTACGAAAACCCTCATTACTGGACCAATATCCGTAAAGCACTTGCTGCTGGATTCTTCATGCAAGTAGCCAAGAAAAGGTCTGGAAACAAGGGTTACTTGACTGTCAAGGATAACCAGGACGTCTTGATACATCCATCGACCGTTCTTACTGGCAGTGAGAGCGAATGGGTCATCTACAACGAGTTTGTGTTGACTAGTCAAAATTATATTAGAACTGTCACCAACATCAAGCCTGAATGGTTGGTGGAAATAGCTCCAAAATATTATAACCTTGATCACTTTAGCAGTGGAGACGTCAAGTTATCTTTGGAAAGGATCATCGATAGAGTTGAGACCATGAGAAGGATGGAAAAGAAGGAGAAGAAGGAGAAGAAGAGCAAGAAGGAGAAGAAGTAGATAGTTTAAATTAGAAGAAATGGATAATATATCGGAATTGAAACTGGAATTGTAATCTGTATTGTGCTTGGGGATTGGATGTAATAGAGAGATAGGCTCCCCATGAAGATGTACATCTAAAAGTTAAATACATAAAGTCCATTCAGTAGAGAATGGAATTTATACATAAATTTTTATATGGAGTTGTTATCCACATTGGTCAGTAAGTATCTGTGGTATCATTTTAGGCGCAAGAATTTTGCAGCCACTTTGAAACACAATTTAACATGAGCCAGATTAGGAAAAAATGCTGCATCGAAAATAGACTACATCTAATTAGCTTGAGTCTGTCATTAATGGGAACAGTCACAATAACCAAACGTGTTAAAAACAATGCGCTTCATCTGCCCGACTACAATAGCGCAATTCTTGCTGACCAATCTGTAACTCATTGACCACTGGTATATTATTTACCTAGAAGATTTACTTGAAGACCACTCATAATGTACCACTCTCGGGGATTTATGATTTTGCCATATCAAAGATTATTCATTTGACAAAACTATCGATCTCGACAATACTGTTCATATTAACAATGATTTGTATAAAACTGAGCCAGTTCTTTTAGTTTATGTAAACCAGTTGCAGAGCTAAGAGGTTTACAAATATCACATCACAGTGAGTGCTTCTGATTATATTACTGGAACTGAACAGAATATTAATATTCTTGAGCTGACTATATTGGGATGTTGACAACTCAAAATTAAGCTCTTGATTCACGCCATGAAAACAATTCAAGTTTATATTGAACTCATTAAATCAACTAGTTTATCTAATCGAACCCAATGATCCTCAATTTTGTCCGGTCTTAAGTTCCCCAGTTTCGTTTTAATGGCTACGGCGGGAGTGACTCAAATTCAAGATAAAATGTAAATGGTAAGATGATGATCAGAGAAAATGTAAATGGTAAGATAATGATTAGAAAAAATGTAAAATCTTCATTGCTTGGAGAGCACCACAACTACCGAGAAATTCGTAGTCCCACGACATTGTTGGTCACTGCCAATCTGCCAGTGTTTAGTGCAATCAGTCCATTGGGGCTTAACGCCTGGACCCTTTTGTAACTCGCTTCCCCTGCATTATTATATCCGCGCTCGCACCAACGTTACCGTCTCACCGAGACGCGTAGGGTGCGGCGAAATAACATACATGATTATTTACATATTTACTACAAGGGGTACATCAAGTGCTACAGTATACTACCTGGGCACATTGTTGGTTAACCACCACCAAACCTTCTTTAATCTCATTCACCCTCTCGTCCTAATCATCTACTCTGCCTTCCTCACGCTATTGCTTGCTACGCTCGCTATCACGCACCCGCACTCCCAACGCCTCACCGTTCGCTCGTCTGGAGGAAATCCGCACGCGTACAGACGAGCGTCGTGTAAGAATTCGTATAATTATATATAGACGAGTTGACGGCGAAGATATCAGTTTGATATCAGTTTCAATTGTACTATAGTCTTCTAGTCATTATGGGTATCTTTGTATCAAAAATCTTCAAGAATAAGGAGATGAGAATCCTCATGCTTGGGCTTGACAACGCCGGTAAAACCACCATTTTGTACAAGCTCAAGTTGGGGAAAACATCCAAAACAGTGCCCACAGTTGGGTTCAACGTGGAAACCGTCAAGCACAAAAACATCTCGTTTGCAGTCTGGGACTGTGGTGGACAAGAAAGAATCAGACCCCTCTGGAGACACTATTTCACAGGAACGAACGCGCTCATATACGTGGTGGACTCGAGTGATATAGACCGTTTGGAGGAATCCAAAAAAGAATTATCGCGAGTCATCAATGATAAGGAGTTGGCCAACTGTTTATTGATAGTATTGGCCAACAAACAAGATGTCAGTGGGGCCATCAAGCCCAAGGAATTGATCGAGCGCTTCGAGCTCAACAAGTTAAGTGGCCAGCACACCTGGTCCGTCATACCTACAATTGCGCTTGACGGAACCGGGTTGGTCGAAACATTGAACTGGATCTCCAGTCATAGTAAATAATCAAATATTTTAATCTACAGTAAATAATTTATACTTTCCATAACGACACTTCGCCCGACTCCTCGCCAAAGTAACACTTGGTGGCCATTTTGGTGAACAAACCTGTTTCCACCACGCCCACTAACGCCTTAATGGAGGTGTGCAACGCACTCGCATCTTTGATTTCGCCGAAATCCGCGTCGATCAAAAAATTGTTGTTGTCTGTGATCACGGGCCCAGCCTTGGCCGAGCCGCCCTGCCTCAAATCGACCTTTTTGGCACCCAATCCGTACAACTGCTTGATCACGACCGCATATGAGTTGGGCACTATCTCGATAGGCACCCCTTTGGTCCATTGCACACCCAATTTCAGGGGCGATTTTTTGCGGTAGTCGGCCACCACCACAAACTCCTTGGCACAAGATGCCACGAGCTTTTCTTGGAAAAGACACGCTCCTCCTCCCTTGATCAAGTTCAACTGAGAGTCCACCTCGTCGGCTCCGTCAAAGGCAATGTCTACAGAAGGATGCTGCTCAATGGTTCCGAGCTGTAATCCATTATCTATGATAAGCTGTTTGGACTGGAATCCGGTGGGAATACACACAAACGAATTCTTGTTTTCCAACTGCCCGATCCTCTCCGCGACATACACCACAGTAGACCCGGACCCGATGCCCACCACTTTTGCATGGGGCGGAAAATTGTCGTTCACCGCCTCGTAGGCCGCGCTCTTTTTGGCTTGCTCAACTAACGACATGGTTCCCTTGGATAATCCCTTGGCTAACTGTCTGAGACTGCTCTTCATCTCCCTATTCTCCCTACCGGCCGCTCCGTCGCCTGTGCGAAACACCGGGGTAAGCTTGCACGTGCACATGATGCCCGCGGGTTCCCATTATACCTGCTACCACGTGCCAGGGCAAGAAAAGCAGTCCCGCGAACACGTGCATGTCACACCACCGCCTCTTTCGCGCCCATCATATACAGGCTGGAAAATTTTCCACCTACCCTCCATCGGCCATACTCTCTACCCCTCGTACTGTGCGAACCCTCAGCACCGTTTTTCATCTAGTTGAAAAAAAAAGTTCATCAAAGTTTATTCGTCTATAGTCAAACAGTAAAGCCAATATGTCTGCTGCCAACAAGATCTTATCTGACAAACCAACTGAATTAGAATTCAAGGTTGCCCAAGCTTTCGTTGACTTGGAAACCCAAGCTGACTTAAAGGCCGAATTAAGACCATTACAATTCAAGTCCATCAAGGAAATTGATGTCACTGGTGGTAAGAAAGCTTTGGCTGTTTTCGTTCCATGTCCTTCCTTGCCAGCCTACAAGAAGGTCCAAACCAGATTAACCAGAGAATTAGAAAAGAAGTTCCCAGACCGTCATGTTGTTTTCTTAGCTGAAAGAAGAATCTTGCCAAAGCCATCCAGAGGTTCCAGACAACAACAAAAGAGACCAAGATCCAGAACCTTGACTTCTGTCCACGACAAAATCTTGGAAGACTTGGTTTTCCCAACCGAAATTGTCGGTAAGAGAGTCAGATACTTGGTTGGTGGTAACAAGATCCACAAGGTCTTGTTGGACTCCAAGGACTCCAACTCTGTTGACTACAAGTTGGAATCTTTCCAACAATTATACTCAAAATTAACTGGTAAGCAAGTTGTTTTTGAAATCCCAGGTGAAACTTATTAAGTAAATCAATAATTTCCAACCTTTTAACCTCACTTAAAAGAATATTGGGAATGCTTATATTCATGTGATGATAGTACAGGTAGATCTGTGTATTCATTAATAATATTACAATCTTTAGTTAAAAAGTGTAGAAAAAACTTTTCTGAGTTACTGACAGTTTTAGATTGACAGTGTAGAATATGCCCGTCTCTTTCAAAGGGAGCAGTAATAACGCCCATTTTGAGTGGGTATTGTATAATATATATAATAATGGCCACCCTCGATGACACTCATAAAAGCTTATTAACTACTGCGAAAGTATTTCAAGAACAGACTAGCTAGTGCTTATAAGAGTATTTTGAGTTATGCGGAAAAAATCTCGATTGTCTATGAAGAGGTGAAAACTATTTAAATATTAATCTGTTGAGTAATATTATTAGTGGAGATAAAACATCCAAGATTATATACGAAGAATTGAGCTACTTCTAAATTCGCCGTCGCCGCCAAGGGTATCTACTGCGGAAGACTCCTCAGGAGCCGTCTTTTCCCAACAAGGCAGAATCGGGTCTCAATCGTATTACTACCTTGCAGCTAAAGTAATATTTAAATTAATCTATATAAATAACAGAACGTAGTAGTGTTTTCAAAAATGATAAGTACAATTCAAGAACATTATATACTGTACAGTTTGTGCAATTGTTGTGTGCTCATTTTGATGCAAAACCATTGACTTAGCTAAATCACCGAACACAATCCTACTGGTCTACTTACGGTATAAGTAGATCGAGCACCTTTTCTTCTTATCCATGATAACCAGCAGATGTTAGCTAAATTAAAAAAATTGCGGCATACAGTGTAATGAACTGGATCTACTGGTATATAGTATTTATTAGTGGATCTTTATATCAAGTGCTAGTATGTTTCCATATGAGTGCTAGAATGTTTACTAGTAGATCTTTAGTGATAGGGTTTAATTACATCATTTTCACTAATTACTGAAGCTCCTCTCAATTTGAAGTGGGCAAGTTTTGTAGACAATTATTATAAACCTTTGATGTTTAAGAAATCGTTATGTCTCAATTTACCTTTTTCTACTTATTGATTTTATTCTATACCGCCCGGACATAACTTGTAGGAAACATTCCGGTGTTTCCATTCAACTGGCCTTCGGTCCATCCGCTGCCATCGGTATCTGGCTGAATCAATACTATTCTATCGCCAGCACTGATGCTGATCTCGTCGTCTCCATCAGCATGATAATCGAACAACGCTTCGACATATTGTACTCTTTTGGCACCTCTTTTTGGTGCAACGGAAGGACCCTTTTTCTTTCCTTCGCTTCTTACAATCTCTATGTATGTAGTAGGCACCAATCCCTGGGAGCCATCTGGGGTCTGGACTTTGGTCCAGCCTGATCCATCGTCTTCACTGACCAAGCTGAGATCATCGCCAGGATTAATCGACACTTCGTCGTCTCCGCTTGCTACGTAAGCGTACAATACTCTACAGGTATCTCCACCAGAATGGGACCCAAACGACTTTATGGACTGGGCCTTTTTGCGGAGATTAAACACTCCAGACGAAATGGTCGTGGTGTTCGACTTGACAGTATGTACAGATTGGTTATCGTCGTTATTAGCCTCAGTTTTCTTGGTGCTCTTGTGCCTCAAGAATCCAAACGTCGATTTCTTTTGTTGGGCCTGCTCGTGATAAGACAAGTCCTTATCGCCCGCATAGTTTTGAATAACCTCAATTTCCACTTCGTTCTTGACTCTCAAACTGTCATTTTTCATGAAAGTCTGGAGGATACTAAGCGATACCTGGATTGGAGCATCGAATTTTAAGGTTAATTCGGCCGGATCGGACTTTCTAGATATGGTGGATTCTTCCAACTTTTGCTTGCTATCAAGACAGATATCCAGAAGCTTTTGATACTCCCTAGAGCTCTGATTCAAACGCTTTTTCAACGTGGTGAGCTCGGGCTCTTTGGTGACCAAACTCTCATCGTCGTGCCATATGGAGCTGGGGACAAAGTAGAAGTCTGCAGGCTCTTGCCATTCGATTTGGTTGTGTTTAATGAACATGGCCGTATCGAGTTTGGGGTTATTTTGGTCGATAGTGCTATCGATCAAAAGAAGCTTTTCTTTGACTTTGTCCATGGAATTTCTTTCAATTATCGATGCGTTTTTCAAGATTTTGTTCAAAAGACCAATTCTGTTTTCGTTCAATTCTTGCAAGTAGTCTAATAATTCAGGAACATCTTGATAGTGGTACTTATCTTTCAACCTGTTGGCCACATTGATCTTGATGAGATAGTTGTTTTTGCCATTATTCATATCAACAGTCTTGTCTTCGAGCTTGTGCTGGGCACGATCGCTCGACGACTTCTCTGCCTTCTCCCTGGCACTTTCTGTGGTTTGGCACAACGAATCATATTCCTTCTTGGACTTGTTCACATCGTCTTCGGACGCCTGTTTCTCGTGAACAAGGATTTCATCGATCCGATCGATCTGTTTGGAGATATTGGAGCATTTGGACTTGAGCATCACCAAGTTTTCGGCGATTTTGGTGTTGATTTCCTTGTGAAAAGCCGCCTTTTCTTCGGCAATGACTTCGGTCTGAGTCAATACTTCGGTCCACAACACCACACTGGCTGCTTCTAACGAGCCTGGCGTGATCTGTGGCTCGTCTCCTACCGACACCAGGGCCGATACCTTTGCTTTTTTGTCGAAATGTTTCTTACACAACTCTTTTAATCTGGTGGAATACTCATTTTCAATAACAGCTCTTTCACGATAAAACTCCTCGATGTCCGATAGCCAGCCGATTCCATTGTTGACCCACTTGGACGTGGCCTTGAATGAATCTTTTAACTCGTTTCCAATTGATATTTCCTGTGACATCTGGTGAACGGGTAGCGTTGGTTCCGATTTGAGTTGAATTCGTGTGACCGCGAAAGTGAGAAATAGGAGTTGCAGCCGAATATAGTGAGCAACTGAACAAAGACGACACACAGAAAAAAAGGATGCACTGGTATAGCCTTGATGTGTGCGTCTGGATCTAGAAGCATGTGGTTTGAATATTTGTACATATCAAAAATTATGTAGATATCATTTTTTATATTCACATTTGAAGGGTAATTTTTACAGCAAAAAATTTTATATGAGCAAATATACTGAAGTCGAGAGTTTTGAAAAGTACGAGTGCTGATGAGAGTGCTGATGAGAGTGCTTGATGCCACTTGACTGCCTTTGACGAGCGCTTTTTTCCTGCTAAAGTGTTAGTGACTGTTGGATATCAATCTTCTGATGCTGGAGATTGCCTGAAGAAGACTTTGTTGATCTTTACATCAGTGTTTAGGTCTGTACTGGCTTCTCTCCATTTGGTATATAGATACTTGGCACTTGTCATTTGTGTTTCGTGCTAGTAAGGGAGTTATTTTTGGGGCAGTAGCCTACTCTATATAAGTCTAATGCGCTGAATGCAAATGAGTTACGATTTAAAAAGTGCCTGAAGTATTTGCTGTCTTTTCTAGAGATAACAGAGAATTGACGTGAACCCGGTGAGATGATCGGCACGAAGTATGTTAGTGTGTACTATTAACAATTTGTATGATAATTGCAAAATAGCTGCAAAATTCGCAACGCGCAACTGAGTTTGTCGAATTAAATAAGTAATCAATGTGAAACTTGATCTACGTTCTATGTTAGGCTTATATCAATTTTCCATGAGGTTAAATCCATTTCTGACCATCATATGTCATCAAATCTGATGATTTATATATTTGTAAATCGATATTCATAGTTCGTACAGAAAGGTTGGCAGTTTTGTAACAAAAACATCAATGCTCATGACTGTAGTTAGTTCAATTTTAACCGCACTTTTGTTTAGCCAAGAGAGACAGAGATGGCGTAGAAACTGACGAGACAACACCAAAAGTAGATCAACACAGAATATACTTGGAGCATAGAGGTAGATTTATACACTTGACTAAACTTAGCAGTCTCTCCTCACTACCAATACTCTTTTCACACTCACACTTTTCCCTCTGCTCTCTATTCTCATTTTTCTTTTTTCTCCTCTAATCTCTTTTCTTGCTCTCTACAACACTATCACTCTTGGTGGCTCCTAGTTATCATCTTATAGTTCACCCTCAGTAGCTCACAACTCTCTCATCCCCAAAGTTAATTAAGCCTAGTCTTAAGAAAACACAACTACCCAAAAGTGCTATTACTAATTACTCACTTCTCTCCTACCAACACTACTACTCTTCACTACTTATTCACCAAGTCACCTTTCATTAGTCCACTCTCACCTTTTCTCTCTCACCTTTTCTCTTTTCTCTCACTCATTTTGCTGCCATTTTCTTGACAATCTAATTTCAAGACAAACTTTAATCTAATCAAAGTGAGGGGCAGATTCAAACTACTCAAGCACGCTACCGCGCTTCTAACCAGACCGTCCAACCACGCTTCAGCGCTTTTTTCCAGACCCAAGCCCTCGGGACCCAAGAAATCCAAACTCAAGCTTGTCGCCGACATCTACAAGGATTTCCATTCGTTGCGAAACTCGCCGCCGCTGTTTTTACGCCTCCAAAAGAAGCTTCGGAATGTCAGGATGTCCCAGCGCGTGGATCCAAGTCAGCCTGTGTCGAGACGCCAGCGTCTATGGGGCATAGCCAGAGCTACAAGAGATACGTATATTCCTAAGCTTACCGATTCAGTCAGCCAGATCGCCTCGGGTGTTTCAGCGAGAACTTTCGGCGCGTCCCAAGTAAATGGATCCAATTCTGCAGATATGTACGATGCCGATGGCAACCTCTTGTATCCTAAAGATACCACATTGACTCTATTCCCTTCATATACTCGTCTTGTCGACGATGTTTATCATATCGATGTCCGAGGCTGGCTCTCGTGTCCCGGCGTTATGACCCGAAAAAACCGGCTTTTGATCTCTTTGGCTCGTCAAATAACCCGCTACAACTCAAGCCCTGCCACTTCCACCCAAGCCGTGTCCAAAATCGAAAATCCAAGCTTGAATCAGGACGTATTTGTTCAGGGCCTGAAAGATAATGATACAGACTCGATTGTGTCTTCAGCATCTTCTCGTAGCGATAATAATGAAGAAAACACGGGTGAAGATCTCATAAAACAAAGACTAGCGTGTTTCATTGCCCGGGCCATTCCAAATGCTCAGCTTCAAGTGATAGTTGGTTTCAATGATACTTCTCTCAAGCATCACACTTCTACTATATTTACCGATCAAAACGGCCATTTTGACTTGTGTATCAATACGGATTACGAACCGGCGTTCGTTCAGGTCAAAGCCACTACTGACGAAACTATTTTTGCATTCCAAGATATCTTGGTGACTCCTAGTGATGGCGTGGGCGTCATTAGTGATATAGACGACACAGTCAAGCTCACTGGTGTGATTGGAGATAAACGTGAATTGATGACCAATTTGTTACTACGTGATGTTTCTCTGTGGACAATTCCGCTGGTCATAAAGTGGTACAGTTCTCTTTACCACGACAGCAAAGTATCGTTCCATTACGTCTCAAACTCCCCATGGCAGCTCTTTAACACTATCCAGCAGTACTTTAAGGTGGCCGGAGTACCTGTTGGATCTATCCACCTCAAACAGTATACTGGAAACATCATTTCGTCGTTGCTAGAGCCGTCGTCGTCGCGTAAAAAACGGTCTTTGGCAAAGATCTTGGCCGATTTCCCCCAAAAATCCTTTATCTGTGTGGGTGATTCGGGCGAATACGACCTAGAAGCGTATGTAGACCTTGCAAAAGCCAATCCCGGCCGTGTTGCAGCCATATATATCCGCGTAGTGCAAGATTCGCTACTGGATGTGGACGACAACCGCATATTAAAGGAAATTTCACGCTTACTAGGCATAGCCAGCAGAAACTTGGTGCTTCCACCCAAACCCAGCTCACCAGAAATTGAAAACCTCATTGATTTGTCGGATTCTAAACCAGAATTTGTCAAGAAATTGCCTCCCATGGTGCCTAAAAAGCCTCTGTCTTTGAAGGGAAACAACCTTGAACGTCCTCCACCACTTCCTCAAAGAACTTCTACCTTAAATTACTCTGATAAGAACATGCCGGGCGGATTTCCCGGGCGAGAAAATACCGAATCTATATCAGAATCCTCCGGCGACTTATCGTATATTCTCAACACCAGTCACTTCTTTGATTTGGAAGAAATGGATCCAAAAGGTGCATTGTGGCTCCGTAAAATCGTCACTTCTGTCCAAGAACTAAAGGGTACTGGCACCGAAATCAGGCTTTTTACAGATGACGACGGCGATTTTGTAGTCCATTGTGCAAAGGTCTTAGAGAACAATCAAAAACCCAATAGGAATATCTAATAGGAGTGTCCAATTCAATTTTTAGTAGTTCTATAGCTATCAAACCCATCCACAAGTACTCTAATCGGGTCAATCTGGAATTAATACGAACCATTAATCTACTTAGTGATCATAATATCAAGCACATCCCAATCTACATTTATATATTAATTTTGACCTATAGATATCTCTGTTTCGATCTACTTTCGAAACCTTTGACCTGCCCCAGTTATATGTAGTATTGGGCCGTACACGACCTGGCGGCTTACATAAGCGCTTACCAATAATTCGAGCACGGTTCAGATTGGAGGGCCGAGTTTGGAGGGCAGCAGAGCACGTGTGTGTTCAATGTGCTGCAACATGAGCTTGGCACAGATACGACGGTAGATTGCCGGTGGCGAGCAATGTATCACTGGAATTTTCGGCTTAGTTTTTGCGGGTGAAAGCGGCGCTAAAAGGCCAGCTCTAACGTAGAAGATGTAGGAACAGTGATCGGAAAGTTATGGCAGGAAATGGTGAGGGTAATGAGAGGATCGAGCTTCAAGATAAACTTCAAGATTTTGGAAGCATATAATGGCTGGGTAGTCGTAGCAAGAAAGATAGTGTAGTCTCCAAGATCATATTTCAACTTGCAATCACCGCGCCGCCGAGCTTGATCAAATTGGCAATGTAGCTTTGCATTAGACTGCGATGTGGATCAATGTTTTTGGAGACGTAGTAGAGGAAGATTTCAGCCTGGTTTCTTATACCTTTTGGCTTTATTATTCAAGGCTTTTATAAGGAGTCTAGCTTTTGTATTGTTTTGTAGAGTTGTGTCTTAGGTCTTATGTTCTGTCCTATTAAGTTTCGTTGTTTTGGATTTCAGCTGCAAGCTCTACTTATCTCATCTAATGTATTAGATTCTACCAAGTTTCTTTGTATTAGGGTATGTTACTGTTCTATATTATGGTACGTATTATTTTATGTAGGGCAGTGGAGGTGCTCGTAATGAGTCGGCTTGAGCTAGCTGAATTACTGGCAGCTAACTCTTCTTTTCCTTGGCTGCGAAAACAGACAAAAGAGAGTCACTTGAGTGTAATTAGCCAGGTCATGTTATGCAAACTATGAGTTAATATACGACGTCTCCTGCCTCTGGTGATTGTTCTAGGACTAGTATGTCAAGCTTGTGACTAGAACGTAGCAGTTTCCGTATAAGTGCTAGGATGTTATGTCTTGATTAAAAGCCAACACTTGTGACTTGGTTGAATTTGCTAAATTTTGACATTTCAATTCCAAAATACATATTCACATTAAATATAATTTACATTTATTAGCAGTATTATATTGCTTTTTCAAGGCTATTATAGCTGATTATCCTCTCAGTGAGTTTACTATATATAAACATAGTATAGAAACCTAAATGTATCATTTAATTGAAATAAGTTGAAAATAAATTTGATTTATTCGATTATTACGATTTGATTTGAACACCGTTCGAAAATTAAAAGGGTCTTTCCAATATTTTTTATAGTTCAATTCTATGGTCTACTATGGCAGTTTGCTTGCAAATGTTGGCAGAAATTCCTCTAGCTTCTGACTTCTTTGCTTTATAACTAATGAAGCTAGTAAGAGTTGGTGTAATGTTCAAGTTTTCTAGTGTGATAGTGATGTGATCATTTGTGAGGAAGGTTGATTTAACTGATCTATGAATTTCTATACCCACAGAAGGTAATTCACAAGACAATGTTCTTTTTTGAAGCGCCTGACTCCCTCTTGATCCTTCTATAACCTTCCAGCTCCTCTTCAGATTTGTATGGGAAAGCTACGTGGATACAATAATCTTCAGCTCAACAAAATTGGTGGTAGTTTAACAATGCAAGATAGGTAGTTTTTTGCGAAAGATAGTGTAATTATAAGTAGCGGTAGATGTTAATGAGGATAGTGTTGGTGTTTTTCAGTGAAGGATAATGTGGCTTTTTGCGAAAGATAGTGTAATTGTAAGTAGCGGTAGATGTTAATGAGAATAGTGTTGGTGTTTTTCAGCGTAGTGATACAACTAATACTTGTGACCATTGGGTTGATCTCCATTATTCTCATTCTCATCAATGTAATTAAAAAGTGTATTGATTTTACAGTAATTATTTCTAATCTTTTATTATATTATACACAAGATGCTGACGCCTCTCTTTTGTGGGGTTGGCTATGACTTTGCCTCTTTGAGTAGGTTGTTAAATTGATTTATGCCCCCACCGATGCTACTTTGGGGTCATCTTGCTGATAAAACTCCAGAGCATTGGAACCGTCCCCGTAATCCTTGATTGTCTCACCCTCTGCTGAAGGTAACGAGGTTTTAAACTCAGTCAAGTCGAATTGTTCGCCATCGTCGTCGTCTTCGGTATAGAACTTGTTGGCAAACTTGGAGAGAATCATCTCTTTACCGGTCACTTGCTTTTTACCACCCTCTTTTTCGGCCTTCTTCTTGTCATCTGCTTTTTTGGCATTGATCTTGTCTTTCCATTGACGGAATGTATTAATATTAATGGGCGTGAACTTGCTCTTGTCCAACTTGGTTCTCTCCAATTCAATGAACTCTTCCAATGTGATTTTAGGAGCCGATTCTTCAGCCAATTTCTCCAACCTCTTTTGTTCTTTGGTCTTCAAAACGAACCCTGGTGGTAACGAGTGCCTATACATACATTCGTTACCTCCGTTGGGACATATCCAGAACCACCCGTACTTACCATTCTCAACAGCCTCAATAAAGTACTTACAAACCTTATCGGTGGTAGTTTTGAGGTTTCCATGCTTGGAGAGAATGACACTACGTAACTTCTCTTCGTCCCATTTGTCCATGGTATCCTCTTCCTTTTCACTTCTGGCATCAGTATACAAATCTTTTTTCGCATCCTTTCTTTCAATATTGATATCGTGCGAATATTTGCACTTGGGGCCTTTGGTACAGAGACCTTTTCTAAAGAACTCACAGAGAACAGACTTGGGATCCACTCCGAAGTCAAGTTTGGGTTGCTGGATCCCAAATAAGGCAGCGGCTTCTCTTTTGGCGTCTTCGGAAGCTTTCTTTTCTGCAGATCTCTTGGCGGCTTCGGCCTCTCTCTGGGCTTTGGCGCCTCCATCTACACCGGACTTGATCTGGTGGATTTGCTGCTGGACTTTCTTGGATTTGTTTTTGTTTTTTAATCCAAAAGTCTTGTCTTCGGCAGACTTGACCTTCGACTTGGCCTTATTCTTGTCAGAAATCTGCTGCTTCTTTGGTGGCATGTTACGTACTTCTTTACCGATTGCAAGGCAGAAGACTCTAAAATTTTATCGATGGTGGAAACGGTCACGTGAGAAGATTTGCTACACGTGACGAGCGGCTTTTACCTGCTGCGCAAGCAGTTGCCATAGAGCCAAGACTTCATTTAAGTGATAAGAACATCTGTAATACTGTAATACCAATAATACATGAACTTGCTACTTACTCACTAATCAGGTACTTCTGATTCCATTAAAACCTGGCACTCTTTAAACAGTTTTCATTTTTAGTACTTGGAGCTAGTTACATACTTTACATAGAACTACTTAGAATAATACTAATAATAATACTAAGAATAATACTAAGAATAATACTAAGAATAATACATATGCTGACAGTTCTGATACTGATACTTTGATTCTATTCAAAACATGACTAAGTACTGAGAGATATTTAAGAATTGATTACGAATGCTCAGGATACTCTAGGAGACCACTTACTTTTAAAAGACACTTACTTTCAGAAGACACTTACTTCTAGAAGACACTTACTTTTAGAAGACACTTACTTCTAGAAGACTCTTACCTCTAGAAGACATTTATTTTCATAAGACACTTGCTTTTAGAAGATACTTATTTTAATAGACCAATTACTTCTTAGAAGACCACTTACTTCTCAGAAGTCTATTCACTTTTATAAGACCACTCATTTCTTAGGTACTGGCACCATTTAGAATGCTACTACTTAGAACCTACGCATTACATAGGAGACCTTTACTACTCAATATTTCATCGATGAACTCATTTAAAATATTTATTGGTACGTAATTAGCTATTAAACAATTGGGGACTACCTAAGGGAGCTTGGTGAGTTTCTAGTCCAAGACTACAGGTAACGGAGATTACTTCTGGAAATACGTGGTGATTTTTATCAATACATAAAATCATTTATACATAGGGTACTCTAAAGTTACACAGGTTAAAGACACTGATGTTTCAGATACATGTCGTTTATAATTACTTATAGGTGAGATACAGATCGAAGATACATAGTGTTTATCTAGTTTTTTGGGAAGCTTTCCTTCTTTCCTTCGCCCTAGGGGTCACGGCTGGCGGTGCAGAACTAGGAGGAGTCCCCAAGCCAGGACTCAATTGCTTACTATTTCTGTAGTGTGCCAGTAGATCAGGCGAGATACTGGTACTGGAGCCGTTTGGCGAAATTTTGGTGGCTCTCTTTGACTTCTTCTTGTTTCCTAGCAAGCCTTCAAACCGGGAGTTTTCTTTATTCATTGAGTCCATTGGCTGGAAATTGCGCCCATTGGGCGAGTTCATCGAGAATGTAGAAAGCGTGGGTGTGGTCGTGACAGATGGACTATTTGTAGATCCAGGCGACTCAAACGACGAGTCGAGCGGAAGAACGGGCGTGGTGAACCCGTCGTTCTTGGCCTTCAAGTTGTTCTTAGAGTTTCTAAAGGGAATGTACGATCTTTTAGAAGTCAAGGCAGTATGATCGCCGATCTTGGATGTTCCGATCGAATCTGCCAAACTGGTCTTAAACGAACTGTTGGACTGTGTTCTTGCCAAGCTTCGGTTCAAGATCATAGAAACATTCTTGTCGTATACCGACGGAGCCGAGTCCATTGGAACTACTACATCGCCTGAATTATTGGTATCCACAGAAGCACTATGGTTGTGGTAATCGCCTGCAATATTGCGGTCGCTGCTACCTCCCATAATACCAAAACTGTTGCCCAAAGCACCGCCGAGAGCACCTCCAAGAGCACCTCCAAGGGCTCCCAAGGCCCCTCCGGCCATCCCTCCGCTGGAACTCGTAGCACCGACTCCAATTCCACCAGCACCAGCGCCAAACGTGCTTCTTCTTCTATGATGAGTTAATGCTTCAGGTTCGGGGTTGTTCTCCTTGGTGAAGAACGAGTCGAAATCATCCAAAGCTGCCCACACATTACTTAACGAAGCATCGGGTTCTTCTACATTCATAGACAACGAATCGCCATAGTCTTGGGCCACTGACGGTCCATAGTAGTCTTCCATATGGAACTGGATCTCCTCTTCTTCTGCCTCGTCCTTTTCTTCGACATGGTCACTTACTACGTTAGGCGATAAGCAGGTGGAAAACACAGCATGCACATTGTTTCTGGTGCTGGAAGCCGTGACTGCCGGCATGGGAATGGACCAACCGTTTTCGTTGGGAATACCAAACAAAGTGGCTGTCCTCTCAAACTCTTTGTTAAGAGTGGTGTTTCCCAAGCTTATTCTCAAGACATCTTTGTCTAATTGAGAACCAGAGATAATCACAGCTTCGTCCAATACTTCCAATGCTTGCTCAGCATAATTAGTCAATAATAACCGCAACAATGGAGAGATCAAGTCGGCACCCACGCCTATAAACTCGTCTCTTTGGAGATCTACAAGCGGGAAGATTTGCTTAAGCAAATTCATGGTTTCGATTTTGATCCATGGTATTTTATTGGACAAGAATCCAAGCAACAATACCAACGACTGGGCTTCATACTCAGGGAAGAACGAGTTTTTGATCGTGGTGACGGTCTGCACTAAAAAGTCTTTTTTGGTTCTAAACCTATTCTTCGATAACGACACCAATATACGTGATAATCCCGGCTTGTTACAACCCAAAGCCATATTACTCAAAGAGATGGCGGCCTGCTCAATTTCGGGAGTGATTTCTTTCAAATCTAGGGCATGAAGAAATCGCGGCATGTTTGATAAAACACTCATGATAAGTCTGGGGTCGCCCATTCCAATAATCTCGCTATCCTTTAGGGTATTTAATTTATCCATAAACTTCATTGACGATTCCCACGAACTGGACGATCTTAATCCAATCATAATGATTTGCTGAAGCCCTTCGAACTTTCCCTCCCACTTGGGTGGGAACGTAGAGATCAAACACGATACCGTATCAGGAGAGTCCAAGTCGATTTTTGATACAAACTTGGACATGGTCAGCAACACTTCGATAAACTCTTGTTCGTGAATGGTGCTCAAGCACGCTATTCCGGACCAGAAGAGCTGGGGGAAATCAATGAGCTTTTCCGAGTCCAATTCTGCTGTGATGGCATTGAGCGTCATGAGAATTTGCATGGCAAAGCCTTGAATATCGTTGGTTTCATCGCTAATGGTATTCGATAACCGGTGAAGCATATCTTTCAACATTCCTTGGTCCAAGAAATTTAGGAGCGACCTGAAGATCTGGAACGACCGGCACGCAATGTGTCTGACGGCACAAGTGGTGGCCCAGTGCAAAGAAACTCTACTCCAGCTTTCTTGTAACGAAGGTACCAAGTTCTTGAAGATCTTAAGGATATTACGTGTAAGCAAGTCCATTGTCTTGGGAGTTCTGGTTCCTTTTTTGTCATTGTTCAAATCGTCATATACCCACAAGTTTTTGGACCTGAGAATCTCTATAGTTTCCTGACTTTTGATCTCTTCTGGCACTAATGAGTGTATAAGGTTAATCAACAATGCTATGGCCTGCTCCTGTACTACAGCAAGATAATGATCCAACAACGAAAGCGTGACATGCAAGAGAAGAGCCAACTTCTCCAAAGTCCGTTCGTTCTTGATAGTGAAAAGATCCACCAAGAATATCATCGAAAGCTGGCCCAACGAGAAATTGGAGTCCTTTTCGCTATACGGTACCACTTTCCACAAATTTGCAAGGTATGGATAGTTCAACGGATTCTTGTGCACCGAAAAGATTCGAGAAGAAGGCGGAACCATCGACTTGGGCTGGAGATTCCCTATGAACTTGTCGATAATGTACAATGGATCAGGTCTCGAGAATGCCAAGTAGTCAATAATTTGACGTGAAAACTCCACGAATATCGGATTTTTCTTCTCCACACAATTGGCTAGCAAATAATCAATGATTATATCGAAATTGCCGGCGTTGTTTCCCAATGTCACCCATATTGCTTCAATTTCGTTCAAAGTGCTGAACTTGACGGTGATTTCAAAAAGATTGTTCAAAACCATCGTCGATGGAGCATCGAGCTTTTCAGCCGTTTTATCTAATCGGCCAGACTCGTTAATCTTACCTCTATAGGGATCAATTGCTCTGATAGTGTCTTGACTGGCATAAGTTTGGAGGTCGGGATTGGACTTTTGAGTCTGCGGTTCCGACGAAGATTGCACTATATCGCCTGCGCTCTGAACAGGTTCAAGCTCACCATCTGGTTTTATTTCATCAGCGGTGTCATTGGTGTCGAAATTATGTTCTAAAGCTTCCAATTTGTCTTCCAACTTCAACTCAAGAGTCTGTATCCAGGGCAACAAGCAGCTGAGTATATCTCTTCTCGACGAATGTCCAGCCAAATTGCAGTATTTGGACATGTAACTTATTCTGGTGTAAAGTCCATCTCGATCCAACTCATTCAAATGGTTCGAAACTTCAAACAATGCCTTCTTGTAGATGATATTCGATCTGGAATCGACAGATTCCGTGAACTTGTCAAAGGTATTGCTTTTGAAGAAGGTCAATTCCAAGAACTTGAGAAGTTTCAATGCAGAAATACGAACTTCGAAGTTTTCGTTGCCTATTAAAAATGTCGACAAGCATAATAAATCATAAGGAATATCAAATAGCTCATCTTTTCTGGTCAAAAACTCGTCAACCAAAATCCGGAAATAGTATTCCAATGTCTTGGTATTCTTCTGGTTACTGTAGCATTCCTTGAGAACACACGCGTATATCTCTTCATCGTTTAGGTTATGATGAAGCAAGTTCTTGAGAGCGATTTTACCTGATTCATGGGCTTTAGGGTCCCGAGATTTGAACAAACAACCTACCCAGTCCATCAAGCTGGCAATATCATACGTCATTACCACTACGTTTCCGTTGATTTCAATCTCTCTCTTGATAGGAAACGAGCACAACACTACCATAGCACTCAAAGAAGCAAACTGCATCAAGTTCTTTTCGAGCTCGAGAATGGTGATTAGCTTGGAAGACGAATCTTTGGATAACGATGAGCTAGATGATAATCCTTCTTTGGTTGTTTTCATAATGATTGTATTGTACCTGTCGTTGGTGATATCTTCTTCACCATGGCCACACCATTCCTTGAGAAAATTGAAGCATCCAATTCTGGCTTCAAACGGAAACCATTTGGTAATAGGATCTACTGAAGTAGCCAAAGTGTCAGTGACATCTCTCAACCCTAGAAGAACATTTTCCAATAAAGTACAGAAATATCTTCTTAATTTTTGAAACTCAATATCCACTTGAATGTTTGGCAACGATAAAAACGTCTTGACGTTTTTGAGTATTGATATAAGGTTGGCTATCATCCAATCGTCATTATAGATTTGAACATGAGACTTGAATTTCAGGGTAATGTTCGAGAGAATATGCACCACCTCGACCCGAAGGTTGTCTTCTCTTTGGTCCCTTTTCTTCAGACCAATGTCCCAATCATTGATAGAGGAAGGCACACTATCAAGAAAAGTCTTGAGAATATTGATGTTGATACAACTAAGTCCATTAATAACCGACTCTTTGATCATGGTCTGTTGAGACTTGAGCAATGGCAACACCATTTTGAACACCGACTTGGCCGAAGTGATTTTCTGATGCTGGATATAGATCTGCATCGATTTCTTTCTTCCATGAGTAGGTTGGTTTGGAAACGAGATCTTTTGGTCGTTGGTAGATGTAAGCGAACAGCAGGCAAAGATCAAGTAGAGTTTCCATTGGTTAATAAGAATCTCGGGTGGGATCTTATGGGAGCCTGAAGTAATGGTTGATGTGATTGTGGAAGAGGTCTTGGAGAAAATGGAAGACGTAAAGTTCTTATAGTTTTCCGATATCTCCAATATAGTCTCATGCATTTGCACCAACCGAACACACACTATCGATCTACACATGGCCACAGGCATGGGGCATTTTTCAAAGAAGATATCCAACAACTTGGGATAAAGCCTAAACCAGATTTTGGAGTCAATACCATAGTCAGATTCAGCAAGTTTTATCAAGATATTCTTCTTATTCTTGAGTTTTGTCAAACGGCTTCTTTCAGGAACACTGAGTTCTTTTTTGTACGGTTTGATGAGCTCAATAAAGTCGATATCTTCGAGAATATGGATAAGTCTGGTGCCGATATCGGCCGCAAACTTTGATGAGCTTCGAGAATGGCTCTTGTGGGAGTTTTCTGAAGCACTGGAGCCGTTAGTTGAGCTAATTCCCAAGGCATAGTTTCTAAGAGAATTTGAACGAATGGGTACACCAGTGTTTTTGGTATTGTCGTCAGTAATGTTAAAGATAGCCTGGTCAAACTGTTCAACTAGCTTCAAAATACATAATCCGTAGTATCTAGTTTTGGAGTCATGAGAACACAAGAAGAAGAGTCCGTTTCCTTCGACATCTTCAATCACCGTAATGATTGTTTTCCATTCTAGTTCATCACCAGGCTTCAACTTTCCCTTGGCTGAGCCGTTCAAGTCATCGTTTTTGTAGTTTATCTGGTACAAATCATTCAAAACGTCTTTGTTCATCATTTCATCGTCTTGAGCAAACGGGTTTTGGTTTCCTCCGCGAGACTGAGAATCAGCTTGCGACTGGGCCAATTCAATAAATTGTTTAAGCCAGCATTTTAAAAGATCGACGTATATCTTTAATAACTTGTTGAACTCTGCTGAGTTCAAGTAGTCTGAATCGTAGTTTGGACCGGGTTTGTCACTAAACTGGAACGCTATTTTGGCAAAAATGGTGATCAAACTACCGGGGTTCTTTCTTGAAGCAAATTTCAATATTGATTTGACTGCTGAAGACGCCACACGAGAATTGGAATGCACACAGTTTCGGGTCAAAATCTCCACAATACTTTTGAAAGAAATGCCTGAACAATGTAAGGATGTTGTGGAAGTTACTTTTTCATTGCTTGGGTGTACCATAGTGAAAGGTATGGCATCAATAAGGTTGGCAAACACCTCGATATGCAAGTTTTTGGTGGTTTGAAACGTAAAATCCAAACTGCCAAAGTGGAACCCGGAAAATGCAGAGCTTGACCCTTTGGAACTGCCACTGGCGTTGCCATTGCTGGAACCATTACTTCCATTATGGCCATTCGGAGACGTGGTATTGTGCAAGCTGGAAGACCAAATGTCACACCCATACTGACCGTCAAGAATCTTCAATAATGAAGCAAACGAACGGCATATTTCTTCATGAGAGAGTGAGTTGTTGGAACATTTTGCTACAAATTGGAAGTCGTTAAGTTTCTTTTCGGCCTCTGGGTCAAGTCCTTCATTCATCCGGGTATCCAATTCTTTATCTGTAGGAAACACCGGCTTGTTGGTCAATTCATAGTCTTTCAAGATAACCAAGTAACTTTTGATAATCAAGATCATTCTTTCAGAAGACAAGTTTTCAAGGGAAACTCCATTGAAACTGAGCTTAAGTAGCTTGATGAGAACGTTATCTAGCAAATAATTCAAGTGGTTAAAGCCCACTATACGCACCAACTCCACCAAAGCATTGATCAAAAGGTTATCAGAGGTGACCCATTGGTTTTTCTTCAGGACTGGAGTATCGAAAGCCAATAAATGGAACAAACTATCCAACTTTTTGACCACATTATTCAAGGTATCGGGCAAGCGATAGATGTAAACCCATACCAATCTAGCAGTACAGACTACCAAGGTGATTTTTTCCTCGACATCGACTTTTGGTTTCAACTTGAAGCTATTATCTTCTATGATTTTGAACCAGTATTCTTGAAAGAGCTCTTTTCGGGATACAGAAAGGGCCGAGGTGATGGTATGGAGCGAGTACGACCAGCCATTTGAGCTCAATGTTGCAACGGTAGAGCCGGTTATTGAAGAAAATGAATTATTATGAGATGGAGTCGTTGTGGAGGTAGATGAAGGGATATTTGAGACAGTTCTGGACCAGATCTGTAGCGATTTATTAAGAATTGTCTCGATTGCAGCGATCCAAATGGGATGGTTGGTTTCGGCAGTAAGAATATTGGCCAATGGTAATAATAAGTTGCTAAGAACCTCACAATAGGCAAATATAATGGTGGAATTGGATGATTTGTCATAGAACTTGGCCAACGATTGGATAAAATCGGCACTTTCTTCAAATACGTCCAAAGGATAGTTGGTGAGTTTCAAGTATTTCATTCCGTGAATCAACAAATGCAATTTCGGTTCATCTGCCAACTTCAACAGGACCGGAATCTTCTCCAAATCTGCAATGAATCGGTCACTAACACTGAGAAATCGTTTCTCAGACATGTAACCCAATAGTTCGGCAAATAAGTTCCAATTAGCAGAACGAACTAGTGACTGGCTGGTACTGATGGGATCAGTAGTTTTGAGCTGGGTGTAGACGATTTCTTCTAGTTTATCTTCCAAATCTTCTCCCATTACATCAAACGACGTCTGTTTGACCACTTCAATCAATACTCTGCACAATATATAGATCAGCGCCAACGACTTTCGATCAGCCTGAACCGCCGTTTCACGGGCCTGAGCGATTTGGTCATCGTAATAATTTTTTTGCCTTACGAACTCATTGGAAATGTTTGAATTAGACGACTTGGATGCTCCAGAATTAGACGTAACGGCTGAAGAAGCCAGCTGGTTACGCCTATGGGTAAGTTTAGAAAAGCTTTTGGTTCTCATAAGACTCAAACTGCGCTGAGACCGGCCATGACTATTAGAATTCTTTGCTATGCCAGGGTTTGAGGGGGATATGAACTCTTCATTATTCAGTTGATTTGAGAGTTTCAGTAAGCTGGTCTTTGCCGTAGATATGGTTTTTTCCACTTCTGCCGCAGCCATTGAAGCCACTTCGCTCTTGGATTTCCGCCAAAACATCACACTATCGATAACAGGCTTAGGTTTTCTACGAGCCACGTACCCTAATGAAGAGACTATTTTGTCAAACTGAGGATCTACTCCCTCTGCCAATAAGTCTATAATAGGAGGCTCTTCTTGGAGGGGAAATTCCAAACAGAGATTGAGTTTGCATTCGGCATGACGAACAAATTGGGTGAAAATAATATGCAAGGTATATTCGGCCGGGGCCTTTGAGTCGGTGGCCAAGTCTCTTCGTATGGAATTGAAGTCGTCTCCGTTTGCAAAGGTGAGTCGTTTTGACGAGGAGACGGAAAGAGGAGGAGGTAATTGAGGCGATGGTTCGGAATATTGGTTTGTAACTGTGAAATCAGGCAGGTCGAAAACGTATGGTTTGAAAGTGGGCGAGGAGGTTAATTTGAAGGTAGATGGAAGAACAGTGTGGGAGACTTCTTGGGGGACCTGGGAACCCGCCAATGTTTCTGACCGGATCATTTGCCCATGGGAAACATGCTGTACTGGAAGTGCCTGAGCAATTTCGTAGTGAATATACTGAGGATCGTAGTCGTGAAGTGCCACCGAAGTCTTGGAAATATTGTTCGACAGCACGGCAGAAATGTGAGCGGAATCCAGCGAAGGGCCGATCATGAGTCCCGACGTAAAGTTGGTATCGTTTGTGTAGCGATAGTGAGGATCGTGGACTTCCTTGAAGCCCGGATCGTGATGAAGATCTGGACCAATGGAAGAATCAACGAGATCAATGTTGACATCGGGATCGGGATCAGAAACTTCCCCATGAGAAAGATGAGTTTGGGTTTGGTCGTCATCCATTGCGGCCGAGTGTGATGGCGAGTACGATGGAGAATATGATGGCGAGTATGATAGCTCATCCAAGTCGGGGATTTCTATCATGATCTAAGAATGATGAGTGGGAGACTGGAGAGTGAAGTGTATTGATCTGATGAACTCCATTCGCTAGCCACTCGCGCTAGCCACTCGCGCCAACCACTCGCGCCAACCACTCGCGCTAGCGAGGGGTTAGCGAGAGATGGCGAAAAAATAGCGAGAGTTAGCGCAAGAAACATCCTACCATACCATTCTCGATTCAATTGAGTCATTGAAAAGTAACTATTAGTATATAACCATGACTGAGTATAGTCTAAATTGTACAGAGTATTGTAGAGTGGTCTAACATGTACAGAGTATTGTCTAGTGGTCTAATTTGTACAAAATATTCTAGAGTGGTCTTACTTGTACAGAGTATTGTCTAAAGTGGTCTTTCTCTAAAGTTATCTTACTTGTAAAGTTGATTCTCTAGAGTAGTCTTAGTACAGTATTCTAGAGTGGTCACTTGTACAGTTAACCTAGGGTCACTTGTAAAGTATAATTCTCCAGTAGTCGCTTCCTGTAGCGAGGGTGGCATCGGCCGCGCCTGGAAATGTTGTCTCAAATTCACAGCACGTGACTGGGCGAGATCCGGACTCTGGCGTAGTTTGGCCCTCATTGACTCCAGCTGGGTCGGCTTTGTAGCGCTGGTACTTTATTGGTAGAGTCGGAGTCTGCTCATGTACACACTCACACCCTCAAATCATGGAACTCGGGTCTCCAAGTGGGAAACATCTGAGGCCATATCGTCTGACCTTGGGAGGTCGGAAGTCGAATATGCACGTGCAAGTACAGTTTACATGCCTGTCACTACTCTCGATCTCCCTACAATCCACCCCATTCATTACTGTTACTACATGGCCACTCGAACCATTCTAGTGACTAGTACTGTTATTTGAAGATAACTCTGGGTAGTGTAGCTAGTTTCACTAGCGCTTTCTTAATTGGTGAGACCAAGTATTATGCTCACTATTTCATCTCCTCTCACGGCAGCGGACCGCTCGCGAGACTGGCACCGAAGTCTCATCGAGCCACCACCTAACCATCCACGCTATATCTATACTTGCCGTACTATGTTATACTCTCTACTGTACTATTAAATTTTATTCTACTCTCTATTATGTAATGTTTACCTTTTTTCTTATTCTCTTTATTCCCTCTCTCTCTTTTCTCTTCTCTTCTCTCTCTCTGTCTCTTCTCTCTATTCTCTCTCTATTCTCTCTCTATCAATATTTCTCGCGAAATATTCTACTACAGCACAATGATTCACATCCCCACCCTCGTCAACCAGTTCATATCTGCTGTGGGAACAGATCCAGACCTGGCCACCGGCCACGCTCGCCAGCTCGCCGATCTCCTTGCTTCCCACAAACTTTCCCTCCTCGAATTCATCCAGTATCTCGGCCCGTCGCTCACCTCAGAAAACGACTTGATCAGAGCAAAGGCACTTGACTGCTTGAGTTCCACTCTTTCCCACGTCAACATCTCACTTTTATCTAAGCAGGACATCTCAGTATTGTCTCAATTCTTGCTAGGCAAGCTAGATGACAAGACTTGCTTGCAATATGTCTTGGAAGGAATCGCTCGCTTGATCGGCTTCTCTAACTTCGTCGCTACGGCGCACCTCGAACCGGTGCTTTTGGGACTTTTGCACCACTACGACCCCAAAAAGAACTTGGCCAAGGTTAGATACCAAGCCTTCAATGTGTTGGTGGCCGCAAACTCAAAATTTGCCGCCCATTTACAGGCTTCTGATTGCGATCTATTTGTCAAGACATTTATTCATTTGGCCTCGGGCGAAAAAGATCCTCGTAATCTTTTGGTGCTGTTTGATCTTAATAATAGTATAAACACCCACTTTGACTATGATGTCGACTCCAATGAACTTCATGCCACTTTTATCAATGACTTGTTCGACGTTTGTTTCTGCTACTTCCCTATTTCATTCACGCCTCCACCAAACGATCCTTACAAAATCACTGCTGAGCAACTTAAAGTAGCCTTGAGAGCGTGCATTGCGTCCCAATCTCTATTTTGTAAAGACCTGTTTGCCAGTCTTATTGAAAAGTTGACCTCAACTAATCCACTTATCAGAAACGACGTTCTCAAAACTTTGGCTGCTTGTATTGATAATTACTCTCAAGACACTATTGATCAGTATTGGCTGGTGGTTTGGAACGCCGTAAAGTTTGAAATTCTTCACAACGATGTTTCCCAATTCACCTATTCCATCATTCCTCCAAACTATGATACTACCATGGACGACACAGACGAGTCAAAGTCTTTGATTTTGACCTTGGTCATTATCCAAAAACTCGCTGCGAAGCTTTCTCATACTCAACATGACCTTTTTTTGCAAACAGTCACCCTGGAATTAAAGCCCTACTTGGTCAAAGCCGGTGAAAAGTCGAAGCAATCTGTACTTATTTTGGCTGACATTGCCAGCTTAGACATCAGTGCTTTTAACACAGTAGTAGCATTTTTGTTTGACCACGAAATCTGGGGTAAATACCTCAATCCAAATCATACTCCAAAAGACTCAAAAGTCTCAAAAGTCTCACCCAAAGACAAAGACATAATTCATGAAAAACACATTCATGGTGAAAATTGTCTGCATTCTGAGGTGGAAATCGACGACTCGGATGTTTTAACCACGGCTAAACAGAGAGATCTTATAGACAACTTTGGCTTGGTCTTTATTGCCTACCAAGACCTCAGGGCCGTATTGGCTCAAAAGTCTACTTCCCAGTACCTAGAACACTTCACTACCTCTAACGAATTGACCATGTACAAAGACCACCTATTGATCTTTATGGGTCAATTACTCATGACGTCGTCCAGCCTTGAAAAGACCTTGAAGTGTAAAGCAATTCACCAGTTGGTCGCTCTTATTCAGATCCCTAACTTCTTGAACGATAACGAAATCAACTTGATTTTGGGCTATTTCAATGATATACTCGCTGCCACAATAGCTTCAGGCACTAGTAACTGGGAAAAAGACTTGGTTGTAGGTGAAATCATTGCTGGGCTGAACAAAGTGGCCGAATCTCATCAGGATCTTGTCATTGAGACTGTTCTTTCCAGCTTGTTAATTCAGTTAGACTCCTTCCATGCTGCTTCGAATATTGATCTGTTCTCGAAAACCTTGTCTTTAATTGGAAAACTCTGCATCAACAGCCTGATTCTCGAGGTCTTGTCGATCCGTCTTTCCAATAAACTTGACTCTAGAACATCTCCTCAAGTTTTTCACTTGGTAGTAGAGCTCTTTATTGACTTGATCAATAGTGTTCAAAGCAAAAATCAGTTCTTGATGAACTCATGGTACAAGACGTTTGTGCCCAGAGTACTCACCACCTTCTCGTCTTTGCTGTCCAAAGACATCTCGTTGATTGAAAGAATTGGTGATCTTGTAGGAATTATTGTTAGATTTATCGACAAATCCAAGCACCAAGATATCTTGAAAGACTTCATTAATGCCTTTGTCGAAGCAGCCAACCCCCAATTGATCAATGTCTCCGCAAGTGTGTTTGAGTCTCCCGACAATTACATCTCTATTTTCAACAAAATCCTTGCAAATGTCGATAAAAGCGTGAGTTTTCCGGGCACCGACAAAGTCCAAGCCAAGATCGTGACTCTTGTGTACCAGCTCAAATCAGACGAGTTTTTGAGGATCCAGTACTTGCAAACCCTTGCCTTACTTGTCAACAAATTCCACGGCTCTTACGCATTGGAGGAGTACTATTCCAGGTTTATTGAGTCGAATGACTTGGTTGCGTTTGAAATACTTATTTGGCTTATTAAAGCCTTGCTCTTGAGAACTGACCGTGCTGGTGTAGAGAACGTTGAAAAGTTGGTGGCTCTTTTAAATGGCACCACCGATTTAGCTGTCAAGCAAGTCATTGCCCGCTCCCTAACTATCTTGTTTGTCGACTTGAACATCTTTGATAACGGCCATACAACCCCGTCGGTCAATACCAAAAAGTTGATATCAAAGGTATCGAACTTGAACGTCAAGCTTCTTTACAAGCAGCAGATCTTTGAGCTCATTTTGCCTCGGTTGATTGAAAACTGCCAAGGCACCAACCACCCTGAAATCTCTCTCAATGCTTTGTCATTGGTAATCCTGAACATTTCCAAGAAAATTTTGGTGATTCATTTGCCTGAGATCTTGCCTCTTGTCTTGAAAGGTATCAACGTGACAAACTCAAGTATCATTGTAGGATCTTCGTTGTCTACGCTCAAAATCATATTGGACGAAAACCACTTGATTCTCGAGCCATATGTTTCCTCCTTGATTCCGAGCCTTTTGAACCTTGCAACCAGAAAGATCAAGGTTGGCGCAGAAAGAATCAACAACGAAGAGATTCGGGCGTTGAGCTTGCAAAATCTCATCGAAATCTTTTCCAAGTTCTCTGGCTTGAAGAAGTATAAATCCTCTACGTTGATTGGGTTGAAGGTTGCCTTGGATGATAAAAAGAGAAACGTCAGAAAGTTGTGCTGTGACTTGAGACAAATCTTGTACGAACTTAACTAACCTTAGAAAATCATTTTTTTTGGGTGCAAATAATCGAAAGTTAGACATTTTAGTACAGAATAATTAAGTCTATAAATTGTAGATTTATCTTCATATGAAAAGATCACTCAAGAAACCTTTGATTAGAAACTTTTTTTAGGTGCAAATAATAGAATTATACATTTTAGTCAAAATTTATTGAAGGGTGTCCATAAAATCATATTCAAATCAATTGATTGGCAACTTGACAATAATCAAGCTCAACCAAAACACTAATCCAAAAATTCTCAAAATTCATCTTACTATCAATTTTGCAAATAACATTTGGAACAATTTAATTATGTTGAAATAAATAGAATTTATACATTTATTGCCAAAACCGATTAATGAATTTCATAAACTGTATAAAATCTAGGTTTATTGAATGGAACTTGACAAATCTTGTACGAGCTTAATTAGGTACTACTTCAATAAGTCAAATAAATTCACAGAATAATTTACTGAAACAATAAATTTTTTTTGGGTGCAAATAATAGAAATTATACATTTTTAATGGTTGAACATGTAATGTATTATTTGTCGTTAGTTATACTCTATATACATTTATTCAGAATCAGACTCGTTGTAATCTACCGGAGCCAAACCTGGAGTCAAACCTGGATACGAAATCAATCCCTTCTTCACCTTACTATCAAAGTCCTGGAACTTGTTATGCTTGCTTGCGTCGTTGATGATCTTGCCTCTGATTCTCTTCTTTTCTTGCTTTGCTATCATACTGTTGGTCAAAAGCGAGCTTCTCAACTCGTCCAATTCCCTCAGAATATTCTCGTCATCTATATTTGAAAGGTTTTGGATCTGGTTGATATTCTTCTTACGTAATTTGGCCAAGTACTTGAGTTCTTCGGGCAGATGATCTTTGTGATTCTTTATGATATTGTACTTGATCATTCTGTTGAACTTGGTTTCTTTTTCCAACTGCTTCTTGATCTTGTTATTCTTTGATGCTTTTTTCTTGGTTTTCGGTATAGGTTGGTTGAATTGGTTGGAGAGTAGTTGTGTGGATGACTGGTGCTTTTCGGTGGTGTTTGAGGGGATTTTTGAGTCAGGCAAAACGCTGGCAAAGAGCTTGGCCACCGTCGATTCAGCCTGCTTCTGAGAAGTACTAGAATTGAAAGCCATTTGAGTTTAGAGGTCTAGTGTATGAAGCAGCTCAGCTCAGATGAGATGCCTAAATTTTCAGAAAAGCACGTGAGCCCTGTGCCATCTTGCACGTGCCGCAGAGCGTGACCCGGTCTTCTCGTGTGAGTGCAGGTGTAAGTGCAGGAGTGACATGTGCGGCCGGCTTATTTGCACATGCAAAGATGGGTGGGGAGAGTGACGATAAGAGCACAGGCAAGCAACCGAGCCATTTAGGACAGAAAGTAGAAGTCCAGTAAATAGAAGTCACAGCGACATACCATCGACCGAGTTCACGGAACTCCTCCGTCGTCAACTACTCTACTTAACTCTTTACTTTTACTCAACTCTTAACCCAACTCTGGCTCTTACTCTTGGCTCTTACTCTCAACTCTACTCTCAACTCTACTCTCTACTCTACTCTCTACTCACTTAAATTTTAGGAAAAGTATGGGGTCGTGCATCTCCAATAGAGGCGCACTACAGCCTCATCATAATTGGATAGTAATGGGGAGATTGCCAATTGGACCATCACATGTTGACCGTCATTATGACCGTGACATCGACCAAGACGTCCCGTGGATGCACTCGATGTTGTCGGCTTTCTCTCCCTATATAGATGGTGGGGTCCAAACGTCTCCGTATTTTGCGCGAAAAGCATGTCACATTTGTGCCTGGCCCCTCCGCAGTGCTCGTTCCACCTCGGTTCACTCTGCGCAGGCACCTAATCATTCTCGCAGCAATAGTTCACAGGCGTATCCCCGTTTTCTACATCGACTCACGTGCGTTTTTCTATTTACCTGCTACCCCATATCTCAACTGGGTTGTGAAACTTTACTATATAAGAGGTGAGTTCCCCACGCAATAATAATTTTGTCTAATAATCAAGTGAGTTAATCATTACAACACTTTTCATCAATTTAAAATAAACCACAATGTCTTTAGCCGCCGACGGATTTAACGCTTCCCCATTATTCGATGAATTGAAAACCGGTTTAGCCGACCAAAAGAACAGACAAAAGGCCGTCTCTGGAGTCAAGGCCGTCATTGTCATCACCTTGAAGAACAAAGAAGGTAAGCAACAATCTTGGGTTTTGGACCTCAAGAAGGAAGGTACCGTGGCCAAGATTGACGGTGCTCTCCCAAAGAGTGACGTTCAATTGATCTTGAAGGATGCTGATTTCGTCAAGTTGGCCAGCGGTAAGGCCAACGGTCAAAAGTTGTTCATGAACGGTGCCTTGAAGGTCAAGGGTAACATGATGAAGGCCACTGCAATTGAATCTGTTTTCAAGTCCATTGGCCCAGCTCCAAAGTTATAAGTTCAAAGTAAGCCTAAAGTAAAGTTATAAGCCTGCAAAGTCTATATACGTGTAGTCACGCTCTTGACGGGTGTGCGCAGTAAATAAGCTATTATGAATGAGCTCAAAATGTGAAAGAGTGTAGAGTGAAATGAATGTAGAATTCAACGTAGAAAACCTTTTCCGGTACACAGAGACTAATATAAGAATCAAATCTCATAATTAGCACTGCGTATGAATCCATCATATCAATAGGACTTCAGCCATCATTAGCCTTTAGCCGACTGTCTCTTAGTTATTCCCCTCGTCACGTGCGGGCTGAACAATTAAATCTCAACAAACATACAGCTAATCTTGATCCTCCACCACGATGAGTCCGACTACAGTATCCGACGTACAAACAGGCGAGTCTGATACGCTCGGGATGTTCTTTGATCCCGAGTTCGATCCGAAAATGTATGTGGACTCGATCTTTCAGTTGGCCAGAACAAAGTCAAATTTAGGCAATTTGGGAACTTCATCCAAAGGTTTGAGCGATCTTTCAAACCAGATTTCCGGCCTCATAGCACACCTCGACTACTATACCAACGAGCTTTCCAGGAATTTGGAGGACAAGGTCGAAGTCTTGAATACCAACTCAAATCTCATAGGGGAAAACGATATTGAGCGCGGCACGACCAGGCTCCAGTACTACGTCAATGTGTTGAGCAATTCCATAGTGTCGTTACAAGGTGAATTGGCGAGCGTGGACGCTCAGCTTGATTCTGGTAAGCAACAGCCGGACTCCGCGGTGCAGGACTTGGTGCTGTTGAAGCGGGTCAAGGCCAACTTGGTGCTGGTTCTCGATGTATATGCCGTGGTTGCAGAGGTGTTATCACGTGCACAGGAACGTGATACCAATACGAGCTTGACTCCCGAGGAGTTCCAGGCACGTCTAAATGAGTTTGTGGGCAAGTTGGAAACGTCTAGTGCTATAGTTCAAAAAGTTGATCAATTAATCGAAATAGGCAATTTGTTTACCAATATGAGCAAATTCGGGCCAATCTACAGACAGTTCCTCTCCAGACTTGCGACAGAACGTGATAATTTAAGGAAAAACTAGTTTATAGAACTGAATATTTATTAGTACAAGGGTAATTTAATTAAGTAAAGAGAAATGCGATGATTGGTGTGCAACTAGTGTAGTATGAGTGTTTTTCTTATTTACTTTGCTTTGAGTTCAACTTCCTCGGGCTCTATTTTGTCTTTTGGTTCTTGTTCATGAATTTCCTCTTCTTCGTCAGTCTTCTTCTTTTTCAAAAAGTTAAAGCCAACGTAGTAGATGAAAAAGTTGAATGCACGGGTAGGGAAGATTTTTACGACCCAGTGGTTTGGTATAATTCTGATGATGACACCTACAGGAATACTGATGAATCCACAGATAATGGCAGTGGCCCATTGGCCAGGGGTTTGTCTGACGATACTGAAAGCAGCACCTCCAACAAACATGATAAGTACCTGGCACCCAGCAATGATTAATGCAATAGTAATAAAGTACCAATTTCTGAATAAATGTTGAGAAAAGTCCAAGTTTTCACGAGTAATACGGCCTCTGACGGTGCTGATTTCATCGGCTTCGTCCAATTTTCTTGTAACCACCAATTTCCAGAACTGCAACCATACAAAAGCATTGAAAGTAAGGGCATTCATCTGCTTACTTTGATGATGATTCATGTTACCTCCAAAGAAAATCTTGCCTCCTGCAAAATGCAATACAAACGTAACAACCAATTGGGTTATAGACTGTCCCAAAATCATTTTCCACATGGCTACGGAAATTAATGGACTATTTCTTCCCAAGGGTCTCCTGTTCAAAAATGAATCGTCAGGTTTATCAGTAGCCAAAGCCAAAGCTGCCAAAGTGTCCATGATCAAATTGACCCATAATAATTGAACGGCTGTAAGAACAGACTTGTTGTCTGAAGCTGCAACAGCAGAGACGAATGTAAGCAAACAGGCGGTGATATTGACGGTGAGCTGGAATTGGATGAATTTTTTGATGGATATTTGCACTGTTCTACCCCATTTTATAGCTTGAACAATATCATTGAAGTCGTCGGTCATCAATATGATATCAGAAGCTTCTCTGGCCACTTCCGTGCCAGAAATACCCATAGAAAATCCTACATCGGCCAACTTTAATGCTGGAGCATCGTTGGTACCATCTCCAGTCACAGCCACCACTTCACCTGATTTTTTGAGCGTATCCACGAGCTTACGTTTATCTTCAGGCGAGGATCTGGCAAGCACTTTGAGGCCCGGTGCAATGCGTTTACGTTCGGCTGGTGACAATTTACGGAATTCTGGGCCTTCCATGAATGCATATTCGTTGGACAAATCGTCAGGGGTAAGAATATAACAGCTTCTAGAAATAGCTTTGGCTGTAATAAGATTGTCTCCTGTAACCATACGAACAGACACACCGGCCTTTTTACACTTGAGTACGGCTTCGGGAACACCTTCTTTGAGTGGATCTTGAATACCGACAATACAATCAAGCGTCAGAGGTCTGCTTTCTGCTACTGTTTCATCTTCACCAGGGTGACCAACACCACGAATAGAGTATGGACCTGGTGTTTTTGCAGAAAGGTTGATTAATAAATCTGGATCTGCCTCATGGGGTTTTTTTTCATTGACCAATTCCTTAGGAGGCCAGCTATCTAAGCCCACAAAGTCGCGATGGCCCAAAGCAATGGCTCTTAAAGCATCATTGGCATATTCATCTATATGTGACAAGCACAAGTCTCTGACTTTTCTAGTCATTTTCACAGATTGACCGTTTGAATCAAACAGATAACCGCAATTTTTGAAGATGATTTCAGCAGCTCCTTTGAAGTAAAAACGGTACCCATTTTCGATTTTCATGATGATTCCAGACCATTTTCTGGAACTTTCGAACGGTATTACCTGCAAGATTTCCTTGGAATTGTCGTGACGGGTTTGTTCAAGAGATTTGGATCCAAACAATCTGAAGAGTCCATTTGCAAGGATTAAAAGGGCTGACTCGGTTTTGTTTCCTACGTACGGTTCGGTCACAATGCCCAACTTGATCTCGTCCTGGGTTTTTTCTGTATCGGTGAACAATTGCCTTAAAAAGCTCACCTTTTTTGGCTTTTCTTTGGCCTGTAAAGCCTTTGTTTCGTCGTACTCTGTATTTTCAAAAGCAGTGGAGTTTAGGGAGATGTTGGTGCAGATAAAAACCTTGAGTTTGGCATCGATTTTGGCCAAAATGGAGGACGATTTAGTACCGTTTGCACCGGCGGTGTCATTAAACATCAATGGCAGTATGACTTCTCCCGCTTCATTGGTCGCTACATCTTCGTCAATCAGTTCAGAATCTGGGGTATCATAGGTGAGGCCAAAGAATCCCTTGACGACTCTCATTCTGTTTTCAGTCAAAGTACCGGTTTTATCAGAACAGATAGTGGTTGCTCCACCCATGGTTTCACAGGCTTTGAGAACTCTGACCAAGTTACCGTTTTGGGCCATTCTGGTGGTTGCAAATGCCAATGCTAGAGTCACCGCAAGAGGCAATCCTTCAGGTACTGCCACCACTACAATAGTGATAGCAGTAATAAGAATATCCATAAACAGTTTTCCTTTTTCAGCCGAGTTGAGTTTGTAGTACCTTCCTGAAGGTGAAATATTCACCCCAAAACGAATAAGAAGAATGACAAATAACACCACAGCAGCAAGAAAACCATACTTACTAATTCCTTCGGCCAAACCATCCAACCGCTCTTGTAACGGAGTGACCTCAGAATCCGTATCAAGACTCAACATTGTTCTGCCATGTATAGAATTGCTTCCTACGGCAGTAATAACAGCATTTCCCAAACCCTCCAAAACCCGAGAGCCAGAAATGAGGTACGGGTCTTTGAACTTGGTCTTGGGAGAGCCCAAATCTTCATCTGTAGGAAACTGCAGCTCAAAAAACTCAAGGGCCTTTTCGCCAGGTACTTTTCTGATGGTGTCTGATTCCCCAGTCAAGGCAGATTCGTCACATTCAATATCTCCTTGGAACAAAACGGCATCTGCTGGTATCACATCACCGGTCTGGAGATTTATTACGTCTCCCACCAATAAATCATATATACTGACCATTTTCTGCTGTCCTCCTCTGATTACTATTATATCTCTATCGGCCTTTTTGGCATTGAGGCGCGCAAACTGGCGCTCTTTCTGGTAGTCGTTTGCGGCTCCTACCACCACCACAATGAAAACAGCGATCAAAATAGCCACACCTTCCACCCAGTCCACTTTAGGTAATGCTACATGCTCTTCGTCGTAGTAAGTTTCTGTGCCAAACGTCTCATATAGTCCCAAAGCTAACGAGACTAATGCTGCCACAGACAACAAAATCAAAACCTTGTCTTTCATGAGCTCAAAACACAAGCGAAAAAAAGATTTCTGCGCCTTGAGTGGCAATTTGTTGACACCAAACGCATCTTGTCTTGCGTTCAAGTTGGTGTGATCCGAGTCATCCAAGCCCTGCTCTACATTGACCTGAAGAAGTTGTTGTAATCGACCTAGACCTCCCAAGTCGTGTAGTTTGTGTAGTGACTTTGGATCGTGTAATGACGTGAGTGTTTCGGGCGTGATGGAAAAAGGCGATTTGCGGCGCGATGTGGACGCGGTGAGCGCAGTGAATGTCAGGCGGATTACGGTGCTTGCGGCGGGAGGAGGAGCGTGGTGGTCGAGATCGGCTCCGTCTGTTTGTGGTGGTTGTTCTTCTGTCAATGGGGTGGCAGAATTGATGCTGGCGGCGTCGTTTCCCCCATCATTAACTGTAAGGTGTGTCATACAGAAAGAAGTTATGCTATGGTATCACACAAGCATGTACTTATTGAATGCTAGAATCGTCTAGATGTGTTCGTAATTCAAATCGAAAAATGCTGGTGTGTTGAAATGTATGCTAATATCCTTTATGACAATTCCAGATATGTAGGCTCTGCGGATTTCAAACTATTTGTAGTCCAGCAAGCTGAGCAGGCCGTGCGTATTTTCAAATTACAATTTCGAGCCGTTTGGCAGCCAGGTGGGCTGTGGAAAAAATTAGATCAGGGAATAGAGAAGGAGTGAAAGAGGATAAGGCCGGAGTCACTGATTGGTGCCGGAATTGCAGCTCATTACGACGGTTGGCCTGACTTAGGAGTTTGTCTTGGTGCCTCAAGCCTCACTTTTGCAATGCAAACGAGGCTGTGCTGGTGCGTGCAGGATGGGCGCACTAGATATGAAGATAACCAATATATTAGTGTAACGTGAGATGCCTACATTTAATCTATCTCTGCATACATGTCTATACATTTGACATAACCGATATTTCCACACCTATGGCAAATGCTCACGATAAGCCCAACGGTTAGGCAAGTGCGAAGATCATCGCAGTCAGGTACCGGGGATACGTGAGTAGGATAATGTTCTGGGCAGTACAGAGTCCGCTTGGCAGTGAAGTGAAATTCGTCTAAAGACCAAGAATTATCAACAATATGAGACAATATTTTTTTTATCTTATTTGGCACGAGCAAAACTACTCCAATTAGCCATAATTTGGTCTGTAACCTATAAAACTCTTTTGAGCTCCTTGTGCCGCGTCATGTGCGAAACATGCCAAGCATTTCTGTTAGGCTGCAAATTCCTTCGAGGCGGAGCTCGCGATGCAAATTGCTTGGAAACAGCGAAGGCCATTTTATTTGAAATGTCAGCTGCGCCCATGGGATGCGCCCGGGACTGGCATCAGCTTCTCCGCGGCAGCGCCCGGTTCGATCAATGCAAATACGGTCACGCTACCAGGCACGTGGACCAACACGTGCTTGGTCGCGTGCCTGGTTATCCATGAACATCCTAGCCTCGCCCCATTGGCTACCTCTCTGAGAAGGTGTATCTCAAGCGCCTCTCTTTACAGATACCTCTCTATAGGTACTTCCCTTTTTAGAACCTCTCTCTGTAGCACCTCTCTCTATAGCACCTCTCTCTATGCACCCCTCTGATTCAGATGTCTATACTCCTTGCAATACTACTACTACTGTTCTACATACGTGAGTTTGAATGGCTACTCTGAACCAGTCGGAAAAGCTTTATTACCAATTACCTAGTCAATTTCAGGGTCTACTTGTGAATTTGTAGGTGCTCTATTACACTTCTTGACACAATTTGTGGGGAAGCAACTACTGCTTGGATCGCAACGGTTATTCAACACATCTTACGAATTTATCGACTAGATGGAGAAGATCACTTACAATAGCATCTCAATACCAGCTTGACACGTCATGTGGGGAAACAATTTCTTGGTTATTGCCTACTATAGTTATTTTCCAATAACATTGTAAATCTGTACCTCGGGATTGCGCGCCGGTAATTTGGCGGGGTTATTTCGCTGACTCTATTTTAGGTGTGGCACGATAATATTTTCATGGAGTGCCGTTGATTCGTTTACTTTTGCCAAGTAGCGTCACACCTGTGGATCGGAATTATGCCATACATGGCGCGATGATTTAGCGAATGCGGAAAAGTAACAAAGTAATTTGTTTATCCGGTACAAATTACGAGCGATAAGTTATGAGACCACCACATACCGAGAAGATAGATCATCGGTAGATGATAAAGAAATGCAGGACCTCATTTTTAATCTGGTGGTTTATTTTCTAGCCGTTCTCTGATACTCCCCTTCTCCCCCAATACAGCTTTTATCATGATCCAGCTGATGAGACGGCTCCGTATAATAGGCCAGATTGGGAGCCCCGGAGCTGATAATAGCCATTCGTATTTTATCGGGCCGCCCCAGACTCTTAAAACGGCAAATTAATTTTCGGGCTCCGAATTCCCAACGCACAAATTATGAGCTCCAAGAGAAGTTCACCCGAAGAGTAGGGGGAGAATAATAATAGCGCAACTGGGAACTGACACCAAATGGACTATACTGGACTATACTGGTGGTGTTGGTAAATGTTCATCAAGCAAGCAATCTGTTTGGGGTAGATAACCCTGAGCAAACAATAAAGTGATCTCAGATCTCATTTCTTCGGCTACCGATAATCGTATCAAGCACAATAACCATGCACGGCAATAACCAGCGGGCGCATCCCATGCACAAAAGCGATTTGTTCACTGTCGCGAACAACGAAGATATACCCCGAAGTGTGACAGTTAGCGAGATAAGGAGCCAGCTGGGCATGGCACAAAGGTGTTTTTGAGCTTATCAAAAACCTTTTTTGGCCGCCGTGGCTTAAGTTAATATGCAAAGCGAAGACGCACAAACTGAGATTGGCAGAAAGCCATAGGCTTAGGAGGCTATTATCTAATTTTAAATAAAAAATAAAAAATAAAGTCAACTCAGTTTCATCGGCGATAAGATATATAAATGGAAAAGTTTTTGTCAACTTTCAATTTTGGACCTCAAGAACTTTTAACTCTTGATACTTTTGAATAACACCTTTTACCTTTGTCATCGTTGTGGTAAATAGGGTGTATTTGATAGAAAGCAAAAGATAGAGTTAAGATGGAGAAGATGAAGGGTTTTTTCTCGAGCTCCAAGGTTGAGTCCTTGGACGCCAGCGAGTCGTTGGACCACGAAAAATCGGCCATCATTCCAGTGCTTTCAGTTGTCAAATCCCAAGAGTTTGACCCAGTTACTTCCAATTTGCAAGAACAAATAAACGATGACGACTACGCTCATATTGTTATTGAAGATGACTCGCCATACGCTGAAGTGAGAGCTTCGGTTCCATCAAGCGACGACTTTGAATTACCTCAAAGTACCATTAGAGCTTGGGTTTTGGGTATGATTTTGACCACCCTTGGTTGTGGTATGAATCTTTTATTTTCATTCCACTCGCCTTCTTTCAGTATCACCACCTATGTGACATCTATTTTGGCGTGGCCTTTGGGTAGAGCTTGGGAATGGTGGATGCCAAACGTCTCCATTTTCGGTCTCCAATTAAACCCAGGTCGTTTCAACATCAAAGAACATGCTATTATCACCATTATGGCCAATGTTTCATTTTCTGGTGGTGCGGCTTATGCCACTGATATCTTTTTGGCTCAAAACAGATTTTATGGTTCTGACTTTGGTTGGGGATTTGAAATCGTCTCCATCTGGGCTACTCAGTGTATTGGGTTTGCCTTGGGTGGTATTGCCAGAAAGGTTTTGGTTTACCCAGCTTCTGCTATCTGGCCTGCCAACTTGGTCACAACTACTTTTTTGACCAATATGCATATTAACGAGAATCACCCTGCTAATGGCTGGAAGATCTCTCGTCTTTATTTCTTTGCCATCGTTTTTGTTGGCTCTTTTGTTTACTACTGGTTCCCAGGTTACATGTTTGCTGCTTTATCCAACTTTTCCTGGATCACCTGGATCAAGCCAAACAGTCCTACCATTAACCAAATTTTCGGTTCTTCCACCGGTTTGGGTATGTTCCCTAACTCCATTGCTTTAGACTGGAACCAGATCGCCGGTTACATTGGTTCTCCATTAATTCCTCCTGCAGGAACCATTGCCACGATTTTTGCCTCTGTGGTTGCAATCTTCTGGGTCGTCACTCCAGCACTTTACTACACCAACACTTGGTATTCTCAGTACTTGCCTATTTCCTCCAGTGGCTCTTTTGACAACACCGGTAATGGGTACAATGTCTCAAAGATCATCAACACGGAGACCTTGACTTTCAACAAAGAAGCCTATGAAGCCTACTCGCCTCTTTTCTTATCCACCACTTTCGCTATTTCCTACGGTTTGTCGTTTGCTTCTATCTTGGCCACTGTCGTACACACCGCTTTATTCCATGGTCCAGAGATCATCACTCAAATTAAACAAAAGGAAAAGCCTGATGTGCACATGAGATTGATGAAAAGATATAAGGAAGTGCCAGACTGGTGGTTTTTTATTGTTTTCCTTGTCTTTTTCGCCTTGTCGATTGTCACCGTTAGAGCATGGAACACCGAAATGCCAGTTTGGGCTTTAATTGTTGCCTTGTTGATTGCCATTTTCTTCTTGTTACCAGTCGGTATTATCTATGCCAGAACCAATATTGCTGTTGGTTTGAATGTCGTCACCGAATTCATTGTTGGATACATGTTACCTGGTAAGCCACTCGCCATGATGTTCTTCAAAACTTTCGGTTACATCACCAACAACCAAGCCGTCACTTTTGCACAAGACATGAAATTGGGTCACTATATGAAGATTGCACCCAGAGTGTTGTTTTCGGCCCAATTGATTGCCACTGTTTGGGGTTCTTTGGTTCAGGTCGCTGTGTTAAGATGGGCTTATGGTTCTATCGACGGCCTTTGTACTCCACACCAAAAGAATGGTTACACTTGTCCTAACGGTAAGGTTTTCTTCACAGCTTCGATCATCTGGGGTGTCATTGGACCTCAAAGACAATTTTCCCACGGTCAAATCTACTACGGATTATTGTTCTTCTTCGTAATTGGAGCCGTTCTTCCAGTCATCTCGTGGTTGATTTTGAAAAAATGGCCAAACTCGCCTATCAGATGGTTGAACTGGCCTGTTTTCTTCAGTGGTACTGGTTACATTCCTCCAGCCACTCCTTACACATACACTTCCTACTGTATTGTAGGATTGTTTTTCGGATGGTTTATCAAGAGAAGATGGTTCCATTGGTGGACCAAGTACAACTATTCCTTGTCTGCTGGTTTGGATATCGGTTTGGCATGGTCTTTGTTGTTTATTTTCTTGTGTTTGAACTTAACAAACACCACTTTCCCATCATGGTGGGGAAACAATGTTGTGGCTGGTACTATGGATACCCAAGGTACCGCCGTCAGAAAAACATTGGCAAAAGGCGAAACTTTCGGTCCTTCAAAATGGTAATACCTCTAGTTCGTACGTGACTATCTAATGCTAGTAACTTCTCTTGTAGATCTATGATAATCGAGGCCGCATTTGGCTCATGTATACATGCTTTAATTCACCTAAAACTTATTTTAAAATAGCCGATATGCCTCAAATCATTATTAATGTTAATGAGTTGATATAGACGGTATATTCGCTAGCATGTTTCCATATAAGTGCTAGGATCTCAGCAGTAAAAAATTGTATATAGACTGTACACATTAATTGATAGTTAATGTTTTACAACAGACTGAATTTATATGCTGTAAATTACAAAAGACCTCAAGCCAAGAATTTGCAAATATTTTGAGCGGTTTAAATAATCTGAGCGTTTTTTTAAATCTGAGCGATTAATGCAGCTAACACGTTGCACAGAATAATGTGCCTGTGTAGTTACCAATAGGCTTCAATACGTGGACTCAATCATTGAGCAGTATTGTAGGTGGCAAAATAAGCTATTATTGAAATCACAACCGTGAAATTTTCGGGTGTTACGTACTTCGAAGAATCGGGTTGGTATTGGAGGCTACAATTCTAGCTCTATTCCGCATTCTTGTTTTCCGTATCTTCATCTACATGGCAATACAATAGAGGCTATTTTGTCTCAACTATGTTCAAAAAGTCGGCGGAGGCGCATCTGATTTTTTGCAACCGAAATGCCGCATCCCACAATTTGAAGATCGAATCGACAGCTCTACAGATAGCTGCGGAATAGACCTCATTACTATGGGGTACTGCTATAAACATCGGGAATGTTCGGTACCGATAGAGTGCAAGTTCCGATCTATATACAGACGGTACTTGGATCGCTAGAATGTTACTTAAGGGTTTTCCTATACATCATATTTTTTCAAAATATCTTTTAACGACGATTCGTCTCCAGCAATGAGATTTTGGTCCCAGTCCACCACCAAAGGGGCTCTGAATATATATTCAGGGTCTTTTCCCGTGTCTTTTTCGGAGGCGTTCTCCGCATTTGCAACGCTCCTGCGAAAAACTTCGGAAATAAGGCTGTACTCGCCTGAGGTAAATACCTTGTTGGGTCCTGCTTTTTTAGCGATACTGGGGGGCAGATCGCTCAAAAAGGGGTAGCATTTATTCAATGTCTTTTTGCAAGCGTCATTTTGTAAGCAATTGGCGTGGATCAATTGGTATTGGTCAAAAGTAGGCAACTGATTTGGGGCCAAGTCAATTCTAAACTTGTCGTCCAGTTTATCTTGAGCAGATTCCAAAATTTCATAGAGCCTGACCGAAAGTGGTAGTTTGCTGTTATGAAAGATGCTGATAGTGGCTGGCGAGTGCTGTAATGTTCTGAAGAGCGACATTGAGTAGAAAGTGCAACAGACATTCCCATCTTGTTGGCGCTTTAATCGTAGCAAGTAAGTTTCACGTGACCCACACAACTTAAGTAATTTCTTTTTGACTTTACTGCAGAGATTCGCCCTGCTGGCCAAACGGTTAAGGCATCCGCCTCCTAAGCGGAAGACTCCGGGTTCGAGTCCCGGGTAGGGTTTAAATGTTTGATTTTTGTTTTTTCAAACCATACCACTTTTAATCCACATCAAACACCCCTTTTATTCAGTGTCATTGTCAGATGGTATTATATTTGTAGAAATGCCGTCAGATCATGATACGTCTGAACATCTGCTCAACCCTGAGTACAGCAGGCCTGCTCATCCCCCCACCATTCCGTGTACAAAACTCCACAACTTCAGATACTGGGGTTACTCGATTCTATTTGTAATCGCAGCAATCGTTTTGGTGCCTTATTTGATAGATCCCGACAGCTTGGAGAAGTTTTGTCTGCACTTTTATGTAGTGATGTTGACGCGATCTTTTTGCCAAGTGAAGCCGCGAGTATGTGCCGCATCACTCAACCCCAAGTTCCTCGAGCTTAACTCGCTTTTGGTCAAAGAGTTCGATAATGTGGAGATTATCTATGTACGGCACCGAACCATTGAGAAATGGGACAATTTCTGGATAGGATTGGTCAACTTCTTTATGCCCAAACGTCTTGTATTTTGGATGTTTAAGAAAATTTCACGGAGCAATATGGAAAGGGATTTCTTTTGGTCCAAATGTAATGAAACGCTACAGCTATTTCTTGCCGCCAGTAACTCGGCATTATCACATACGACAAAAGGAGTGGTGATATCGAGAATGTGGGTATTTTTCATCTTTGGGTTCTGTATTACTATAGTCGAGTCGTGGGCCAGGATTCTTGAACCGTTGGCCAAAATTTTTGAAGAAGCCAGTGTATTTTAAGGATAGTTCACTCACGGAAAGTGGGCCATCAGGACTATAAGAATATCACATAGTTTAAGAATATGTATTATCTTTGAAGTAGATAAAATTAACGAAATAAGCTATCTTTTATAAGGCTCGAGCTATACAATCACAACGATCAACGGACCTCACACCAAAACATCGCAGATATAATCAAGAGCTCTTCGCAGCTAATCTAATTATCGATGTTGCTTGGCTAGTAGCTATATCTGAAAGTATCTTGTGTTGTGTTCTCAAGTTTCACACAAAATCTACTGTTTTTGCACCCATGAAAAGATAAGGTGTTTTTCATGAGAGGATCAGAGTGATTGGCAATTTTGAATCCGTTCGTATCAGTATAATCGTAAGAAAACCATGTTTTTTATTACCTAGCTTCAAATTTGCTGAAGTTGCTGTGCTTCGAGCTATTCAGTAGCTTTCATCTTGAACTGAATTTATTTTAGTCTATAGTATATGTATTAGCATATTTTGAGTGAACAATATGATATACAACTTATCTTTAGAGTAAATGTTTGCTCTATTTTACTGCTATAGCTGTATTGACCTCCCTAGAGTGTATAGATCTCTTGTCAGTACAATAAATGAAATAATCGAACCTTTTTCTCACTTTCTATTATACTTCCTGAAATTCAATTTGCTTTTTTAGCCTACTAGTACTTTAATCTGGGCCACCGAGATACAACTCTTTAATGATACTGGAGTATTACCTCCGATACAGAACTTAATGATTTTATATACTTGTAGAAATGCTGGTGATTTTTGTTGGGGTTAAAATCCAAAGTCAAATGCACTCATATCTGGTTCTTCAAACATCGTGGGCGAAGGCTTCTCTTTGTGGGTATACTTTTCAGTCTCTTCACGATGGAATTCAATTTTTGGCTCGTTCCATTGGATCTTGGTACTGGTCGAACTACTATGAATAAACGTCCAGTTTCGGAGCAACAATATCGTCAAGTAGTCACAGCCCATCCTAGTGTATATCATGCACACTTTGTGAATAAAATCAGTTTCTTCAGTAGGACTAATATTCAAAGAACCTTTCAAGTAGTTGATCTTTTGGTTTCGAAGCTCATCGAACAAAATTATGAGTACGGGATCGTCCTTTAAGAAACTTTGACCCGATATCGAAGGACTGCTTTTGCAGATAAAATTTTGGTTACACTGCTCGGAAAATTTGTCCTTGTTTGCCTGCACCATTTCGATAGGCGTACGAATTAATGCTTGGATTGAGCACTCCTTCTGTCCTAGCTGCCAGAATATCCAGCTGACAGTCCACCTGTCTCCATTGGAAATTGCCTCTGGTAAGAGATACCTTTCTATTGTTGTAAGTAGACTATCATTTGACGTGGCACCTGAAACTTCCGTGTAGACCTTCGATACTGCCATGGCCAAGCTTGTATCTTTGACTTTGCTAGCCAATATGTTACAGCACTCATTGATGGAGCCACCTAACAAAAAGAAGGCCGCCGAGTCCAAGTACCGGTGTTTTCCCAACAAGACATATGCGTTCTTGTTTGCGGCAGATTTCCATCTCTGTTCGCTAAAATCGTTTCCCAAAAACTTGAGCATCTTTTGCTTGTCGGGGTGGCTGACGGTTTTCCAGAGCCCTATCAAGATTTGTTTCTTCTGCATTGCTAGATAAAACAATGCCACTCGTCCCGAAGGGTCTCTAGAATCGCTGAACTCGTTCCGTGCACCTGCTTCTATAATTTTTACAAGCCTAGGGTTTTCGATCCAGTAAACTATACCAGTCCGCTTTATGTGATCCCATTTCATACGGTGACCGTAATGGTCCTGAATGGTACTAAGAAGCATTTCCTTGTTGTCGCTGTGTAGTGCCCAATTAATGTCTCTCATACTCAATTTTGTCTGCTTGGTAGACATCTGGAAAAGCTTAAACCCGATGAAAAATCTCATCCCATTTGTATCCAACGACAACAAGTGTTTCTTAAGCTCCTTGGTGATGGTCACAATCGACAAAAGCGTACTTTGTTGGTGTCGAGTGAGCAAAGGCAAGGTGATTTTCATCAAGTGTTCCTCGAGCATTTCAGCCAATTGGGCTGAAAACTCGCCGAAGACATCCAACAAATGAGTATCAGACTCTTTGGTACGTTTGGTATGGCAATAAAGAACTTCAAAGCTCATATCCATGCCCAAATCCCACAGAATGTGAATCCCCTTCCGGATATTTTTTAATAAGCTCAACAAGATGTCTTGCACGAGCTCCACCTGGTTCATAAAAAGACACTGGATCAAGAACTGAGGGTGGTATACGGGCAAGGGCCCGTTGAGAATACTTACCAAGTGATTGATACTATATACAAGATCGTTAGTGGATTTGTTAATACCCTGGTAGCCGGCACCGTCATCAACGTGATTAATTCCCTGGGAGGTATAACCCGTCATTAATTGTCTACTGGTTGAGTCTATGCTAGACAGAGAGCCAAGTTTAACCCAGTTATTGTCGATAAAGAATTGGTTACCGCTTCCAATCACCAAATGGCCTCCACCTAGCCATATCAGATCACCGATTTCATGGTTGGTATAGTCAGAAACATCTATTTTCTTGAGGACTGCAAATGTCGGGATGCTATTGGTGTAATCGTATCTGAGTTGGGTGTAGAGAAGAACGAAACGGGCGAATCCCACAGAAAAGATGGAGTTGGCAGTATTTTGAGCCGTAAGAGATGTCCAGTCCAAGTCTCTGACGCCACCAAAAGACTGAGGATACGTTTCCTGGTACTCTAGCACACCTGATTTGATATCCCAGATAGTAAGATCAAGACCTGTTTGGTCAACTACAGCCACTTTGTTCAAGGAATCCGAGCCCTGGATTTTGGTGGCTTTGCTGATGTTGGTTTGGATGGTATAAGCCAGTTTCCACAGAAGTTTGGGCCCAAAAACTAGCGAATAAACCTCAAGAGTTCCATGTTCATCAATGACTGTAACGATATTTTTGTCCCTCTTTGTGATGGACGAGTCAATGAGAGAAATTTGGTGGATAATTGAGCCTAGCGGATCAATTTCCATGGGAATTAAATCGATACTTTCTAGCGTAAGTTTCCATGCCAATGCCAAGTCTTTGAACAAAGCCACCACATAATACTCTTTATTCATTTCGGTCAACAAAAATACGAGTGGTTCACTTTTGATCTGGAGTGGAAGACGTTTGATAAGTCTTGCTGGTTGGTCTTCGTGGTCACAGTCATATAACCCAATAAAACCACCTTTTTCCAAGGTAATGACCGAATAATGCCTACCCTGACCAAAATCACTTAGTACCACTGCATCCCAAATACCACCATCTTTTTGTTCATTTTCTACATTGATTTGAAACTTCTTGGTCACAGTCATGCGTTGGCGGCCATTTTCTTCAAGAGTTAATGGCTTCCAGATATAATTATGTGCGGCAAAGTTGGATACCGACAATAGCACGTCATTACTAGCCGATTTTATGAGTTTTCTTATAGATTTTGTGTGGCCCTGGAACTTGTCTACGAGCTTTGCAAAGGGCAGGGCATTAAAAAGCAGATCTGTGGTGAAGATATCACATCTGATGGTGCTTTTTACACGGTCATGTACAAGAATGGACAAGGTTTTGTTCTTTTCAAAGAATTTTATGCTGGGAATCAGTATCGGCTTCAAAAAGACTTCAAAATCAGGCAGGTTAACCTCAGTTTCTGCAACTGCCAGCGAAGCAGGGAACGCATGGATTCCAAAAGTCTTGATATCTCCCACAGAGTCTATTCTTATGCTATTGGGAGGATTGGCAGAAATGTTACTTACCAAGTATACGGCTAACTCACCACTTTTAGATACGGCTATAATGACATCCAGATCGCCACGGCCCAAATAGTGACTTTCTACAACAGCCATAGTGGCTAAACCGCTTTTAAACACCTTTGTAAGATCGTAGGTGGCCCATGAGCGGATATGAGAGTGGCCATTATACTCAAACGAAGCCCATACTCGAAGAACATTATCGCTAGCAAGGGTATATACGACCTGATTAAAGTCTTCTTCACTGATATAGCTACGGATGTTCTTGATATTGGCCATGGACCCGTCGATTTCAGCGGGTTTGGAGTTTTGGGTCTGGTTTCGAAGGTAGTAGTCCATCAAACAGGTGCCTTTTGGATGGTCCAAGTACGAAAGCTCAAATAATGTATGGTCACCATAGGAAATTCGAGTCCATACTTTCAATAGGCGCTCATAAGAACACGAGGCCACGATGGTTTCAGCCTTTCTTGAAATTTTTACCAGTTTTACGGCGTTGGCCTGGGACACTTTCCACTGCTGTTGGAGTGCCAGCTGGCCGTACTCATCGTTTAATCTATATAATACAAGTGAATTGTTTGTTCCCACCACCAATTCGTCTTCGGTGATGGCCCACAGCATACAGTTTGTGGCTGAGTCCACCTCAAGTTCTACGGAATGGGTCCAATGAGGCTTGGATTCGTAGTCATTGGCTCGATACAAGATAATTTTATGCGAAACACCAATCGATATGACTCCTTCGGTACTAATGGCCACACACGAGGGCTCATTTTCAAGATAAATGGTCTGTATAATTTTTTCTCCATTATTGTCTCGCCCAAGACTGGACTCAGTTCTGGTAGTCGCTATGATAAGATTGTTGCCCGATCCGTACACAATCACATGATGTTTTTGCCATAGGGTCTGCACCAACGAGTTTTCGGACCGGTTGACTTCACCAGGAACAAAAGAGATTGTCATCCAGTACTTTTCCAGACACTGGTCGGGCTTTTGGGTTTTCCTCTCAAGCAGTTGAGCTTTTGGCGTTTCGCAACTGGTGGCATGTCCTGCATACACCCGCTGAGACCACTACATCAGCAGACTATGATAGATTGGAAGAGGCTAAGAGGACGAAGAAGATGGGAGCTAGGTAAGTAGGGATATAGTCTTTGAGTAAAGATTCTGTACTAATTTTCAGTTGTACGGATCAGAAGAAAGCTTTGGCGATTTGCTTGCAGCGTTCGCCGTGTGTGTTGATCGAGCGCAACACGCCCAAGCAGTGCTTAACCGACCCGGTGTTGAAGCGAGAGCTTCCCGAGCTCTGTGTGGCGAACTTCAAAGCATTTATGGAGTGCAAAAACGGGATGTTTGATATGCGTAAGCGGATGAGAGGAAACGCGCCCATTTCTACCGGCAAGTACGACGAGACCTACGATAACTTGTCTAGTGGAAACTACAGTCCTGCAGAGGAGATGAAAAAGTTGGATGTGTTGAACCGTAATTTGTCAAAACAGAGACAGATAAGAGAGGCCGAGGAAAGAGCAAGGTTGGCAGGTGAAAAATAGAGTGTAAATAATAGCATGCGAGTAAATAGTAAGTAGCAATGAATGAGTAAATGGAAAGATAGTTTTGATAGCAGAGTATACGAACATTTGATAGTAGAAACTGAAAAGTAGAGTTAGTTAATGAAAATGAGGGTGTTCAGAAAGTTTTTACATTTGTGATATAAACTAATAGAAGAGCATCCAAAATTTTATCATAGAATCATAGGATATCATAAGAGAATCATAATAGTATCATAATAGAATCATAGGAGAATCATACCAATAGTATTATAATAGCATCATAATAGAATCGTAATAGAATCATGAGAGAATCATACTAATAGTAATAGACTAGTAGAATCAGAAAATAACAAAATTAGATAATCGGTTTCTCTACAGGCTTGACTATTTTAATAATTGGTACATTCTGTCGTATACCCTAGCTCCGTTAATATTCATTCTATTAGCCTGTATATCTTTTGATAGGATTGCTAGAATCGTTTTGCAACATCCTTGTGGTCATGCGTATAAGCTACGTCTCGTATGCGCAAATGTGGTAAGCTACGTCTCGTATGCGCAAATGTGGTAAGCTGCTTCTCGTATGCGCAAATGTGGTATACCAAATGGTTTGAGCCAGAACTATTCGTAACCTACACGGCGCACATTACAAAGGGTACCCCAGACCCCAGACCCCACAGAGATCAATGCTAACCATGTTACCTTGTATCGCGCAGGTATCTGGCGAGGTTACGGTGGAGATGATAGAGATGAGCAAGGTGACCTCGAAGGACAATGCAACGTCGCCATCCTTATTGCCGAGATTAAGCGAAGAAAATGCAGGTGCAAATGCCAAGGCGAGAAAACAAGTCTCGAGTAAAATTATGCTAAAGGTGAAAAGAGGGTGAGTAGGGCGGGCATTAGAAAAATTAGTCTAGTTCGAGTGTAGTTGGTGAGAGAATGATTTCTGTGCACTCATGTGCGCTCTTCTTGTGTGCCCGCTAAAGGTGAGACCAGTCGCGCAATTGTGGCTGAGTATTGATAGGCCGCTGGTAATTTCCCTCTATATTTTCATGACTGGCTGTGATACTCTACGGTACTCTACGGTACTCTTAGAACATTATAGTACTTACTCCATTGGTGCTCATATTGTAGTAGACCCTTACCTCTCGCAGTATTAGGCCCTAGACCCCTCGCGTAGACCCTTTTTCTCTCACAATCGTAGATCTTGGTCTGATTGTGGAGTCGCATTGAGATCATTTGTGGAGATGAATTTTTCATCTTTGATTCTTTTTCATAAACTACTTAATCTCCAGAGTCTTGATCACTACCATGACTAAACAAAACCACGTTCAGTCACTGTTGGAGTCTGACCGGGTGGCCGAGCTCTCGGAACTCCTCACCACGCTTCAACCAAAACTTCTCGAGTACATACAAAATAGCGACTTGCACTCGCAGTCGTACAGATCCGATGGCTTGGGCAAGTACCATGAGCCGGCCGAGCTCAAAAAGATCTTCTTCCAAGAAGATTTGGACGTAGGAATCAAGGATGAGACCGACAAGGTGTTTGAGGTCATCGACAAGGTGTTGAAATACTCGGTCAACACATGGCATCCTGGATTTTTAGACAAGCTTTTCGCTTCCAATAACCCGATCGGGGTGGTCTCGGACTTGATTTTGAGTATTCTCAACACTAACTCGCATGTCTACACTGTTCTGCCGGTCTTGTCGATCATCGAGAACCACATCGGCCACAAATACGCCAATCTTTTCTACGACAATGTCCTGTGCGGGGGATTAACGTTCTCGGGAGGCTCGTGGTCAAATATCACCTCAATGCAGATGGCCAGAGCGTTAAGGTTCCCTGATACAAAAAATAACGGCAATGCCGCCTACAAGTTTGCCATCTACACATCCGAGCACTGTCATTATTCAGTGGAAAAGGCGGCCATTTTGTTGGGGTTGGGACTGAAACAGGTCTTCAAGGTGAGCACGCATCTCGACGGGACTATGGACGTTGAGGAATTGGAAAAGGTTATTTTTGAGACAAAAAACCAGGGCTACACACCATTGTACATCAACGCCACTGCTGGTACCACAGTTTTTGGATCGTTCGATGATTTTACGGCAATTGCCAAGGTAGCCAAACAGTTTGGGTGTCACTTCCATATCGATGGGAGCTGGGGAGGAAACGTTATTTTCTCGTCCAGACACAAAGTCAAGATGACTGGAGCCAATCTCGCAGACTCCATCACCGTCAATCCCCACAAAATGTTGGGTGTGCCCACGACATGTTCTTTCTTGTTGGTGCCGCATGTGAGCGACTTCCAGAAATCAATGTCGCTCAACGCGCCTTATTTGTTTCATGGAAGAGAGGGCAACGAAGCTGAGAACTTCGACTTGGCGGACGGGACCATGGGCTGTGGTCGTAGGGCCGATTCGTTCAAGTTCTACATGGCATGGTTGTACTACGGGCACCAAGGATTTGCCGAGCGAGTCGACCATGCGTTTGCGATTGGTGAAGACTTTGTAGAAAAAATCGCGCGCGATTCTCAATTTGAGTTGGTGGTTTCCGGAGTTCCTCAGTGTTTGCAGGTCTGTTTCTACTATAAGATCGACGGGATCTCCAATACGGAGGTGACCAGGTATGTGTCGAGAGAATTGCACAGACAGGGACGTTTCTTGGTTGACTTCTCGCCCATGCCAGCGCTGAAAAAGGGTGGTGAGGATAAGGGCGAGTTTTTCAGGGTTGTGTTTAACCTGCCGATTTTGACCGATAAGGTAGTTGACGAGTTGATAGCAGGTATTCGTGAATGTGGAATTGAATTGAGTCGTAGGCACCAGAATAATTAGATAAGAATAAGTAGAAATTATTTTAGAAAACAGAATAACGAGAAGAAGTGACGATTCGTAGATCGTACGATATTCAATAATAATCATTCGCTAAATCATTCTGCACTCCGATAAGAACGGGTGCAGCTAGCGCGAAATATACAAGTGGAATATTACCTAATGACAACCCAATATCCAAAGGCAGATTTATTAATTGGCTGCAACAAGAGATAAGCGCTGCAGGCATGCTCGGGCTCGTGTACCAACAGGTGACGGGTCCCATCACGGGCTCAAACATCGAGTTCCGCGCACGTGAGGGTGGTTTAGCGAGACCGTGCGAGAAAGTCCGCCATGATCGTAGCCGTGATAGGCTTAGCTGTGCTGGGCGCTACATTGCAGTGCACTTTAACGACACTAAACTTTATTGACAAACAGAAACTCCGATCCATTCTACCAAAATAATCCTATCCACTCGTTAATCTTAAATTTATACTCGTGTACTCTTCTCTTCTACATCTCTCTACTCCTCCACTCTTCTCTTCTACATCTCTCTACTCCTCCACTCTTCTCTTCCACATCTCATCCACTGAATCATTCCTTCTCTGCTATACTTTTCTCCATTTTTGTTCTGCCTCGTTTTTTGGTTCAATTTCAGGTATTCAGCCATCGCCTTACAACCACTTTGGGCCACACTATCGTTCATGCACCCTACAGTTATTCCTTAATCACTATCTATCTCTCTTCTCATATCTCTCCACTCTATGTTGTAGTCACTCATGCTACATCGGCCTCAAAGTAACGGCCAAGGTAACGGCCAAGGTAACGGCCAAGGTAACGACCAAGTAACGGTCATATTCGCTGGGTTGCATTGGTTTGGGCTCCCCAAATGAGGTTGCATCGGCTTGTGCCTGGGAATCGCCCCGCAGACTTCGAGTGCGAAAATAGCGGCAGCGACGAGGCTTTTACATAAACAGCCTGCCTCAACAAATGGACTTGTATCGGATGATATTCCCAACTGGTGCCCATGCTGACACCCCCACAGCTCTACAAGCATTTCGAGCCGTCGGGTTTTACCCTTTTTGCCCTTTTCCACCTCCCATCGCGGGTCCCTCTTTCCCATTCTCCCCACATAATGCCGTGTAACATCGATTTCTATCGCGCACAAGATAAGTATTACGTAACTTCCGTGCTGCAACCAAGTTTCACCATCGTCATTATATATAAGGATGACATCCTGATGATATTTGGTGATCCAGAGATCTGATCTGCTAAATCATTCAGTTTCGCAGAACAAAATCGTTTTGGTGATTTGTGCTATCGTGCTAATATAATTGGTGGTGCTAATATTATTGTGCTACGTCTGCTGATAAATTTGTACTATCTGTGCTATCTGTGCCATCTGTGCCAACGCTGCTACTCCTGCCAATAGTCTACTTAATATGTCAGATTCTAACTCAGACAAAGTTGCCAGCAACATCGAAGTCAACTCTGCTTCTAGTGAAAATATCGACCACCTTGGTGAAGAACAGCATATCGAGCTTGTGAGACACTCTTCGGGTGAGATCGAGGCCTCAGGAAAATGGTACGACAAAAAAATCAATGTCCCCTTTTTGGGAGGCTTTCGCTACTCAGACTCTATGACCCAGGTGGTCATGTTGTCGTTTGTAGTGTTTATGACCCCAGGTATGTTCAATGCTTTGACTGGGATCGGAGCCTCGATCTCCGATGTCAAGACCTCCGATAACGCTAACGTCGCTCTTTACTCCACCTTTGCCTCCATTGGTTTTTTCGGTGGTACCATCTGTAATGTTATTGGTGTGAGGGCCTCGCTTATGTTTGGAGGTGTTGGTTATGCTCTTTATGCCTCGTCTTTATTGTGTTTCTATCACACTGAAAATAAGGGTTTTGTCATTTTTGCCGGTGCCTTTTTGGGGATTTGCGCCGCTACTTTGTGGGCGGCTCAAGGTACTATCATTATGTCATATCCTACAGAAGACAAAAAGGGTAGAGCCATCATGGTTTTCTGGGTCATTTTCAACTTGGGTGCCGTGGTAGGTTCGATAATTCCTTTGGCCAATAATCTTGAAAATAAGGGTTCTGCCGTAAATGATGGAACCTACGTTGCATTTATTGTACTTATGTGTCTTGGTTCGGTTATTGCGTTCTTCATGTTGCCAATGAGCAAAATCTGGAAATCTGACGGTACTAGAGTCATTTCTGAGAAACATCCTTACTGGAAAGATGAGTTGTATGGCCTTGTTAAATTGTTGTACAGAGACCCTAAAGTTTTCTTGTTATTCCCCATGTTTTTCGCCTCCAACTGGTTCTACACCTACCAGTTTAACGAATTTAATGCTGGTCGTTTCAACCTTAGAACCAGATCTCTCAACTCGTTGTTATACTGGTTCTCGCAAATGTTGGGTGCCATTTTCATCGGTGCTATTCTTGATTTGAAGAGGTACAAGAGATCCGTAAGAGCCAAGATCGGTTGGGTCGTTGTAATTGTAATGGGTATGGCTATTTGGGGTGGTGGTTTGAAATTCCAATTGGGTTTCACCAGAGATCAAGTGTCTGCTGCTCCAGGAAAGACTCCTGAATTGGCTCCTATCGACTACAAAGAAGGCAAATACATAGGTCCTATGTTCTTGTACATGTTCTACGGTGTCTACGATGCTGTTTTCCAATCGTTTATCTTGTGGACTTTGGGTGCGTTATCCAACAACCCAAAGAAAACCGCTCTTTACGCCGGTTTCTACAAGGGTATCCAATCTGCCTCTGCTGCCATTGCCTGGAGCTTAGATGCTATGCACAAACCTTTCATGGACATGTTTATTTCCTCGTGGGTCTTGAGTATTGGCTCTTTGATTATAGCTGCTCCGTTGATTTTGTTGAAAATCAAAGAAACAACCGATATTGAAGACGATGATTTCGACAAGATCGTTGATGAGAAGGAATTGGTTTCGGTCAAGTCCGCCCCTAACGACGCCTATTTGTTGCCTTCTGAAAAGGTTTAATCTAGGAAGTATATAATGTATCTAATAATGAAGAGTTATCTAATGAAAGAGTTGTCTAATAAAAGAGATTCTTATGAGTAGAGTCATCAAAGAAGAGTTATCAAAGAAAGAGTTATCTGATGAATAGAGTTATCAAAGAAAGAGTTATCAAAGAAAAAGTTCTCTAATGGATAGAGTTATGAGAGAAAGAGTTCTCTAATGAGTAGGGTTATCTGATGAATAGAGTTATCGAAGAAAGAGTTGTCAAAGAAAGAATCTTTAATAAGTAGGGTTATTAAAGAAAGAGTTATCTAATGAGTAGAGTTATTTTATATAAACAGGGTCATCTAATAAATAGAGTCATCTAATAATAAATCGAGCTTATTCATTGTACATCCCATAGCATGTCCGTTTAAGTGTCATCATCTCATCTCATCTCATCGCATGTTGATTTTCAACTCTAATTTTTCAAGCTTATTTTACTCTTTTTTAAACTCTAATTGAGTTCTTGTTTATTTTAGAGTTCTCGTCATCGCACGATTCTGATCCTCCTTACCTACCCCAGTTACCCCACAGGTACCCCAGAGATGCGAAATTTTTGGTTACATTGTGTGATGTTACATTTGTCACGTTACATCATAGCGGACCAAATTGCAAAATGCCCCACGTAATGCACCCGTGCCGCTCTCAATTTCCGAAACACCACTCCACATTAGCTTGCATCTAGGTTACTACAGGTGCATCGTAACGGTAGTATACCCAAAGTTAATCTGACTCGCGTATATTCAACTACTGGCACATTAACCGTTTGGTGTTCTAGGTGGTTATGATCTGCATGTTTTCAATTTGTATTTTTTTGCAACTAAGGAACTCGAACACCAGTAGTCGATGAGTTTGGCCTCACTTTTACCAAGATGTATTCTAAGCCTCTCATTTGCAACTGGAACTAACTCTCCTATCATCGGTCTCATCTTCGACTTAGCAAGTTGTTTGGGAGTGGGTGCTCTGAAACCTGTCAGGAGTACAACTACTGGTTTGAAAAGTACTGACAACGACATCTTAGCGCTTCCATGTCCCAATATACTTACCAGTTTGAAGAAACGTGCCCTAGTGCCCACCAATGCCTTTCGTGTTTATTGAGAGATATACCTTGATCTCTCTAATCATGAATTGTTGCAACTCCTCAGTGCACACTAACTATACCCAATAATAGTGAGCATACTGTCGAGTTTAGGGTCTCTTTTGTCTGTCAATACCTCTTGCATTTAATTAGTTCGAGCAGAATGTTAAATAATAAAGTATACGTCCTCAACAAAGTATTGCAATGTAATCTTAGCTAATCTGACTTTAGTAACACCAAAGCAACGTGGACAACAAAGTTCAGAGCATTCATACTAATACCGAATAAATTGGATTCCCACAAGGATCATCTAACTATGTGAGCTACTCTGGTGAGAAGTGAATTATCAAATCTTTATTTCAACTATTACTTAATGATCAATTGAAGCCTCAAATTAGGTGCCAAGACAACATTATGGCTGGAGCAAATTATTTTTACAATTGGTTTAGTCACATTGACAATTAATTCTAATAGTAAAAGTACCTGTGCAACTAAAAAACCTTTTGTATATTCATGTTTTATAGCTTTGCATGTCCAGCGTTGAAGGACGTTTCCACATGAGTGCTAGGTCAAATGCACAAATCACAATACAATTCTTCCTACCACTACTTGATCAGGGAATATACGCTTTAACCGGCAGTATTTTACCTACTCCAACTCTTGCCAAGCCAACACTCGTGAAGGTTCAGTGAGAAAAATGATTGGCGCGAAACGGTTGATGTAGCGAGAGAGCTGGTGGAATAGCAAGAGAGCTGGTGGAAATGCGAAGTGAGGTCAGCAGCAATTGGCCGACACATGTATTGAAATCATAATCTCATAAGTGATCGATAAAGCGTACCCAAGCCTTAAAAAGTGCTCCGATGTCTATCTTATCTCGACTCTAAGTTTTTTTTGCGCCCTACTTCACATACTAATTCGCACCCATCAGCTCGGTCATCTCATCGCTACATCTCATCAGTCACCTCATCATGATTCACGACGATTCGTTGTATTTATATAATCTAACAGTACAACATGCGACGCCTGGAACCAGCACAGTGCTAGGCCAGTTTACCGGTGCTTCCAAAAAAGCCCAGGAGTTGGTTGTGGCCCATACCTCGACTCTCCAGGTATATACGCTCGACGCGACCAGTGGCAAGCTAGTGGGCTACGGAGCGTCTCACCATGAAGTGTTTGCCACTATAACCAATATTGACAAGCTTCGAGTGCCAGGATCCATCAAAGACCTTTTGGTGGTGACCAGCGACTCGGGAAAGCTCTGTATACTCGAGCTCAATCCCCATACGAAGCAGTTTGAGCCGATGGTCCAGCAGCCAGTCGGCAAAAACGGGATGGGACGGCTTAGTCATAATTCGTATTTGACAGTAGACCCTTCCAATCGGGCAATATGTGTGTCTGCGTTGCAGAGAAACAAGCTAGTGTATAGAGTAAGGGCCTCGGCCAGTGGCAAAGTAGAGCTAGATTCGCCATTGGAGGCGTCTTCTCGGGATACGTTTACGTTATTTATGACCGCATTGGACGTAGGACTCACCAATCCGGTTTTTGGTGCCATTGAAGCTGAGGGTTCTGATCGGCAGCTCAAACTAAACTACTACGAGCTCGACCAGGGCTTGAACCATGTGGTGAAGAAGAAGAAAGGAGGTGTTCCGGCGTCAGCCTCGTATCTTGTGCCGCTTCCTTCGCATGTTGGTGGAGTTTTGGTGTGCTGTGGGGGTCCAGAATCGTACTTGATTCACGAAAACGACGGTAAAAGAACATATACCCCATTGCCCAATCGTAATGGGACCAGTGAAACCACCATTGTGGCACACGTAACCCATAAACTCAAGAAAAATGCTTTCTTTGTGCTCTTACAAAGCACTTTGGGCGATATTTTCAAGCTTATAGTTGATTATGACCCCCACAAAGAGGTGGTGGTGGACATTCAGATCAAGTATTTCGACACTATTGAGCCCACTACGTCGCTCAGCGTATTCAAAAGCGGCTTTTTGTATGCCAACACTTGCAATAGCGACAAAAATCTCTTTCAATTTGAGCGTTTGGGTGATGATACCGATGACGATTCTACTTTGCACTCGCTGAATACCGCCGACAACTTGCCTGATGTTTCTTCCAGAGTATTTAGTGTGCGTTCGCTCGAAAACCTTGCTCTTGTTGACGTGGTGGACGATTTGTGTCCGCTAGTAGATGCCGAGTTGGTGGAAACCGGCTCTGCTTTACAGCACAAGCTCGTAACTCTTTCGTCCACTCACTTGAAAACCCTTACCCAGGGCGTAATGACAAGCTTAGTAGCATCTTCACCATTGCCAATGTTGCCTACCGATATCTTTACGTCCAAACTTACCCAAGCTAGTGCCAATGACGAGTATTTGGTGCTCACCTCACACATAGAATCCAAGACACTTGTGCTTTCTATTGGAGAAGTGGTGGAAGAAGTTCCTGATTCACATTTTGTAGTGGACCAGGTAACCGTAGCAGTACAGCAGGTGGGAAAATGTTCAATAGTTCAGGTGTATTCCAACGGAATCAGGCATATCAAGGGTAAAACTACTTCTGACTGGTTTCCTCCGGCCGGAATCCAGATCAAACATGCCACTACCAATAACGACCAGATCGTAGTGGGCTTGAGTAATGCTGAAATCGTCTACTTCGAGATCGATCCCATGGACGACCAGTTGGTAGAATACCAAGAAAAGCTTGAATTGTCCAGCACCATCACTGCAGTTTGTATTGGCAGTACCAAAAGCTCCTTTGCGGTGGTGGCATGTAGTGACGAGACAATTCAAGTAGTTTCTCTCCAACCTAGCAATTGTCTCGAGATAGTATCGCTCCAGGCATTGTCTTCTACGGGTGTTTCGCTTGCCATGATGCATTTAAAAAGTGCTTGCTTGGTGCATATCGGTATGGATAATGGAGTATATGTACGTACGACCATTGACCAGGTCACTGGAACCCTTTCTGATACCAGAATCAAGTACTTGGGTACCAAACCGGTATTGGTATCGCTCATTTCTGGCGGCACCTCCTTATTGGCCATCAGTTCTGGTCCGTGGGTCGGTCTTGACTCTGGCGAAATCTTCAGACTAGCACCTTTACTCAACACTGACGTATCCAAAGGTACCTCGTTCGTGTCAGAAGACATTGGGGGCGAAGGAATTGCAGGACTTAACGGAAGCAACTTGGAGATTTTCACCATGGGAGACGAAGAATCTGGCTTTGACTCTTCGAAAAACTTCAATATAGACAAGTTGAAGTTAAGGTATAGCCCTAGGAAGATGGTTGTTGATAAAGACGAGAGAATCGGCAATATTACTGTGTACGTAGGGCAGTCACAGTATGGTGTAAAGGGAGAACATAAGCCTACATTGGAGTCTAAGGAAGACTTGAAGATTAATGAGACTCAAGAGTCTCTTGTGCCTCTTGTACCTGCTCTTCATTCCTGGGCTTCTTGCATTCAATCGATAACACTTGGAGAAGAAAATGAAATGACCCAGACCATTGAACTCTCTTCATCTGATCTGATCTGTAGCATGCAAAAGATTCGGTTTGGCGGATCCAAAGGCCATGACCATTTAGTGGTGGGTGTTTCCGTAAACCAGACATATCTACCCAATTCCACCGGCAAAAACTACCTCTACACCTTCAAAATATTGAAGAAAAAGGGTTTGCCCAATAGACTCGAGTTCTTGCACAAGACCGAAGTGGAGTACCAGCCTGTTTCGTTGGAAAAATTCAAGGGTAAGTTGTTGGTAGGCTCGAGTAATTACTTACGGCTCTACGATTTGGGCCAGAAACAATTGCTCCGGAAAACCTCGTCCAAACTCGACCATGTTTCGGCCATTACTCGTGTTCTACACCAGGGTAACAACAGAATAGTAGTTTGTGACGCTCGTTCTTCAACGATATTCGTCAAGTATGATGATATCGACAACGTATTTGCGCCTATAGTGGACGATATGGTCAAGCGTCAAGTGACGGCGTTGGCCACTGTAGATTATGATACGGTGGTTGGAGGCGACAAGTTCGGCAACTTGTGGGTATCCCGAGTTCCTGGCGGCGTCTCGGCCAAATCTGACCACGACTGGACCATGGTAAAGTCTCAAGAACCGTTCCTCAATGGCTCGCCCTATAGACTCACCAATATGTGTGAATTCTACCTCTCGGATATCCCCACATCATTTTCCAAGGGCTCTCTTGGAGGAGGCCAAGAAAGCATCATCTACACCGGTCTCCAGGGCACCATAGGCTTGCTTCTTCCGTTGACTACCAAGCAGGAAGTAGACTTTTTAGTCAAGCTTGAACAGCTGCTCAGGCTGTATTTTGATTACAACTTTGACGACTTCGACCGGACCAAAAATGGCTACAACTTGCTAGGAAAAGACCACCTCAAGTTCAGAAGCTACTATAATCCTGTCAAGAACGTTGTTGACGGTGATCTCATCGAGAAGTTCTACGACTTGCCCTACACTGCCAAAATACGCTTGGCCAATCAGTTGGATCGGACTCCCAAAGAAGTGGAGAGAAAGATCTATGACTTGAGAAACAGATCGGCGTTGTAACCCAGGAAACCATAGAGACCATAAGAAGACCAGGAAACCCTGGATACTCCAAAGGACACTTCGAAGGAAACTCCACAGGAAACAACAGCAAACCATAGGAAACTTCACAGAATCCACTTGCATTAATTCTCAACTTAAAATGTGTAATATAGATAAATCAATTCTTATAGATATCTGGACAACTAATAATATTATCAGTTATAATAGAATAATAGTGTTTGTCAAATAAATATCAAAAAAATAAGAAGTTTGTATATGTATGTAAGAAACGATATCTTTGATGATTTAATTAACTTTCTTGCATGATCTATACAACTGATGATCATCAGTAGGCAAGATCTTAATTAGTGGTTGTTGAAATTATCATCTGGCTATTATGGACCTGTAGGTAAAGTTACCTCAGTAGTACTTCCTATAAATACTCTAATCAAAATGGTATTTAAATAAATAGAATGACTATACTAGTACTATTAAAAATTATGTTATTTTTCGTACGATATGAATAGGTATTTATCAAGTTAAAATGCATTTATATAAAGTTTGGCCCAAGACAGTTTAAAAAAATCAGCCTAAAGAAATTGTAGTAACTGGAATTCGGCTCTTGGTAACACAAATAATTATAATCAAAGTCAAACAGGTATTTTTGGCTACCAATCACAGCGGAATTGGCCCGTAACGATCGTTACCTTGTGGAATTGAACCTAGCTTCATAATTATAATGATATTTGAGATATTTGATTAGGCGATAAAATTGAATGATCTCAAGGTTTTGTCAAAATAAGAAAATATTCACCTACAATGAAGAGGTACTTTGAGGGTTGTTGATGATTTAGATATGTTGACATGATGAGTATTGGTGGTTCTTTATCTACACTGATTAATGATGGTATTAAGATTAACTATGTAAAACAAAAATAGACAAAAACATATAGCACATGGCAAACTCCCAGAAAGTAGGGAAAGTTATGCCTTTTTGAGACTTGGAAATTTTATGTCTTTTCCATGGTCTCCTGGTTTTGGGATTTGGGTTTTAAAGGCGAAAGGTTACCTTTATCATTGTCATCTTTATCATTATACATATTTGTCTCTTGACGTTTTCTACTAGTGGTGGGGCTGCCCTGAGAGTTCAGTTCATCGCTATTCTTTCTCAAAGGTGTTTGGCCATTAGGAGTGCTGAACTGGACAAAGTTCCAAAATGCAGGTGAGGATTGGTTGGTGTTGACACCATTGACTCCGAGCTTGACATTGACTGATTTCGAACCCCGCTCAGGAGTAAATGCTTCGAGAGGGGCGATTTTCTTGGGGCTGGCGAACCCCAAGGCTAAATCTGATGCTGTTGCGGTGGTGGTGTTTGCCGTAGAAGTGTTGTTGTTGTTGGTATTATTGGAGCTAGTAGAAGCGGTGTTGTTTTGTTGATTCTCTTCAGTTGAGTTTGGGAGATTGGCGGAATTGCTAGTGTACGAATGGATATTTGCATCCTGTAAATGGGCCAGATTGGTATACGAATTCAGACGAGAATGGTGGGCTCCTGGGGCCGAGTGACCTAGTGAGTGAGAAGGAGGAGGAGGAAGATTGAACAAATGGGTGCCACCTACTTTGGGCAACTTGGGAGTGGTGGTATTGAGATCATTTTGGTTTCTTGTTGGAGAGGATAAATCGCTTTTGACCTGTCCAGGAATCCCATTGTGCTGGTTCAAATGCACTGGCTGATTAATTAAAGGGGCACCATACAACAAATGAGAGGTATTTGGCTGAAATCCGGGCTGGGAAACGTTTGGATAGCCTCTTTGACCTGGAGTTACACCCATAAACCCATTATTTGGCTGGTTAGACATGTAAGACAACGGATTATTATTTATAGGATAAGTGTGTTCCAATTTGGGCAAGGAGTTAGTCCGCAGATGGGTGAATTGGGGCTGGAATTGCTGCTGCTGGCCCAGCTGTTCCTGCTGGTGTTGCTGTAACTGTTTTTGTTGGTTGTGATGTAGCTGCAGTTCTATCGAGTTTTCCTTTTGAAAATTCTTTTGCGATTCAGGCAAGTGTTTGTGGGTAGCCAAGTGTAAGTGGAGCTGTCTCGAGACAGAAGAACCTCTTCTATTCTTCAGCAACGAGCCATTCTCGATTTTGCTCATAAAATCGTCCTTATAACTTTCACTAATCTGCCATTTCATCCCCTTCCCAGGCTCATTTGGTCTTCTGGGGACCTTTTCAAATGCTTTGTTGAGCGACAAATTATGTCTAATGGAGTTTTGCCAGCCGGTTTTGGAGTATTTGTAGTAGGCATAATGAGAACCTATCCAGTTGTAAATCTCGGAAAGACTCATGACGCCGTCTTCGTTGGATAAAATGGCCTGGGTGATCATGGTGGCATACGAATAGGGCGGTTTTATATCTTTGGCTTCTTCTTTCGACAAATCCTGGTCCAAATTGTTCTGCAAAGAAGTGGCTGAAACGGAAGAAGGCGATTGAATAAGCTGGGCTTTATCGAACATTTGAAAGCTTCTGATTTGGTTCGAAGGAGCATTATTATTATAATTAGTATTATAGGTGTACTGCAGTTGGGGCTTTTTCTTCATCATGTCCTTGTACTTTGTCAAGCACTTGGAAAGGATCTTTGGCAGGATATTAGGTGGAGAGTCGGGAAGAATGAACATCATCTGGGTGCCGCCCACGTCCAAAATGGCGCCTGAATGCAATGGCGTCGAGTGGCCAGGCCCGACCGGGACTTTCTGGCCGTCTATCCGGGCGCCATTCCGGCCCAAAACTTGAAGTTCCCAGCATCTCAAGTCAAGATTATAGGTTATGGTGGCATGCTGGCGTGATACCACCTTGGCAGGCCCCAAATCTATGTCAATAATCAGCCCTTTATTGCCATTGGGGTTGGGGTTGGCAGCGGCATTATCGGTGTTTCTACCGATAGAAATGGCTAGCGACTTGACATAGAAGGTCCAATCGCATCCTGCTATCTTGGCATAAGCCTGGATTTCCGTCGCCAAGTTCTTGTCGTTGGCAAAAGTTTCTGCAACGTTTGTGAGTTCTTCGGGTTTTTGGAGGGTGGAAATGACGGCGTTTATCAAGTCGGCGGGGTCGTCGAAGGTCGGAAGCTCGTTTTCGTCTATGTCCGAATGGGATCTTTTGCGTGGTGTGGATGAAGATGAAGACATGTTTGGTGACCGCTGGCCAATGCTTGGACGAATTTATTGAGAGTGGTGGTTTTAGTGGTGATCAGATTCAATTTTATTAGTTTTGGTGTTTGTGATTGATTCTGATGCCTAGGTATCCCTAATGATGACTTGGAGGATTTTCAAGCCACGGAATGGGTGTTTCGTGGTGGTCAATGTTGAATCTCTTTTATTGCCTTTGTTTACAAAACATTTTTTGTTTGTTTTACTTCAGTTTTGCGCGATTAATTATAAATGAGAGAACAAGGTATTAGAAGTGGGAAGAAGTGGGAAGAAGTAGATTAGAGAGTAGAGTAGGGTAGAGTAGAGTAGAGTAGAGTAGAAGTAGAGTAGTAGAGTAGAGTAGTAAAGTAGAGTAGAGAGTAGAGTAGAGAGTAGAGTAAGAGGTACTCTGCTTGTATTTTACATTGTGTCAAGGTCGAGGCGTGGCCATTTTTCGCTATTCTCGCTATTCGGGATTTTACTGCTGAAGCTAGCAGAGAAAACACAATTGACACTGCGGGACCCAAGGCATCGGCTCCGGACCCTGCTCTACATCTGGTTGATCAAGGCCGGTGCATTTGATCTCAGAGTAAATGGTCCATAAGCCCCGCAGACCAGTTATTGTCTAGATTTGGTGCCGCGGGCTCGCGGTAGATGTGCGGCCCGGCAAGTGTCTGTCCCGTGTTGTAACATCCTAGCACAATACTGCAAATATGGTTAGTACTCTTATGTGTTCTATGCAAAAAGCTGGGAGCATAGCGGGCCAATTAGATGCATGGATGCTAGACCAAATATTCGACACAACCAATATTATATTAATGAATATCTTTAGATTATAGGACCAACTATGATAGAATATATCATAATGAAGGAATAGTATTTGTAGTACTAAGCTTTGACCTCTCTATAAATCATAAATCTTCTTCCTACTGTAACTACAATAGAAAAGTAAAGCTCGTTTTGGAAGAGATCGGCAAGATGGTCCGTATAAGTGCAGGTCCTGTTCAGATATCCACCTCTTCTTATACTAACCTGTTTCTGGCACCAATACACGCGAGTAGCCAAAAAATAAATTGACGTCAAACTCAAACTACTAATGTGGCTTAACTCCTAATTTGCTGCCATCTTAGTGGCTATTTTGGCTATTGCTTGTTCATGTAGTATATCATGTGACTGGCTGCATCGAATCGTCGAGGATTTCGCAGCCAAACATCCCAGCTCGCTGTGATATAGAAATGGTGTGGACGGTAACTGGGCTATAAATTTAGCTTTCGTGGCAAGACTTTACCTGCTACGTGACGGTCGCAATGATGTTGATGTTGAGTATGGCTATAGTAGCCGATATTCGGAGATGGATCTTGAAATCAGAGAATATAAATGTAGCTAATAGAATTTTTTTCTTTATTTATACACTTATGAGATCGTTGGCTGTTGGTAAATATCTATAGATTTGGCATATGAAGATACGTGGCATTAATTGAATTATGACTTGTATTGTCCAAAGTACCCTGGTACCAAAGCTGAGACCCAATTCTGACTTTTATAATACATCGCCTAAACGGACCCTCCAGGGTAGTTGCCTTTGGCGGTTCCCAGCGAGCAGGCTTGTCTCTTTTAATTAAAGCATAGTAGCTTTGCTCAACCCAACACTTCTGCACTTGTATCTATGTAAATTATCACTTTGTAATAGATACTGTTGATGGCATATCCAGTTGCTTTGTCCACAATATTGCTAGACATATCTTAAGTCTGGTAAGCAAAGGAAGGTGTCATATCCGGCTGGTTATCTAATCTGTATTGAAAAATTACCTGTTCACTTTGGATGAATCCTGAGCTAGACCATTTTTCATCGAGCTTCCACCGAACGGTAGCCGATTGATATTAACCATTTAATAATTGTGTTATCAATTATTTAGTAGTAACCGTTTTAAAAGTCATGAAACAATTTTCTAAGCTTGTATAATTATAATTATAATACATTCTACGCTATGGGTTAGGTTTGTAGTATGTATTCCGATAGTGATACTGATCTACTTAAAATTCATTAATTTATATTATAGTACATTTATAGTCATGAATAATTCATGATGCTTTCCTTTTATACTGTAAAGCTACTTTTTCCTCGCTCGTAGTCGATCGGTATAACAAACGAAGGCGTGGTGTCAAACCCTCTCGCATCTGTTTTCTCAATTGTCACCACATCCACAACTGTATCTTCATCCTCCAACCTCTTTTTATTCAACGCATCTTCGCCTATAATATCAAACTCGTCTTCTCTTTCTTGGTACTCGATATTCTCCTCTATCTCTACAAAGTCCGGTGCCAACGCAGACCACTTTTGGGGAAACTTGATCAGCCACATATAAATGGCCCCGCTATCTATTCCAGTGGCCCCTATACTACACCGCGCATGATTCCACTTGACGTCAACCAACTCTTCGTTACTTCCTTCCAAAATCTTTACCAAAGATCCCATCGACGTCTCCCATACATACAAATCATGAGAAGACTGGCCAAACGTGGACGCCACTACAAACTCGGCATTGTAATTGAAAGCTACTGAGTTCCATTGGAGTCGATTTACTACGTCTTGGTACCGAAGCTCGACCTCGAATTCCCATTCTGAGCTGTCCAAATTGATCATATCGGGAAGAGCAATCTGGCGAATCACTCTATCGGAAGTATTGATAGCAAGTTTACGCCCGTTGGCAGAAATCACCAAGTTTTTGATGTTGGCATTGGCCATTTTCTCGCTGTGAACGATTTGAAGCGTTCGTGTAGACACAATATTGAGAAATCCTTTGCTTGTACCGGTGAATATGTACTCTCCATCAATACTGAACGCTGTGACCAAGGTATTATTACGTTCTTTACGTTTTTTTTTGGGTCCGCCTTCATCTTCTGCCCCATATTCTGACGGCACAGCGGCCTTTCCAGTAGGCAAACGGTGGATATTGGCGTCTATATCTACAAAAACAGGTTCGTCTTCAAATAGCGATGCTGCAAAGACCATATAATTGGTGGGGTTCATCGAAGCTTGCCATATGGGCCCGTCAAACGTCACTTTGCGGAGCACTGGCTGGTGCGATGCGACTTCGCTATTGACCATACTCAAGTCCCAAACAATACAAGACCAGTCTTGTGATGAAGAAAGAAGGTAGCGTCCACATCTGGACCAGCTCAATGAGGTGACGGGTCTGGTATGGCCATTTTCTTCGAGTTGGGCCACTACTCCCCCACTGATCATATCGTAGACGATGATTCCACCGTCACTCAATCCGGACGCCAAGTAGTCGCCTTTGTGATTAAATTGAATGACTACTGAGTGTCCATAGCTTAATGTGTTGACAAGTGTTTCGGGATACTCTTTGGCTACAGCAAATGGGTCCTGTAAAGCCAAGTTCATGATGGTCTTGGAAGAGGAAAGTCGGTATGAATTAGCGCGAGGACCGCAAAGATAGCGACAAAATTAGAGAGCGCGTAGGGAAGTTACCGCGAGATGCACCAAACTTAGCGAACCACTAACTACTGAACTAAATGAAAATACTACTATGGAACAGAACAAGACTAAAATCGTAGAGAATATAAAATTCTATTACACTCACTAAGTTGAAATCAAAATAATTACTCTCTTGGTTTGACGTATACTATGTCTTCTCTCTTTACTGTTTCACAATTTATGTTTTCTCTATACTGTTTCACAATCTATGTTTTCTCTCTACTGTTTCACATATTTATGTTCATAGCACTCATTCTGAACCAGCTTAACGGTCTCTCACATTAATCTACCAGCACCTTTTCACTAATATCTACCTTTTTTCCTACTCCATTCTAGCGCGCGCCGCTAAAATTAGCGATAGCTCGCAAGGAAACTCTCGCGAGACTCACCAAACTAATCGAATCTAATCTAACAAGCCCATTAAGTTTATGTTGTTTGATGTCTCATGGGGTCTTTGATATACCGTCGCGAATTGTTTCGTCGCCATCCATAAGTGTCGACTCATCCGACCTGTACCTTGTGCCCAGAAAGAAACACTTTGATGACCGTAGCCGGACCCAGATCAGCGTTCTGCTTAGGGCCCACGAAGCAGAAGTCTCGCCTATCCCCACGATCAAGCCTACAAATCTGTATCAAGATATCCTTCGATGGTCCGAAACGTCTCAATTGAATCAGATCATCAATCTGCCCGGCTTCATTTCATCATATAGCCACGTCAATTTCTTGGAGGTGTCGTCGCTTTATCTCGTGGTGGGCACCACCAATGGCCTGATAATAGGCTTTAATTACCGACAGAAAATTGAATTTGTATTGCAATCAAACGGACTGGAAGTGACGAGTGCGAAGTTTTCATCTGACGCGACTCATTTGGCCGTGGGAACTGCGAATGGAGAGATCAGAATATATGACTTAAACAGTAAAAGTCAAAATAATGGTGAGAATAGTAATGACAAAGTAAACTCTGAATCTGTTTCTGGTAGTTTTCTTCCTTATACGATTTTTCCTATATCTATTCAAGAAAGATTCACAAAGAATCGGCAAGGCCATTTGGTCGTACCAATCACTTCGCTCCAGTTTGTGGGCAATTCCAATGCCAATCTCGTATCAGTAGACACTTCAGGACTTGTGTTTTTGCACCATGGGGTTAAAAAATTCATGAAAAAGCACTTTATATCGTCCAAACTCTTGGGAAAGAACGACGCCAATTCACCCGATAACCTGTTTATGATCCATGCATGTGAAGTTTTACCAATGGGATCATCTGAACAAATCACTGATAGTCTCGGATTGGTGGCGTTGATGACGTCAAGTGCGTTACAAATAGTTTCGGTGATGTCGTTGAACGACAGTAAGAATATCAATTTGGTCTCTCGCTATAAAGCTGGGCGTTCTCGGCATGTAGAAGGTGAGATTGTGGCCCTGTGTATGAACTGGTACCCTTGTATGGAGCTGGAAACGGGAGTGAGTAATGCTAGGTTGGTTTATTCGTGGAATAACGTATTGACTGTTCTCGAGCTTGATAACCGTCTTTTGCCTGGAAACCTTGGTCTGGTTATTGAAGAGTTGAGAGATAAAGACAAGGGTGTGCCGCCGCTTCCCATAGAAAAGACGTGTCGCTGGCGTACGTCTAGAAGCTCAGAAACAATTGTGCTGGCCAGGTGGATCACAGCATCGCTCCTCTTTGTCTTTATCAGAAGAGATGCCGAGGAAAGTCTTGATCTCAAAGCGTTGTACTATAGTAATGACCTGAAGAGTTCAAGTGTGAGCCTCAGGGGCAGTCTTAGTCTAGTAAAAATTGACCAAGACTTGGATTTAATAATACCGCAGGCTAATCAATTCGGCAATACAGGTATTGATGGTGGTGAAAATTCCATTAAATGCTTCAAACAGAGGTTGGTGGTGATGGTACAGTCAAAAATCTACATGGGCCAATTACTTAATTGGGCCGATATTCTCGTAGACTTGCTTAAACAGGGCCTTTATGCCAAAGCTCTTGTTACTGCCAGCGAATTCTACGAGAACTCTTCCACCGGTAGTCTTGCTCTCATTGGATTGCCTATAGATTTGCAAAAACGAGCCCGTCTTTTGGACCCTTACTTGTTTCAGATTATCAAAGAAGCAGTTCACCCCATTTTTGGGGGTTTCGACCACGATAAGCCGTTTTATCTTGGTCTTTATCTTCGCCTCGTGGCCCAATTATGGGATACTCACGGAAATGAATTGACTGGTGTCTTGAGCGATTTATTTGAGTGCTACGACAATCATACAGAGCTCTTCGAGTGTCTTCAGCCGTACATTCTTGGCGGCCAAATTGTCACTTTGGCACCTACTATCTTGAATGAGCTTGTAAAGACTTATATTGAGCTGGGCAGGGGCCTAATTCTTACCGAAATCTTGTGTGTGTTGGATATCAGTCTGCTTAGTATCGATCTCACCATTCAGCTTTGTAGAAAGCACAACTTGACTGAGTGCTTGATATATATATGGACGTATGTGTTGCACGACTACCAGACGCCATTGGTGGATTTCATCAACGAGTTTTCGGCCCCCGGGTTTGTTCCAAACGACAATTATCTAACGGCATATACCTTTATGTCGTACGTTTTGACAGGAAGACAATATCCGACTGATAAGTTCATTGCATACGAAATGGAGAATAAAGCCAAGGAACAAATCTGCAGCATTCTTTTCAGCAGTTCGTGCATCAACTGGCCACCCGGCTGTTCCGCCATTTTGGGGCCTCTGGACAAAGTATTTCCTTACTTGTACGTATTTCTTCGAGCCGATTCGTTCGAAATGCTTGGGTGTTTAAATGAATTTTTCGAGGACTCGTGGCTCAATGACCTGGAAGGTGGCCATCTCACTAGACAGTACATTATCGATGCATTACTAGACATATTTGATACCAACGAGTTTGAGCCTTACGATAATACCCAACTTGCCGTATTTATTGGCAGAAATTATTCCAAATATACCCAGTTCATACGGCTTTCTGAGTCGATTCTTCGCCGTGTGGTGGACTCTCTCTGTACCAACACTGATGCCAGCTGCAAAGGTGATTGTGAATTGGCCCTCCAGAGCTTATTGCCCTTTTACGAGCCGTATAACGACGAGTTTTTCATGGAAAAACTCCGGCTCTGTCAATACTGGGACGTCCTCAACGATATTTATGTGTCGCAAGGCAAATATAGCCAGGTCTTGGAGGTCTGGTTCCGTAAATTAGAAAGCACTTGGGAAGCTTCTTCAGGTTTAGGCGACGTACTTGAGAAGTCCTTTTCCATGACCAAAAATCCCAGTGACCGTAGCAATCTTGTAAGGTTTATCAAGAACAACTTTGAGAAGTTAGCCCGGGTAAAGCTTGATGTGTTGATTGAGGTGGTAAACCAGAATTGCGTAGGGTTGACTACCGAGGTGTTGAGCTTTGACGATGATTTGCTTGGCCTAGAGTACTTGACAAGGTGGTTTGGCACCGCCAAGCTGGTCCATACTGCCGAATTTGACGGGATAAAGAGTGCTGTTGGCTGCAGATACGTCGAGCTACTCTGTCAGTACAGATCCACCGAGGTGCACCAGAACATAAGAGAATGGAAAGGGGAGATGTTCCAATGGAAGGGACTGGTTTTGGGTATTTTGGAGCATCACCAACAAGTCGAAGCTTTGGCAGAACTTCAAGTATATTTGAAGAACTACCAGTCTGGGCTCGAAGCCATTCTTCAATATATGAAGGCCAACAAAAGCAGTCTTGATGACAGTTCCGTAAAGACAAGATTCACTCGCTTGTTACGGCAGGCCATGGATATATGTGAGGATCCCGGTACGGCGCAACAGTACGACCAGGATCTTAGTCTCAACGAGTATATGTGGCTCGAATTGATAGGCACATTTATAGAGATGTCGAGCGATGCAAGCGATGCAAGCGACTCCAAACTGCTGGTATTTTTCAACCGGTGCATTCATGAATGTTTCCGAGACATCAGTGATAGCAAGCTTAAACCTGGCGACCGTAAAGAAGACTCCTTCTTGCGGATCTTCCATCAGATCCTCACCTCTCCTACGTCCACAACGACCCCTGCAACCCTAGCTAATATTCGGGACATTCTCCAGGAAGTGTTTATATCGTATTCGTACGAGAGCGAGATGCTTGAGATCTCACTCCGCATGCTTAATCTGCACATCTACAAGAACATGACAATTATCAGGGCCAACAATGTCAAGGGCTGGGTTCCATCCAAAGCGTGCTCATCGTGTGACAAACCAATGTGGGGGGCAGGGATCGCGGAGTACCACTACGAAGCATGGGAAAGACGCCAGGCGGCCAACTTGTACGACCATGGGTCCAAATACGGACGTTTCAGAAAGGAAGAGACGGAGGGACAGCTTGTTTTGTTCAAGTGTGGTCATGGGTACCACCACGGATGCATTGGCTGGGGAGAAATGGTGTGTGTTATCTGCAATAAGTAAAATTAATTGAATGCAAACTAAGATTTAACATTTTATATTATTATGATTTAATATAATAAATATATTATTTATTGTATTAATTAATAAAATTTGAATAGCTTGTATTTATTCAACTTTTCAATCACGGACCCCTATATAGGAGTTGAGATATAGATTTATGAAGGTGGCTACAGAATCAATTAGGAATAACTGCTAGTAGTCCCTAATTACTTTGATCGCGTCAATTAGAATGCAAAGCTTGGATTGGAAGCTTACCAGAAGCAGAGAGTCGGATAACAGATAAATAGAAAAAATAGCAACAAGAGACAAAAGCCAACTTGGAGGCGTATCTACAGCAAAACAAATACGACGTACCAGGTATCAATATTCTGATAATTCTTGAAACTGAAGGAAATAGAAAAAGTAGAAGCATTGGATCATAAAGCACCAGACTATATCTGTACTTTCATATGTATGGATTCTGTTTATTACAAGTATACGTTTTATGTGATTCGTTTTAGATAAGTGGTGGCTAATTTATATCAAGTATCTTCTGGTAAATGCCCATAATTAAATTTACTTGACTCGGAATTATCAATTGTGTTCCGATTAGATAACTTGTTGCGCCAATAAACAAACGTAAACTTTCAGCTTTCTCCTCATCCGGTTGATGACGTGTAATGCTTAATTAATCAGTGCTGCTTTAGAATATTTTTCGCAGCCATCAAGTCACCGCGGATTTTCAAAGGTAGATCAATAGCCTGCAGGCTCTAGTGATGTAAAACATCCCATCGCTCTGTAGGTATTATCCACTTGAAAAGTGAGGTATCTTGTGTGGTACCAACTCCTGAGTTGGTATCGTTAAACATTCAAAGAGTGCATTCAATTCTACAGTTATTGGCCATCTTAACTATTCGGACCATTCGGAAACATCCTACAACATTCACATCCTTGCACTGCTTAGAACAACCTGGTCTCCACCCCATGGTCGGCATACTACTTGGCCTACAGAGCCAGGATTCCACATGAATGTTAGGTGTTGCTCCGACCGCTATCTCAGGCACCACCGGGAATAGTATTACACGACCAAAAAATCTTTATGAGATGCATGGAACCTAAGACAATACACAGGAAGTATACGTTACAGCCACTACAGACTGTACCAATTCGATATTCCGTTCAAGGACACCAATCAGATGTCATACTATCAGATGTCATACTATCAGATGTACTCATTATCTAGGATGCTTTCTGCTGTCGCTTCGTTGACACCCTCGCTTCGCTGACGCCCCTTGCTTCCCCACGCACCTTGGCTTATTCGCTTGCTCAATGCGGCAATCCATCAACAGTCTAATATTAGCAACGTCGTGCGCGCCTGATCTGGAACACTTGCTTACATAGTCGCCCAAGACCCTGTCCAGACAACACAGATTTCTCCTCACAACATTCTCCTCAAACATCCTCAAACATCCTCACATCCTCACACATCCTCACATCCTCACATCCTCACACGTCCTCCTCACACGTCGTCTCCTCATCTCACATCTGCTTCCCATACGCTCCATATTTTTTGGTTTCACACTACCAGATCGACCTCACACTCAATTTCAACTGGCTGTAAACACATCTGTTACACGCCATCAACCAAAAACCGTCTTATACTTCCACTATCGCTATAAATACTCACTAGCGCCTAATGAGTCTGCCGGATTTTCACGAAGACGATTTATTTGACGATGGGACGCCTGGTGCCGACAACTCGACGCCTTCGCTGGGAAATCTAACCAGAGGAACACCCACACCGACGCCAGACCCTCACAATATGCGTCGGTCAAGTCATAATATGCACCAGTCCCATCTGGAGCACCACAATATGGCTCCCGGAGGCTCTCTGAGCCATTCGAGGGCCCAGCTGTTCACCATGTTGAACTCCAGAAATCACTCCAGACAGTCGTCACTGCAGTTTCTTCCTATGGGAATGTCTCCTGGGATGCCTCTGGGCGCGTTGCCGCCTTCCTTTGAAGAAAATGTGGCGTTTCCTAACCCGTTTTACGGTAACATGCCTCCGGTGGTTCACCAGCTGCCAGGCGCCTCCACCCAGTTTTTGCCCAACCAAATACCCCAGTATGGCCAGAATTACGGGTATCAGATGTATGGGGGCCATAATCAGCAGCCCAGCTCGGGTTATAGTACTGTAGTGGACGAAGAAGCCGACCATCTTTTTTCGCATAAAACTGCGCTGATGACCAGTGTGAGCCTGCCTATGCGCAGAAGCAAGGCAGTGGCCTTCAGAGACTCAGAACCCGAATACCCGGCAAGCGCATATAGTCCTCGAAAGACATTGTTGGACGATTCCAACCAGTACGAATTGGAAAGAATCGACAGTATGGATATCAATTCTAGCAGCAACCATCTTGGTCTTGGGCATGGTGATCCTCGTAATTCGTTTCCTATGAGACCGTATTCGCAACTTCTTGCGTTTTCAGGTGACGATTATATCATCAATGAGTTGGAAGATGCCGAAGAAGGCGACGATTTCGATCCGTTTGACGACGACGAGTCGCTATTTTCCGAAACTGGCGAAGATTTGCATCGCCGTGGCGGCACCATACGTAGAGGTAACACAATCACCCGTAAACCCCAGAAAACCACCCTTGGAGCTGATTCCTTCATCGAGATGGAAGAAGAGGATTTCAAGCCCCGTTTGAACTACTCAAAAACTATCAAAAAGGCCAAATTGGTTAACGGGAACTACGTCATTGACTGTCCTGTGCCCAGATCTTTGATCGATACCTACGGCCGTAAAATCAACGATGAAGGTAGAGAAATGTCCTTCATGAGGTACACCGCCGCCACTTGTGGACCTTCCAACTTTCTTAAATTCAACTACAACGTCAGACAGGCATTATATAGTCCTCCTCGGCCCACTGAGATCTTGGTATGTATCACCATGTACAACGAAGACGAGATCTTGCTTGCCAAAACCCTTAAAGGTGTGTTTGACAACATCCAGAACTTGACCAAAAGATCCGATCCAATGTGGGGTGAAGATTCCTGGAAAAAAGTGGTGGTTTTAATTGTAAATGATGGTAGAGCAGCTTTAAATGTCCGGTCCAAGAAGTTATTGACCGCCATGGGTTGTTACCAGGACGGGTATGCCAAGTCCAAGATCAACGATTCGTCGGTTAAATCCCATATCTACGAGTACACGTCAACCGTAGGAATTGACGTGGTCAACGAACGGGTCCATTTGGCCACAAACTCCACCCCAGTTCAATTCATTTTCTGTCTTAAAGAAAACAACTCCAGAAAAATCAACTCTCATAGATGGGCTTTCCAGGCTTTTTGTCCTATTTTGATCCCTAAAGTAGTGATGCTTTTGGATTGTGGTACTAAACCATCTAAAGATGCATTCTACTACTTATGGAGAGCCTTTAGAGACCCCATGGTAGCTGGTGCTTGTGGAGAAATGAGAGCTTCTTTGGGTCCTGGTAAAAGATTATTGGCCAATCCGTTGGTGGCTGCCCAGAACTTCGAGTATAAAATCTCCAACATCTTGGATAAGCCCATGGAATCGGTATTTGGACTCATTTCGGTGTTGCCCGGTGCGTTTTCTGCGTACAGATATGAAGCTCTTTTGAATGTAGACGGTGAAGGGCCCTTGGAAAAGTATTTCAAGGGTGAATATCTCCACCAATCGACCCAGATCAATGAAGACGAAGAAGACGACGAGAAGTATATCAAGGAAAGAAACTTTCAGGAAGCAGGAATTTTCACCTCCAATATGTACTTGGCTGAAGACAGAATTCTATGCTTCGAATTGGTGGCCAAAAAGCACCAAAACTATATCTTGAGATACGTCAACGAAGCCAAAGCTGAGACTGATGTGCCTGAAAAGTTGGATGAGTTTGTGTTGCAAAGAAGAAGATGGTTGAACGGTTCGATGTTCGCTGCAGCCTATGCTGTTTTCCATTGGACCAATATCTGGAAGTCCAACCATTCTTTGCTCCGTAAGTTGTTCTTGCAATTGGAGTTTTACTACCAATTGGTCATAATTTTGGTTTCTTGGTTCTCTCTAGCATCTTTCTTTTTGGTGTTTAGAATTTTGACCGCTAATTTGGGTGCAAAAGAAATGAACTTTGATATCGGAAGGTACTTGGCCGTCATATTCCTATGGTTCTACGTCGGCTGTGTGGTTTGTACGTTTGTTTTGGCATTTGGTAATACTCCCAGAGGTACCAAAAAGTTTTATTTGGCGATTGCGGTAATATTCTCGGTTTTGATGGTATACATGATGTTTGCGGCCATTTATTTGGCGGTTCATACAGTTAATTTGGTTATTAAAGCTCATAAGGACGATTTCAATGTTAGTATGGTGTTCACAAATTCCAAGTTTAGGGATTTGGTTGTTTCCATGGTCTCGACTTATGTTTTGTATTTCGTGGGTGCATTTTTATATGGTGAGCCATCGTTTATGATGACGTCGTTCGTCCAGTACGTGGCCTTGTCTCCGAGTTACATCAACATTCTTAACATCTACTCCTTCTGTAACATTCATGATGTTTCTTGGGGTACCAAAGGAGTGGAGCAGGCCAAAGATTTGGGTTCGGCAAAGTCCACGGGTGCCAATAAGGATGAGTTGGTCATGATTGCACCTGGTTTGCCCGAAGAATTAAACGACTCATACTTGAATACTTTGGAAGATTTAAGAACGCTTCCTGTTCCAGAGTCACCAGTCAACGTCCGTAAATCCAAGGACGATGCGTACTATGCATTTGTCAGAACCCTTACAGTGTTGGTTTGGATGTTGACCAATGCCATTTTAATTGTGATTGTTTTAGAGTCTGGAGGCTTAGATACTTTGACTGGTAAAACAAGTGTTTACAAGGACGGTTCCATCAGTGGTAACTCGCAAATGTTTTTATCGATTATTTTATGGATTGTGGCTGGTTTAGCGCTTTTCAGATTCATCGGGTGTGTGTTATACTTGATATTCAAGGCATTCCGTCCAATCAAATGGAGCATGATCGCCAGGAAAGAAGCTAAAAAGGCTAACAATAGTGGGTAAGGCGGTTTGGTTTTGATTGAATTACAGGTGATCGTATATTTCATTCGATTAATTAGCATATATTTAGCATAGTTAGACGCCTGGTAAGAAAATAATAATGAACAGGTTAAATGTTTGTAAATTTGCACCCAAAATACAAAAACATTAGAAAAGTTCAACAATATTAGAGATTCGCTACCGATTAATTAAATAAAACTAATGGGCATACAAGAATTTACTTGAATTAGAATAAAGATTAGTTTATGCGTCAGTACAATAATCGGCTCTTAGTAGTAAAAAAGGTCTTCAACAACGCTTGAGGTACTTGCTCTTACTTGTCGTTATTTCATGTATAGTACTTTTGCAGGTGAGGTGAAAAGTACGGGCTTACTAAGCATGGTGAGTTGAAATGCCGGTGCCTTAAAACCCTGCTCGGGCAGTTGGGCAAGTTATTTCCGACTTACGCTGTTGTACCCAAGCTTACCCTGATTAGGGTTTTAACCGAGAATAATAGAGGTACACAATCGAAGCAGACTATATGTCCCAATGAGGAAATAAAATCGGAAATTATACCGAAAGCAGAGCAGAATCCCGGTGCCTGGGGGGGATAATACTGATGAATTTGGAACGACCACGTATCTATAACCATATTAATGTCTGTATATACGGGGGATAATAGTCCCTTGGCATGTTTCAAGTGAGGACGAATGCAATTGTAATCTAGCGAGCCCCGAAAAACAATCGGCACTGACATGATAAATTTAACCCTTTCAGGCTCTATGAGTGAAAAATTTTTAACACGATTATTTTTTGAGTTGGCTTCTCATATCCGACTGCATTGATTTTTTAATTGGTGGCTCGCTTGTGTTGCAATGTACGATTACGTATAAAATAGTAGATTGGCTAGCGCAGCGATATGTGCAATATGTGCCAATCAAGAGTCCGATAAATATAAAAAGTTAAAAAAAGGGTAGTTCAGAGAAGCCAAGCTCAGAAGGGAATAGTGTTAAGCCACTACGCTTAATTATACGCTTAATTGCTCCACCAGTATGGGTCAATAGAACCGTTACAGAGCTTTAGCATAACTTACATATTCCTTTTCTTTCTCTTTTTTTCAATTATGCGCGAGGTAAGGTGTAATGGCTACTACTGTAGTAGCTTTATGAACAACTCCTGGAAGATTGGAAGAGACCACGAACAAACCTACCTGGAGTTGTAGCACCGAGTATGAGCGATTTTTTTCATTGGCGAATATCGACCGTGCGGCAAAAATACGCCAGGGACATGGTGGGGGATGGCGGAACCAGCGGTTGAGATTCAGGGATCAAAACCCCAGTAACGGCAAACCAGCAGCGGACCGAGTGGCGGGCCCAGCTCCAAACCTAGCGACGGAATCAACGGTAGAACTACATTTTATACGGAAGTCGCGGGTGTTGTTAGCGATGGGAGTGGTTTATGAGCGCGAGCGCACTAGTACATGGGGACGAGCCGAATGTCTAAACGTGCGAGGGGCCATACAAGCAGGAAGTACTCGGGACGATTATCCGGCGATTACGTAAAAGTTTCCTCGAAGAGATACACAAGCTCCATAAAGCCATCAAATGAAGTATACTTTTGAAACAAAGATAATTGTTGTAGCTATCAAATGAAAATGTAACTTCATCGTCCCCACACTTTTGAAGGGTATACAATGCTAGCGAAGCCAAGAGCCAGTAGCCAAAGCCAGAAGCCAAGAATCCAATGGGAGTAAGTACCCCGAATACAACAACAAAAATAAACAAATACAGAGACCGGAAAGTCTTGAGTAATATAATTGACTTCGACCGACAAACCTAATTTGGGAAGACCGAGGGTCTACAATACTGCAAAAATGTCTGTAACTAAAAGAAAAACAAAATGTCCGAAACCTCTCTTAAGTTCACCGAGAGGTTAAGAAACGAATTGGGCTCCAAATCAGTATCTTCAACATAATTAATGCACCAATTACCATACTGGATTAGAATCACCAGGTTTGTCGAGAGCGGGCTGGGCAAGTATGTGAGGCATTAGTTCTATTGCCTTAGGGTAGGCCAAACCTGGTAGTGTAGACTAAACCTTGCGATGCACTTGTTGAACGTCGAATTTGATAGAATGGTGCATCCGAGCGAATTAAATTAGCTAGTTACCGATTGTTCCGGATACTAATTGTATGGTAAGCATATTCGACGATACAGCAATCAATAAGTATGCTTACATAATACAAAAAAACAAATTCTCGTTAGGATCGTCTAGAGAATGTTCTGCTACACAAAGCCTGGAAAGATATAAGGACGGGGGAACAGACAGAGAATTGTGAGATGTCAGCAAGCAGAATGGATAGTAGTCTATCTGTTGAAAATTTTCATTTACAGTTCAGTAGTCTCTAGTATCGTTTAGGGATTGTAGAAAGTCGGAAGTTCACGGAAACACCCGGTGTATCACCTTACGCTATCTTTCCGATGTTATCTTCCGGTATCCTATAGCAACCAGTACGGGTTCGTCGGATATCTATAGCTCGAGTTACCAAATTTTGATTGACCTCCTCTAATAATAAAGATATGCTAGTGCCAGATTCGGTAGAATACCACCCCAGAGAAGTGCAAGCCCATCCCGGTAACACAGGGATCTGTTACCCGATTGGGCCTGGGAGCCAAGCATCACGTGACCGACAATAGCAGTTCCCACCTCCAGGGCTGTAGACCGACACCAGTTTCAAGCCCAGAGCAGCTAGAAGCCAAACAAACATTTGTCAAATAAATACAAACATGGGGCCGACATCAACCGACAAAAAGGACCAATAAAACAAACCGGAAAGGTGTGGCCGGGCTGCGCAACCACCCTTTCAAAAACAATAAATCCCTCATGTGGCCGCTAAATTAGCCAAAAAAGAAACCAAAAACCTCTCTGACAACAACAAATATGCCGGCGTAGTTCCGCATTGGGGGTAATCAGCCGTATTGGATTTTTTATCTGCCTACCGAAAATTGCAATAGTTATCAATTTCCCACTCTGCAAAAGTCCTCCCCTCTCGCTCGCCGCTACAAGTATATAATGTTTGCCATTCGCCCCTGTTGCAAAAGTTTTTTCTTCGCTTTTTGTTTTTAGGTTATCTTGATTCACACTACTTATCATGAGTGCTACTGAACCAACTAACGAGAAGGTACCCAAGGTCGCCTCCGACGATGAAGAGGATGATGATATCGATCAATTGATTTTGGATTTGCAATCCAACCACAACTTGGAAGACGGCGAAGAAGGTGAAGACGAAGGCGAAATCGAAGGTTCGTTCAAGGCCGTTCCTGAAGAATTGTTGAACACCGACACCTCCACTGGTTTGTCTGACGACGAAGTCAACAAGAGAAGAAAGAAGTATGGTTTGAATCAAATGGCCGAAGAAAACGAGTCTTTGGTCCTCAAATTCATCATGTTCTTTGTCGGTCCAATTCAATTCGTCATGGAAGCCGCTGCTATTTTAGCCGCCGGTTTGGAAGATTGGGTTGATTTCGGTGTTATCTGTGCCCTTTTGTTATTGAATGCTTTCGTTGGTTTCATCCAAGAATACCAAGCTGGTTCTATTGTCGACGAATTGAAGAAGACTCTTGCCAACTCTGCCTTTATTGTTAGAAACGGTCAACTTATCGAAATCCCAGCTAACGAAATTGTTCCTGGTGACATCTTGCAATTGGAAGACGGTACTGTCATTCCAACCGATGGTAGAATTGTCTCTGAAGACGTTTTATTGCAAATCGATCAATCTGCTATTACTGGTGAATCCTTGGCTGTTGACAAGAGACACGGTGACTCTTGTTACTCTTCCTCTACTGTCAAGACCGGTGAAGGTTTCATGGTTGTTACTGCCACTGGTGACTCTACTTTCGTTGGTAGAGCTGCTTCCTTGGTCAACAAGGCTTCCGGTGGTACTGGTCACTTTACTGAAGTTTTGAACGGTATCGGTACTACTTTGTTGGTTTTCGTTATCCTTACCTTGTTGGTTGTTTGGACCGCTTGTTTCTACAGATCGGTCAGAATCGTTGCTATCTTGAGACACACTTTGGCCATCACCATTATCGGTGTTCCAGTTGGTTTGCCAGCTGTTGTTACCACCACCATGGCTGTCGGTGCTGCTTACTTGGCTAAGAAACAAGCCATTGTCCAAAAATTGTCTGCTATTGAATCTCTTGCCGGTGTCGAAATCTTGTGTTCCGACAAGACCGGTACTTTGACCAAGAACAAGTTATCCTTGCACGAACCATACACCGTTGAAGGTGTTGAAGCTGACGACTTGATGTTGACTGCTTGTTTGGCTGCTTCCAGAAAGAAGAAGGGTTTGGATGCTATTGATAAGGCTTTCCTCAAGTCTTTGATCTCTTACCCAAGAGCTAAGGCTGCTTTGACCAAGTACAAGGTGATTGAATTCCAACCTTTCGACCCTGTCTCAAAGAAGGTTACTGCTATTGTTGAATCCCCAGAAGGTGAAAGAATTATTTGTGTTAAAGGTGCTCCATTATTCGTCTTGAAGACTGTTGAGGATGACCACCCTATCCCTGAAGATGTCCACGAAAACTACCAAAACACCGTTGCCGAATTTGCTTCCAGAGGTTTCAGATCTCTTGGTGTTGCCAGAAAGAGAGGTGAAGGCCACTGGGAAATTTTGGGAATTATGCCTTGTATGGATCCTCCAAGAGATGACACTGCTGCCACTGTTGCCGAAGCTAGAAGATTGGGTTTGAGAGTTAAGATGTTGACTGGTGATGCCGTTGGTATTGCCAAGGAAACTTCCAGACAATTGGGTCTTGGTACCAACATTTACGATGCCGACAGATTAGGTTTATCCGGAGGTGGTGACATGGCCGGTTCCGAAATTGCTGATTTCGTTGAAAACGCCGATGGTTTCGCTGAAGTTTTCCCTCAACACAAGTACAATGCCGTTGAAATCTTGCAATCTAGAGGTTACTTGGTCGCCATGACTGGTGACGGTGTTAACGATGCCCCATCTTTGAAGAAGGCCGACACTGGTATTGCCGTCGAAGGTGCTACCGATGCTGCCCGTTCTGCTGCTGATATTGTTTTCCTTGCCCCAGGTTTATCTGCCATTATTGATGCTTTGAAGACCTCCAGACAAATTTTCCACAGAATGTACTCTTACGTTGTTTACCGTATTGCTTTGTCCTTGCACTTGGAAATCTTCCTTGGTTTATGGATTGCCATCTTGAACAGATCTTTGGATATCAACTTGATTGTTTTCATTGCCATTTTCGCCGATGTTGCTACCTTGGCCATTGCTTACGATAATGCTCCTTTCGACCCTCAACCAGTTAAGTGGAACACTCCAAGATTATGGGGTATGTCCATCATCTTGGGAATCATCTTGGCTATCGGTACCTGGATCACTTTGACTACTATGTTCATGAGAAAGGGTGGTATTGTCCAAAACTTCGGTTCCATCGACGGTATCTTGTTCTTGCAAATCTCCTTGACTGAAAACTGGTTGATCTTCGTCACCAGAGCTCAAGGTCCTTTCTGGTCATCCATGCCATCTTGGCAATTATCCCTTGCCGTCTTGGCTGTTGATGTCATCGCCACTTGTTTCACTTTGTTCGGTTGGTTCTCTCAAAACTGGACCGACATTGTCACTGTGGTTAGAACCTGGGTCTTCTCCTTTGGTGTCTTCTGTATCATGGGTGGTGCTTACTACTTGATGTCTTCCTCCGATGGTTTCGACAACTTGTGTAACGGTAGACCAAGAAAGCCTCAAGGTGACAGAAGATCCTTGGAAGACTTTTTGGTTTCCATGCAAAGAGTTTCTACTCAACACGAAAAGTCATCTTAAACTAATTAATGTTTAGTTTATCATCTTTTCTAATGACCCCAATCATCCTCCCCCTCGTGCCTTTGGCAATCTTGGTAGATTACCATGATTGCCCCTAATATATACAATACCTTTGGGTTATTGTTGGTGTTTGATGTTGATACTTTTTTATTCATTGAATCTGTTGAATTATAATCATATTAATTAATTCCCCCATTGAACTATTTGATTATATTTCCCCAGCATTTTTATAAAAGAAAACATCTGTCAAGATTAAGTTAAATGGTAGAACCATAGTGATGTTTTCAGATTCCCCCATCAAATCACTTGATATTCATTTTTCTTATCTTGCAGTATGTTTTTGATTCCCATTCCCATAATCGTTTATTTTCTCCCGTCATTTTTTATTTACACTCATACTAAACTAATAGATAATAATATAATCAAATGTAGCAAAATACTGTTGTTATTCAAGATAACACTACCTCAAGAGAACACCTCTTCTATACAAAATAAAACTGGTTATACAAGATAACACTACCCTACAAAAGATGAAACGACGTCTTTACGAGATAACACTTACATCGTCCCCAGAAACTATCACTACTTCGCTCTAGCTCAAAGACCAGTAGTGACAAATACACATTCTCTAAGCATCATTTGAGATATATGACGGTGGTTTGTTTGTTTTACCATTAACATTTATAAGTAATATGAATTTTCCACCAAAATATTTTGATTCTACAAGTTACAATCAACGAAAGGTCGAATCTCAGAACATTTCCTTTCTCTCGTCAATTCTATTTGCATTACAGATAATTATTAAAGATATACAGAATTAGGCTCTCTAAGTCATGCGCACTTACCGACTACGTGCTAGCTTTATAGAAACTGCTAAATTCCTGATCTGGTGACATTTCAAGTAGAGTCGAGGAATCTAGTCTGGCTGGTGATAGTTCAGACGTTGCAATGCAGCTACTGCTCACTCATAGTGGCCATACAAATATTATTATTGGTCGATGAATTGTAGGGAGTCGCGGTGGTTGTCGCTAAATCTACGAGTTTAAGAGAGGACCGAGACACAGAAGGATGAAGGAATATACAAGTTCTACTATGATCGAAAAGTTACAAGTCTATAAGTCTATAAGTCCATACTCTATAAGTCTATACCCTATACTCCTATAACTCTAGTGTCATTTTAGTCTCCCTGGTATTCTGGTCTTTCCAGCAAGTTTAGTAATTCTCCATACCATGCCTCTATGGGCACCGGACGCCATGTGGGTGCAAATCGCCTCACCGCGCAGACACCGCGACTTACCTCGAGACGCTGAGGCTCGCCAAAAATTGGCCAAACTATACCCAAAATCCAAAACAGGTAGATAGACCACACCAGTACCCAGCACCCACCATCCTCCATAATCCTGGTCTTCTTTGCCAGCATACACTCACCAATTCTTCCTCATATCCCTGTACGCTTTTCCTAGCGCTTAGGTCGTGCCGCAGTTGGAAAAATTTTGTATAGATCATTTTACAGCAGAATTTTTTTCCCTCAGTATTTATATTTACCACCAAACGGTGACTACAATTCAACACTGTGTGGCCCTGTTCTTTCGTGGTAAGACCTTTGATCTAAAGGTTTGTATTAGGAGAGACGTCATCTAGCAACTGCACTTTTAAGTTTTGCAATTTATTCATCTTCCTACCCGCCCTTCGTATTCGCCCTCCCTACTTCAATTTAACCGCCCACTGGAACTCTCTGAGACTCACCAGTAACTTCAACAGTGATTGATGACCACTTTAGCACCAAATTATCATAAACACATTAACTCAAAAACTTCCCATTATCTTGTACATTAGATTTCATGTCCACTTTCCAGTCACGTTCAGCATCCATATCGTCCGCCGTTGACGACACATCGGCACCCCTTCTTAAGTCCAAAGCAGCCTTGGGCTCAAAGACTTCTACACTTCGTTCTGCTTCAATTGGTTCCAGTTTTTTCCATAAAGATCCGTCCAGTTTCTTCACACCTTCAGCTTCCACTACCGAGCCGGATTCTTCTACTAATTCTATGGAAGACGAGTTGAATTCCGACTCGCAAGCAACGGCTCCTGTTGCTGCTGCGTCTGAGCTCGATATTGTTGGCGCTTTGGGCAATTTGGACTTGGACGAGGCCTTTGAGCCAACCGACAGCACCACTGAATCTAAGAAATCCACTAGCCTGGCCAACTCTGCAACTCCAGCACCACAAAACAATCCAGACCCGGCCAATCCCGAGCCCCAGTTCCAGCAGTTCCCATTTTTATACTCCGATTCGACGTTCCAACCGCAATTCTATCCGTATCCCCACCCCCACCAAGGCTCTGTCACCCCAAACCCTTCATCTATTGGCACTTTTGCGGCCCACAACGGCTCCTCTGCATTTGACCACTCCGTATCTACTCCTTCTACTACTTGGAACTCTAATTTCATTCCTCTGTCGGCTCCTCCATTTGCATACGGCTCCTCCGACCATCCAGAACCAACTTTGGTTCCTCAATTTGAGCTTCCTGACGACAACCGCTCTACTAAAGACTCGGCTGATAAGGTACCAAATTTACATTTGCCATTTTCCACTCCTCCTCCAGCACAAGCCACTTCGTTTGGTGGGATTTTAGACAAAACCTTCCATCCATATCCTCAGTACAATGAGACTCCTTCCACTGCAGAAGGAAAAGAAACTGAGGCATTCAACGAGTCTAATACAAACTTTTCTAATTTTTCAAGTTTCCCTCCAGGCGATTTGGGCATGAATGCTCCTCTTATGAAAGATGTAGGTAATATGTGGAATCCAATGTTGTCTAATGCTCCGCAACAGCATGTTAATATGAGAAACACCTATGTTGAAAATAGAATGAACTCCCTCCATCATTTGAACCAGATGTCTGCAATACAATACGGTCAAAATATGATGAATTCAACCGGTTCTAATGGACAAGGAGGTCGCTTCAACCAAGTTTTAAACGGCGGTAACGCCCATCGTAATGGCCGTCCTTATGGCAACGATGGCATGAATGTCCACCGCAAATTGCACAATAGCCATAACCGTAGAAAAGGAGACGATGCTTCCAAGTATGCAAACTCAAAGTTGGAAGACTTTACCGGAGAAATCTACAATTTGTGCAAAGACCAACATGGATGTAGATTTTTACAGAGACAATTGGATTTGGGCCGTGAAGTAGCCGAAGGGAGAGCAAACAACGGCGAACTCTTGAGTAATGATATTGCTGCCACCATGATATTCAACGAAATATACCTTAAAATCATCGAGCTTATGACGGATCCGTTTGGAAATTATCTCATCCAAAAGTTATTTGAAAACGTATCGTCCGATCAAAGGCTTATTTTGGTGAAAAATGCAGCTCCAGAGTTTATTCGAATTGCTTTGGATCCCCATGGAACTAGAGCTCTTCAAAAGTTGGTCGAGTGTATTAGCACCGAAGAAGAATCCAATTTGTTGATAGCATCGTTGTCTCCACACATTGTTTCGTTATCTCGTGATTTAAACGGGAACCATGTAGTTCAAAAATGCTTGCAAAAGTTGAAGTCTTCCGAAAACCAATTTATTTTCGATGCAGCTTCCCTCAATTGCATCGAAATAGCTACTCATAGACACGGATGTTGTGTGTTGCAGAGATGTTTGGACCACGGGAATTACAACCAACGTAAGCAATTGAGCTTAAAAGTGGCCGAAAACGCCACTACCTTATCGTTGGATCCATTTGGAAATTATGTGGTTCAATATGTCTTGTCTCGTGGCGATGAGGAGCTGATCAAGATCATCATGAACCATATTCAGAGTAACGTAGTTTCATTGTCACTCCATAAATTTGGATCCAATGTCATTGAAAAATCTCTTAGAATTAGTAAATTGACCGATAGTTTGGTCGAGGTTTTGTTGAAAAATGAAGATCGCTTTGGTGTCATGTTAAATGATGCATTTGGAAATTATGTCTTACAAACTAGTTTGGATGTGGCCAGCAGCAGCGATTTGGTTCGCTTATCCAATGCTTTGCAGCCATTAATGCCAAATATCAAAAATACTCCACACGGCCGCCGTATAATGACAAAGATCCAATCTTTGTAACTAAACGGTCACTGATGCGATCTCGCTAAGTGTCCAAGTGTCTCACTAATTGTCTCAATAATTGTCTCACTAAGTATCTCACTAAGTACCTAATTGTCTCACTAAGTGCTTAATTGTCTCACTAGGTGTCTAAATGTCTCACTAAGTACCTAAATGTCTCACTATGTGTTTACGTGTCTCACTAAGTGCCTCAGTGTCCCTAAGTGTCCCTAAGTGTCCCTAGTTTTCCCCGCAAATTTCCAGCGCGGTTCCTGCGAGTTTGCCACACGGCCAATCGCACGCAGGGCCACGCCTGGCCACCATACGTCCTGGCACTAGCCAGGCCTTCCCTTAGTTTTGCGAAACCAGCCTTGTATTTTAGCTGTACATTAACACTGTATCATCTTTATAGTAATAAACACCCCTGTACAAGTTGTTGCAGTATATTTATATAAAGTACCTCATGATTTGTAATTGCGCGGCTCTCGCTAAACATGTCAAAGCGCAAAAACCAACTTTAAATTCACCAAATACTTCAACGGTGCGGAATATACACTATACTGGCAGTTACAACAGTGGAGAGATAGTTACCATAGCGTCGCGGCGAACAACATGGAGGGTGCGTTTTCCAATATCAAACCCAGCAGTGAAAACGGCTCGCCATCGCACGAACACCAGACAAACAACACCACCACCACCACCAACCCCAACACCAACCACACGAGCTCTAACACCAATTACACCAACCAGTCCAATGCGAAAATTGACGACACCAAAAAAGAGCCTCGCATAAAAAAGAGAAAATACAGTCGGGGAGGATGTGAAGAGTGCAAACGTAGAAAGATGAAATGCGACGAAGGCAAGCCCTACTGCCACAACTGTAGTCGATTAAACAAAGCATGTATTTATAGAGACAAGCAAAGATTTCGGTTCGAGCCGGGGGCAGACCAAAAGTCCGAGCATCTCCCCTATATACTCAACCAAGGGCCTGCGACTGGACCGCCGCAGAACTTGGCGCTAAGGTTTTATAGCCCGAAGGGTCCTGAGTACCATGGGCAGGCAAATGGTGCTATACCGGCCGCAGCGATAGCGGCGGGAGTCCACCACGGTGTAGTGCCGCCGGGAGTGCCGCCTGGTTTGCCCCTGGGGTCTCCGCCCGGGCTTCCGCCTGGTTTACCGGGATTGTTGCAGGGGCTCCCGCTGGCTCCGCACAGGTTTGTTCCCAAGGAGAGCCTGTTTGCGCCCGGCCAGTTTAGCAACACAATTACCGACATTCTTGCAAGCCCTATATCAAATACACCCAAGCATGAGATGCGCAATTTGTTTGACAAGGCCAGTCTCTTGGTCAACGATATCAACGATTTGGTGGCGTTGGATATTCCTAATGAATGGCTCGACCAAGATCTTGCCCTGACCCCAGGTACAGCAGTTACCGGTGCTACTAGCGGTGCGCCTAGTAGCGCGCCTCGCCCAGTTGCCGCGAACATTACTCCCCAGGGCGAACTTAGGTCCGCGGTGCTGGACAACGGCAGCTACCGCGACAGCGAGCGGCTGGTACACTCAGAATCATACGAAAAGCACAACTTCCGGATGGACGAGCTCGCCAGCCAGTTCATTGGCCACGAGATCTCGCCCATCGACTTCAACTCGCCGTTCCAGCTCGCGCTGCCGGACTATGTGCTAAGCGACTTTGACAACTCCGTCACAAACACCAGCTTGATCGATCAGGTGATCCAAACTAACAAGCTCCGCGAGCCCCACATCACCTATCTCAAGGTCATAACCAACACCAAACTTTCGTACCATTTGTTTCCGTTTGCGTCATCGGTAGAGTTCAATCAGGTAGTGCGGCTCTTGCTCCAGTACCTGATTGACTGTCCGTACTTGCTAACGTCATTGCTTATGTGGCTGGCGACGTTCCACTACAACCAGAGCGGCAAGCAGATCCACGACATTTCGCGAAGAAAGTATGCATCAGTGTGTCTCCGATCGCTTAGCGAGGTTTTTGGTGCGGCGAGGAGGGAGACAGAGGGGCAACCCAAACCTAGCCCAACGCCCGCGGCAGCACCCGCAGCAGCACCCGCAGCGTCCATGGCGGCGCCAGGGGCGCAACCCAAACAGCCTAGTCTGGAAACGCCCACCCCGGCGCCCCCGGGCGCGCCAGAACCCACACGTCTCCGCACTACCGCGTTCCACCTCAAAGACGACATCGAGAAACTTCTTCTTACAATTCTAGTCCACACGTCCAGCCTAACCGCTACCGCCCAAAGCGATGACGCGCACACCCGCATGCTCAACTCATGGAAGGTCCATTTACGAGGCGCGAAGGATCTCTTGACCCAGTACAATTCGCTCAAAATGTCCTTCAACCGCCCTCACGTCTCGGGCGGGTTAGCGCTTGCCAAAACATGGTTCTTTGCCATGGAGTCAATTGCGTCGCTAAACTCCAACCTCGGTGGTATTCTCAAACACTCCAAATTGAAAGACGATAGCGACAGCGACAAAAACGTAGCGGACCCGCACCAAGACTCCGACACCGATCTTCACGAAAACTTCCGCGTGTACTCCGATACAGCCTACTTCTCGCGCGACCTCAACCCAGACTACCACGACACCCTTGTCAAGATCGGGTTGCTTCTCCCTGCACATCTGGGCCTGCAAACCCCATTCAACTTGTTTCTTGGGTACCTGATGCGGTTTGTTCATCTTTCACAAGAGTTCGCCAAGGCCCTCAAGTACGTGCGGCTGCAGCCCGGCAAGGCCCAGGTCCTGGCTGCCCAGGTGTGCAAGCTCATGGCGATGATCCACGATGCCCGCAAAACAGAGATCATCCCCAATGTCTCGCACAAAACATACGCAGTGCCGATCTCCTCGCCGGGCCACCCCGACTTCCCCGATCCCTCTGGCTACCACCCCAAGTTCCCTGCCTCTGCCTACACCAAGATCGTGGACCAGGACGGTGCCACGCACTATTACTCGTGGCTCGATCTCAGCGAACATATCCGCATTGATACCCTCTATCTCCGCATGCTCACCACGCGCGGGCTTCTCAAGCTCGCACCAACGCACCCGCTAGTCCAAGAAATCGTTGACCGCAGCCTCAACTCGTGTTTCTTTATTCTTCCTAAAAACCTGCCGCTCTACGCCAATCACCGCGACAACATCCTTGTTGAAACTACAAACTACTACCTCACTTCCGATGTGTTTGATGTGCGCGCCACCATGATCCAATCGGCATTCAGAGTTTGCTGCAACTTAATCCAGACTGACCAACAGTTTGAAAAGGTGGAGCTTTATTTTCTCGGTCTCATCAAACTTGGCAACGGCAGCTCGCTCGCGGCACTAGATCTACTTTATAAAATTAGAGATCGCGCCAAGCAAAGGGCTGAGGGGAAGGAAGTGCTGCCCCATGGGGATGATGTAGATGATTTAGATACCATTCCATTTGCATAGATGATCTGAAGAATATGTAATGATGCTCCGGAGATGTCACTGAATCACTGAATCACTGAATCACTGAATCACTGAATCACTGACTCACTGAATCACTTCATAATCACTGATGATCAGTTCAGAATCACTTCATAATCAGTTCATAATCACTCAAAAATCACCTAATCACTTATTATCACTTCATCAACTTTACTGCAACATCTTCGTTTCGTCGTATACTCGTTTATGCTCGTTTTCGCTCCCCTCGTTTACGCTCGTTTTTGCAGCATTTTGTCGTTCCCGTTTTGTTCCCGTTTTGAACCCGTTTTCTATTTTAGTTGCCATTTTCGTTCTTTTTTCGTTGCGGTCGCGTTGCAAAACTCAAACAAAATCAAAATAAAACCAAACTAAAATCATAACATTTGCAAAACACATTCTTTTTGGTTGTTTGAACATTTCATCATGTCAGATAGTCCAATTGCATACAGCTCTTCAGTTGATACTACGGTATCTTCGAAAATTCCAGAAACAACTTCAATTAATACTCCTCTGGAGCCAGTAAAACCGGGCTACCTTGATCCAAAGAATATCGAGTACGAATTTGGTGGGCCTGCTGGTGCCGTCGGCATGATGGTGGGCTTTCCATTACTTATGTGGTACATGTGGATTAGCGCTGAATTTTATGGCGGTGCTGCTGCATGGCCTGCCGCCGGCGAGCTGTGGCCAGAATTTCTTGACACTCTTTGGTCGCTTTTTGTCAAACACGGCGTACCATCTGTGGGAGTAGTGGCTTACTTTACTTCTTTCATCATCATTCAAGGTGTTTTCTACGTCACTTTGCCGGGAACTTGGACGAAGGGCCAGAAGTTGGCCCACAAAAATGGCAAGCAATTGCCATACTTTTGCAATGCCGTCACATCATACTACACCACATTAGCCGTCATTGGAGCATTGCACGTTTCAGGATTGATCAAAGCATCGTTTTTGTTGGACAACTTTGGCCAAATCATGACCACCGCCATTTTCTACGGGATCACATTATCGGTTGGTTTGTACATTCTGTGTCTTTACATTACCAAAGACTACCAGAGAATGACCGGAAACCATCTTTACGACATATTCATGGGTGCTCCGCTCAATCCCAGAGTCGGAAAGTACCTTGATCTTAAGATGTTCTTTGAAGTTAGATTGCCATGGTACATTTTACTGCTTTTATCCCTTGGCCTCTGTGTAAGACAGTACGAATCTTACGGCTACGTAACCCCTCAAGCCGCCGTTGTATTTTACGCCCACTGGTTGTACGCCCATGCTTGTTCCAAAGGTGAAGAATTGATTGTGCCTACTTTCGATATGGCCTATGAAAAATTCGGGTTTATGTTGTTGTTCTGGAACATCGCAGGGGTTCCTTACACCTACTGTCATTGTACTTTGTTCCTTGCCAACCACCATCCTTCAGAGTATGCCTGGTCTACTCCATACATGGTGGTATTATTTGTAGTTCTCAACGGTGCTTATTTCATTTTTGACACCGCCAACTACCAGAAAAACGACTTCAGAAGAAGTTTGGCTGGAAACGCTCCTACCAACAAACCGTTCCCTCATTTGCCTTATTCGTCTTTGAAGAACCCAAGATACATCAAATGTGATAACGGCTCTACTTTGTTGACTGAAGGTTGGGTTCGTTACGCCAGAAAAATTCATTACACCGCCGATTACCTCATGGCACTTACTTGGGCATTGACATGTGGCTTTGCATCGCCATTCCCATGGTTTCACCCACTCTTTTTCTTGATTGTGTTGATCCACAGAGCATTGAGAGATCAACGCAAATGTCAAAAGAAGTATGGCAAGTACTGGGATGAGTACCTTGAAGAATGTCCCTACTTGTTTATTCCACATGTGCTCTAAGAAATAAGAAGAGTACTACAAAAATTACCAGAATATAAAGCACTGGAACCTAAAAAAACTTCCTCTATAGCTTATTAAGGAGGTTGAAAAGATTGTCATACAATCATATAGATAAGAATATAATCAAGTGTTCTTCCAATACTCATTTAGAGATTCTAGAGGATCTAATTATAAAAAGATCTCAAGCAAAGAAATGTTCATCCGTAAATACTCAAACTATATTTCAGTAACTGAATTACGAAACCAACATTAGTGGACACTACACCTCGTTGAAACCAAGTATGCTCTAAGAACAAGGTTTATGACAATGTAGTCAATTATGTGGAGTGAATTTGCCTATTAGAGTGATGAATAATTAGGTGAAATCGGCAGTGAAGCAATATTAGTTGGTTCAAATCTAGACAAAAGGGGATTTGAAGTATTGAAGATAATCCATTACATCTATTTCGTAATAGAGCCACTTGACCTGAGTCATGGATTTAAAAGAGTTAGATCTCTAAGCATGCAATGAAAGCATTAGGTGAGGCCAAAAAGAAGTTGAACAAATTACTATACTATAGGAAACTTCACTTTGAAGATCTACAGTTCGGAATGCATTGGGCATGAAAGTGAGCTCACAGTAGACATAGAAGATCAGGCAAATATCAAGCCAACCAATTTTAGTGGTACTAGCAACAAAAAAATACATAACTTTACAATAACTAGACATCTTTAAACTCGTAGTATAAAGAATAGAAAGCAAAAAGTGGGTCTAATTAGTGTTGATATTCCAAATATTACACTTATTAAGAGAAAGACTAGAAAGCAATGAAAATGTAGTACTATCTTAATAAAATACGTATCAAACACTTCCAATATCATTGAAAACTTTATATTGTTTGGTAATAAACGCGAAAGTAAAGATGATAAATAGCTTGGAAAGGTGTTCATAATTTCCAGAAGTAATATACAGATATAAAGCTTTATTGCATCATAGTCTGGAATAATTCTACGAAACGATAACATCAAAAGAATTGAGAGATAAAAATAGTAACTAGTGTAGTGAAAATTCCAGACAAAGTGTCTTGATTTAATTATATCGAGTCAAGACGTAGTCTGATCTTCGAGTGAGACAAATTATGAACTAATAATGAGCTTTGTTAAATAAACGTAATATTTCAAGATAGAGGAGAGGAACTAATTAATTGGATCTTCAGGCTTGTAAAAAATACCAGGGATCGGGCAGATTCTATGACTAATAGTGGTATCAGGGTTTATTCAAAAATTATTCAAAAACATGTAATAGAAGTGGTAAAGCAGGCACCATAAATAGTCTAAATACACTTACCTTTTAGAAGTAGCACCATCTTCTACAATTCCTTCATTTTACAATAAAATTACTTTCAGTTAACGTCAGTTGCAGATAACTAAATGTGATACCGAAGCGGTGGCTGCAAATGCAAAGTATAGACCTCTTATTGACCTTCTTCGAACCGTTGAAAGTATTATTCTTAGGTCAGCTGAAAGTTGTTGAAGATATTACAAGAGATACGTATCTTTACAATTTATATACTAATGGAATTGTTTATCCACATTAATTTCTATATGTCAATCTAAATGATGGCTTTATTTCTAGTATATCCTAATTTTTATAGTGATATTACAAGTGGGATAATAGAAAATACACCACTATAATAGTAGATTATAATAAGTATATTGTTAGGTATTTCCGGCACCTCTGGTACCTTGCATATATCACAAACTATATATTACACATCTGAAAAGTGTGTCATAATAAATAAAAGATAACTTTATAAAGATTTCAATTGAAGGGGTTATAGTTTTATATATGTCTAGATAAAACAGATGATATATGAATTTAGTAAATATTTATAATGAGATAAACCCACTCAGAAAGTGGGTATACATTTATCATTTTTATTCACTCATTCGCTATATCAGCTCAATTCGTTGGTATTGTTTATCTTTAACTGATAATTAGGAGATGTTTGATGGGTCTTAGTCTTTATTTGTAGTATTGATCTCATCCTGAGTGTGCTAATGATAATACAAACTTAATTGAGACCAATCAACTACTTTGTATACGTACTAATTTCATGACCTTTATTTAACTATTCTACTCCTTCAATTTTAATCCTGCTCTGCAATTGCTACCAACCTTTCATCGATTTCCTCGGGACTCAAAATTCTGAATCCTTCAGCAGTAGCCACTCCAATTTCAATATCATTCTTTCTGAAATCAGTTCCTAAAACATTACTAAGAGCAGTAATGGAAAACTCTACGGTGGCCTTCCAATCACCCTTTACATAGTCAGATTTCTTGAACTTCTTCTCCAAATACGTGGTGGCTTCTTGCTGTTTAGGACCGGTGGCCACCGCTTTGACACCAGTGTAGTAGCCTGCAGGATCGCACTTGAAGATCTGAGGGCCCTTATTTTCATCCTCAGTCTCGACCTGGCAAAACGTCAAAGCTACGCCCAAAGGCCTCATGTATGCTCTTTGGGTGTATAACTGGGATAAGTTGGCCATTCTCTTGGCCAAGCTTTCTACAGGCATTTCATAACCATACTTATACCTAAACTCCGTAGCTTCTGCTCTCGCTCTCAAGGCTTGCGCCCGCGCATCAGCAATTGATCCGTTCACCAACAAGCCAATGGAGGGGGTGATTTTGAAGAGATACGAAACGGTTTTTGCATCCAACAACTTATCAGGGATTTTCTTTTGTGAGATCAATACGGTGGAGTCTTGGCCTGACACGCCGAGAGACGTGATATTGGAAGAATTGATTGCTTTGAAGGCGTATTCTACTTGGTATAATCTGCCCTCGGGCGAGAAGATTGTGATGTGACGATCAAAACCGGCGGATCCTAAATGTTAGTTATCAATCGAGCGCCAGCAATTCAAATACATACCTGACATTGTAATATATCTTTCTGACTCGTCTTATGTCTGACTAGTCTTGTCTTCTGACGTCTTTCTCTTGGTGGCGTCTTTCTCTTAGTGGCGTCTTTAGTGGCGATTGAGGTAGGCGGTGCGCGCACGACAATATTTATACCGCCAAAGATAAAAATGTAGAAATTAGAAACTATTCTTACAGGTGGTTACAGGGTGCTAGGATGGCTACCTCTTTCACATCAAGTGATACTTTCACTCTTGATAAGAAAACCAGCGAAAAGTCGCCGTTTTATGTTTCCAATTCACCCCAGAAGACTAATGTCTCGTATCACTACAATCCCAGCGCCGCCGAGTACCACTACGGCGCCCTCCACCCCATGAAACCATTCCGACTAATGCTCACCGATCATTTGGTTACTTCGTACAAGCTCTACGAAAAAATGGATCTTTTTACGCCTCGAAGAGCCACCAGAGATGAACTTCTTCAGTTCCACAGCGAAGACTATATCGACTTTTTGGAGTCAATAACGCCGGAAAAAACCGCCAAAATGACCGGAGAGCTTCTTGCCCAGTTCAATATTGGTGATGATTGTCCTGTTTTCGACGGAATGTACGATTACTCTTCTATTTACGCCGGAGCTTCGTTGGATGCTTCGAGAAAACTCATCAATGGAATGTCAGATATAGCCATCAATTGGTCTGGTGGACTCCACCACGCCAAAAAGTTTGAACCAAGCGGATTTTGCTATGTCAATGATATTGTTCTCAGTATTATTAACCTTCTAAGAGTGCATCCTAGAGTGATGTATATTGATATCGATTTACACCATGGAGACGGCGTTCAAGAGGCTTTTTATACCACCGACAGAGTGATGACTGTGTCATTTCACAAGTATAATGGCGAATTCTTTCCTGGAACAGGCTCTGTGGATGAATATGGGCTTGGAAAGGGAAAAAACTACACCGTAAATGTACCATTGCGAGACGGAATAGATGACGAATCGTATATCAGACTATTTAAGCTGATAATGGAACCTTTGATCACCAAATTCCAGCCTACTTGCATAGTCCAGCAGTGTGGAGCCGACTCTTTGGGATATGACCGTCTTGGATGCTTTAATCTTAATATTCGTGCCCATGGAGAGTGTGTAAAGTTTATTAAATCGTTTGGTATTCCAATGCTAGTACTAGGTGGCGGAGGATACACTCCTAGGAACGTTTCACGACTTTGGTGTTACGAGACTTCGGTGCTAAATGACGTCACTCTTGACCATAAAATCCCCAATTATCTCCCCACATACGACTGGTTTGGGCCAGATAACTCTTTACATCCTCAATTGGAAGGAAGAATCGATAACAAGAACTCGAAAAAGTACTTGGAAAGTGTCAAGCAGGAGATCTTGGAGCAGTTGCGGTACTTGAATCATGCACCGTCTGTTCAGATGAGAGAAGTTCCTCCTGATATCACGGGGTTGACCGAAGAGGAGGAAGAAGCCATAAGGGATATGAAGGAGGATACTAACGAACACTAACCAAGCTAAGGGTCAGATATTGACCAAGACCAAGGATAACACGAAAGAAAAATCAAGATTGAAAGAGATTGACACTAATAGAAGATCAAGGGTTGAATATTGACCAGAAGAAGATATCATCAAAGAGAAGAAGAATTACATCAAAAAGAAGAAGGGGATTAACGATAATGTATTATAGTGTACTATAGCTAGCAGAACACTGCGAATCTAACAACTACAAGTAGATTGCAACTAATATATCAGGACTAATAGGGCTAGACTAATAAGTACTATTATTGTAAGGTAGAATGATCGTGCCAAATTATGCAGACATATCGGTTAAAAACATTTATTAGTTGAAGTTAAAACTAAGGGCTTATAAGCTGCAAATATCATAGTTTTATCAGATTTCATGGATTAATAGGTGCTAGGATATTCATTCCTGAAAAGCTAAACAACATCGATCATGAAATTTATTATGCTGTATTCTCGAAGGAGCTTATTCATTATGAAACTAATTGAGCAGAAGCCTTACAAATAACCTCGTGTTTAATTGTAATCATTCTGCTGGATTTAAGTCCCTGGGATACAAATTGAGCAGACTCATATCCAACATACGAGTTTTAAATTACTGGTTTCCAATTTTACCATCATCATATCGAGGGAACATAAATTAGACGGATATTGACAGACTAATATATACAGAGATAATATTTATGAGATACCAATGATAGCCACAACACATTGCCATCGATTTCCAATTACCGTCTTTGTACTGGGGACATACTTTCGATTGGCTTATGAAGATTCATCTGTTTAGTCATCACTTAACTCGATAAATATATTATTCAATGAATTGAAGTAGCAAATTAATGAGACTACAGCTACAAATGTATCATCATATCAAAAATAGACTATAATGATTTGTGAAATCTAATAGTAGACATTCTCAATTATATACCCTACCAAACACAAACTAAGCAGGTGGTGGCACCAGAAACTAGTATCATTTGCAAAAGCCATTCTAATTATCAAAAATTATTTCGTATAAAAGTCATTTAGTGGGTTTAATATTAGACTGAAAAACAACTGCAGTTTTGGATCTAATAAAGAGTTGCGAGATTACCGAAACCAGAAACAGCCATTGCAGATGAACAAACTATGTCTTTACCAATTTACGGTATTTACTCTCATTTTTCTATAACTATTTCAATATTCAAATTCAAACTAATGATAGACTGTAAAATGAAAAGTCTCAAGTCAATCAACAGGAACACAATCAATAACTAAAGCAGAAGGGTGTAATAAAAGGTGCTTTACATGAATAATTAATGAAAATAACTACAATAACGAAGATTTATAATCTTGAATAATTCGATAAGTCCCATTAGACTCACTCGCTAAAAAGTCCCATTAGACTCACTCACTAAATCGGAAAGTCCCATTAGACTCACTCGCTAATTTTCGCGATCCTCACAACTCTCTTTAGTTCTGCAGATATGTATCTTATTTATCTATGTTTACAACTTCAAGTCTCACTCACCATATGACGCACCACTTTTCTCACAAGTCTTACACCAATTCTAACTAATCTCGTTCTCACACCAATTCTCACTAATCCCATTCTCACACCAATTCCACTAATCTCACCGCACCTTCTCAGTAACTCAGTAAGTTTTATAATACTCGTACTATTCTTACCAATTCTCACTAATTATAACTATTCTATTCTAACTATCACTTTCCCCTATAAGAGTGGCTAACTTTTCTCAGTAATCTTACCATCCTCTTAAAATTCTTCCCATATCCAATAATTCTGATTCTCACCAATTTTACCAATTCTCACTAATTTTACCAATTCTCACTAATTTTACCGACTCTCACTGATTTTACCACTCTTGTTTTCATTCACTATTCTACAGACTCCAATCATTTCATTACTACTTTTCCCAGTCTATTCCTTCTACAATCCACACCTCCTTCTACCAGTCCTCCCTTCTACAGTCCTTCCTTCTAAAATCCACCCTCCTTCATCCACCTCAATCCCTCATTTTCACTTCAAATAATTCCCAGTTTCCATGACATGGACGTCACCCAACTTTCCATCGTTTTGGATCCCAGCTCCAATAGGAAAGTCATCAATGACGAATATCGAATCATCCGCAAAATCGGCCTGGGTCAGTACGGAAAGGTTCTTTTGGGCGAGGTCATAAATTTAAACGCTCAGCCACGGCCTTCAGTCGATTCCAAAAGCTCCAAAAGCTCAAAAAACTCAAAGAAAAGCCCCGGCATAAAACCAATCGTTATCAACGATAAGTTTGTGGCCATAAAAACCATCAATAGGTTGGATAAGTCCAAGCTCATCACCAAATCATATCTTTCACAAGCAGTCAAAATCAAAAGGGAGATCCAAATCATGAAAGAATGTAGCCATCCTAATGTAGTGAAGTTGTTCCAGGTCATTGATGACCTCAAGTTTGATAAAATCCTTCTAATACTTGAATACTGTCAGTATGGAGAGATCGACTGGAAACATTACAACCACTACTATGAGAAGTATAAGCCGCTGAAACGTCCGCTTACAATCAATAAAATTCTCCGTGATGTCATCAATGGCCTAGAATACTTGCATCTGGTTAAAAAGATCATCCATCGTGATCTCAAGCCGTCCAACTTGCTTATAACTCAAGATAACACCATAAAAATCTCTGACTTTGGCGTCTCGCTTATTCTACAGAACAACCATACTGACCAGAAAGAACTCAGCAAGACCATGGGTACGCCTTTATTTTATGCACCAGAGTTATGTCAGTTTGTCAATAATCGACTATCGATGATCCACACTTCCCGTATTGTAATTGATGAAAGAATTGATATCTGGGCCCTTGGAGTAGTTCTTTACTGTCTCATGTTTAATGACCTTCCATTCAATGGCTTCAATCAGTTTGAACTCTTCAAAAATATTGTCCGTGACGACTTGAAGTTCCCCAAAATCAAACACACTTCGAAAACTACTGATTTGGATATAAAGGAACTAAAATTACTCAAGGATCTCATCAAGAAAATACTACTCAAAGACCAAGACACTCGTTTATCTGTTCAAGAGATTAAACTACACGAATTCACTACGTTTGATTTGGGTTCTGTAGAAAAAAAGAAGTTTTTGAACTTCAACCAGTGTGTTTTTAAAGACAATTCTAATCGTGAACGTCTTGAATCTGGCAAAGAATCAGGCGCGGTGCTGAAACTCAAACGGTTCTTTGGCCGTCCACCTTCTCCTGAGCCAGTAAAGACTGAATCTACAAAGATATCTACCAATCTTGAACCGGTAGACGATCTTTTGGACTCGTATTTGGACGATTCGTCGTCATTTGCCAGTGATCTTGACGGTGATTTCGAAATAACCTCAAATATTGATACTTCCAATATTCTCGATGACTTGCCAGCTTCAAACAAAGACATACCTAATAATGCTTCAAATTCCACAAATATCTCGGATGTTTCAAACTCTTCACGCAAACCCAGACCGGTACCACTAGTCTTGACAAAGTCATCGTTCTCTCTGGAAAATATCGAAAATTCAGTGTACAAAGATAATTATAAAGACAACTACAACAACTACTCTACATCTTCACTTGTCAATTCCGCTACTTCACTCGTCGATTCTGCTACTTCACTCGTCAATTCTGCCACTGGTAGTCAAACCCCCCAAACACCCACCAACAATAATACCATCGCCATTGGGGCACCCAGTCCTGCCGGGTCCAACAAGTCCGTGTTCAGTCCTTCGCGGCGATTCTTCTCTCGAAACAAAAAGAAGCACAGCAAATCCAAACCGGAACAAAAACACACTATTAGCTCTCTATCTTCGCCAGCCAAAAAAGGCAAGAAACCAGTAAAAAAATTCACCGATTTGATGGAGCCTCCGCCTATCTTTGGACTCAATGCTGCGTATCCTTCAGGTTCAGGCAACAGTGGAGAATCCAGCTTAAAGAGTCCTATCAGTGGTCCTCCTAGTAGTAAAGCCAAGTCGTTCAGCGATAATAGCGCCGCCACCAGCCGGCGCAGCAGTCCCAAATCGGCCATCAATTCTCGTAAAAATTCCATGTCGTCAGTAGGAAGTGGATATGGACTTATGAAAATCACCAGTTCGTCGTCGTCGCTCAATCTCAATGCATATTTGACTGACGATAATTATTCAATAGCGTCTGTTCAGAGACCAAATATGAGGTTGACTGGTATAGACAGCCATGACGAGAATGCGAGTACCCTTGACGATGAGGAGCCTGATGATACGCTTATCGACGATTCGATTCTTCGAAGTTTCACGAGCATGAACGAATATTTAGATAGACTAGACTAATCATTAAACTAATACATATAGACTATTTTAATTACTAGTCCACTATATAGACTAGTTTAGACCATAAATAAATGGCTAGACTAGAAACCAATACTATGCAAATCAGTAGAAATTCATACTAGACAAGTAAATACGACGGAAAATTATTATTTAATTAAATTACCTATTTCTAACACTCAGAGCAAATTCTTCGTATCTTACGTATAAGTTGTATTCCGGCTCATCACTTACCATATGGTTGGTCTCAGGCAATTTGGTGAATTTGCTTCAAGGCATAACTTGTTAAGTTATAGTTTATTGTTTCCAAGATTGTTATTTCAAATTTTATTGAACGCAATCTTGTATTATTTCAATCGAGACCTCGAGAATCAATCGATGCAGAGTAGACTATACAAATCGCACTGTACGCGTAGACTAGCCTAAAACAATTTTACTAAACCAGGGAATAATACCGTGGGCGGCAGTAGAAGTTTCGTCCGTACTTGGTAACGTATAATTATTGCATCATACTTACTGTAATGTAATTGCATCAATTCACACTGTAGCGTGGATATTTATTATTGTATTTTGCACCCAAGTAAAATTCAGTAATCGTCAGTCAGAATTTCATCTGTTGCTGGAGTAGCATAAAATAGCCACATGACAATACAATATTCGAAAAGGTACAGATGCATGTAATTCGTGGGGGAGTCGAACCAGTAGTGACAATACGGTGGTTCGAAGAAGAGAGGTTTCCGCAGGATTTGCACTGGAATTTTGATAATAATTAGACGACCAGAACAATAGAGAAAATAGAACAGGGACGACGTTTGTAGCGAACTGTAGGCGAGAATGGTTGCAGGAGTAATAAACGAGTAGAAAATGGTTTTATTCTACACCACCCGGAAAGAACCGGGTACACTGAACGAACCGCTCCAATCAGAGGTCATTTAGGTAGGGATAATTTTACCCATGACGTACCGAGCCACTACTAACGATGAAAGGTGAAAGTGTTACGAACGAGCACATCTGAAGGAGCGATGTATTCTTTTCGAAAATTGCGCCAAAGTTAAAAAATATGAGTGCTAGGATATCGAACGGGTATTTCACTCAAAATTGCGAATGTCAATTAGAATCTTTGTGGAGACATCCCAAGCCTTTGTGGGGGTCAACCATCTCTTTGGAGTCAACCTCGTCAGTTGCTCTTCCGACAAGAAATGGTGCAGTGAGCGTAACCCACGTTAAAGTAGATTCGCACTTTTCGGGGAAGCTGCGCCCTTCCTAATTGGGGCTGATTCACAATATTAGTGTTTTGCAAAATCGAGCGGCGTGTCGCGTGTGGGAAAAGTAGAAGAGATAGTAGTAAAGTAGTAGTATACGGTCAGGGATAAGGTGATTGACTACTTTGTGGTTGTTAGATAAAGATTGCAATGCCCAGTCGACATAGTAGGCGGTATCATCGTCTATCTTATCTGCCACCACGTCTAATTATGCCTGTGTGTTACCTTTCGCATCTGTCGCGACAACGAAGGTGTTCTGTGCCTCGGTGCGTGGTGCGTCAGTCAGGGCACCTTTCCCCCGAAATATACATCACTTGTGAAGCCACTCCGACTTGACCTTGAAGCCCTTATCGAAAAGAAAGACGACGTATATAGGACAATACACAATAAGATCAACGAAGAATCATTCAACATGTGGCTTCCAGCCCAGTCCTAGTTGGGGCTACCTCGTCATCCTGGTACAAGGTGGCTTACCGTAGACTCTGGCTACGATGCGCCTCCCAGGCACATGGCAGGCACCTAGTAAGTACCTAGTTGCAAGCAAGGCAAAGCCTTGCCGCTACGTAAGCTAATTAGTGGTATTGTGCCTCCAACTAATGGAGATTACTAACAATTGAAATTCGTTTCTTTTGGGTTCCGCATTTTGTTTAGTTTTTGCTAATTCGTGGTGCATATCTCTAACAGCACTATTCCATTGCACTTTGTGTTCCATATGGATTCCTTCACTTGCTCCTTGACTTTTGTTTATTTTACTCATAAAACCTGCTTGATTCCCAATCATAAGTGTAGGTGACGATCACACGAGGTCCTTCACTCGCTACGATACTACTACAGTACTTCGCTATCATTAATACCAAGGTAATACCAATACCCCGATAAAGTACTACCAATACTAATAAATACTATTAAATACTAATACTAATACCGGTACAATACCAATACTACACTAATACTAGACAACCAACTCTAATACTATACAACCGATACCACCAAACTAACACTGATACAATACACTACCATACTACGCTTCCATTAAACCCTAGGCTCACCTTCTCACCTTCTCCGTGCCTCACCCAATCCGTCGCATCAGCAACCGTTTTTCTTTTCCGGCCCTCCCATACCTGGCAACTGCAAACGCTCATTCCACTGTTAGTGCAGTTTCTGTTTAGTGTTTTTCCTAATTGTAAGTGCTTTTTTACTAGTGCATTTCGCTAGTCCTGCTTTTACTTTTTATTTGGTACATTGAGTCCTGTTTAAGTAGGCTGTTAACCTTTGGTATCCCCGTTAACCGCGCCTCATCCTCATCTCACACTCACCGATTAGCACTATATAACCACACAATTCCCAGGTTGTGTGGGTGTTACTACAGTCATGAACAAGTATCATGATTCCAACAAAAGAGACCGCCCGGCCTCGTCGTACTACGAGACCCCGGCCCTAGAAGAGCTACCATCCGATCCGGATGATACTTTCGCTCTCTCGCCGTCGCAACACAGACTGCCGTTCAGCAACATCTCTAACATCGTGTTGCCCAACATGAAAAAGAAGATCTCGTCCTCAACTAAAAACTTCACAAGATCAATGACTCAGGTAGCTAAATCTTCACACAACTTTTTCCACAAAGAAGTCAATACCAAAGAACCCAAGGACACTGAAAATGCCGTTAAGACCGCTCCGGAAGCATCAATTGACGACGACGATACTACAGACACAACCATTAATGACGACTTTACAGACTATACAGGAGAAACAGACACCACCAACATCTCCCACGACTTGAAGGACATGTCTTTCCCGGTATTAGACAAGGCCCACTCGCCCATCCAGCCCAAAAAACCCATCAGAAGAATCCATTCGATGTATCAAACCACCAGGGAAAAAGAGTGTTTCAGAATGGAGGACAATTCGCACTTGAAAAACACCAAAATTCCCACATTTTTGCTGTCAAACGACTTGATTCCACGTATTGATGAAGATACAATGCTCAATATCGTATGTGGACAACACGATTCAGAGTTTGACGAGTTCGTAGTAGTCGATTGTAGGTTTGATTACGAATATAATGGCGGCCATATCGACGGTGCCATCAACATATCGTCCAAAGAATCGCTCGAGTCGCGCTTTCTCAACCAGCAGCCCAACCCCAAATCTTCCTATAAGCAGCTTTTAATTTTCCACTGCGAGTTTTCGGTCTTTAGGGGTCCCACAATGGCGAGCCACTTGAGAAAATGCGACCGTAGGCTTAATAGTGACCAATATCCACGACTTTCGTTTCCAGATATGGTCATTTTGGAAGGTGGCTACAAGAGATTCTTTACCAAATACAAGCAAAACTGCAATCCTCAGGGATATGTCGAGATGAAAGATGTAAATCATGAAAAGACTTGTGAATCCCAGATGAATAAAGTCAGACAGGACTCCGAACTTACTCGGGCCAAGTCGTTTAACCAGTTTGCTACAAACACTTCGTCATTCTATGGCCTCGACAGGTCCTCTCCATACGGCTTTAGTCACAATAGATCCAACTCCTTTACTACCATCACAAGTGAAAAGATCTTGAAGCGACAAAAGTCCACCTCCAAGGTGAAAAATCCAAGCAATTCGGGCTCGCGCATCGAAATGCGACTTCAGAGAGCTTCTACGTTCTCTAACGACCATTCTATCTTTAATTCGTCGTCTTCATCTCTTGGTTCATCAAGTTCAATGCCTGTTTTCGCTGGCTCATCAGGTTCTATGCCTCCTTTTGCCGAATCCAATACCAGTTCCGAGTCGGATTTCCAGCCTCCATTGGCTTCATTCAGTCTGGGCCGCCGAAAATTGTATTCTACTGCAAACAATTCGTCGTCCTCCGTTTCCATCAGCTCGTCCTCCTCGTCTCTTTGTTCAGAGTCTACCTGCTCATCTAATGAAGGCTTGAACGCCCCATATCTGTCGCCTATGGGAGAATTTACCGACTATTTCGAGACAAGAACTAATAATCTCACCAATTATATGAAATCAAGCAATTCCACGGGCATCTCTACACCTGGAAGTGTCCTCAAACCGGTCTCTAAAAAACCTAGCGGACCACTTCCTGCATTGCCTAACCGGACCAATTCCAATAACAACACCATAGCATTTTCTCTGCAGCAGCAGCTCTTCAATTTCCCTAATAACCTCAAACAAAAGCCGTCTCGTCATAGCCTCAACAGAATCAGCACTCCTCTTCTCCTCAACTCGTCGCCCATCATTAGTTCACCCTTATCCACAGCCACCCCAGTAAGTACCATCGACTCGACCATGTCCAATGCGTCCATCATTGATCCTATCAACGATACTCCGGTTGACTTTGCCGTGCCGTTTGCTTCCTCCAAAAATCGGTACGTCAACCACTCGCGAAAATCAGGATCTCTCTTATCATCTGCTGGCGGAGGACTCTTCAATCTTATCTCCCTAGATATAGATGAGGCTGGAGAACAAGAAGATGAGCAGTATACCAGTACATATTCTAGTAGAAGAGGAAGTCTTCTGACTGATATTATTGACGAGCACGAGCGTCAGTCCCCCCAAGATCACCGCGTACTTTCAAAAAAGTCCGTTTAATTAATTCAATTCTATCTCTTAATAAACAAAACTGCCCTATTCAGCGCCATCCCGATGCCAACAAATCCTAAATATACTACACTGGAAATCACTACCAACTACACTTATACCAACATCGATCTCGCTACTTATCAACACTATACACCAACTCGCGATCACTATTTTCCCTCACGATCACTACCTCCGCTTATTGCTTCACCACCAATTCTCACCAATGTACATCCATTTCACCACTACATTATGCTCAGTTGATAAAATATTGACGCATTTTTGCACCCAAAATTATTATTTAGGCACTGAGTTGAAAACTAACAAGGATTGGTTGAGGTAGAATGTCACTGTATTTTTTGTTCAAGAAGTAAAAAAAAGCATACAAGTCCTTATATTGAGATTATTTCTATAATTACAAGAATGATGATATTCGGTGGAAGCTGAAAATGTTTTTTAGAAAAAAGGGAAATGTGGACTTGAGATTTATTACTATCACAAATATGAAATATGTATTTACACTATAAATGAGAAACTAGTCTTATAATGAAACAGATAAATTACAAACAAAATGACTATATAGAAAGGTTTATAGTATGTAGTCCAGTAATTGTTGCTTGATAATTAATCTGGGAGAGAGGATCGAGCCACTATTTATATTTGCCAGGTAGTCCTGGCTTAAGAATGCTGGCTGAGGAGCGTTAGTTGAGGAGCGCTGGCTGAATCAGCTTTCAATCAGCATAGTACCTCTGGTACCTTCACTATTTGTATTATTTAAAGTAAAGATGAAGTTAATTTTCCCAATTCAAGAAATTCTTTAAACTGTCGTCGGACAAGGAGTCACCGGAGTAGTATTATACAATACCTAATTTCACTTTAGGTCATGTCCCAATTAAAATAGAAGATAAGGATGTGGAACGATCTGTTATATGTGAGGAATACGCACCGGAATGAGCAAAGACAGAAGACGTAGAGAAATGAATCACTAGCTTTAAAGAGAATATATACGATAAGTCAAGAACTAATCAATATGATTTGTGAGTCTAATTGTAAAAACTAAAGCTTTCACGTAGCCTACGTAGTACAGACGCTTATATACGTTTACAAATAGAAACATCCCAACATCACACTATAAACATCCCAACATCGCACCAAGAACACCCTAGCCGCAGTAATAAAAATCGATTTGCCAATTTCAGCACTCTAATGTAAAGTTAGCCCAAAATTATTGGATATACTCTTTAAATGTATAGACTTTTAAGGATCCAACACTCATAATTTAAGCACTTTTTGGCATCAGAACTCTCAACATTCATTTCTCAAAAATAGATTCGCTCACTTCTTACAAGTCAAGAAAATGCTACATTAAAGTGAATAAAAACCGAAGCAAAGTATCAACTACGACTCTATAGCTCGTGGATCTTTCTTTATGGAGATTTAATTAAGATTGGATTCAAAATATAATGGGATTTCTTATTGACAATAAATAGAACTAAACACTGATCGTTTTCATAATTTCTTTAATTATATCTTTGGCTTGTCAGATAATAATTTGATGGCAGCATTGTTGATAGCAATGGTCTTTCGTTCCACGACTTGGACTTGGAAAGTCACGACATCGCCCTTTTTCCAAGCCAAGACTTTCAAAGTCTCACCTGGGAAAACAATACCGGTGAATCTAGCCTTGATTTCGCCAAATGGTCCAAACTTATCCAATAAGACCTTGGCAGCTAAACCGTAGGTACACATACCGTGCAAGATTGGAGCATCGAATTTGGCACCCTTGGCAAAGTTAGGATCAATGTGCAATGGGTTTCTGTCACCAGTCAATCTATACAAAGCAGCTTTGTCTGGAGAGATTTTGATTTCAGTGGTGAAATCTGGGTCGGACTTTGGAGCCACGAATTGGGCAGTGGCAAAGGTCTTTCTTTCACCATAAGACTTGGTCTGACCTTCACAGTTTCTGATGAAGAAGGTGGCTTCGTTGGTAAACAATGCTTCACCGGAGCTTGCATCGACCGACTTGGATCCATGGACAACCACAGTGTTGGTACCCTTTTGGGTGATGGCCAAAGGATTGAATCTAGTCTTGACGGATCCTTCAGTTGGGATTGGCCATTTTTCAACCTTGATATAGTGTTCACCGTGTAACAACAACATTGGGTTGAAGTTTTTCAACAACTTGGCGAATGAAGTTTGAGACTTAGGGGAGTTGAAGGTTGGCAAGTGACCGAAAGTAGGAATGACTTCAAAGTCTTGGTCGTTTTCATACACATACTTCAATTCCTTGTGATTGGCACCAAGAGCAATGTTGTACAAAATGACTTCTTTGTCGCCATAAGTGAAGACAGGGTCTTCTTCGTCATCCTCATCGTCGTCATCTTCATCTTCTTCGTCTTCATCATCGTCATCAGGATCAACAGCAGCCAAAATAGCCATGGAAGACTCGGTGGTGCTCTTAGGATTGGCAGTACCCTTGGTGAAGTCAACGATTTCATCAAGGTGAGATTCAATGAATTCTGCAGTGACAACGGAGTCTCTGGAAACAGCACCCTTGGCTCTTTGCCATCTGGTGTTACCGATCCAACCACCACCGGCTTCAAACAATTCACCGGTGACCTTGACTTCGTCAGAAGCCAAGTAGACCAACAATGGGGCCACTTGGTCAGGGTGGTAGATACCCTTGTCCTCTTCATTGAAAATGGTCAAGGTCATGGCGGTTTCCGCATGAGGAGCTACAATGTTGACCTTAATGTTGGCCTTGGCACCTTCGATGGCGATGGTTCTGGAGAAACCAATAATAGCGGCCTTGGCAGAAGAGTAGTTGGCTTGGCCAAAGTTACCGTAGATACCAGAAGTGGAGGTAATGTTAATAACTCTACCGTGTTTCTTTTCCAAAAAGTGTGGCCATGCCAATCTGGTCAAGTTAAAGGCACCGAGCAAATGGACGTTTTGCACAGCAAACCATTCAGCATCGGTCATTTTGGCAAAAGATCTGTCTCTCAAGATACCGGCATTGTTGACCAAGATATCGATGGTTCCGTATTTACCAATAACGTTGTCAATAATGGCCTGGGAATCCTTGGCCACGTCATGAACGTCGGCGTGGGCTTCACCGCCAGCGGCCTTAATTTCCTCGACAACCTTGGAGGCGTCTTTGAAGTCATTGACAACCACCTTGGCACCGTATTTGGCAAAGAACAAGGCGTAGTCTCTTCCCAAACCGGCACCAGCACCGGTGATAAGCACGACTCTGTCCTTCAAGGAAATCTTTGGAGCCGAGTTGATGTCAAATGGAGGCAATTCTCTGGCTGCTTTGCTCAACGACTGGTAGTCATTAAGCATCTTTGGGTGTTGGTTTTTCAACAATTCGGGCTTGGCCGAGTCGTCAAAGTCCAAGATCTCGTCGAACTTGGCAGCCACGGCTTCAGCGGTAAAGGTGGAGTCGGGCTTGAACAAAACACCTCCGGATCTTTCCCATCTGATTTGAGCGTAGAAACCAGCAGCGACCTCGAAAGTTTCACCGTTCAACTGACTGTTTTCGTGGGTCAAGTACAAAACCAAAGGAGCCACTTTTTCAGGTCCCAATTGCTCCAAAATTGGAGGTGGAAGAATGGATTCGGTCATTCTGGATCTGGCCAATGGAGCAATGGTGTTAGCTCTGATGTTGTGGCTTTCACCTTCCTTGGCCAAAGTCTCAGCAAATCCCAACAATCCCAACTTGGCAGCAGAGTAATTGGACTGGCCGAAGTTACCGTACAAGCCAGCTGGCGAAGCGGTGTTGATGATTCTACCGTACTTTTGTTCTCTGAAATATGGCCAGGCAGCTTTGGTGACCTTGTAGGAACCGTTAAGATGAACGTCAATAAGTAACTTGAAAGTTTTTTCGTCCATTTTTTTGAATTGGGTGTCTCTCAAAATACCTGCGTTGTTGATGATAATGTGGACGGTACCGAAAGCCTTGACAGCAGTTTCAACAATCTTTTCACCGTCCAAAACATTGTTGTAGTCAGCCACAGCGGCACCACCTTGTTTCTTGATTTCTTCCACTACAACATCGGCAGCCTTGGAGTCTCCACCTTGGCCATTGAGGGCCCCGCCCAAGTCATTGACCACCACCTTGGCGCCTCTCTTGGCGTACTCGAGAGCATAGTGCTTACCTAAACCACCACCGGCACCGGTGATGATAACAACTTTATCCTTAAATGATAACTCTCCCATGTTTGTAAAGAATTATTGCAATTGACTGCCAAAATAAAAGGGGATGTTTGCTGCATTAAATATTGAAATGTCAGTGCTGCGAAAATTGCGGGGTTGGGTGTGGATTAGGCAGGGGCCACTTTACCGTGGTGGCGAGCATGAAGCAGGGCAGTTTCCGCAAACGGGGTAGAAAAGAGGACGTAGTTTTGTGGTTGACTTTATGGTTGCCGCTGATTGGTGGTGGTGCTTGTGATATTCGGTACATAACGAGCGAGGTACCGAGGCTGCGAAGGGAAAGAGAATGTAGGCGAGAATACGGGGCAATGGAAGATAACCAATGGAAACAGTATTATAGAACAGCACTACGGAACAGCACTATGGAACAGCAGATGGAACAGTACTATAGAAACAACACTCCTACATACGCTGCTATTTATTAAGCGTTGGTTTTGCATGATGTTTTCCATCTTACTGCCACTTTTTACTAGGTGGGTTTGGGGAAGTCCGCGAGGATCCGAGGGTTGCGCCTGTCTGTTTGACCGAGGTTACTGGGATAGTTTTTACTGCTAGCGCATGGCCATTCACGTGGGGGCGCGTGACCCGCTCGCTCTCGAATCAAACCTCTTATTTTTGCGTCACATGATGGCTGCAAAACTCGTCTCCAAATCCTTCTCACTATCAAATTCTCTGTATACTCCTTCACATCACTCTTTAAGCAATATTCTATTGCAATTCATTATTGAATACCGAGGCCTTTATTACAATTTATTAGTGAAGACCGTGGCCTCTATTACAATTGGTAAAGACCGTGGAGTCAGTTTATTCTCCAATACTTAATAGACTATTGCAAAGCTTTGTCTACATTAACTAATACTACCCGAAACCATTGGACGCCCAATAATAATCATGACTTACACTTGTCTACCACCTCCCCCTACCTGATTACTGCTTGCCTGGCTGTCTAGTCTAATCTTTGCTTGTCTTGCTTACTCTTCGCGCCTGATCGCCTGCGCGCTAATCAATCCTGCATGTCGCTTATCGAAGATCCTGTCACGTGACATCCCGAACCTCTGCTTGTCTCACCCTAATTTTCCCTCCAACCACATTTGAGGGTCTAAACAACACTTCAAATTCGATCCAACACTGCCTTCACACATGTCTCTGGCGGGTGGTGCTTCGGAGCCCAAGGCTCCACAAATATCCGTACTGGTTTCATCACCAGTTCCCGATGAATCTGCATCTTCTTCTAATGTTTCTGCATCCCCTTCCTCTGCATCTCCTACTACCACTTCCCCTAATGGATCTTCTACTCCCAAACGTGATCTGACTCCTGAGCTCACCTACACCTACAAGGAGTCTCCATGGTACCGAATCTGGGTCTACGACTTGCTTCTTTGGTGTTGGTCTGTGGTGTTTGACTGTTTCTTTAGAGAAATCAGACCCCGGGGAGCGTTTAGACTTCCAAATTCTGGCCCCGTCATCTTTGTTGCTGCTCCTCATGCTAACCAGTTCGTGGATCCCTTAATTCTTATGAACCAGGTTAAGAAAGAAAGCCAGCGTCGTATCTCCTTCCTTATTGCTGCCAAGTCTTACAACCAGAAAATCTTTGGGTTCTTTTCTAAGTGTCAATTGTCTATCCCCGTAGTAAGAGCTCAAGATAACTTGGCAAAGGGCACAGGCAAAATCTACTTTGATTTCAATCAAGATCCTCTTCGTGTCATCGGTAAGGGAACTAGGTTTACCACAGAGTGTATGGTTCGTGGTTTGATAGCATTGCCTCAATCTCTTGGTGCCTCCGAGATCTCTGAAATCATCTCAGATACAGAAATTGTGTTGAGAAAAGAATTCAAGCTGTCTGAGCAAATCAAGCTCCTTTTGAAAAATGGGACTTCTTACAAAAGAGCCGATAAAGTCAGTCAGAAACTGGTTTACCAAATGGTCTTCAAGCACTTGTCTCATGGCCACTGTATTGGGATCTTTCCTGAAGGAGGATCTCACGATAGAACTGATTTGTTGCCTCTTAAAGCTGGAGTGGCTATGATGGCCCTTGGTGCTATGGACAATGATCCTAACTGTAATGTCAAGATTGTGCCATGTGGAATGAACTATTTCAATGCCCACAAATTCAGATCCAGAGCAGTTGTAGAATTTGGGCATCCTATCGAAATTCCAAAAGAGCTTGTCAAGAAATATGCCAACCCTGAAACAAACAGAGAATCGGTCAGAGAACTCTTGGAAATCGTCACTACTGGTTTGAAAGCAGTGACTGTGACATGTGAAGATTATGAAACTTTGATGGTTATTCAAGCTGCCAGAAGACTTTATGCTGGAAACCTTGCTCAACACCTTCCACTTCCGTTAATCGTAGAAATGAACAGACGTTTAGTATTGGGTTATCAGACTTTTGAAGATAACGAACAAGTTCAAGACGTAAAGAAAAAGATCTTGAAGTACAACAAGTCTCTTCATCATCACTACTTGCCTGACCACGATGTTGAAAACTGTGACGAGTCCAATAAATTGCGTGTTTTGCCAGTTTTGATCATCAGATTGATCAAAATCATCTTTTTCTTTGGTCTTTCATTGCCAGGATCCATTTTGTTTGCTCCAGTATTCATTATTTCCAAGATTTTATCGACCAAAAAGGCCAAGTTGGCTTTGGCCAATTCGACAGTCAAGATCAGAGCCAATGATGTGGTTGCAACGTGGAAAATTTTGATTTCCATGGGTATTGCGCCAATCCTCTACAGTTTCTATGCTTCAATTGGGACCTATTATTGTTATATCAATGGATTTGTGAGGTTTAAGTTGATTTCCATCTGGTTTATTCTTTACATTAGTGGTGTGGTTGTGACATACTCAGCTCTTATCACAGGAGAACAAGGTGTGGACTTGTTGAAGTCAATCAGACCATTATACTTATCTCTTACATCCGGTTCATCTATTGCAGAATTGAAGAAATCCCGTAACGAATTGAGTGAAGAAATCACTTACTTGGTCAATACATTTGGACCGCAATTGTTTCCAAAAGATTTCAATTTATTGGAATTGAGAGATCAACTCAAGATTAGTGACAATGTCAACTATGTCGATAGTGATGAAGAAGAAGACAGAAAGACCGAAGAATTGAGAAGCAGAAGACTCAGAAACAGAAAGGAATACAGAAAGGCCAAAGAGGCTGCGGCTGCTGCTGCGGCTGGCTCATCTTCATCTGCTGATGCCAAGCAAGAAACCCCTACGTCTTCAAACAGCGCTCTTTCGATGGACGACAAAAACTCCTCGTCGGTATCGGATGGTATCTCCCTTATGGACTCTGACAATTCGTACACCAACATACCCATGTTCTCTGATTATTCTTTGCACAAAAACGCCAACAACCCTAACTTGACCATCGAACAACAATCAACTTTGAACTCTACTGCATCTATAGTCGATGATTACCATGTTAGAAAAGAGACCCCTCATAAGCTTTCAAGAGAGAACTCCAACGATCACATTGAAATTAACTTTGCCCGTTCGCCGAAAAAACAAATCACCGACAAGATCAAAGAGCGAATCAGAGAATCCAGAGGCAAAGAGAAGCTGCAATAACTCAACTCAACAAACAATTTAATCAACATTCAACCAATATCAGTAAGTTGAAGTTCGACAAGTTCAACTAGTAATTACAATAATAAAGTACTGATCGTTTTTTCCATAGCATCACTGCATCATCTTCTTTATATTATCTTAATCAGTTTTATAGTAATCTATCAGCTTTCTCTATTTATCAGCTTGCTTTATAGTATTTATCATGTTCTTTTCAGCTTACTTTATAGGTAAATAATCAACGTTTACTAGTCTTACAAACTACCAACAAATTAACCAAAGAATACAACATTCAAAAGTTTAAACTACCAGTTACAATGATAAGCAGCTGGTTTTTTTCATAGCATCATTGCAACTCTTTATAGTAGTCTTTCAGCATCTTTATGGTATTAAGTTGTTTGTGCGTAATACTTCAGCTATTTTGTATATTTAATTAATATTTATCATATTCGTAGTTTTTTCAGCTTTCTGTATTATTGATTTATTAATTTCATCAGTTTTCTGTATTGATTAGTATTTATCAGCTTATTTATTATCAGCCTCTGTATTGATTAATTTATCAGCTTCTTTGTTTGTTAGCTACTTTATAGCATGTATCAACTTCTTTATTAGCTAATTGACATTTGCTTGTCTTTTGTAAAATTCTACCACCTGTTCCGAACTCGTCCCATCTTCTATCCCCTTATCGTCTCTTAGTCTCAAGAAACGAGGAAATCTAAGCGAAATACCCTTACCATACTCATGATGACCAGCTTTATATATAGGACTCAACGATAAGTCGGCAGTCAAGACTTCAAACAATGTCGATGGCTCAAACCAAACGTCGGGCTTGGCATTGGAGTTGGTGGTATCGTAGATAAAATACGGTTTAGGTTGAGAGATCTCTGTAGGTTTTAATTTGGCTGCTAGGCTGGCCAAATCCTCGTCGGAGAATCCAGTTCCAATTTTACAAGTAGTTTCATATTCGCCTGTGTCTTGATTGTATGACGCCAACAAGAACCCTCCATAAGTACCGGTCCTTTTACCTTTACCGATATATGCACCAATCACCACCAAATCTAGAGAGTCACCAACACCAGCCAAGTAGTCCTTCTTCAATTTCAACCAGTTTCTGGATCTTTTGGAGGGTTCGTAGTACGATTCTGGCCCATTGAGCATCTTTACCATAAGCCCTTCACACGCATCTTTTACAGACCGGTCCAAAAACTGCTGCAATTCGTCAAGATTCGACGAGTTTTTGGCGGTAGCAAATTGAAACTTGCCTTCTATAGGAACCAAGTGCTTCACCATGATTTCTCTACGACTTTTCAACGACTCAGTTATCAACGATCTGTTGTTGAAATAAAGCAAATCAAATGCAAACAAGCAGATGTTGACGGTTATATCTTTTTCATCGACATCTTTACGTTTACGAGTAGACAAGACTTGAAACGGCAAGATCTTTTTGTTGATTCTGTCCCAAGCCACGGCTTCACAGTCGAGAATAAGCGACGGTTTTTCGGCCAATTCCACCAGCTCTACTACGTCAGGCACTTCAGTGGTGGCAGCCTCTTGGTGGACCAAAAAGTCTTTGGTTATAGAAATCATATCGGGGTACCTTTGGGACATGTCTTCGGAGTTTCTCGAGTAAATCCGGACTTCTCCGTTGTTCAAGAGATGAACCTGTGCTCTTTCTCCATCGTACTTGTACTCACAGGTAAATTCTTCGCCCTGGAACCGGTCAAGCACTTCACTAATAGATTTGGTGGGTTTGGCCAACATCGGTTTCAACGGTATACCTGCAGTAAGCTGGCAATGGTCCAATAGGTTAGCAATACCGTGCTGGTACGCATGGTTGATGATGACCAGGTAATTTGGGATCCGGCTGAATGCTTCACGTATTATATCTTCTGCTTTGGAGACATCAGTGCCGGTCTTTTCGTAGTCTACAAACGCCTGGGCAAGGCCTATCAATACAGTTTTTTCAGCCAAGCCTATTCTGAGCTTTCCCTCTAAGGATCTGATCAAAAACTTGGCCTCGTTGGCTTTGACACAAGCAGTCAACATCTTGTTAATCAAGCCAATTTTTCTGCTCTGTGAGTCTTTTCCGGTGGATTTTGCGATCTTGGTCAAGTTATCAAACACACTATCTACATCCAAAGGGGTTGGTTTGAACATGGTGGGTTGACCAGAGCGGGATTTTTGTGCTACGATCCCCAAATCGCCTACTTGTTGATAATCTTTCTTGATTTTGGCTGCTGGGCGGCCGTAACATTCACTGAGGGCTTTGATAAGAAGGGTTTCGCCCAACCCCAATTCCAAGTCGGGCTCGTAATCAGGTCCCAACCGGTTGATAAAGAGGTATACGATCTTGGTGAGCTGATCAGGAGTGCTTGTTTGGAGAATTTCGAGGAAGAAGCAGGAAACCAAGGCGGTGATTTTGAGCCGGGACGATTCATGTTCGATTTCTTCAAACACCTGAGTAATTCTTGAGTACCTGAGGATATTCGCACTCTTACTAATCGCATCATTTTTCTCATTTTTCTCACCAGTTTTCTCCTTTTGCTCATCTTGCTCATTGGTTACCTTCACTTTCTTGACGCGTTCGAGCTGGTCAATGGCTGTTCTTTTGCGGCCATTTGGTGACAATTCATCAGTAGACTTTATAACTGATGAATTGTTCACAGTATTTTTTACATTTTCGTCTTTTTCTATCTCTTTTTCTATCTCTTTCTCTACCTTTTTCTCCTCCTTTTCTTCTTTCTTTCCCACCTCTTCTATCTTTTGCTCGGTGGTGGGCTTCTTGGGGCTCTCTTTTTTGGGGCTCTCTTTCTTGGAGGTCAGGCCAAAAAATCTGGAAATGCTTTGTTGCTGGGCCATTATCGGTCTGTGTCTTATGTATGAAGGTCTATATGCTATTTTCAATGTATATACTCGAATACACCTTGACAACATCAACCTTTCCGAACTCAATGCCAACTTATTTTACTTTCAAATTATCATTTATTTTTCAATACGCGTGAAATTTAATTACGTGCTAAAATTACAGAAAGAAGCAACTTTTGTAGTCTATAGTTACAGGGGACATCAAATGCTCACGTCCCAGATACTCTGAGGCCCCTTCTCTTCGTAGATATCGCTATCTACGAATAGTTCCCGGCCGTGGTTGGAATTGTACGAGAAGATCTGCTTGGCGTAGATCTGCGCTCCAAGGAAGAATACGTCGTGCCACGAGCCGCCCTTTTCCTTAGGTTTTTTCCACTCTGGAAAGTACTCAGGGTATTTGCTGATCTTGACGGTGCTGGGGACTTGCGCCAGGTTGCTTCCTGCATCGTCATTGGCTTCTTCGGCCTGTTGATAAGCAAGAATGGCAGGATTGACACCGTCAGCAGTATTGTTGTTTGAGCTGTTGGGATTCTTTACCAAATACTGTTCTACGATCTTGTACAAAATAGCTTCCTTGAGGCCTGGAATCTGGAACGTCAGCCCCACAAACACCAAATTATCATAGCAATCTTGTCTCTTTTCGATATCAGGAATTTGGGCCAAAGACGTATAGATGGCATCTGCAATGGCTCTCACCAACTTTCCTGAGCCCTGGAATCTCTCCTTTCCAACAAAAACCTTTTCTTGAGTGGTGGAATCTATAAAATAGTTTGTTTCCAACTCTTTATTGGGTTTGGCTTCTTCTTCGCTATCTTCAGTAAGAGCCTTAATATCGTTGGTTCCAGCCACCATTTTTGCCACGTCGAAGTCCTCTGCCGCTTCTTCTTTGGTGAGATCGGCAAAAGAATAGAACGAACCCTCGTGATTGTTCAACACTTCATAAATCCCCGAAACCTTCAAATTTTCAATCTGCTGGGGTGAAAACTTGGGTAAAATTGTGCTGAGCTCATGATTCAACTGATTTCCACCCACATCTACGTATTTACTGGCAAACTTTATCGCCTGGTTGCCTACTACAGGCACTACTTGGGTCGAACGGGGTCCCACCTTGATGACCGTAGCGTTGGTGGAAGAGCCAATTCCAAAGGTGGCGGCTATTGAAAGGTCAAGGATGTTGAAGGCGGTGAACTCAAGCGACTCAATAACATACTTGGTTACATATTCAACGTTACTTCTGGACCATGTCAACGATGGAGTAATCACCAATAAAGGGATCTGATTGATGGTGATAATCGGGTCGATTTTGATCACACTTTGCAAGATGATTTTCAACAAGTAGTTGAACGCATCAAGGTCTTTGATTTTGCTGGCTTCAATGGGTTTGATCGCCACCAGATTTTCTTCGGCTTCGGCGTGAAATTGTTTGGTTTCGGGGTCTTGGAAGACTACGGATGGAATCCGATACTGTGGAGGCGACAACAGATCCTGTAACCCAAACGAAAACAGGGTGTTGTCTGAGCCTGGATACACTACCAAAAAGCTATCTTCTTTATAAAACGGCATGCCGGTGGAGTATCGACTTTAGAGACTCTCGACTGTTTTGTTTTAGGGGAAGTGTACCAACCAAAAGCCCAAGAAGCCCAAGAAGCCCAAGAAGCCCAAGAAGCCCAAGAAGCCCACAGGAAAACACTAACCTGAAATACACAGGAAATCAAAAGAAGATCAACAGAAGATCAACAGAAGTACACAGGAATACACATACTCTTACTGGCTACGGTCTCTCTCTCACTCTCCTACACTGTTTCTCTCACACTTCCTCTCACTAGCTCAGTTCTCACTAATATTTTCCACCAGTTCTCACTAATATTTTCCACCAGTTCTCACAACATTTCCACCAGTTTTACTACGTTTTGCACCAATTTCTTGATATTTCCAATTGTGAAACTATCAACATGAGTACACTATTATGCCTCTATATATCTTGCCCGAGCGCATATACGTTATACTTGCCCGCTTTTCTTTGATTTCTGTGTAATGGCATCTTCACGTGACTGCTTGACTTCCGACCCCGGGCTTGGTATGGTCCTCGTTAGCTCCAGCAGGGTCACCGTTTTAGCGCTGATACTTTGTTGGTGAAATAAGAGTCTGCTTATGTACACATTACGGTCTTAAAATTTGAAGTTGGGGTTCCAGAGTATGGAATATCTGAGGCCATATCGTCTGACCTTGGGAGGTCGGAAGTCGAATGTGCACGTGTGAAGACATATGTCACTATTTGCAGCCTCCTGTTCAGTAATCTGTAAGGTGCCTCAGTACTAGGACTATATGAGGCACGATTATACCTCTAAGACCACCCCATGAAGTAGCCGTGTTTTACCGCTTGACGGCGCGGCTTAATCCTGTCTTTTATGGGTAAGAGTGACCACATGACTCAATTCATACTTCAATATAATAGATTTGAGTAAGGTCACCATCATCGCAAGTTCTTTAAAAGATTGGTGAACTGGTTCTATGTTTATTGTAGAAGTCTGGGAAAAGATTTTTCCTCGCATCTTCACTACTTGAGCCTGCTCCTGATACCACCACACCAATCGCAATGTTAGCGGTTCAATTGTAATATGCCGTTACAACCCCAGTGGATTGCAACTCTCGTACCAACTAGTCTTTAAGGATAATGTTAATAATAAGTATTAAAATTGCAGCAATTCAATCAATTATATACCTGCTAAATTACGCCTTCTAGTTACGTCCCTCAAAACAACATGTTTGGCTATTCTCTATACTCTTTGTGATACCGACCTCCAACGTTACTTCCCCCAAATATTCTTGAGCTTTCGCAATTTTTCGTTCGGATATCCTCAAAAGGCCTTCGAAGCATAAGAAGTAGATCTTTAGTGTGTGCGCGCTAACCACTCGAAATAGTAATTCTATGTTTAAAGGTCTCTTTATATTAGTATAGACAGGTTATGCTATTAGTCTTCGCCATCCACGTTGGCCAAGAACCGGTTATAATTGGAGCGTGTTCCCAAAACGGACTTTTTACTCATGGTGGTATTCAGTCTTTTTGGGAGATCGTCATGCAGAAGTTGGCTCTCGTCGTCACCACTTAAAAGCTTGACTTCGTTGATAAATGGCAACTCCTCTGCTTCCTTTGGATACGGGGGAAGCTTTTTGTGCGAAAAAATCGAGTCTGTTGAGCCCTGGCGTCTTCTAGAAGGCGGTTTTTGGGGCGATTTCAGAGGCGATATCGTGGAGGGAGGAGGGTTGCGTGGGCCAGTGGTATTGAGACGCTGGATTTTGGGCGGTGCCTTGGTGGCATGCTGAAGAAGATCAGGGGTACTGGAGTACTTTTCTGACTTGGGAGTGAATTTGAATGGAGTCACCCGAGTCAATGTGTTTTTGCGCTGCATTGGTGGGGGGTCAGCCACCGAGGATGCGGACCGCGCGTCAAATTGAAAATTTGAATCAGAATTCACAGAATTTTGAGATTGTTGGTCAGAATGAGAATGCTGATCTTCATGACTGTCCTCATCATCATCTATCTCTTCATGTTTTTCTTTGGTGTTCAAACCCAACTTCAGCTTCAAATTGATCAACGCCTCTTCTAATCTTTCTGCGTCCTGCGGTTTGATAAGACCAAACCACCAACACAATCCCCCCACCAAAACTCCCCATAAAATACCAAATTTGAGCACATTAAATATGATGAACGCGTACCGTATCAATACTGCCCGCAGTACGTACACAATGCTAGCAGCGACTATTCCCAAACCAAAACTCGGGACGTGGAATTGCTTGGCTTCACTCATCACTGTATGTTTCGCCAGTGTGATCCAATCGAATTTGAATCCTCCAGTAGTAGGACTTTTTGAGGTATCTTCCGGGGCTTTTGGGGTCGATTTGGATGTTGACTTTTTGCGCGGATTGGGGTCGTGTGCCTTGCCGGATCTCGTTGACGACGATGAAGACAGATCTGGGGGAGGAACAACAGACTGGATGTCGGCAGGAATGATCAGATCTGTGGGAGAGAGCTCTGCGACGATTTTTTTGTTGTTATTGTGGTCAATAATTTTGTAGGAACAGTCATGTAACTCGTTGGTGGTAGCCGTATGAGGGGATGTTTGGTTGGTTTGGGTGGCTACAGGAGCCGGCTCATCGTCATCGACTTTCTTCAATCGAAACACCCCATCGGGATCCTGCTTGTACACTAGTTTCTTCTTTTTGACTGTAGTTACCGTGGCCATGATGCTAAGGTTCGAGTGATCGCACCTGTGCGGTGTCAACCTATATATATTATGTATGCTTGTACCCCATGCACGCTATATAAGTATATTGACGACGGGTGTCATAACAATGGCCACAAAAAATAAAACATTCCGAGTTATCAGTTGGTGGCTTTGAGTCGTCATGCCAATCAAAATTGGGAGTGCCACAAATCCAACGCCACCAACCCAGTCACCGCCAACCTTCCGCGATCGGTGAGCTAGCTCTACCAGTCTACAGATACAGCTCAATGAACGATAGTCGCCAAATCTAATGCCCCCGCTTTATCTATTGAGGTATTGCCCAATCGGGCTGCCCCAACACCCGCGCTCCTTATTGTGAACGATTGTATGCATCAGTGCGTATTGAGGTACGCCGAGGTAGCAGACAGGACCAGGGCTGAATAGTGATGAGTGCAATAAGTCCATCAATTAATGAATACCCCTGGCTCCAATATCTTAGGTTATTAGGGTGATGGGGAAATTAGAGTATTCCTCGTATAGGACACGACCGGAATTACCGACTCGGGTAACATTGCTGAACCACAATCAGGCAATGAGTTAACGGTGTCCGGGATTGTTCCCCTATGTGGCTACTCAATGAATAATACATTGCTCCATTGATTATTATACATAACCTACATAAGTTCTCCACTTTGTGCTCCAATTGGGTGGGGACCCAAAAATATACCCTCCCTTTTTCCTATAGCTGCCCCCTAATTCGTCTGGCCAATTGTATGTCCTTCTTCATGATAGTCACCCTCTTGCCGTGGAGCGCACACAAATTGGTGTCCTCGAGCAAATGGATGAGAAACGCCTCGCACGACTCCTGGAGTGCTAGAATGGCATTGGACTGCCACCGTATTCCGTAATCGACTCCAATATAGTTTGTCGAAATTTCCTTGACCAACCTGGCAAACGGAAGTTTCCTTATAAGTAGATCAGTGGACTTTTGATACTGACGAATCTCCCTGATGGCCAATGTGCCGGGATGGTAACGACGCTTACGCGTGGGGGTGGGATCCCCGGGAATGTTCCGGTATAGTCCTGTGTCTTGTCCACGAGGATTGGTTATACGAGGCATTCTCGTTACTGATAAACCTATCTATACTATATATACGTGGCATATGGTTGGTGTATAGTTGGGGTGTAGTTGGTGTGTAGCTGGTTATGGCCGGGTAACTTGAGATGGCTGGCTATTTGGTAAACAGCTTTGTGAGACGAGTTGCATTTCAATTACAGGTACCAATTTTAGACGTTGAGTTTAGTGTACCTAGACGTTGAGTTTAGTGTAGCGAGTCATTGGCGAGACCATTGGCCTTCAATAGCACTATTGCATAACGTTCAATAACACTGTTGCATCGACTTCCAATATCTGCATTGACGTCATGATATTCAACGTTCTTTGTAGTCATGAGCCTGCCAACTCGCAGCGGCTGATGCTCGCCTCATGCGTGGAACGTGAAATTGCGGGGTCACGTGTGGCAACAGAGATAAGTCAAATACATTCCATCTGATACTTTTCATTTCCACTTCTATTCATCTACTTCTGCTCTTCTACTTCTGTTCTTCTACTTCTGATCCTCTACTCTACTTCCCATCGTAACGTACCTCTGCTTTCCAACCAGGTTTCCATGCTATCTTATACTATTACTCTGCCATTCGGGTCGGGCTGCGCAACCCAGTCTCTATGCAGGATGTTTCTCTCTCCCACAATGGACAAAACAGAGTTAGCAAGCGTGACGGTCACCACCAGTTATTCTTCAAGCTATTTCTCAAGCTATTCTTTCCAGCGTCAATCTTTTAGTAATCACATTAGTCCATACTTGTTAAGCCTAGTTCACCTACTGTATCATTACTGTGATTGTCAATACGTGGATAAATTTACTACCAAGTCTCCTACTAATCATTGCTATTCACCAGCAAAGTGAACAGAAGTCAAAATACATCAAAAGAAGGGTAAAAAAGCAGTGTAAAAACTTTATTCTCAAAGGATTCTAACTTTCAATTGCCTTAATACAATCATTTTAATCATTTCAATCAATTGACAATTATGTCCCGGTCGTCTTATCAATCCACTGGCAAGCCATTGTCACAACAAGCACTTTACCAACAGAAGTTGAGACAGGGAGTGTACACCCTGCCCAGCGCTCTGTCCGTTGGGGTCAATTCCAGTGCTTCCGACACTGCCGCCTTGTTGGCCGCCTCAGCCGATTTAACCGTCAAGCCGTCGTATGAAAGAGTCGAAGCCATTGAAGCACACCAGGCTGCATTGGCTGCCAAGAAGAACAACATAACCGCTTGGTCAAGAGATGAGGTTGACGCTTATGCCGATGCTGCTGCAAACAGTGTTAGAACCTCGACCATCACTTCCAACTACACCACCAAGTCTTCCACTGGGGTGCCTGCTTATGATCATGGTCAAGTCTTCAGAACCGCCACCACCAACTCCACTTCAACCATGACTGGTAGAATCAATCCTGAAAAGGACGTCAAGAGAAGTGGCTTGGTCACCAAGAATTCGGCCACCACTCTTAACATTGACAAAATCAACGCTTTGGCCAACAAAAACCTGACAAAGTCTTTGAATTCTAGATTCAATCCTGAAGCAGATTATAGAAGTGGTCTCAAAGTAGCGTCAAGTATCAAACCCACCCAATATTTGGACCAAAAGGAAGAAGCTTTGGCTGCTAGCGGGGCTGCTGCTTCGTTGAAACACGGCGGTAGCATTTCTCACCAAGCCTCAAACCAAAAGAGAACCAGTGGTTTCCTGGCTGTAGACGTAGTAGATGCCACATTGTTGGCCGCAGCCAATGCCAAGGCCAATGAAAGGTTGAAGTCTATCAATTCTTCAACCTCCAAAGACTTCAAAGCCCAAGCCCAAGCGTATGCTGGAGCCATAACAATTGCTTTGAAAAACAGTGAAGAAAGACTCAAGAACCACCAAACTGGTGTCATCAATTTAGGTGGTGGTTTGACCATGTTGCAAAGTGAATTGGATCAACTTGCTTCGCTTATTGTAAACCCTGTTTTGAACGATATTGACCGTAAAGCCGAGGCTCAAAGAGAAGCTGACAAGACCCACAAGTCTAAAATGGCCAGATTGACCGAAGCACATGAGAAAGACAAGCAAGAACAGGTCAGAATCAAGAGCCAGCAAAAGGCCGATGAAGAACTTGCTAAGCAAAAGAGACTTGCCGATCACGAAGAACGCAAAACTCAAGAAGCTGCTGCATTCGAGACTCATCAGACCGAAAGAAATGGTGAAGTTGGTGAAGCCAAAGCTACATACGATGCTCTAGTAGCCAAGTATGTCGAACAAAAGGAAACGCTTTTGGCTGAAAAACAAGCCAATCAAGAACGCATTGACAAAGAAGAAGCCGATTTGATTGCTGGACGTAAGAGCGAATTAGATACCAAGCAAGCCGAAAAGGATGAGCTTTTGAAACCCACTTTGGACGAATTGGCCGAAGAAGACTCCAAACTTAAGGAATTGACCGATACCAAAGACGAAATTGCTGAAGAAGTTGCAGGAGCCGAGAAATTGAACCAAGAAAGCGAAGCCAGAATCGCCGAATTGAATGAACAATTGGAATCCACCAAGGCCGAAATCGAAAAGTATACCAAAGATTTGGAAGAAGCCAACGTCGAGCATGAAGAAACATCCAAGCAAGTTGAAGAGTTACATGCTCGTTCTGACAAGGAGTTAAAGAGCCATCAGGATTCTCACAAAGAGCTCGATGCTCAATTGGCCGATTTGGAAAAGGAAAAGCAAGAAAACTTAAAGTCCAAGTCGAGCCAAAAAGACGAAATCTTGAAACACATCGACGAAAAGGTCAAGGACGAACACAAGATCAATAATGAATTGCCCCCTCACTTGAGAAAGGATATTGACGAAGATAAATTGAGAGACACCGGTTCATTATTCTCTGTTGAAGCTCCTAAAAAGCCTGTTGAAACTAAAAAGGCTGTTGAAAAGCCTGTTGTAAAGCCTGCTGGACTCCTGTCTTCTGCTCCAGCAGCTAAACCCATCGGCGAATCGTCAGCTTCCAAACGTAAGGCTACTGCCATCGCTGCTGCCAACCAAACCCAAGAGACTACTAAGAAGAGAACCGGTATCAGAAGATTAAGTAGTTTTTTTTCATCCAAAAACAAAGCACCTACTAAAGTTGATGCCAAACCTGCTGCTGAAGTGAAAAAAACATCCAAGCCAGCTGAAAAATCAGCCAATATTGCCAAAGCTGATTCGGTTACTAGCAACGGTGCTTACGACGATGAACTTTCTTTGGGCAATAATAAAGCCAACAAAGGAGGTTTATTTAAAGAAGAAATCTAGGGTCACCGCCTCAACCAAACACTACTTTGACTTTACTTTGTGACCTTGGTCCACCTTTTTTTTATTCTATGCTGTAAACTAGAACATTCAGTTAATTTGTTCGACTTTAATTTTTGTTTACTTCCGATGTATTACTTTCTTAATATAAGTTGTTATTCTTAATTGTTATGTACTTCTGCAAGGTACCAGAGTACTGGGAGTGCTTGAGACCCTATTTTAATAAATCATCGACAACACTTTTTGCAACCAATGACCTTTATCGAGATTGATTTTTTGCAACCAATAAGTTCATTGCAATAGAACTTTCAAATTGTATGGCTTTTTGCAACCAAATAGGTAGGTAGCAACAGATAGATCATTGAAATCAATGAGCCTCCTAACAATCGACAATTGCATATATGAAACATTTACAATCGTTGCTCTTTCACGGTTCCACAGCGACTACAAATATGTAGATTTTTCATCTAGTTGGAAATTCGAAGCAGCTTAGCTTAACTATTTTTGAACTAAAGAGTATAATGCAACACAACCTATCATAAAAGACTACTTAATAACGATAGTTTCCTCTGGTACTCTTCAGATTAAACTCTTTCGCGAAAGAGAAGGGGGAATAAACTTATTCCAAGTACATTGATCTATAAAGCTCATCAAAAAGTTTGTACTGAGCTGATAAACTTCTCTATATGATCAGCTTAACTTATATCAATAAATAGGACTAAATGAATCAGCTGGGCTCCAATGTAAACCTCTCATGGGAACGCCGCCCATAACTCAAATTATCGTGATGATCAATCAATAAACCATTTGCAATTGAAATTGAACATCGCACGCCCGTCTATAGAATTATCTTTGGGCTACTACAGACATCTGCAACACCGGAGTACCACCATATACAACTCTACAATGACAGAAACAACCTCGTTGAAGAAGATCCTTACAAGTTACAACTTCAAACTTGGAGATGCCCCCGATGAGTATATAGATCGTCGTAAACGCCAGATGGTTTTATTCATGACATCGGCTGCGGTGACGATATTTGCTTCGAGATTTGCTTACAAGTCCACAGTATCCAGACAATATGTTCCTACGCTATTCCAAGGCAACCATTCACCACCGCTAGGCTATAATTTCACCACGGATGCAGCTGTTGCCGTCGGAACAGGAACCATACTCTGCGGCTCTGTCTCGTCGATGCTCATTTTTGGCGGGTGCTGGATTTTAGATATTTCAAACTTCAGAGAGTTTGGCTGGAAAATGAAGACTTTGATGGGAGGTTTTGAGAATGAAAAGATCTTGAGCGAGCTCCCGATGGACGAAGAAAGTTCTTTGGTTCAAGATAGTTTGGTGGATATAATAGAGGGAAGATACGATTGGGACGAAGACAAGGAGACGTTGTAGCACTGCGAAAAAAGTCTATTTTTTCAAGTCCGCTCATTCTTGTAAATAAAATTAAAAGGTAACATCAATAAATATACATACATTCACTGAAGAAATGTTTAGATTCACAAATACATTATATAGTAATAGTCATGGTATGGATATTAGACCAAAAAGAAATGAGCGGTAGGGGAATCGAACCCCTGTCACCTGCTTGGAAGGCAGATATGTTAACCACTACACCAACCGCCCTTATTGATGAACGCTTGCGCTATTCTTGAGCTTTCGTTCTGTTGGTGGACTCGAAGTGAAAAAATAAAAATGAGCGGTAGGGGAATCGAACCCCTGTCACCTGCTTGGAAGGCAAATATGTTAACCACTACACCAACCGCCCTGCGATTAAAACTCGAGATTTTGAATTTGCTATGATTCGCAAAACTACTAATAACACTAAACCAAGAGAATTTCAATATAGAAACCGACGTATGATGATTTAAAATAATCACAGAACAGTGCCAGAGTTCCCGGAAGTTTATATTGTAGTTGTGATATGTAAATAAAGGAAAACTTACGTACCATAGACTATTGCTAACTCTATTAATTTTCTTGGAACGAAGCTAACATGGGTTTCGTATATTTAATTTTCTTAGGAACAAACTCAGAAGTTGGACTTCGTAAGCAATGTATATTGCTCACGGTGCCAACCAAGTATCAATTCACTATTAGGATCCCCTTCTCTTGATTAAATTTCCACGTGATTTAACAATCTCTCTCACGTGATGCGATCTACCACCGATTGTGGCCAGATAGCTTGAGCCAATTAACAGTTCCTAATCAACCCCACTACGTGAATAATCAAACCATCATGCCCCGTTTGGAAGAGTGGGAAATCAAGAAATACTGGGAAATTTTCCAAGGGTTGAAACCCGAAGGCAATAAGTTGACCGGAGAGAAAGTGTCGCCGGTGTTAAAGAACTCACGGCTCCAAGACTCACAATTATCGCGGATCTGGGAACTTTCTGATATAGATAACGATGGAAAGTTGGATTTCGAAGAGTTCTGTATAACCATGAGATTGATATTTGATTTGGTCAATGGCTCCAGCTCAAGTATACCCAGTGAATTGCCAGGGTGGTTAATTCCCGGCTCTAAAGTCCATTTGATCCAAGCCAACCAAGCCGTCAATAAAAACTCTAACGTCGATTATGATAGTTTTGGAACCGATGAAGAAGATGAGTTGAGTGACGATTTTGATTGGTACATTTCTCCCACTGATAAGGCCACCTATGAGTCCATTTATAACTCCAACAGCGATTCATACGGAAGAGTCAGGTTTGACTCGTTAAATTCACTTTACAAATCGCTTACCAAAGTCCCGTCCAGCGATATTACCTCAGCATGGAACTTGGTGAATCCCAAATCGTTTGAGACCATTGACAAAGATCAGGCATTAGTCTTTTTGCACATATTGAACCAAAGAGAAAATGGCAAGAGAGTGCCTAGAGGAGTGCCTGCATCATTAAGAGCTACCTTTTCTAAAGAGGTGCCTAGTTATGATCTAGCAAAGCCAGTAGCCAGTTACTCAAGTAATTCTACCGGCGGAGGAACGAAGAAGTTTGCTAGCAATTATCTCAGTAAAATCGGGCAAAATACTAATGAAAAAGGTACTGATTTCTCGGCTACTGAAGGCACTGACTGGGAAGAGGTCAGGTTAAAAAGAGAATTGGCCGATTTGGAAAACTTGTTGGAAAAGGTGGACAATGGTTCGAAGCAGTATGAGCAGGATAATGAAAAGAATTCGATGGCAAAGTACGAGTATGAGCAGTTGTTGAAGTACAAAGAGCTGTTGTTGGCCAAGTCAAGTGGGAGCGACGACAAGAATTTGGGAGATGTCAAGAACGAAATCGAGTTGATTGAGTCGCAGGTTGGGACCCTTGAGGAGTTTTTGAACCAAAAGAATAGTGAATTGGCAAATATTCAGCAAGAAATTAATGCTTTGAAAGCATAACAAAAAAGATGAAAGAGAGATGAACACCTCTTTTAATAAGTTGATAACTGAATAAACAAGTAAAAACTAATCTTTTCAAAATAATTGAGAATTGATATAAACACATAGAAACTGACTTTATCTGAATTGAAGAATTATTCAAATGAAATGAAAGTCTACATCTTAAATCGAAAGTAAACTACATTCAATTGGAAATCTAATTGAGATCTACGTAATCGATTATATTAATACTATATAAAATGCATGAGAGATAAGTGTAAAATACTTCTGTGATTTCACTTGAAAAGCATAAATCACAACAAGCCTTATGCTTGTTGTCTAGTTCCTTACTTTTTTTCCTCGGTTTCTGGTTCTGGCTCTGGAGTTGGCAACTTGAACGCTTCCGGGGTAAAGTCCTTACCTTCACCAACCTGTTCCCAAACCGAAGAACCCACAGTAAAGTTTCTCCAAGCCTGGGTCAATTCCAATGGCTCGTAAACAACTCTCTTCTTCTCTTCGTCGTACCTGACTTCAGTGTATCCGGTAGTCGGGAAATCTTTTCTTAATGGGTGGCCTTCAAAACCATAATCGGTCATGATTCTTCTTAAATCTGGGTGGCCTTCAAAAAAGATTCCAAACAAATCATAGGTTTCTCTTTCAAACCAGTTGGCACCTTGGAAAATAGGCACAATAGAGGGAACGGCACTGGTTTCACTGGCATAGGTCTTGACTCTGATTCTCGAGTTGTGACGAACTGACAACATGTTGTAGACTACATCGAATCTGTTGGTTCTGGAGGGGTAGTCGGCAGCAGTGACGTCTACTGCGGACTTGAATTGGGCGGCTGTGTGATTCTTCAAGAAGATCATGGTGGGTCTCACGGCGGATGGGGCCACGTATATAGTCAATTCGTCTTTCCAAACTGAAAACTGCTGAATATACTTGGGCAAACATGCCATGATGTACTTTCCGAACTTGTGTAACTCTTCAATCTGTTGAGCGTATTTCTCCGTGGGGTTGACTAATGGAACATGGATATCTTTAGGTTGTCTTCTTGGCAAAGCACTCAAATCTACAAACTCTTCAGGGTTGGCTTGTCTCAAGACAGAGGCAGATTGGAACCCACGCAAGCTTTGGACTGCTCTGGCTCTGGAGGCTCTGGCTATTCTGGAAATCATATTCAGGTAGATGAATAATGTAAACTCGAGTCTCAATCTCTAGGTTACTAGACAGTCGTTTGGTCTTTTTCAATCCTCCATATAGCGCTTAAAATTTGTTGGACGTCAATTGGTTGGATGGGTCGTGCGCGAACCGATAAGAGAGCTCCACTAGATTGAAAGAGCTCCACTAGATTGAGAGACCTCCGTCGGTTTCCACCAGATGTAGCTGCTGGAGAATGTTAAAGGTAAGAATGGTATTGGAGCAGAATCAGATATGTATTCTGAACATGTCTGCAATTTTCGCAGTCACGGCTCAGGGCTGATAATGTTGTGTTGATATTCGTGGAATTTGTCGCATTGCTGCAAAAAGTGTGGTTCAATGATTTATCAGCATAGTTGTGATTAACTTTAACCAAAGCGTAGCTGTGGTGGCGATAGACTCTGTAGAGTGCTAGTGAGACGGTGAGAATTGGTGACAAGAGAAACGGTAGATAATATTGGTATATATCATCGGTGGTAAATAATAGGTGGTAACAGGTGGTAAGAACAGGGGGTAAATAATATGGCAGTAAATAATATGGTATTAAATAATAATAGTATATAATGTAGTGATAAATGTTAGTTAGAGCAAGTGTATTACTGCTAGTGTTTTCCAGTGTAAGTTGATATGTGTATCAGATACTGGTGCTGGGAAGATGGACCAGTTAGAACAGTAGTCTGGTCAGGATAAAATTGGACGTGTATCAAGGCAGTAGAGGATGGTTTATCACATTATGTAGATGTTGGCCAGACTTACTCCACTTTTTTCTCAACAATAGAATGTTCACGAAGCCATACATGTAGCGGACGTTGCTGCAAATGCACTAATCGAAAAGCCTTCGATCGTCGATGTTACGAACTGCGCATCAAAGTTATTGGCCCTGGTACTAAAGTAGACTTGCCAAGATATCACATAGGCACTTCTAATCAAACCAAATAACTTCAAATCAAACCAAATAACGTTAAATCAACCATAAACTATTTTATGAATTTAATGAGTATGATTGGCTAATTGATAGAAAGTATGGGGTATTGCGCCTATTTGTAGGGGCAATAACTTCAACCAAACAGTGCACTTCAAAATTATAATCAGCAGCCAAGCTTGATTCAGATCAACTGTACATGCGAAAAGGGGATTAGCGACAAAACTAGATTGGGTTAAATGATACGAAATAAGGGGGCAATGCATGAGATCAAATGATACTAATGAGTAGAAATCGAAGATAGAACTAAGAGCCATGTAATTAGTCAGGTGAACAATTTAATATATAAGGTACAAATAGATTCCCAATAGATATGGGCATAGAATAAGTAACGAGAGAGGTGTCGAGTTCACCTTCATTAAAAGAGTAGATGATACTATTTATTGTTGCGATTCGTATAAGGTTCTGGATGATTGTAATATGGCTTCTAACGTGGAGGCAGTGCTTCAAATACAGTGATCAGTGCTTAGAAAATATTGTTTGCTGTGCCAAGTAGCTAGCACGAGCCAAGAACAAATAGCGGAAGACTCGCAGTTCGCACCTGCTAAAAATACTCGGCTAGTGGGCTAAGAGTGGCTAAGAGTGGGCTAGATCAGGCTAGTTGATGTTCAGTCATGATATTGAAAAGCTGGGCTTTGCTCACTATTGCTCTTCCGATGTCCCCAGATCACTACCCCTCTAATGGCGTCCCACCCTTCGGTGGCGTCCCACCGTTCCATTGCCGTTACTGGCGCGCTGGATTTACCGAATGACTCCCGAAAATCGTTCTGTCTAATTTTCGCAACTCGTACAAATCTATGTTATATTTATAGTAACACCTTTTCTACACCTTTTTTACAACCTTTACACCTTTTCATTTTTTCAACGATACACCTTCTCCTATAGGTAAAAAGAGTAGCTATCAACTTACTAGAAAATGAAGTTGAATGTGCTTCTCATGGCCACCGCGGTGGCGTCCAAAATGATCAAGATGGACTTCGATGTTCGTCATGCTAATAATAGACAATCCCTTGAAAGAGATGGCGACGATACGCCCAGGTTCGTGAAAAGAGACCTGTTGACCATGACGGTCGAAAATGAACAGACGTTTTACTTGGTCGACTTGCAAATTGGCTCAAACAAGGACAAAGTCCAGGTTTTGATCGATACGGGTTCTTCGGATTTGTGGGTCATGTCTCACCTGTTGAAGTGTGAGCTGCAACTGAGCTCAAGCAAGAGAGAGGAACAAGAGCTTAGAGAAGCTGTAGTTGCTAGAGAGGAAGAAGGTTTCGTTGGTAAAAGAGCTACTCCTTCAAGCGAAGAACCTCCTACACAAGCCAAAGACTTTCTCACTGAATTCTTCACCGTCACCGACTTTCCCGATCCATTCGGAGGTAGTTCTGCTGCTGCTAGCGCCACTGCAGGATCTGCCACTGCAAAATCCGCCACTGCTTCCGGTTCGGGTGGCTCTGGTTCTAGTTGTACCCAGTACGGCTCTTTCAACACAGGAAATTCCGACACATTCAAGCGTAACAACTCAGCCCTGGCCTTTTCCATCGAATACGCCGACGGAACCTTTGCCAACGGGATCTGGGGCTACGACGACGTCACGATAGCCAACACCACCGTCAAAGACTTATCGCTTGCAGTAGCCAACGATACCACGTCTAACATCGGAGTGCTTGGAATTGGATTGCCGGGTCTCGAAACCACCTACTCCGGTAGCTCAAGCGGTGGGTACCAGTACCAGAACTTGCCTATCAAGTTAAGAGACCAAGGAGTCATTGCCAAAAACGTATACTCCATTTACTTGGGCCCAGCCGATTCAAAGACAGGAACCATCTTGTTTGGAGCGTTGGACCACTCCAAGTACTCTGGAACCTTAACCACCGTTCCTATCATCAACAGTTACTCTAAAGTGAGTCTGAAACCCTTAAGAATTGAAGTGGTTCTCAATAGTGTTGCTGTCAACAACTCCAACTCTGAAAGTACTGTCACCTCCAACAACTACGCTGCTGTGTTGGATACTGGCTCTACTTTAAGTTACTTCCCCAACTCACTTGCCTCAAAGTTCGCTGAAACCTTGAATGCAAAATACAGCAGCCTGGCCCAAGCATACATTCTTTCATGTACATCCGACGATTCTGTCAAGGTCACATTTGACTTCAGTGGTCAGACTATTCTGGTCCCTTTGTCCAATCTCTTACTTCCAGGAGCCGGCTCCAATACCTGCTACTTGGGAGTTCTTCCTCAAGGTTCCGGAACCGACTACATATTGCTTGGAGACAACTTTTTAAGGTCGGCCTACTTGGTGTTTGACTTGGACGACTACGAAGTGTCACTTGCTCCTGCTGTCTACACTAGCGATACCAATATCGAAGAAATTGGCTCATCAGTGCCTAGTGCTACTCAAGCCGCTTCTTATTCATCCACAAGTGTTGGCTCGGTCCAGGAATCTTCGGCCACCAAAACAGTAACTTACAAATCAGGCCTGCTTTCTTCTGGTTCTGGAAGTTCCGCAACTGGCTCTGGAAGCTCTGGAAGTGGTAGTAGTTCCGGCGGCAAGACCAATGGTGCCTCTTCACTTAGCGCATTCATCTTCCCTGCCTTTGCCATGATCGGGTTCGTTATACTAGTCTAATTAGCTAAAAAAAAACAAGAATATAGCTAAAATCATCGCTGAAATAAAACCTAAAAATATAGCTGAAACTTATTAAAATACATAGTTATATCTCGTTATAAAAACATAAACATTTATAATAAATAAAATCATTTAAGTCGTTTCTTCCATTACGTCACTGCGAGTACAAACGGATCGCAAAGTTACATTTACAAATGCGTCATGTGACAACTACCCTGATCCAAACCACAGCCATCATAGACGGGAACTATCATCAAGAAAGTTCTTGTGGCGATTACTGTGATTCCTTTGGTTCTTTGGTCTTGGTTTCTTGGTTCTTTGAATCGTCATATATCACGCCGATTAAGCGCTGTACTTCCTCCGTGACCTTAACTCATTTAATTAGTAATACTAGTTTAGCACATGAACCACACCTTCACCATTGATTATTAGACTTAGCATCGTTAGCATCATTCCAAGATGAACAACTCAAACAATTCCGGCTCGACTGGAAACAACGACCCCTCAGATACTCCTAATGAAGACTCCACTCCCAGTAGACCAAATCCCGTCAACCGGCTCCATCGAGCTGAAGCAGGACTATTTGAACGGTTCATGGACAGTTTTTTGGGCTCCACCCGGTCGAGACCAAGTCGTTCTAGCCTGTCAAATACTCATATTGGGCCCCTGCCATTAGGGGCGAATCATGAATCGGCTCGTGCAAGTACAGAAGCTCGTCCAGAAACATCAGAAGGCACCGCTCGTCCAGAAACTTCAGAAGGCACTGCTTCAAGTATTCCAGAAGCTAGTGCTTCAAGGCATGTCCCTTTGTCTGGAAGTGATAGACTGTCTGATAGACCTTCTGACAGACTTTCTGATAGACTGGCGGCTGATTACGACGATACACGGGCAATTATCATTACGGTCAACTATGTATTTTCTGACGAAAACGATCCACAGAATCCCAACAGAGCAGGATCGCTCATCATGTCGCTACCCAACAACTCGTCCAATAGAGATCCTAGAGTCATGCAAGAGTTTATTAGACTAGCCACCCAGATGGCATATTCCACCATATATAACGGTTTACATAAAGAAAAGGGAATCACCCGCAAAAAGTTTGAGTCTTTTCCTCGGGTGAGTGAAGAAGAGTTGGGCGAAAGTAGCAGTTGTTCCATTTGCTTCGAAAAGTTCGATAAAGTGGAAGAAGAAAACGACGATGAAATGGTGTGTCTGAAGAAAAGATCTACTTGCAAGGGGCCTCAAACTACTGAACTGCAAAACAACTCCAGAGAATCTTCCAGCACCCCTAGAAGCACTCCAGATGGACAAAGCACCACCAATTCCAATGGAGAACAATACTTGATCGACTACCAGGGTAATTTCGACCATACGCCCATAAAAATGCCGTGTGATCACATATTTGGTAAAGACTGTCTATTCGAATGGTTGAAACAACACACCACCTGTCCTTTGTGTCGAGCCTCTGTAGCTGAACCAAGATCCAACCAAGACACCACCCGATCGTCCATTATCAATATTCCTGGTCTTGAAAACATCAGCAACACTGCCTTGAATTTGGTCAATGAGGCAAATAGTGAATCCAACAACTCTGCCAGATCTTCCCAAAGATCGACTACACTGGCCGATGCACCAGAGAGTGATCTTGACGAAAGCAATAGTGCATTGTCATATACTTTAAATTACCTCAACCGACAGAGAAATGGACTAATTCCATCGGAACCGTTGTTTCCTGTTGGTTTGATGAGTAGAAATACTGATCAAGGTATAGTCACACGAAGCACCGACGACGTGAACGAGGAAGTGCTAGATTTTATGAATTTAAGAAGTTTGGCTTCACCAAATAGAAGTACTGATGAGAATCCCGAGAATAGGGAGAGTAGGCTTGAGAATAATTCTGAGAATAATCCTGGGAATCCCGAATAATCCCGTGGAGTCATATGATACCCCCAAGAGTTGATACACCTTATACACCATGTAACATAACAAATACATCTGCATTATTATAAACTCTAACCGAAAAATTTGGCATATTTCGCCTTGTCGCTCTTCTTTTTTGCTTCGGCCAACTCTTGACACTTTTTGTATGAAGCCTCTATATTTTTGTCGGTCGGAATCAAGTCGTTGGCGCTCTTAAGATCTTTAAGAGCCAACTCGTATTTCTTGAGGGCCAAGAGCGATGTGCCCTTTCTAAAATGGGCCTTGGCCTTTTCAGTATCGTCAAGACCTTCTAGTTCCAACAAGTAGTTACCGTAATCCACTGACTTTTGGTAATTTTCAAGCTTGTAAAACACTAATGATAAATTCAAGTAAAGTCTTTTCTTGAGATCATAGTACTTTTCATACCATTCTGGTTCTTGGTCCTGATCAGGAAAGTATTCCATGACATATCTGAGACACTTTCTGTACTTGAAGTACGAGTTCTGATAGTCTTTTTGGGAAAATAATATCCGGGCACCTTCTTTCATCTTCATCGATGCCTCGTGAACAGATTCCGACGAGTCTTTGACTATATGTATATCATCATCGGGATATTCTTCGTAGATATCTCCACCAACTTGAGAGTACGAAGCATTGTAAATAGGAACAGGCATGGACTCGACCCATTCGCCACAATCTACAATTTTCACGATGTTCTTTGCAAGTGGAATGTTGTTGTTGTCGGTATCGACTCTCTCGATTTCTCTCACCACCGATTTACCATGAACAACCTTGCCAAAAACACCGTGTTTTCCGTTCAAATGTGGCTGGGGATACACTGTTATGAAGAACTGAGACCCATTGGAATCTTTCTCGCCGTTATTTGCCATACAGAGCTTGAAAGGTTCATCCAACGACTCTCCTATGTTCTCGTCTTCAAAAGGTGTATTGCAATCAAGAGTGGAAAAGCTCTCTTCGCCCAAATGGGGGTCTGGATATTTCAGGGTTTCACCACTAGCTTTGCCATGTTTCAAGTCTCCACATTGAATCACAAAGTTCTTGAGTACTCGGTGGAATACATTGTTTTTGTAGGTCAAAGTTTCACCTTCAAGCCTATGGGTTCCATTGCACAAGTTCAAGAAGTTCTCCACCAGTTTTGGAGCAAGATCGTCGTAAAGCTCCACAACAATTCTTCCCACTGGTCTGTTGTCGATTTCAATGTCCAAATATGCATAAGGTCTCACGATAGCCACTTTCATCCTGCGTTGGTGTCCTTCAACCTTCCAGAAACATCTCATCGAGTTGATCTCGCTTACGTAAGCAGAATATACTTCACTCAGCACAGCAACATTCTAGAACCTGAGGATGTTTAGAGGTCGAGTTAGTGCATTTAGGAGGTATTCGACGAACCAGCAGTTGTTCAATTCGGTTGAAGATGTAAGCACTTTGCTAGAAAAGTTTGACCGGTCGTCGTATTTGCTAGCCCAGTACTTGCCCGAACCAGCCAGAAATGCCTTTTTAGCAATCAGAGCCTTCAGTCTTGAAGTGAACAGAATATCCGACGGCGGACAGAACAAAGGATCCGTTTCGGCACAAGCTTCACAACAGCTTACCAATTCGATGGGAATATCAACCACAGACATGAAGTTCAAGTTCTGGAGCGATTCCATCACCAGAGTCTTTGCTGATACTTCCGAAAAGGATATTGGCGAGCCCATTAGTGCATTGTTCGGTGATGCTAGGCGAAACGACTTGAACTTGGACATTTCCTATTTCCACACCTTCTTACAAACCCGTCGCCATTTCTTAAAGAACCCCACCTTCAGAACAGTAGATGATATCTGTTCCTATGGAGAAGGCACATACTCGCAACTTAACTACTTGACGCAGGCTTTATTGCTCTCTCCGTCAATTCTGCCTTCAACGATCAGCCTTTTGGAGTACTCATCTACCCTCCAATCCAACGTCAGTGACATATCTGCTCACATAGGACAGGCCACTGCCGTAAGCTCGATGATTTTGGGATTCAAGTATTATGCCAACGACCGGAATCAAGTCACTCTTCCGATTGATCTCATGACGAAATTCGACTTATCGCAAGAAAGCGTGCTTCGAATCGCCCAGGGCCATGTCAAAGACGAAGCCCAAATCAAAGATATAAAGGAAAAACTCAAGAATGTGATCTTTGAAACTGCAGTGACTGCAAACGACCATATTCTTAGTGCCAGAAACAAGTTGGCTAAGGTCAGAGAGGAGATAGCTGAAGTGGTCAGGAGCAATCCCCAGGATGACTTGTTGCAAAGACATGCTAAAAAATGGAGAAAGGGTATTCCTGATGTGATTTTTACTCCGTTCATGGTCGCCATTCCTACTACGCTATATTTGCAGAGATTGGAAAAGTACGACTTTGACGTGTTTCACCCTAAATTGGACCAGAAAGAATGGAGATTGGCCTGGACCTCTTTTAAAAACTACTATCAAAGAAACATTTAGTAGATTTATATACTATTAGAGAAGAATCTGTCAGAGAAGCGAGTATAGTATCTCATGTATATAGCCCAAAAAAATTAGTGCGACTACTAGTTCAGCCATCATAGACATGTAAATTCACCAGACTCTTACATTGCCCGTGATGATATTATACTCCCAAATTAAGTGGGACTCCTGTGAGAAAATTAGTGAGTATGGTATATTATACCGTGTCATAAAATAATTAGTACATTTGGGAGTTTTTTTGCATTTGGCTGCGAAAATGATTACATTGGACATGACTATTAATTGACTTCGAAGCAGATGAACAATTCAGACTTGTAAGCGTACACCTACATATACAGCCATCTCTTATCCTAAATATCTCCACAACTATATCTATGCCTGTTCTATACAGGGTCGTGCACACCCCAAATCGTCCGTCCTCCAAACTACGTGTTTTATCGACATGAAAAACGAGCCTTTCTGATTTAGCGAGAATAAACAAGTTCAACCTTCTTAATCGAAGGGCCAGATTGAATAGCCCAAGAGCGATTAGATCCAATCATTCGAAGTAGCGAAATCATAGTTTTGATCAGTGAACGTTTTGATCAAATACCATCGATCCAGTCTACGATTGATCTAGCACCCAGCCAACTATACATATAGTAAACTCCAAATATTCATTCCAATTACATTCCACTATTCACATAATACAATGCCAATGCAGCTCTCCAAATCCCCAACTCCTGGTATACGCCATCAAACCGAAAGCAATCTTCTTGTCGGCATCGATCCAATCACCCTTATGATCAATGAATGCATGATCTTATCGTCCGCCATGAGGAAGATGACCAGGTGGTCTCAGAGTGGTGTTGCTGCTATTTTGGGGGCAGGAGACATATTTAGTGAAGATGACTCTCTCACCACCAGTCTAGGCTTGGCTTCAAGTCTACAGAGCAATGGCAATAGACAATCCAACGACAACCCCTTGTTTTCCAGTTTCTTGCAACTCAGAGCCATCTTGACCGATGCAAAAGATTTGTACGAAATTGACAGCTTGACGTTGTTGCAGCCATTCTTATTAGCCATCAAATCATCTTCCACTTCAGGTCATATCACTTCGTTAGCATTAAACTCCATCTCCAAATTCTTAAAGTATGAGATTATATCCCACAAATCCAAGAACTTGCAAAGTACATTGATCCAAATAAGCTCTTCGCTCACCCATTGCCGCTTCGAGGCTGCCGACCAGAACTCTGATGACGCCGTTTTGTTGAAAGTATTGAGATTGCTTGAAGAAATCATCGAATCTCCATTGGCTCACTTACTACCAAACGAAGTGGTTTCAGAGGTGGTTCAGACCTGTTTATCCTTGGCATGCAATAAAAAGAGAAACGAAGTATTGAGGCGTGCAGCTGAGATGTCCATGGTCTCGATCACCTTCAAAATCTTCTCTAAACTTAAAGAACTTGAACCAGAATCAAAAAACATTGATGACTTGCAAACTAACTTCAATAACACTCAGTTGCCTGAAGACATTATTGGAGGAACCGATAATAATCTCTCTTTACTCGGTACCCCAGCATTGGGCACTCCTACTGTACAGTCTGACAATGAAGAGGAGGTCGAGGAAAGAAAGCACACTAATGAAGAACCTAAAGACTCTGAAGCCCAAAAGTCCGAGCTTGAGGAACCATATAACATTGTATGCATTAATGAGTTTTTGGGAATACTTATTTCCATGATTTCTCCATCTAATCAGTACCAGCATATGGAAAGTACTCGGGTCTTCGCTTTGAATTTGATCAACACTGCAATCGAGGTGGCTGGCCCGGAAATTCCAAAACACCTGTCGTTGTCAAGCTTGGTATCTGATCCAATCTCAAAGCATATTTTGCAGATCATGACTACCACAGACTCCCCTGCTCTTTTGCAAGCAACTTTGCAATTATTTTCAACCATTGCTGTAGTGATGGGTAAACATCTCAAGTCTCAGATCGAGCTCTCATTGACGTTGATTTGTCAATCAATATTACCCACGACTTCCACGAAAATCAAGCAGAACGATAATTTGAAAGACGCCAACACAAACATTTTAACCAGAAATGGTATCTCTAAAGAGATGTTAATCGAGTCTTTATCTTTATTGTGGACGAGATTTCCAGCATTCTTCACTAATTTATTCATTGATTACGATTGTGACTTCGAAAAGTCTGATTTAGCTAGCAAAATGTTGGAGTTCTTATGCAAATTATCACTTCCCGAATCTGCTTCAATCACCACAGAAAATGTTCCTCCCATTTGTCTTGAGAGCATTTTGATGTTCATAAGTGGAATCAATGACAGAATCAAGATTTTGAGCAAGGATGTCAAAGACTCGCCTGTGCACGAATTGATCGAAAACAAAAAAAAGAAAACTTCCTTCATCAAATGCACTGACCTATTGAATGATAAGCCAAAAGAAGGTATTCTTGCCTTGGAAAAGAATGGTTTCATTTCTGATCTGAAGGACATCCCAGAATTGGCCAAGTTTTTCTTCACAAAATCGGGTAGATTGAATAAGAAAGTATTGGGAGAGTTTTTAGCAAAGCCATCTAGCATCGAAATCTTGAGAAGTTTTATCAAACTATTCGAATTCGAAGATTTAAGAGTCGATGAAGCATTAAGAATATTATTGAAGACATTTAGATTACCTGGTGAATCGCAACAAATCGAGAGAATTGTCGAGTTATTTGCTGGAAGATATGTTGAATGTCAAAGTCCAGTCGAAGAACAGAAAAAGAAACAGCCAGCTCAAAATGATAATCACGGCGATGGAAAGGATAAAGCTAACATCGAAGAACAAGAACCTGTTCGTCCAGATCAAGACTCCGTTTTCATTCTTTCTTACTCGATTATTTTGCTCAACACCGATTTGCACAACCCGCAGGTTAAGAAGCAAATGACTTTGGACGATTATAAGCGTAATCTTCGGGGTGTTTATAATGGGAAAGATTTTCCAGAATGGTACCTTTACAAGATCTATCATTCCATCAAGGATAAAGAAATTATCATGCCAGAAGAGCATCACGGAACAGACAAGTGGTTTGATGACACTTGGAACAACTTGATTTCAACCCAAGCTTCGAACCCATCAAGCCAAATTGAATACTCTATCAGTCAAGTTTGTCAATTTGACAAAGTGTTGTTCGAATCAATTGTGGAAAATTTAATTCAGACTCTTATCAATGTTTTTAAAGAGGCATCTGACGATCATATAATAACTAGATTAATGTCATCAATTGATAAGTGTGCAAACATATGTTTATACTACAACTTGAATGAATCAGTTGACAGGTTAATTGGTTCTTTGGCCGATTTAACTACTTTGGCATCAGAAACAACTTTGGTTCCACAATCCCCAACTACTGATGATCTTCGTGATGAGATCCCAATAACCGAGATTAAGTTGGAGAAGAAGAATCAAACCATTACCATCAGTGAAACTTCCGTGTGGTTTGGTAGGGACTTCAAGGCTCAGTTGTCTACGGTAGTATTGTTCAGGCTTATCAAGAAAAATGACTGCAAAATCTCGCCATCTTGGGCTAAGATAATCAAAATCATGCGTACATTGTTCGAGAATTGTCTTTTAGAATCAAACTTGTTTCTGGACTTCCAAAAGAAAATCAAACTTGCTCCTTTGTCAAAAGTCAAACCAAAGTTTATAATCAGTAAGGTCAAACCAAACAATTCCTCGGGAATTTTATCCACGTTCTCGTCATTCTTGAAAGGATACACCGACCAAGCACCTGAGCCAACAGGCCAGGAGATCGAATCAACCTTGTCGACAATTGACTGTATCAAATCGGTAAATATTTCTGGAATAATCGAAATGATATCGAAAGGTCCAAGGGAAGACTTGATCTATTTTGTTGAGCTTTTATTGGAATCGTTCCCAACCAACAAGGATGAGACAAGAAGATTTTACGAAATCGAGACCTTGTTTCTATTGGAAATATGTGTGTGCTTTTCACTTTTAGTCCGCAAGGTCGAACTAAATCGAAAGGTTCTTCACAAGCTCAAGGAATGTGAGCTATCATCGAAGAGCCAATTAAGGCTAGTTAGTTACAAACTATTATTATTTAGACAAGTGGGTGCAGCAGGGTCTTCGGATAAGGACGAAGCAAATGAAGCTGCTCTCACTGATATTCCTTTGTTGGTTGACCAGTTGAAAGAGCTTTCAAGTATCGACAAAGAAGTTCTCAGCAAGAACGGTGGTCAGTTAATAAGTCCAATTTTGTCTTTAGTTGACCACGATAGCTGGTGTTTCAATCACTTGATCAACAATGAAGGATACTGGAAAATTCTTCGGTCATTTGGCTCTGTTCCTGTTTTTTCATCGGAATTGCTAGAGTTCGTCGAAGCAATCATCAGAAAGTCTCCCGACGATATAAGCCTCCATAATTACATCTTTTTATTAGGGCTTTTAGATGAAATCTCATCTTCAGGAGCTATTGCATCTCAATTTGAACAAGAAACCGATTTGAAGACTGAGAATAATTCATTCTATGAAGATTTGATCAAGCAATCAAAGAGATCCGTGACATTGACATCTGATTTGGGTAGCGTGTTGAATTCGAGTCAATTTCCGAATAAGGATCTCTCTTGTTCTTTGATTCAGGCGTTGGCTCATCAATGTTTCAATCCTTGCAGAGAAATTAGAGGACACGCTTTGTCGACATTGCAATTGCTTATTCTTTGTATCGACACCAACGACAACATAACGCCCTCTGGAATCTTTGAATATGGTTTGTTTCCTTTGCTTTCGGAGCTTGCAAAGATTGAAGTGCTTCAGACTGACCCCAAGGGATTTGTTCGTACTCAAACAGAAACACTTTCTTTGGTTAGTAAGGTTTTCTTGAAGTACTGTGATGACTTGAAGAATGAAGAACTTGACAACATATGGATAGGTATTCTCGATAATATCATTACTTTAAATGAAAGGAGTGAAAAACTCAGACATGATGAAGTTTCTTTCAAGGAATCGGGATCTGAGCTTATCAAAAATATGGTTCTTGTCTTAAAGTCCAATAATAAACTTACCCCTGCAAACAAACAATTGTGGTCGGTGACGTGGGAAAAGATTGGAATTTTATACCCTGTCTTGCAGGAAACAATAGAAGGGCCCTCTCGCGAGAAACAAAACACGGAGCCGGAACTAGCTGAAACTTCTAAAGAAGTAAATGAAGTGACTCCTCAAGAGACAAGTTCTACAGATGCTAAAGAGGACGAACAGGAAGATGTTCTGATCCCTTCTGATCAGAGGCAAGAGAATGCAGACCCTAAGCCTGAAACTACTAGCTGATCAATTTGGCAATTAGCATTTATATACCATAACTCATTAATAAATATACAGGAACATCACGAGAAATGTTTTTAACATACCGGTAACAGTCATGGCTTTTCGATAATCCGCAATACGTCATGTCATGTTCACATTATTCACAGACTTTATCAATTGTAGTAAGAGCTTTCACGTGAGTGAAAAATTTCGATGCGATAAGAAAATGTCGATCTTGATCTATCTTTCATCTCTCAATAAGTACCTCAAGAATGGTCAACGTCAACTCATATACCGAACGTGCAAAGGTGCACAAGTCACCCGTTGCTCAAAGATTGTTCAATCTCATGGACACCAAGAAAACCAACTTGTGTGCTTCAGTGGATGTCACAACTACCGCTGAATTTTTGAGTTTGATCGACAAGCTTGGTCCATACATTTGTTTGGTTAAAACACATATCGATATTATTGGCGACTTTTCATACGAGGGAACCATCGAGCCATTACTTGAACTTGCCAAGAAGCACAACTTTATGATTTTCGAAGATCGTAAATTTGCAGACATAGGAAATACAGTCAAGTCCCAATATTCTGGAGGAATCTATAAGATCGCCCAGTGGTCCGATATCACCAATGCACACGGTATAACTGGTGCAGGTATAGTGCAAGGATTGAAAGCCGCAGCACAAGAAGCCACTCAAGAACCAAGAGGATTGTTGATGTTGGCCGAATTGTCATCTAAAGGCTCTTTGGCATACGGCGAATATACCGAGAAAACCATTGAAATTGCCAAAAGTGATAAGGAGTTTGTGATTGGTTTCATTGCTCAGAGAGATATGGGCGGTGCCGATGAAGGGTTCGACTGGATTGTCATGACTCCTGGTGTGGGTTTGGATGATAAAGGTGATGCGTTGGGTCAGCAGTATAGAACAGTAGACGAGGTTGTATCTACTGGTACCGATATCATAATTGTTGGAAGAGGATTGTTTGGAAAAGGTAGAGATCCGGCTGTCGAAGGACAAAGATATAGAGAAGCTGGATGGAATGCATACTTGAAGAAAACCAACCAATCCTAACTAATACATTAAGTCAAAAATGATTTTGGTTGCATCACCATTCAATAAATATATATAATTGCCCTTTTAGCTCGTAAAAGCCTCTTCGTCTAGATTATCTGCTAGTTTTGTTCTCATAATTTCAAATACAAGTAAACCCACCGAAGTTGCAGGTATGGTGGTCAAAGCATTTCTGACAAACCCTTTGTATGCAATTTTGAACCATGTAGTCTTCGATTTTTGCTTCATCCTAATAACCTGATAATATGTATCGATATAGGAGTTATAGTAAACTTTGATGAAGGGGTTGGAACGAGTGCTAGAGGAATTATAGATATCGAGAGCCTCTAACCTCGATAAATGTATTTTTTGAACTTTGGCTATTGGATACTGTACTGCCAACAACGCAAATGCCGCTGAAGCTCCAGCGATTAGAACAAACGAGGATTTGAGGATTTTGGTCAGTCGAGTTTTCTCTAGTCGTATCAAATTTTCGTCAAGTTCACCCTTTTCACTGGACAAGAACCAAAATTTGCTTCTGAAATTTTGCTTCATGGTTCTGTAAGCTTTGATCATTCTATATGTTAGATTGTAGCCTTGTGTCTTGACAGTCTCAAAGGTGGAGAAATAAAATGCAAAACCAAGACTTTCCTTTATAAATGAAAACCCGAATCCTGCGAACACCCCCACCAACCCGATCTCTCGAAGTTTATTGAGGCCATATACCCATAAATTTTGGTGCCCGCCGTTCAACATTTCAGCTGCAGACAGTCTTGTGAATATAGCATCTACTGGGGCCGCAGCCAAAGACTGGGCAGCCCCCGCCACGAATCCTGCTTTCCACGTATCTATCGGTGTGTAGTAGAAGCTTTTTTTGTGGTCTTTAGATTTTTGACTGTCATACATGTCTAATGCGGTCAAATAGGTACCGTACAAAATCAAACCGGTAGCCGAATTGGCAACCAAAGGAGGCAACACTTTCTCTGGAATGAACTTCCAACCTTCCTTTTTGATGACATTCACCAACATGCCAATAGAAGAGTGTGTCCTAATGCTATATGGTTTCTCAAGGATATTGTCGTGTTTGTTGGCTAGTTCTCTCACATACGCCAAGTAGTCAAATCGAGAAGGTCGGAAGAGTTTAACGGGAGTTCTGAGATACAATGCTTGGATTTGGTACATAATTGCTCGTATACCTGCTGTTGATACTGTGACTTGCTGGTTTGTATTTTTACTCGAGGTCTGTTTCTGGAATTCTTGATCAATATCGAAGGATGGCTCCGATCGTATTGCCGGAGATGGTGACTGTAATGTCATATCATTTCGGATCATTTTAAAAGCTGCTCGGAGTGATCCAGGAGTCGCTATAAGTGGAAGAGTTCAACTTGAGAAGTTGTGTGCAAATTATAATTACGGAAAGCTATCATACAATCAGATTTAAATGTGTCTGATTCTTTTTCTATGAGATGATCTTCGAGGTGAGATCGGCGTCTAGAATTGAGCTTTTTGAAAACCGTTCTTTTCTCTCTCGTCAAAGAGTATATAGGCAGTTGAGGACACGTCTCGATCAGTTATGCTGTTGGTGACAAGGTGTGAAGCTGTTTATTAGTTTTTGCCTTTGACAGTCTTCCTTTGGGCTCTGCGACTTTTATTAATTTTTCTGACCGATCAGATCGTGTCTCGAGATCGTCCCACATTACAGTATAAGAAAATCTACACATATTAGTAACAGAGGGTTATAAACAAACCATGAAAGTCGCAAAGAGTCGTCTCCATTGTAGGCTATATTTAATAGAGTGACAGAAATCTAGAAGGAAATTCAAAAAGTTCAATGTGCACTTGGTGATAGTACACGAATGTAGATATGAGACTGACTGCTAATGGAGTATTTGCTATACTCTGTAGGCTTGCTAATTGATATTAATGCTTTATTTTCTTTTCGTTTATTCATTGCTCCTTTGTAGCTAGATACATTTTACTCCTCTCTATAAAGTATAATCTCACTTTGCTTGAAATACCTTCTTGAGTCTTCATCAATAAGTACCAACGATAAGTACGTTCTTGTGGAAAACTTCTTATTAATATCCTTGTAGGTTGGTATCAAATCAAATCCACCCAAAAACAATCGAATAGGAATAGTTTCACCTTTGATGGGAGCACCATCCATGATTTCAAACCTAATCAACGTCTCGCTATCGATTACTTGGTTCGGTGAAACACCCACAGTTTCTCTTTTGATCAACGACAATTCCATGTGCTTGATTTTGAGTCTCACCAACAAAAAGTATATTCTTCCAATGATGACGTCTTTTAACGAAAATCTCGATTTCAGGTACTCAAACTCGATGTGTAAGCAGTCCTCTATTCCGACGTCCATCTTAACGGTGGGAGTAGTGGAAGCAGCATTAGCAGAAATAGGTGTATTCGTCACCGTGTTAGTAACCTGTGAACTGGTCGATCCAAGCGATGGCGGACTGCTATACTGGTATACCCACAACTCCTTTTCTCTTATAATATCGGATGAAGACTTTTTGGATATATTTACCCTGATGAAGTATCTCAATCTCGCATTCTTTCCTCGATAACTCTCATATTGCTTCTCCACGTTTTTGAATTCGAAAGGATACGTCTCTTGGTGAGTCAATTGAGCTGGAGCTGATAACTCTGTTGCAAGTGATAAAAACTCTGACGTTACCAACCCCTCACTATTGGTTTCGATTATCCCTAAGAGCTGTACCTTTATTCCGAAATGCTCAACCTTCTTTCCTTCTTTTGTTCTGATTATCACCTTACCCTTGACTGATTCTCCATCGTTATAGATTGGCAACTTCTCTAACCTTCCTTGACTGGTATTGACCTCTACATGCTTTCTGGTATCTTCGTTGTCCAACCTAATTTCGATATCTAGCGAGGACCTGAAAAACAATGACATGGTAAGAATGTTTTGCCAGGTTTATACGATTGAATATTTTAACGGACTACTTGGTGTTTTTGATTGTATATGGATTTCCACTTTGTCAATTGCTAAACTTCGTATAGTTTCTCTCAAAGCAAGGTGATTTGAGTCGCTAGATGCTGATAAGTTCGATGGAATAGAGCTGAATTGATCCCGGAACCCTAACGTTGCATAAGCCCAATCTCGGTCGCTGTTCTTCGTATCTAATTGTCGGTCACGTGTGGTATCTTGCATATAGTCTCAGAAGCCCCACGATAGAATCTCGCTCATCTTGAGCGAACAAGTTCCGGCAAGTTAGTATCTTTTATCATATTCGGCACTTGCGGAATCAAAATCACCAAAGGACTTAGCTGGAACTCAGGCAGATATCCTGGAAAACTATTACAACTCCAGAAATGTCTAAATATATGGATGAAATCGCACCGGATGTGGTTTCTCCGCATGACTCAAAAGAGAGTCCGGACAAGCCTTTAAAGCACTTGGACACAGTAATTGCATTATACGACTTTCCTGGAACCCAAACTTCACATTTGCCGTTGAGTTTGGGCGATACTGTGTATGTGTTATCAAAATCAGACACAGGATGGTGGGACGGAGTCATCATAATGAATAATGAAATCCAGAGAGGTTGGTTCCCCCACAATTACGTTCGGTCAGTAAATTATGTACAGCCAGTGCTTAACAAACTCAAGAGCAATAAAGAGCTCGACTCAATAACCGCAGCAAATACTGCAGCCAACATTTTGATACCTTCTTTCACGAATTTACTCCAAAAAAATATCATTGATTCTGAAAAAACTTCGGCAAGTGGCTCCAGAAAAAACTCGGTCGTTTCGTTTGCTAGTTCCGAGGCAAGCATTCCATCCGATTCCAAAGGCACTCCTTCACAACAATCGCACTCACACTTGCTTCCAGTAAGGTCCATCTCGCAAATACTAAGTCCAGTAGATGCCAACGAAGAAGCTGTACTCACTAACGTAGAAGCAGCAGAGAAATTACTGGAAGAATACAGGCAAAGACATAACAAAGTTGTTACATGTATCACGAAGACAACTACCAACGGAGACTTGATTTATTATTGTATACAATTGGGCATCTACTGTGAAGTTATGCCATTAGTAACGTTGGGATCATCGGAAATTCCACCTGAATTTGAGCTTCCCTCCAAAGAAGAGTTGGAAGATAAACCACTTGTTAAAACTTATGAGGAAAGCACTTCAAATACAGATGATTTACTAGCGACAAGCTCAAATTCATCTTTTGACCCCTTGAAACGTGAGTCAGTTACTTCTTCAGCAAACTCTCAAAATTCAGGAGCTTCTTCTTATCATCGTTTTTCACAGCCCCTTTTTTCAACCGATAAATTGTTTTATAAGCACTCTTCAGATTTGTCGAAATGGAGTGAAGTCAAGCAGATGTTTTTATACTTTTTGGATCTTTCGTATAAGGCTTTAAAAGATCAAAATAAGCAACTATTCAGCACACATTTTTTCAGGCTAAACAAATTGGTCTCGTTGATATTCTCAGGTGCAAGACTCACTCAGGATGATTTCATTAAAACCAAGTACGAAAAATCAATCAGGAGAAAATTGAAGAAGATTGCTGGCTCATTTGCGCAAATTTACATCAACGGAATCTTGCATTTGAGTGTCATGCATCACTCCCAGGAGATTGCAGAAGACCAACTATTCAGCTCTGATATGGGAATGTTGAATAAATCCACAGGCGGAGGAGGTGTTGGGTTTGGAAGTCACAGTACTATGAGCTCGGGCTCTTCCATGTCTACTGTTAGGCAAAATTCATCCGAAGACGTTATTAATCAGGCAGGAAATTTAAACTCGCTACCCTCAAATATACAGAAGCTAAGTTTGATTGAAGATCAAGACTTTGTGACCTATTTTCAACAAATAGAGTTTGAAATTGCAAGTTTGCGTCAAAATATGGTTTCATTAGTAAAGATAATGGTGAAACTCACTACCGACAAAAAGGTTAAAAGGTCTGACTATGATCTATCTGATGCATCCGAAGATGAAGGGCAAGATCGCTATGATCTTCTTCCTCAAATATATCCTCGATTTATATCTGATGAGTTCAATGGAGGCAACTGGTGTAACCCCTTTTTCACATCAAAAAATCATATTTTGAATGTTAGCGGAGACGATAAAAAGAATAGATATCATTCAAAGGTTATAATTGACTCTCAAGGCTATGATTCAGTTCTTCGCTTCACTGAAGAATTGACTGCAATTAGCCGAGATACATTGGAATATTTGGATCCCAAAGTTCAACACTTATACTTCAACGATACATTAAAAGCAGAGAGAAATACTCAGATTTTGAGGTTGATCTATAAATACTTGAATCATGCTTCTTCCATGATTGATTTACTTGAGTCATTTGATTTCACAGTATTCTGTTTTATAAGAAGGCATTCGACAGATCAAGAAGACCAATATCGTATAAAAGAGCATCTTGAAAAGAAATCTAGTCTTTCAACATCCTCGAATTCGAACTTGACTTTTGATTATCCGATTGTGCTAGACTTTTTCCAATTGAAGCAGCGGTTTCATGATCTCATACTGAAAATAGTGATGGCCACTCAATCATTAACACTTGAGGATCCTGAAGTCTTCAGGGGCTTGAAGGATGAAGATCCGCCTTTCTATAATCGGGATGTCTTGAAAGAACCGACTGAAAAAGCAACTTTACTCCTTACCAACATTTTATCTGATCAACTTAATCAACCGAAAGGTCTGGCTATTTCGTTAAATCCCGATACGTTAATGTCTTCTTACTTGAAAGACGGTCTTGTGTTCTTCGACGATATTTTGATGATTACACAACAATTGATCGAAGAGAGAGAAACCATCCACAATTACGCGACAAGAGTGATGCATGATGATTTTAACGTGCAATTATTGTTGATTGAAAGAAACAATACCATCCTTTCCACAAAATCCGAAGAGGGCGATTCTTATTACAGTGGAGATCAAAAGAAATTGAAGGATGTACCATGGTACTTGGAGGGCGAAGATGAATTTGACTTATTACTAGATATGAAAGGCAATATCAAGGGTGGTACCAAGGAAGCTTTGGTATCTCATTTAACCCATCATGATATGTTCGACAGCAACTTCAATGCAGCATTTTTGTTAACCATTGCTTCCATTATGACACTCGGCGAGTTGATCAGTTTGTTGATTAATAGATTCAATATCGAAGCTCCAGAGGGGTTGAGTTATGAAGAGTATAATACCTGGATTTCAAAAAAGCAAAGTACCTTAAGATTGAGAGTAATGAATATCATGAAGCTTTTGGTTGAGAAGCACTGGAGTGATTCTTACTACGATGAAACTGTATTGAAAAAGTGGTTGTCCTTTGCACAGTCCCCTATTGTTCAAGGATACTCAGTATCAAAGCAATTAACCAACTATTTGAATAGATTGCTAAATGGTGAGAGAGTATATACTGAAAGGCAACCGAGTGTGCCACACACCAAACCACCAGCACCATTGACCAAAGGTGGCTCTCTAATGAAGAAAATCAAGCTTTTGGACATTGAATACATCGAATTGGCAAGGCAGTTGAGTTTGAGAGAATTCAAATTATACTCAAAAATCACCAAGTTTGCTTGTTTGGCAAAAGTTTGGGGCAAGAAATCTGGCTTAAATGAGAGTATTGAAGACATTACAAGTTTCATCAAATCCTCAAATCAGTTAACTAATTATGTTGCTTACATGATATTGAGAAAAACAGATACCAGAAAAAGAGTCCAAATTATCAGATATTTCGTTCAAGTAGCTGAGAAATGTCGTCAGTATAACAACTTTTCATCGATGACTGCGATTATTTCTGCTTTGTATTCGTCGCCAATTCACAGACTCAAAAAGACCTGGAAGTATCTCAATGCAGACGCACTAACTCAATTGCAAAACATGAACAAATTAATGAATTCCTTCAGAAATTTCAATGAATATCGTGAGGTATTAAAGTTTGTCGGCTCGGAACCTTGCGTTCCATTCTTTGGTGTATATCTTAGTGATTTGACATTTGTGTTCCATGGAAATCCAGATTATCTTGGAACTAGGGCAAGAATGATCAATTTTGCCAAGCGAGCCAAAACATGCGAGATTGTAACTGGAATTGATAAATTCAAAACTACTGCCTATAACTTCCACGAGGTACTGGAAATTCAAAAGTATCTTGATTCCTGGTTTGACAAATGTCCTACTATTGAAGAGCAATATCAACTTTCGCTTAATTTGGAACCTAGGGAACCGTCCACCAATTCCAACCCCAGTATATCAGCTTCGAAGGCTAGTGTCGGAAACAATAGTTCTAATAGTGGTACCGGAAACTATAATCATAATCCTCATCAGAGCCTTGCACAGCATTTGAAAAACCAAAAAGTTGCGAACACTTTGAGCAGTTTCGCATTCAAAAATTAAAATCGTTTAGCTTGTGAAATAGTCAGTATATATTTTCCTTGGATTTGGGTACAAGATCTAGAGAAGCTTAAACTTATGTCGTTTATTAATGTACGGAGAAGAAGTGAAATGTGTTATCATAAAAGTAGGATGCAAATAATCTTGAGAGTACGAAGGTTGTTATTAGTGTATTCCTCACAATTAAAGTGCGAATAAAAAATAGACGATACAATTTTGATGTCTGTGATGTTACTAAAAATGCAGGCGGAAATGAGGAATAAACGATTGACGAAATTATTCGATTAAAACTTCATTTGAGATTTAGTTCAATGAAGGGTATTTGATTAACTAAAAGTTGAATAGTCAACATAATAACGTCAAAGAAATATCCCTATTTCGTTTTATCGTCTAAAAATGCGTGAGTTTTATCTTTCGTTAATTTGAGGGTAAACTTCTCTATTGCGTGGGTGTTGTATGGGACTGAGTTCCGTATCTCCTCTACCGTTTTGTCAAGCTGTTGTTGTATTAACTCTTCCTGCTCTAGAGCCATTTCATGAATACAGTCTAGTAAATTGTTAAGTATATTGTCTCTCTGGTGTAAATGTCTATGAGCTTTGAAATTCGCTTGCACCAAGTCCTGTATCGCTATGGTCAGATCTTCAGGATCTAGCGTGGAAGAATGTATGCTTGTATTGATTTGAGGTGCTCGTCCCTCCAGTCGGGTTATATCCGTAGAATTGAAAGAAAGAACATTCGGGGTAGGAAGTGGCTTGGTTTTATTGGGACTGTAATGAAGCACATCCGGCTTGGTTTTATTCTCAATGAAATCCGGTGCTTCGTATGATGACTGGGATGTTATTACTGTGTCAAGTGTTGCAAATGTTTCAGATGATAATATTGTAAGGTTTGATTTGGTACTATTATTGCGTGTAAATCTATGATCCTCTTCATCAGAAGCATAATTAGTCAATTGAGTTTCATTCTCTGTATCCGAGTCTAAACTCGATTCAAAGTCAAAGGATGTAGGGAAAAGACTATCAAGCCGATCATATAGTTTCTGTGTTGGCATTCTACCTAGTGTTGGCCGAAACTATTGATACCTTAAACAAGATAATGCAGCTCCGTTCAGTAGAAATAACACATCCACCGAATCGCAGTAATCTTTTTTTCAATAGAGGTTTTTAGTATGATGTTTATACATTTTAAACGTGGACCGCTTAGTTCATCTACTTTGGGGTTATCGCGCACAAAAGCCTCCGCAATAATTGTATCAAAACAAGCCGAGATTATTGTAAATATTATTCTACGTGTACTTAGTATAAGTCCTTATGTTCTAGCACGCCAGATTGATCATTTTCTTGTCAGGCAACAATAGTCACGCTCTAATATGGGATTGTTATGCACATGGCGCGTCTCGAAGGAAAGGAGCACTAGCTATATCAGGGCTGCATAATCTGATAAAGCTTCTCACTCGATCGTTCTTTGGCAGTACCCCATGAGTAATTAAAGTATGCCACCGGCAGCCTGATAACTGAAAAGATTTCACTGGGAGAGTTTTACATGCACAAAATCAATCAGTAAAGCTTCTTCTTTATGGTTCATGAAATAAAAAAGCCTCTTTCGATTGTAGCTTACAACCTTCTTTGGGCCCTTGCTTATCTCTCGTCCTTACGTATATAGAGCCTAACGGTCTCAAGCGTTAAGTCGCATTAGACGGGAGACCCTGTACAGACGGCCATCGCTCGGTCCAAATCTAAAATTAGAGTTGAGATGCACGTATTGTGCCAACCGCGTTCATACCGTGCCTGTTATTTTAATGCGCGTTCTATATTTAAGGTTTGCAAGTAGTTCGTGTGGTGATTGAGTATTTCCCTCCGGTGTCTACGGTATATCATTCGATAGAGTCGATGCATTTTCGACCTTTTTATTGCAATGCAACCTTTTGTCACGAAGGAAGCGTTCGGAAATTTTGAGTTGTAGTTAAACCTCCAAGAACCGGCTCAGGTATACTCTCCTATTTCTGAACGTAGTTTTCAGTAAGATTCATTCCTCCAAGAGTAGCAAGACTAGCTTTTCTCCGATGTTCCCAAAGTATGGCTTAACTGGCCATTGGATTTCGATATCTCCTATTCCACACTATTTTTTCAATTTTCTGTGAATATTTTGTAGTTTTTATTTATAATATGTGTCAAATACGCTCGCCAAACTCTATAAACAACCCGTAAAAGATAGAAGTTACCAATTACTTGTAATGACCAACATACCCAGCAAATCAGTATGCGTATTTTGCGGATCGTCTTTTGGGTCCAAGGCGATATTTGCTGAAAATGCGAAGCAGTTGGGTGAAGCATTGGCGTTGAAGCGATGGGGGTTAATCTACGGCGGAGGCTCAACCGGTATTATGGGAACTGTGGCCAGGGCAACCACATCTAAAGGAGGCTACGTTCATGGTGTGATCCCGGTGGCATACGTTTCGAGAGAAAGAACTGAAGGTATATCGACCGCAGATTTAGAAGACAGAATTCAAGAATTGATCGAAGATAAGGTTGAGTATACTACTTTACCCACAACAAGCGAATATGGGGAGACTACTTTGGTCAAAGATGTCCAAATGAGATTGAGGGTTATGGGAGAAAAAGCTGACGCCTTCGTGGCATTACCAGGAGGTTTCGGTACTTTAGATGAGCTAATGGAGGTAGTAACGTGGGCTCAATTGAAAATCCACAACAAGCCAATAATTATTTACAATTCAGATGGATTTTACGATAACTTTTTGAAGTTCATTAGTGATACGATCGAAAATGGGTTTGTAAGTCCTGAGTCCGGCAAGATAATTTTAATTGCAGAGACAGTTGAAGAAGTGTTAAGATACATTGAGAAGCTCTTACACCGTTAAGTTACATCCTCTTTTTATTGCCTAATGTTGTGTACGTGTTCTATAGAATGTCGGCAATATACTGAAAAAGAGAAAGATATCAATAAAAAGCTATAATTAAAGCTGACTCGACGCAATTAAGTCTGTTTTGTCCACTGAATTTCAGTTTATCCGAATACGAAACTTATCCTCATCGTCACTAGGTACTCCCGTTACACACCTCCTTCTCTATTTCGAAATTAATATTATGTTGTCCTATTATATTCTATCTATTCAATCAATGAGCATTGTATTCTTCTTCCAAAGACTCATCTTGCACATGGAACAAGTCCTCAAATTCATCTGCTGGAATTTCGACTTCGGAAAGGTATCCGGTCGAGACATCGTACATCATACCCCAAACTTCTATTTGACCATTCTTGAGAGCCATCGAGGCACTTGGATGTCTTTTCAATGCGGTAACTGAAGCGATAACATTTAATTCTGCCAATTTTCTTGCCTTTTCTTTTGGATTGTCATTATACTCTTTCAAAATCTTCAAGTTTGCAGCTCTGATATGTCTAATTGGGTTCAACCACAAATCTAAGACACCGCCGATCTTCTTCGAGGAAAGGGAAGCCCAAACACCACCACAGTCAGTATGTCCACAGACAATGATTTTTTTGATCTTCAAAACATCCACGGCAAACTGAATAACACCTTGGGATGAGATATCATTTGCACTGATAATATTAGCAATATTACGGTGAACAAAAATTTCACCTGGTAATGTAGCTAGACAAGCATCTCCCGCTCTTGAATCCGAGCAGCCAATCCATAAGGTATGAGGTGATTGACCCTTTCCATTCAAGTCAAAAACAACATTGGAGTGATTGTGCTTCACTGACTCGACATAGAACTGGTTATTGTGCAAAAAGTCAGTCAATGTAGACTCCTTTGACAATGTGAATGGAAAGTTCGAATGAGAAGTCTGTCTCTTGAAAGGTGCTCTCTTCAGTTCACCCTGAGTACCCAATTCTTCTTCGCTACCAGGAAGTTTAAGGTCAGTTTCATGATCCTTTTCAAGTTGATAATGAACTATATTCTCTCTTCCCATGGTTGCGTTAGTATAGTGAATGGCTCTATTAAATGGGTTCACCGCTTTGACGAATTGGCGTCGAACTACTGGTCTCAACAAAGTCACGATGGTAGTTAGATTGAGGGTATGGATGGGCAGATCGGATTTATTTATTATATTTCATATACAGTCCGGAGAACCGTTTTGTGGACAAAATGCTATACTTCTTAATCTATCAAACCATCTATTTCTGTTGGCCAATGTGTCTTCAAACGTAAAAGGATTGAATCAGAGAACTTACGGTGTACTCCGAAATTATTATTTTTTTTTTAGGCCGTGCGTTTGCAGTTTAAGTATAATATTTGCCAAAAAAGTTTTTCAATATGTAAAAAGGCAAATGCGAGATAGTGATGTCAATCATAACATGCAAAACTAATCCAACAAAATTTACTATCTATTGTAAGAGAACCAATTGGAAGACACGAAACCGTTCGACATGATTAGCCGGTTGTGACGTGCTATGTTTAACGTTTCCGCTACACATGAATGTCTTACTATGGTATTGTATCACGACATAACCGCGCCCAAAGCCAATGTAAATCGCAGGCACCCCGAAAAAGAACCTTGTTCATCCCAAATTCTGACTCATGATGATTTTTTTAGTGAGCCACATTTTTAATTCGGGAAATACTTCGATTGTTACCCTGCTGCTAAACATAAATCCTCATCTCCAAGAAATATAATTCGCACCTCATTTACATTTCTAACGCCGAAGAGCGTATGTGGAAATTATTTGAGCAGATTCAGAAACTCGTCAGCGTTTAAAATTATCATCGAGGTAATCTTTCTTGCAACCCGAAATTTAGGAAGTGCAAATAACAACGCGTTTCGAGCCTATGATTATGCTGTAAGGTCAGTGATATCTTAGCATAGTCAATTTCCTTGAGCAAGTATATAGAACCTTTATGAAGCTCACCATGTGAAAAATTGTTCTTTCGAAGTCCTTTGAGGATTAAAGTTTACACCAGTCAGTTACTTCAGGGTTGAAGCAAAGTACACATAAGCATTGCAATGTACGAAATCTTGAAAATAGTAATTCTCAACAAGCGATCCGCGAAATGCAGGTGCTTTCGGCTATCGGTCCTGCTATTTCTCTGGCGCACGTGCAGATAAGCGTAGTTGGAATAAGAAAACATATCTCGACCTCACAGAGGTTCACATCTACGTTCAAATAGGTCTATATGCATTTCATTAGATCAATAGAGCATTCTTTTGTAGCACCTGGAATACAGTGTAACTGTACTAACATTCCTTATTTCAGAAAGTGCAATATCCCCTGATACGAAAGGGTTGGTTTGTCTAAGATGTATCTTAATTATCGCTTACGCACGACAAAAATTTACTCTTATGACGCGTCAGACTACCAGCGGTTAGCTTATAGGAAGTCGTATTAAACTTCCAATAATGGGGGATGATATCAGTACTTTCATTGGAAAAGCGGATATCGATTTAGGCCACAATGAGGGGCAGGCGGAATTCAACAAGCTATCTAGGGACCTTAAATTTGATCGACTTAACAACTTAATTCAAAAAACTCAGATCTACTCCCAGATAATAGCAGATAATATTTTGCAGAGTAGTCTTGAGCCAAATTTGTCTACCGAACCAGATAAGAATAATGATCTGATTCCAGCAAAGAAAAAAAGAAAGGTAAAGAAACAGAAACCGGACATCAGGTCCATGTTATCTACAAAAATTTCAAATTCTACAAAAGATACTAGGAAAGATTTGGAAGCTTCGCAAATCTCTCTGAAAATACCCCAGCCTAAGCTAATAACTGGGGGAACCCTCAAGGATTATCAGTTGGATGGCCTACAATGGCTAGTAACTCTATTCGAGAACGGCTTAAATGGAATTCTTGCAGATGAGATGGGATTGGGTAAAACTTTGCAGTGTATTTCTTTTTTGAGCTTTCTAATAGAGCAGGGTATAACTGGTCCTTTTCTTGTAGTAGTTCCCCTCTCTACCTTATCAAATTGGTGCAATGAAATTCAAAAGTTCGCACCTGATATCAGCTACTTAAAGTATAGTGGTTCGAAGCAAGAAAGAGCAAACATCGATTTGAAGTCATTAGTGAAGAATAAAACTAATATCGTCATCACTTCATATGAAGTTTCCATACGAGACTTTTCCAAATTCAGTGCAATTCGCTGGAATTACTTAATAGTAGACGAAGGTCATAGACTCAAGAATAGCGACTGTTTATTGATAAGGGTTCTCAAAAGACTTGATGTAACGAATAGGCTTTTAATCACAGGTACTCCACTTCAAAACAATTTAATTGAGCTATGGTCATTGCTCAATTTTATTTTGCCTGATATTTTTCATGACTTGGAGCTTTTTCAGCAGTGGTTCAACTTCGAGGAATTAACTAACTTCGAATCGGATATACAGGATGGAGAAGACGAAGAAACGAAGAGGCTTATAAAGTTGAACATTCAGGAGACCTTAATCAAAAACTTGCATACAATTCTCAAACCTTTCATATTGAGAAGATTGAAAAGGGATGCGATGACGAACCTACCACCTAAAAAGGAATACTTGATTCATATACCTTTGAAAAATTTACAAAAAAAGCTATATGTTGATACCTTACACAATACACTTGGGCCTAGTCTTATCGAAATTTACTTGAAGGAGTTTGTATTTTATAATCACCCCAATGTATTTAGCAACTCGTCAGACTTCGAATTGATTGACCGGTATCTAGATGAGAAATCCAAACTGATTCCAAAAGCTAAAAGCAACGTCAACCGATCTTACAAGGAACCTAATTCCGATGATGAGTTTGAAGAAAAAACTAAGCCTTACGAATCCAAGAGATTTTTCACCATTGAAGAAGCGCACGTCAAGACCACGATACTGAAGAATACTAAATCTAAAAAAAGTAGACAACAAGTGATCCTTGACGGTTTGTATAACCAAATTAAGAAGAAAATCAACAGTTTGTCTTTACAAAATGTGATGATGCAATTACGGAACATTTGTAATTCACCATATATTTTCTATGAACCATTCGATACATCCGACAGCAATCCAGTTCAAGAAAAAAAATTCTTGTCGTTATTATTACTAAACTCCGCTAAAATCCAGGTGCTTGATGAATTATGTACCGAATTACTTAAAGGAAATCATAAAATTTTAATTTTTTCTCAGTTTACCAAGGTACTTGACTTATTACACGACTGGTTCACCTACAAAAATGTGAGCTTGTCAAGGCTTGATGGAAGCACGAGTCAACTCGATAGAGACATAGAGATTGAGAGGTTCAACAACGACATCAAGACTAAAATATTTCTTCTTTCAACGAGGGCAGGGGGTCTAGGAATAAATTTGACTTCGTCCGATTCAGTGATCTTGTTCGACAATGATTGGAATCCCCAGATGGATTTGCAGGCTATCGATAGAGTGCACCGAATTGGCCAAACCAAACCCGTGAAAATTTTTCGATTCGTGGTCAAGGATTCTATCGAAGAAATTTTAATAAGTAAATCATCATCGAAAAGATTTTTGGAGAGATTGATTATTCAAATGGGTGAATTCAAATTCAACAAATTAAAAAAATTTGTGGAGGACGATGACTCAGAAAAGAACTTGAGAGTTGACATAAAAGAGTTAATAGAATTGTCCAAAACTTTGAAGACCACAGAAGAAAATGGAACATCTGGTGCCAGCGAAAGTTTACGCCTAAGGTATGATTACTTCTTGGAGAATGATAAAAAATCAAACAAGTCGTCATTTTTTTCCAGAAAGGAGATTGATGAATTGATGGATAGATCTGAAGAATGCTACAAATTTGAGGACGATAGTAAGTTCGAAAATATTTCTATATTTGAAACTATAAATAATATGGATAAATAAGATAGTTAATTTCAACACCCTAGCATTCTACTCTACTATACTCAAAGCCTTTTCCCTCCATCTGACTGAATTCCAAAAAGCACTATAACTCCAAGTCAAATCCCTAGCGCCTTGCATATAACCGTGATCCTTATTGAACTGTTCAGACATGTGACCATAACTATCAACGTGATCTTTTATGGTTATCAAAAATGAATCCGAATAAGTGAGCAATTCTTTCGTTAGTCTGGAGTAAGCTTTTGATCCATATTGTATAACCATTTCGCCCCCGGTACCAGATTCCGCGTTTTCGATGTTAAAATCCTTGAAAAAATCCAGGTTATCTGAATTGATAATTATATTCTCTTTGTTGGAGTTGAGCTTGTACACGAATTTGTATACAACCTCTGCTGCACATGCAGTTGCTAAAAACCACGGATTACCCTCCGAAGTTCCATGACCATCATAAATGTCCTCTGGGTACCTGCCCAAAGCGACCCCTAAATTCTTGAAACCAATTCTGTTATGGTTTATAGGATACCGGTATTTCATATCAGAAACCAACGCACTTAAAGTATTCAATATTTTTCCGTCATAAACATCAAATGGAATATCACTATAGTTTCCTGCCTCTGCATTGTGAGAGTGTATCGATCCTAGTAATATGGCAGCATCCAATCCGCTTCTTTTTCCTGATTTCAAAAGGGCAGGAGTCTCCACTATGTAAGGGACTGAAGAGCTTGAGAAGCCTGACTCTACTTCAACATAGCTTTTTAAAGCGTCGAAGCCATCTTTTAATTCTTTTACAAACTCGTCTTCTCCGTCGACAGTTTCAGCTATCGCGATACCCTCCTTTAATGCTCTCAATTGCGTTATGGAACCGAAGAAGTGTTGCGAGTTTATTTCTTCCCATAAATCAAATCCCTCTTTATGCCAATTCCTTAGAACATAGATGAGATCAGGCTTGACAATTTCATGAAAAATGTTTTCCCTTGATTGCAAAAAGGTATCGGAAATGTTCTTGTCATATTTACCCAAAAGTGCAAGATAGCTCAAGACAGTGATGACTCTCAATCCTGGACCATCTCTTTGAGGTCGTCCCCAGTTACTGCTAAACACTTTATTGGTCGCTAAAAATTTAGGTTCACCCAAGCCAGACTTATCTGGATCATCAAACTTTCCGGACCTGTTATCTAATCTCTGAAGATAATAATTATTCTTGATATAGGATTCAACAATGAGTTTGATATTATCGACACCTTCAAATCGGTGATCCTCAATAAAGTAAATCAATGTCTTGATAGTCAATGCTGCATCACGAGTCCATTGATAAAAATAATCTGGATCACTCTTGGAAGGAGAAGCAATAACACCACCCTTGACTACTTCATTTATGTCCAAATTCTCGCTTATTCCGCCAATATTATTTAACACTCCATGAAACGCAATTCTTCTCTGAACTCCAACCCAATCCTCGAAAGAATTGTCCAACACTTCTACCTTTTTACCGAGTAATGGTTTACCGAATATTGATAAATTAAGCTTATTCCAAAATGCAGAATACTTATTTTTCTGTGCTATTACGAAAGGAACATCACTATCAATTATTCCGGGTATTACTTGAGAGTCAGCATAACTCAACAAGCATGACAAGGCTAGTACAAAAACTTGCGGTCTCATACTGGTCGATGTCTGATTCGAAAGCACAGATCAAGAAGAAGTTTATCTATTGTGATGATTATATACACAAAAAAAACCTGGGGATGAATGACTGCGCATGCATATTTTCTATGGCAGCTGCACTGATAAACACAAATGCAATCTTGCTACCCCATACGAACGTCTAGAAGTTCAGTCATACACGAACTATCGTAGCCGTAGTAGCAATCTGCTATTATTGTTTCGAAGAAGGAGTAATTAGCGACATGTCATGCAAATGAAGTTAACCCAGGTTACTAGGTAAGGCTATCGAATAAGTGGTTCGAAATGACGCAACAACCTAGGGGTTCTATTTCACTATCGCGAAAAAAAAATAACGACAACTGCAGGATTCGAACCTGCGCGGGCAAAGCCCAAAAGATTTCTAATCTTTCTCCTTAACCACTCGGACAAGTTGCCTAATTCATAATACATTACTTTCAAATTTATAATACATTCTGTCAAATACCATGAAATAAATCATAGCATAGTCGCTGGAGCAGAGGTTCAACGCATTATGTGTTTTATAAATGTAGATGGCTTTATTGGCAGCTCCAATCGGAAAGGTCTACCACTGAAATTGAAGCAGGACCTTCCAATTGACTTGAGGAAGAAGAGACCAAAACCTTCTCAATAGCTATTTCATGTCTGTGTTGAACGCTGGGCGAGAGTTGGCCTAATAAGGAACCTCAAATTCTTGCGGCCACAACTGAAATCCATACCACAAGAATGGGCTCCGTATTCACAATGTGACAAGGCAAAACAATCAATGAGGGATCGGCGTAGAAAGGGATTATCAACTATACAAAGTAAAACAACAGAAACACACTGACTCAATGAACGCAAAAAACAGCTTGCAAATTGCGAATACCTGTTTTCGATTCGGACATTATTGACGTATTTCTATCACTACCGAAGTACATACTTTTCACTTATATAGTGCGATTGTAACTGATATATAAAATTGTCCTCCCTTAAACCTACAGCTCCTATGCTAGTCTAAGAATACCTTCAGCTCATTCAAAGACTGAAAAGCATAAACCATCAACTTTGTTAATACGAGAAATTGACTCTGAGGTATCTCAACTCTTGTTACAATTCCGCCAGTAATATTAAACACTACCTACTCCCTTACTAACGAAGAATGAAATACTCGATCGCACAACCCCCACTAGGCTGCCAAAAATTCTCTTACATACATGATGCATGAACTGCGTAAATAAGGCGATATCATCGATTCGTTCTTAAAGTCGCTTTGGCGCGGGCAATGAGACCGTACAGGTGGTACCATTTATTACCGGCCTCGAAACATGCCAGGACTGATCGAGATTTGTGAACAATCGCTCAGTTGAAATGAGCATACGATTGTTCTATGTCCAATTACAATACTACCCTTTCACTGTAGTTTAGTAATCAGTAGTGACATAGAGAAAAATAAGTATCTCCAATTAACAAGCTTCGAGATCTGTTGATCCGCGAACAATATGGGGCTCCTAGTGTTGAATCATCGAACAAGTCTGCTCTTTGTCAAGAGTGAAATAAAAATTATATAGTAACGGGGCTAAACATAAGAAGGTAATTAATACCAAGAATATCGTTGCAATTCCAATCTTTTATGAATATTGAGGTTTATGATAGTGGGATATCAAATTACAGAATTTAATCATAATGTTTTGAACCTATAACATAGCCCAAAGAAGTCGAGAGAGTATCATGAATTAGCTGTAAATGAATCATTCCGGTGAATTTATGTTCCTCATACATTACCGTGTTCCTTTCCCAACTTCAGTATAACATTAAATATTATTCCTAGATTGAATATGCCCAACTCCCTCTCTGTATTTCATCTACACAACAGACTCGTAAGGTAAACGGTATACTATCTAGGTTGGAATAGAATTAACTATTTTCGCAAAGCTAGCTGCGAAGTCAATTTTCTATATTTACAATAGCATGACTGGGTTCAAAACTTCCCCAAAACTATCGAATAATTTTAGGAGAAAGATGGCAAATTCCGGTCCCCAAATGTTACACATAGAGAGTATAAAAAATCAAAATGTTGCTAAAATCATGTATTTCATCACGAATTTTTTATGTACAACCAGTTATTTCATGTTTTAAAATTTCGGGTCCTAACCTATTTGGCGGGAGTTTCGCAACATCTCCAGAAACTCGACTAGAAAGACATTGCTATAAAACGAATGATTTGGATTAGACGAATCTGTTTCTTATGGTAACGCTTTCGATGGCCCGCACTGTTTTCCGTTTTCATTATAGCACACTTCTCGTTAGATTGTAGGTCAAGTCTCAATTGCTATTCTGTCCTATTCCAGGTTCAATTATCGAGTCAAGGATGAGGCCAATTCTGACAAAAATTGCCTAGCTTTCATTTTGGGAAGATCCTTCGAGATTGGTATAGTTCTTGATTTGCCCGTAAGCTTTATATTTGGACGCAGCATAGTGTGAAAGACAATAATGGAACTAAAGAATAAAAGTCTCTGTACAAGCTCACTCTCTTGAACGGCGCGTCGATTGGTTTGGGTGTTGATGCAAACGAAAAGTAGGGGATTTATCATATATAGAGAGAGTAACTGAGCATGCTGTGGGGAGTGAGTATAGACAAACATTCTTACTTTCACCCTTCGAACTTCGGAGAAAACGGCTACGAGGTGAGGGGGGAGGGGTTGATATATTCCCATTCCTCTGAAATATTATAAATGAAATTGCAAGTATTATAATTTTTCACTTATTAATATAGTAGGTGATTATAAATGGTCCTTCCCCCCCTCTTATCTTTCTTTCACCCTTCGGTACCCAACGTTCGCACTTTGAAGAATTATGGGTGGGTCCTATAATTATGAAATGACTGTCGCTTTCGCTCCACATGAAAATCTAGTTTGACTTCTGGTTCTTTTGCAAGTATTAAAGCTTGGTCAGAGACTCTTCCGGCATTTCTATTGAATATATAAAAGAGGTTCAAGATGATTGATTTACAATTATATATATAAAAAAGCAAGACATGTTCCGACGTATCACCGTGTCCACATGATTCCCGCAATAACTTGCTTATGTATGATGAATCAGCACAATTTGGATGTTTTATCACCGTGTCCATGGATTGGCTTTTCAACACATATACTTTTTTACTTCAATTTTTCCGTTTTAATTCTAGAGATAATTTGGTTGGGAGATGGGAATCGATCTTCATTTTATAGCTCTTAAGAAGTCCTGCAATTGAGTAGAAGCGAAAGATTTGAGCGGTTAACTATAACTATTTGAGAGTTGGAGGAGGTATCGCTATACTTTTTCATACAACTTTTAGGCTGGAGAATGGCACCTTCGATCTGTTCTTAGGGTCCTTCTTTTGTGATTTCGTATATAAATTTTGAGTACATATAAAAACCAATCAAAGACAAAGACAGGAGCTGTTGGAGAAAATTTCGAATGAGCGAAAAATGCTGATAACATTGTTTTGGAATGAATGATGTGTGGAAGTCTTTTGATGCTGTGTTCCTCTGGTAATGCGATTTCTGCAGTTGGACCAATGATGTATCCTGAGCAGTCCTTGAAGAATTTTGATTTCTCTAATAAGCTTTCCTCCAACAGGGAACAAGCTGCCGTCTGAGTAGCATATCCAATTGGGAAAATCAGTATCCCAAAATTTTGGCCAAAATATTATATTAGGGTTTCGCAAACCAGGGCTTTAACTTTGGAAAAATTAGAAGGTGTAAAGCAGGCCCTTGCTCGAATACTAGCATGGAATAATAGAATAGGACGTATGGTTCTATTTAGTTGGTTTCTAGCATAAACATGGACGGTAAATCATTGGTTTTGGAGGTCCAGAAGCGGCCTAGTGGATGTGATATCAATTAAGGGCCAAGTTTAAAGATTTGTGCTCTTTGTTATCTAGCTAGTTTGAGATTTTTACCTATTGATTTAAGTCTATCGAGCGTTACTCTCTATTGTCTTCGGCTAATGATTCCCTAAGTCAGGATAAGAGCTGGAAGCATCGTTTCTTCTCTAATTTTTGGTGCTTTTTTCGTTTCTGGTTTTACCGTCAGCTTTATAATTGTGATAAGCCTGTATTCATCTAGAAAAAAATTGGGATGTGGGCAGTAATACGCATAGTATTTTTCATTGACTTCTTCTCAGCAATCGACACCTCATACTTCAGTCCGGTTTATTTACTCTTTTCACTAAATGGATGTATCAACAGCACAGATCTCTGGAATAGTCAGTTTCAGGTGCTGCATTCAAATAATACCAATCTGAATATTGCGAATATTCCCATGCTCTGATACAGTTTGTGGTAGTATCTTGCTAGTTTGTCCCTATCTCTCACTCGCCGATGCCTTTTACATTGATGTGCTTATCATGATGGTTGTTGCGCTTGTATATGGCGCCATTTAAAGTGTTGAGCCCTCTTTTGCACTACGTCCACTTGACTTGAAACGTTGGTTAAGCCCTGCGATAAATAGAGATTCACATGCGAATAAACCTTGAAATAGAAATATAGGTCTGTAATGATGATAAGTGAATGTGTAACTGATATCATGATTGGAAGTACCATATCGCGAACATGATTCCTGATGCACATCACGTGTACCAGTACATGCTAAGTTATTCAAATTGTACGTAGATAAATCGAGTCAATTGCCGCAAACCAGTAATATTCAACTCTGTTGTCAGAACTTCTAAGCGGTGATTTCATTTATTCTAATCAGGTCCAATAGTATGTGAAGTACAAGGTGTCTTTCGAGACAAGCTGTTAACCCCACTGCAGTACTGAAGTGATATTGGGACCTCATAATTAATGTCAAGTGCTGTGTTCAATCATGAAAAATGAAAATTTCTACTTATTTTGTACAAAATTTAAAATTATCATGCACGAGCATCTGCTCCTACATAGCTCCCTTAGTTAGTTTGTTCGGTCTACCAGTCTAGATTTACAGTGAATTTTTGTGATTCGCGTAAATAAACTATCTTCGATAAGCAACCATGTCTTGCGAACACCAACACACCCACGGTCACGACAATCATGACCACAATAGCCACGGATACCCCCAAATAGCTACAAATCACACCCACCAGGCTAAATCGCTTCACAGCAAAATTGACCTGCATCACATAATTGGCCTTATTGTCGCTAACCCACTCGAACAATTGGCCAAGATCTCTCGTTCAGTCAGACCGCATATGTAAATTCGATCCAGCAATCAATTCCAACTTCAGTAGTTGTTAATTATTACGTCGAATTGTGCCCTTCCCCCTCACCTGTATGTAAGTGTGTGCTACATAACGTGTTTTAACTCGAATTGTCAGCGCTCTATTTTCCATGCTACTTTGCATAGTGTTGAGCTTCTCACGAGTATCACAAGCGCGATTTGAATTCCGGACTTCCGGGGGCTGTGAAATGAGGGGGAGGTATAATCACACAATAGCTTTAATATCATATGTAAATATCAATGTCGTATGATCATGGAAACCGCGTTCATTTGATTTAAATGCTGATATAATCCCATCAACAACCAAAACTTTGAATTTGAGGTAAATATGGTTGACTTGATTGGATCGGTACTTCCAGCTGAGGTTTCCAAAGAGAACATTGAGCTATTATTGTTATTAGCAGATGTGTTCATTCATGAAATTAGTGCAGAGGATATCAAACCGTATTTAAGTGATGATTTTCCTCTTGATAAACTTGAGCAGTATATTGCAACCTACACCCGTCCAAGTAACATCAAAGGCTATGGAGACTGTTTAAGAGACATTTTTATCTCAAGCCCGACGGAAAGCGTTCGATTAGGATGCCTTGTGTTCAACGTGTTGGATTCAAAAGTGGGGTCACCATTGCTTACGGGTTCTTTTACTCTTTTCAGAGACATGACACCGGAACAGAGGGAGGCCGTCGTAAAATCTTGGAGAGATTCCCCAATTTCTCTGAAGAGAAGAATATTTAAGTCTCTCTATTCGATGAATATTGTCACCTTTACCAAATTTGCAACAGATTTGCACAATCAGGCAATAGGATATCCTTCGAGGGATTACAGGGAGTCTTTATACGAGGACCAGAAGATTGATGATTTTAGGTATACGATGAAGGCAAAACCAAGTGTCAACGGGCAAGTTCTACATTTGCCAGACACCGATGTATTGATAATTGGTTCCGGATCTGGGTCTGGCGTTGTTGCAGATACTTTGTCGGAAAAAGGGTTCAAATGTTTGGTCTTAGAGAAAGGGAAGTATTATCATCCTTCTGAATTCAACTTCGATGAGCGGGAAGGTGGTGAAGCTTTGTACGAATCGGGAGGCTCAATGGGAACATTGGACCAGCTGCTTTTCATTTTAGCAGGCTCTACTTTTGGAGGTGGGTCAACTGTGAATTGGTCAGCTTGCTTGAAGACTCCTTTTAAAGTTCGAAAAGAATGGTATGACAATCATGGTGTTGACTTTGCTGCTACCGAAAAATTTGACAAATGTCTAGACTACGTTTGGAAAAAGATGGGCGCCTCCGACGAGAATATCAACCACTCATTTGCCAACAAGGTTATCTTAGAGGGAGGAGAGAAGCTTGGCTACGAAGTCGCAACTATAGCTCAAAATACCGGGGGCCATGTTGCACACGATTGCGGTTTTTGTCACTTGGGTTGCAAGTATGGCATCAAGCAGGGAGCTGCCGCATGCTGGTTCAAAAACGCCCTGCAGAATGGATGTGAATTCATGGATCAAGTCAAAGTCATTCGTCTTATTCATAAAGGTGGAAAAGCAACTGCAGCTTTATGTAAAGATACGGTGACTGGAGTCGAGTTCCAAATTACTGGTCCAAAGAAATTTATTGTCTCAGGTGGTGCATTAAACACTCCCGTACTTTTGAACAAGTCGGGTTTCAAGAATAAAAATATAGGTCACAACCTTAAGTTACATCCCGTGACTGTATTATTGGGTGATTTTGGAAAACAACAAAGATCGGAACCACATCATCACTCTATAATGACAAGTATTTGCACCGAGGCTGCGGATTTGGATGGTAAGGGGCATGGCGCTAGAATTGAAACGATTTTGCAAAGTCCGCACTTACAGCAGGTATTCAATCCTTGGGATGGTAGTGATAAGTTAAGAAAGGATATGTTGAAATATAATAACTTGGCTGCAATGCTAATTTTGGCAAGGGACACATCAAGCGGGAAGGTTTATCCTGATCCTTCTAAGGAGGATACCGTCGTTGTGGATTATACTCCGAATAAATTTGATCTTGATTCAATTTTGCAGACTTTATTATATGCAGCAGATTTGCTCTACATTCAAGGTGCTGAAACAATCATTGCTCCTCAATCACATAAGCTCATATTTCAATCAACTAAATCCAAAGAACAAAGATCTATTAAGGACAAAGATTACGTACTTTGGAGAAAAAGAGTTGCAGCTCTCAAGTTGGACCCGAGTGGTAGTCCTCTCGGAACCGCACATCAAATGAGCACATGTAGAATTTCAGGAAAGGGTCCTTCGGATGGTGCTTGTGACCTTAAGGGTCGCTTGTACGAATGTTCAAATGTGCATGTAGCTGATTCAAGTGTCTTACCAACAGCCAGCGGCGCAAATCCAATGATTACGATCATGGCAATATCTAGGCATATCGCATTAGAGATTGCGAAGGATTTGAGACCAAATGCTAAGCTTTGATACGAGCTCTCACTTTTTATATTTTTAATTTCTTACTTTACGAAATAGCCTAAGTTAATGATATGACATTACATTGATGAAGTCCAGTGGGATTATATTACATACGAATAATTACTTATCGAGAAGTCGCACTTTCGAACGCAATAATGCGAAACAAACATATCAAGATGTGTTTATATGGGCGTGGAAAGCCATTTGACTTGATTATCAATGAACTTGCATAGCTCTTCCATATTTGCATCCTTAAAATGAACAAAAGTTCGTTTCTTTTCACATAGAGCAGAATTTATATGAGTCCATTGAGCCAATTCAAAATCAATCTCGGTTTTCTCAGTGTTCTCAGCACCTGCTGTCGATTTTGGAATTTTTAAGTTACCGAACATTCTGTACTTTAACTTTTCATTCTCTTTATCGTAGAGACTGTCAGTCCCTTTCAATAATATTGGGTCCAATTTTGGATAGTTGCAGTGAACTGTAAATAGCGGGAAATCATTCCGAGAATTGAAAACCTCTTCCTTTACCTTATCAAAGTATTTGATTTGTTCTGCAATTGTCATCTGTTCGCCATTTTCTTGGAAATAATTGAGAACCTTGTCTTGAAATGCTTTGTAGTCTACCAAGGGGTCTTTTTGACCCATTGCAACACCCTGAAATTTACTATCCGAGTCTAAATAACCCATTGCTGCTATGAATGCCTTTACTTGATAGTATGGCTGCTTCGTTACTTCTGCAGCAGTCACGAAAGTATCTTTATCTCCTTCACCTTGTTCGCCCAAAGAAAACAATTTATAAAATAAGTTTGGGCCGAAAATATTGTAATAAAGAGATAGTAGCAAGGTTTTGCCATGCGTTCTCTTGTTTATCATCATTTGACCAGACTCAGTCGACAAATCAGATATCGCTCCCTCCAAATCGTGAAATGGCGTGTTCTTGAGCTCCTCTTCTGACATGCCGGTCTCACTCTCTTTTGATACATGTAGTGGAAATCTGTTGTATCTCACTCTTTTGCGCTCATTCACCTTCAAGTCAGCAATCTCATAATACTTTGGCGAAATGGTTCTTTTCCAGAAATCTGGCCATGTGATCATTCCATTCTTGCTGTATAGTTCACTTTCAAAGACTGCGCTAGGATTTGTTACTATAATATTGTCGGAATCAAGCAAGAGTATATTTTCGAATGATGATGCCATCAAAGCTAACGATTTGAATTGATAACTTTTTATGTTAGGTCCCCATTTCAACATAACGTTTGCCCCTAATACGTCTGGTACAAGAACACAGGACGCGTGTAGTTCAGGTAAGATCTTATTACAATATTCCTTCTCTGCTTCGTAATCCTTGAAAGATGGCATAACCACTTCAACTGGTAAATTTGAGCCAGCGTCTCTTAATGACTTGATTGAGAGGTAAGATAACCATGAGAATTTTCCTCCTCCCACCATGACGACACCAGTGGAGCCCTTTTTGTAAGTAGAGGTCGAGATTGTGGAAGGCAATTCCTGCAAAATCTTTTCATGCTTCTTTTTGAGTTCATTGAATACCTCATCAGAGATGATGGCTCTAGATAATAAGGACTCTTTGGTATTGGGTCCTTCAATTCGATCTTCCTGGTCAGTGTACTTGATTGCTTCTGGCAAATTATCAAGTTCGATTTTGTTCTTCTCAATAATGTCGAATACTTCAGTCCAAAATTCTTGTGATTCTTTCGGCTTTATGTTTCCGACAATAGGTCTAGGAGCCTGTGGTTCTTCTTTTTGATTGAAAACATTGACTGTGTCATACTGTATGTTTGTAAATGAAATCAAAAAGAATGAAATGATTACCAAGACAAACAAGACAGCCAAAATTCGGTGCTTTAACCGTGGTATCCTATGTAGCATGATATCGTTATTCAGCTATATATACCTGTGGGTTGAGCGCTGTAGTCCAAGAAGAAAAAATGCTACTTGTCTATCTCAAGATACAAATTCCACACTCGCTTTGTAGCTACGAGATTTTCGCACTCTATCTGAACATATCACAAAAAAATAACGTATAAAGCTCGCGACTAAATATAGCTAGACATTCTTAAGATTTATTACACAGGGTAAGTACTGAAATTGTGCCTAAAGACATCACTCAGCTGAGGTAGAAGTCATTTTAATTCCACGGTGGGCGCTGAGACGCGTTAAAAAATGTGCTCTGTGTTAAATTAGGCTAAAATTGAAATTGTTGCTACCTAGCGGTTGCATTCTAATTTTAGTAAAGCCTCCTTGAAGATCTACTTCAGTGATTTTTTTTGTGAATCACACGCCGTTGAGTACATTTTATTTATGTGTTTTGCAGATTTCGACTGGTAGATAAGATGGGTATATAAGAATGTCTCACAATGGTATAGGATTACAAACTGCTCGAGGTTCGGGCACTTCAGGACATATACAGGCTAATTTGTCCAACAAGAAGAAAAACATAGATGAAAATTCAGTCTCTGGAAATTATAAGAAAAGAAAACTCAAGGAACGTGAGAGTAAGAGAGTCGATAGAACTATAAAGCCCCAGGCTGAAAAATACACCGCTGAAAGAAAGCTGCAGCGAGAGATTGAGGTAAAATGTATGGAGTTGAGAGAGGAATTGGAGGATCAAGAAAAATCCGAGTCAGGAATTGAAGTGGAAGTAAATTCACTTCGGATACGATTGACAGAAGAACAGAAACAAGATGTTGATTCGAGCGAGATAAAAGCAGAGAAGCCAACTGACTCGAATGCCAATAAAGACGATCAAAGCAAAATAGCAGAGAACAAGCCTTCTGAGAAGAAGAGCGAGAAGCAAATCGAAACATTTAATTATATTCCGAGGTATGCTACTAGAAGTAAAACGCGATGATTTTGGTAGTTAGATTCCACTATGTAATGACTAATGATAATTGTGATATAGAGTAAGTGTAGTATCATATTAATAAGCTGGTCAGCTGAAATACATGTATTCAATCTTCATCTTCGGTTTTCGTGTCAGCTTGTAAACGATCTCCAGACAATGAATCAACTTTCGAGATGTTGAGATCCAGGGAGCTTTTGGCTTTCACATCTAATACATCTCTGGGTAAAGATGTCTCGTCATGTGGCAACAATTCCAGTTCAGTATCACCGAGTTCAATTTCCTCAACGCCAGGATTGTCTATTTCGGATACTGGCTTTATTTCTCCCTGTCCACTATTACCAAGATCCGTTTCCTCAACCCCAGGACTTTCTATTTCGGATACTGGTTGTTCATTACCAACAGCGGCCGCTTCCTTCGCACCAGAATTATCCATTTCGGACGCTGGCTTCTTTTCTTGATCGCTTGAAATTGAAATGGTACTTTCATCTGGAAGTTGTGCTCTTGACTCACCAGTGAAGACTTTCTGTTGCACTTCATCTGATTTTGAAGAGTCAATCTCCCACAAATCGTGCGTTACCAAAGTAAACCTAGGTTCAGACTCAACCTTGACCGGATCTTTCAAAGATTTAGGTAGTCTTTTACCTTTAGGCCCCTTGGCCCTTTTTCCCTGAGATATAGGCTTGGGCAGGATGTCTTCATCTTGGGATTTGGAAACGCTTGAGCTAGTAAGGTCGGTATCTTTAGGTTCCGGTACTCGAGCCATACCTGGAAGAGCGATACCTTTGCCCATCACACCTTTTAAACTCTCCGCAAATTTCATCTTATCTGATGATAATTTACTGCCAAACAAACTAGGTTTTGGCCTTTCACTTCTTTGAGCTTCGGGTTTGGAAGGTATGCTAGGTTCCTGGTTAAACATTTGCTGAAATGCAGCAATTTTAGAGGAAAGCTTTTTGGGTTTGGGGGGTGGAGCTTTGGATTTCGTACTAGGCTCTTCTAATTGTGAAGTTTTGATCTCTTCAGTCTGGGCAACAGGTTTTTTTTTGGGGCGAGAAGGAATGGAAGGGACTGGTTTCACATCTTCCTCCTTCTCCTTATTCTTTGGCCTCGAAGGAATTGAAGGGATTTCCTTATCGGAGAGAACGTCATTATTCTTAAAAGATACGATATCAGGAGTGAAAGGTTTCTTTTCTTCCAACAAATCATCAGAAACAGGAGACTCAGAAACTGTTTCATCCAACTGTTGCTCTCGATCTTTCTCTTTGTTAGTGTCCTTGGAAAGCTTGCGTTCTTGTCCTTCAGCTTCGCTCTCTACTTGGTCTAGTTGTTCCAGCTGTTCCAGCCTTCCCAAAGAAAGTTCCACTTTTGGTTTTTCTCCTTCAGGCTCCTTGACACCTTCAGACTCTTTGACCCCCCCGGATTGTCTGGTAGTTTCTTCAGGCTCTTTGCCACCTTCAGATTGTTTGGCGATTTCGTCTCCCATGGGTCCATCCTCGATCTTGTACTCATTACACTTTTTATCTTTCAGATCGACCGGTTGGGTCGAGTCTTGGTCAACAGTCTCGACCCTTTCGGGTTCACAAAATTCTTCAATTGTCAGGTCGACTGGTTCGCTCTTATCGACAGTCTCGGCCCTTTCGGGTTCATTGATTTCACTTTCATTGGATGCATTCGTGTATAAATCAACAAGACTGGTAGTACTCTCGTCATTGGCTTCTTCCGACTTGACTTCGTCTACTAAGCCTTCACTTCCGTCGGTATTCTTTCGTTCGATCTTTTTCCGTGGTCTACTGGGAATGATTGGAACACTCGAACTTGGAATAGAAACTTCTTCTTTAACTGGAGCTTCCTGTGGTTTTCCCATCTTATCACTGGTCAAGGATGAATCTGATTCTGCGTGGGCGTCACTCACTCTAGCCGATCTGTCAAGTTGGTCGATATCAGTGGCCAGTTCCTTCAAATCAGATGACAAAGAAGCCTGCTCCTCGATTGTATCATTTGTTTCTTGGGTCGTTTTCTTTGGTCTTTTGGGAACAATGGGTATTTGGTCCGCCATCTTGTTGCCTCTTATCGTTCAACACTATTTAAGGTACGATAATATTTGTTTACCGCATTTGCGTGCAAAAAGAACATGAGCGTGTTCCAACTAACAAGTATACAAAGAAAAGAGCATACAAGCCAGAGAAGTTCACTACTCCATTTATTAATAACTAATGATTATGACTATATTATTGAAGCGTAGCTATGACTGTACTCATATAGAGATTCAGTGTATACTCTACGTCCTGGCAAGTTCTCTACTTTAAGTTGTTTAAGAGTAGTTCAATCTGAAAATGTCATTGAAGACATAGTAAGAATTTCCATCAGGAATCAAGTGAAATACTTGGGAGTATCTTTGAGCATTTTGCTCTTCGTCGATCAACAATTCTCCGGTAACCATTACCAAGATATCACCATTTGGAGATCCGGGTTGTGCATCTAAGGTGGACACTCTGTGAGTAACCTTTTGAAATGGTAATGAGACTAATTTCTCAACAATATCTTTAGCTCCTTGCAATTGTGAAGTTTCAAAGGTCAACATAGATTGATCCCTGTATAAGTTACCCAACTGGGTTCTGTCAGAGTCAAACTGTTGGTAGTAGAAGTTACAGAATTCGGTTGCGACAGTGTTGAAATCGACTGCACGGTTAGTATTTGTTGTAGTACAATTTGCATCGCATCTTGAATCGTCATTATGCCTTGATGTGACTCCCTGATCAACCAACATCTCTTGAGCGCGACCAAATTAGATTTAAGATAATCAAGTGAACCTCATCAATGATCGCAAACATAATACTGCTGCTCGTTACGCTTATTCCCGTTGTACTTACCGGACATGTTGTGATTCTATTTGCTGTTTAGCTATTAGGTAAGATTCTTTCTCGTTAGGCGCTAAAGCACTATTGGAAAAAAACAGGCAGTTTGTAAACTACTTAGCGTTCTAATAATTACGCGCGAGCTATGATAAGTCCAACTACATAGATCAGAGCTCAAGTTTATGGATATCACTTGTTTGTATGTTTATATATGTATATAGAAATTGAGCTGGTCACTAGTTCGGTCATCCAAATCAAACCATTTGGGAATAATCTTTTAATATTCCCTTCATATGCGTATTGGTGATCTTTCCTCTTCTGGCCTTCTTCTGCTTCTTCTCTTGTTGTTGAGGCTTCTTCTTGAGTGCTTGTGGATCTGCTCCAGTGGGCTTCAAGTTCTGGTCAATCAAAGCCTTGTACAAATTATCCGGTAATTTGACATTGCTCCACATTTCCTTGAATTCGTCCTCAACTGTTCCAAGTTGACCGCCTAGATTTGCCCAGATCAAGCGAGGAGCATTTTCTTTTTTGTTTCTCAACACAAGGATTTTGTTTTCTTCTTCTAATTCATTGATGGCAGCAAGGCAGCCACTCCATCCATCCCTTAAATCCTTTACAGAAGTTCCCCTGAAGGTAGGTTGTGGCCACAAATAGTTCAACAAATCGTCCGCGGTCCGAATGTTATGTAACGACACATACTCCAAAGTATTGTTCTCTGGATCATACTTGATTCTATCTATCTCCTTCAAAAGTGGAAGCAATGTGTGAGTTACGTCAAATGATAAATAGCCTTGTAATTTGGCCACTGAAATGGGGTAGTCATGCTGCTTCACGTATTCCACGGCCAAGTGTAACTGGGTAGACAAATGCGAACCAGATATTTCACCTGACGATGCCTTCTGTCTTTTGATTGCCTCCGATACAGTATCTTGTGTAGCCGGTCTCTTCACCGTAACCGGTTCAGTTCTGGGCTTTACGGGCGAGGGAGGTTTTTGGTTAACAGGACGTCTGGCAACAGCAACCGAAGGTCCGCTTTTGATTTTATTCTTGAAAGCAGATAATTGGGCTGATAAATCCGACATCTTGGGAGACAACTTCCAACCTGAATTACTATAATTAGGGCTGTTATCAACGAAGAGCTAACTTTCATCTCACAACTCACTAATGAAATTTGTACTGGCTTGAGGGGAACGTGACCTCCTGTATATTACCCGGACATGACTCGTCACTATTTAAGCAAATTTTCTGTCAGCGCCCTTACTGTGTTTAGATTCTCTTTATGGATCTTTATTCGACTTGATATCGCCATGGTAGCATTAACATTGAGCTCACTAGATATCAAGGGCGTATAAATTTTCTAGAGAAATACAATCTCAACATTGGAGCAGTCCGATGGAAAGATCCAGCTTTAAAACCATCGCTGTTGGAGGTCGCCTCTAATTCGTTAGACTGGCTGACCCATGAAATGGTGATGACCTGATGTCTGGTACATTACATGTAGACTATTATTTGAACTATTTAAACTAAGTAGTTTTCTCCCATTCTTCCTCTCCTTCTTCTTTCTGATTGGACATACTGCTCATGTCTATCATACAACTCATTTTGGATGATTTTCCTTGCCAAACTGTATCCTCCTTTGGTGCTAAGATCAATTATTTTTGCCCATGGTAAATTCTTATGCATCCCGGAGTCGGTAAAATCAATAACCAAGTCTTGATTGAAGGTCGGTATTCCTTCGCTCGCGATTGAATCTACTTCAGAATTGGAGTCATCATTCGCTGAAAGGCTCAACTCACAGCTTTCACATATCATTTCCTTCAAAAACTTCTGGATTGCTTGTTTCTTGAGCCAAATCATAGACGACAAATTGACATAATTTAGCTGGGGCTTGTAAAAACACTCATCGATAGAATATGATATAGCAATGGAACGACGATTGTTCTTGTGACCATGAATCTTTATTATTTCTGATAATATCTCCTCTTCATCAAGCTTTCTCAAGTAATTACTGTTTATGGCTTTGAGATTCAAGTCACTCAAATACACTTTTCCGTCACCTTTGTTGAGGTAAAGTATGTCAGTAACAGTTTGAGGTAATGGGGGTAACAAGCTATTGTACTTTAATATTGGTTTGGTGAAGTTTGCTAGGGAATAAACAGATGAAGCGGAAGAGCTATTTTGCTGCTTAAATTGTCCAGAAAGACCATTTCTGATACTAGTCGAAGCATTCGAATTGGTGATGGAATTAATCACACTGAGGTTGTCCCAATTGTTGTTATTTGTAGACAAATTGAAGACACTTATCTCCTGAAAAGTGTCCTCCTCCCAGTCATCCAAACACATCAATTGATTTATCTTTTTCACTTGCCTTTTGGGATAGTTGTTGATTACATCGAACGTCTGATATTTGTACATCATAGACCTGCTAATCTCATAATCCATAGACAATGAAAGGTTGCCTAAGTTCAAAGAAACAATGTTAGGACACAATCTGATCAAATGCAAAATATAACCAACCGGAACATCTTTGGAGCTGGAGTAGTTGAAGAGATTCTTATTCATCAATGGATGTGGGGAGGCATTTCTGCTCAAGATACTTTGGTTTTGCTCCGGGATTTCTGATATAGTCTTTGAGGCCGAAAGTTTGCGAGACTTCTTGCTATCTGTCGAGGAGATCAGATGGCGCCTTTTCTTGTCTTTGAAATATTTGAATGGTTTTGAAAACTTTTTACCTGTAGATGCATACTTTGAGGACGAAGAAGATTTGTTTGAGACAGTCAGAACTTGGGAATTGGATGCTATTTTTGTTAAATTTGTTGATACCGATTGATGAACAGTATATAAAGGATTATTTTTGAACTTCCAATCTCTCCATCCGGCAAGCACTTTCTCGGTGTCGTTTGTTTGATTACCAGAGTCTGAGGGATCATTATTGAACCTGACAGTTCCATTTTCCTCCACATCTCCCTCCACATCTTCGTCATAACCAGGTTGAATCCCAGACAAATCGATCTTTTTGACGTACTGACCAACTTCAGAATTCAATCTCAAGTATGAAACGAATTGGCCCAATCTGTAGGTAGAAGTGAAAGTCAAGTTTTCGTAATAGTAAGGCTTTGCAAATACATAGAATAACCTGCTGGTATAAAGACAGCTTTTATAATCTGCCTTATCATCGACCAAGAAAAATATAAAGTCAACAATTTCGGCCGGAAGATGCTTAAATTGTTTGGGAACATAGCTCGGTTGGGCTTTCGAATCCACGGAACTGGTGAGCAATTTTGGCAGCTTCGTGATTGAAGAATACTGCAATGTGGAACGTGATACTTGAGATTTTAGATAAGGGCTGTTGAGTCTGATCGATAGCGATCTGCTTACATCGCTCAACAATGACTTATACTTCATCTTGAAGCCCGAGCCCGAATCCTTGCATGATTTGAGGTTTTGAAAGGTTAGATCATGGTTGTTTCGAGATCGGAAGTTCAGATTTATAACCTTTAGCTCGTTATCACTTATGGGTATGAGTGAGTGAGTGCTGTAATCGTAACGAGCATTAGGATTTAATAGTGATCTGTAGGGGGGAAGATACGAGTTGTAGTCGATATCGATCATTGTGAACCTCTTTCGTTGAAATCTTAGGGTACGATAGGAAGAGCCAGAGTATAAGTATAAATTTCTTGAGCTCGCCTTGCTATTTTAAATATCTCGTTCCAAATCCACTATCTCTTTCGGTTTTATTAAAGACCCGAAAAGATGAAATTCACGGTTATCGCAATTAGCCCAGCAACTATGATTAAATACGGTCCTTGGACTTATAAATAAAGTCACTTTCTTGCTGCCCCCTGTGTAGTAAGGGTGTGGTCGCGTGTTCTTGACTCTTCAAAACGCAAGTCTTCTGACTATCGCACTGATTCATCAAGTCCCCTATATTTTTTCTCCCCCTCCATTTTTAGTTATCGTGTGGCTCAATAGGGGAACAAACTGTCGTTGTGGGGTAAAGAAATTCCTGCGTGGTTGCACATTGGAGGGGTGCGACATCGCGGATCCACGTAAAAATATGAAGGAACAATATGATACGACGAGTCAGACATCATAGCGTTTATCTAATTTGATGGTCCTGGTATCACCTACGGCCGCCTGACAACTCAAGTGACAATAACGTAACATCGTTAACTGTGGTTTCTATATATTAGAGATAAAGTTTGCGTACATTGATAAGAAATTGTGGTGAGAGCTGTAACGTCTCGCTGTATGTGTATGAAACATGGCTGTGCCTTCGTTGGTCATTAATTCAGATCGCAAGATGCAATTACATGTAGAACTTTCTCCGTTGTAGATTATACGTGCGGCTCGCAGTATTTGATGAATTGCCGAATGTGTCCAATTATAGATCACCCAAGTATGAAACGTTCTAATTGAGCCACATGCGCTATGGATCGGGTATTTGAGAACGATTTTTTTAAGCTCGGATGATCTAGTTGCTATTTATTTCGGGGTCGAGGCAATTAATAAAAGCCAAGCATTGTTTGCGAACTTTAGATATAATATTGACAATAAAGCAAGATTCTCTGATGCCCTAAGCACGAATATGCTTCTTGGCATTTGACTTTATCTGCCCCAAACTCAACCCAGCTCTTTTTTTTCTGTCTTGGACACCCCCTGCTGATATTCACATTACAAGAGTTCCAGTCATTTCTACCCGGACACCTACGGAAGAGGAAGAAATTTGATAAACCGCTGATGAGTGCTTTGGCTGATTGTACGAAAATACCTCGACGTCATGGTTCTTGGCAAACCAATCTTTAGTCTGGGCGATACCTCGCTACACTACCCTCTGCTATTAAATTCGTGTTTTCGAATTTTGATGAAATTTGCAATTTATTTAGCCACTACTCATATTTTTGCGACAACCTCCAACATGAAAACACATTAGAGTCACTGTATCAAACGAGATTTCTCGATCGGTTAATGTTGCATAAAGTCAAACACGAGCCCAAATATGTTTCGGTGTCTGAGTGATTTTTTTGTTCATGAATCGGACAGAAGATCTGCAATGATCAAGCTTTTAAAATCTGAAAGGATTAGACATCCTGTGAAGAAATAAAGATCAACATTAGTGCACCAGCATATTTTAAGATATAAGGCCAAACTGTTGCACTTTATAATAATGAGCTAATTATGAAATTTTCATGTATAATTAAGATCAACCTTATTGACTTTGGTCAGAGCATATCTCCTTTCACAAGTGCGTACCCAGATCTGCTAAAAATACCCAAAATTCACTATTTTCTCTAATAACAGATAGATAGCTTAATATAAACAACCTTTACAATCAACGACACAATGGATCCTAACCATATAATCTCCATTTAGATAGATGCACACTGGTGAATAAAATCTAAAAGGCTAAGCTAGTGTTGTGCCTTGACAGCAATTCATGTTTGTAAATCAGATCTGAGCTGAATGCTGTTGTTTATTAAACTACTGCCCAGCACTCGTACCGATGTCGTAATCGTGACTCCACGTCACTGCCAAGTATGAATATCTCATCTACTTGGTCTCGAACAAATTTCTTACGTTCCGTAATTACATCAGTTATCTAGATTGGGCGAAATCTAGAGCGCATAATATTTGAAGACAGAAAGGTGAAGTACTGACGAAATATTATAATTGAATTAAAGTATTTTGCGCTGACACAATAATACCTGTCTGCATATGGTTTAACATCGAGCCAGTAATAATACTTGACATTCCACTGCAACATTAACTCTTCATATCACAAGCCAATAGCCTTTAGAACCTACAAAGCCTATTGTCACAATAGAAGGTCAACATTCAATGCGTTCTATAAAAGTTCGAGATATTAAGCAACTCAAAAAGAAGAATCTCTAGTAATCTGTCGCGCAAAACTAATCTGGAGAAGAGTGATTGAGTGGTCGCCAAATTTGGGTGGACGATATTTTTTTTTTAAGCTACATGATAAAACCCGTTGAGTTGGATCATAATAATATTATTGCATGTGATGATGGTTAGAATACCTGAGTCATAATTTAAGCCCATTGGGGAATAAGAGTACTGTATATTTGGAAATTTATCGGCATTTGCTTGTTGTTCACGCAAAATAGACGTCTGAACGATAACCGAACTCGCATTCACACTAGTTACATATTTTACGTAAACTCAAAGATCAAGTAAATAGCATTTTTCTTTTTTGAAGAAACCACCGAGGTCTTAGCCCTCACCCCCTCACTGTGTATTTTGGAGTCATCAAAGATTAAGGTTTGGATTGAAAGCGCTCAGAGAATTTCAAAAAAAAGCTGGGGTAGTTCGAAGTAAATAGAGTTCACGATAATCTGTATAAGCCAAAGACCAACTTTGATCCTAATTTATCTATGAGATTATACTCAACCATATTTGTAATAGGCTTGATAAAAACCAAAACATAAATCCGCCTACTCTATCTCCTGATGATTTGAATGCTACACTTGGCAGAAAAAATAGAGCTGTAGTAAAAGCACATGTGCCTTAATAATTTGTATGTATATCTGCGCCATGGGTTTGATGCACTGGCATGTGAAAAAGCTCGGGGATAAAACCTATGGGAGGGGGGGAAAACCTCGCTCACGCCGCTGAAGAAAAAAAGTTCGCGCTCAAGATAACATAATCACAAAAGGGGAAATAAAACCATTTCTTTATGACATACGCTGAGAAAAAAAATAGCCGACAAGGCGATAAATTTCGGTGAAAGCGCATTTGGCAATAGCCTGAATAATGTGTCAATTGTGTTTTATGCGACGCCGCTTTTTTTCTCACAGCAAATGTTGATAAATCTATCCCACGGCAATTTTATTTTATTTATTTTTGTGATTAATATTTTTAGATACTGCCTGCGTGTGCTTGATGCAATGCATACTGCATCTATGAAGTAATTAGCTTTCAGGGTGCACCGGACGAAAAAACGTAGACATTTTCAAAGGGTCCATGCTCGTTTCTCTCCCGCGAAGTTTTCAAAATATGCAGATTGAAGCAGCCTTGTCGGCCATATTTTTAAATTCTTACGGCGACTGACGTGTGACATATCGAGTCCCGTACTTTGCCACGTCTGCGTCTCGCTTTGTGCGTTCTTTTTTTTTTTTGATGTCTATCTTGTTGTGCCGATGCACCTCCGATTCTTTGTGTTACACTCAGGCTTGTATTCCTGCGTCTCGTATATTAGCGCCTCTCTATCGATATGCTAATATAATTATAACGGACAACAGAAATTGTTTATATATCCTGGTCACCATCTTCCTCAAATATATTGACGGTATTGCTAAATATTGAGCTTATTATCTTAGAACCTAGTTCCACTAGCTCATTTAATTGAATAGTTGCAGGCTAGATCTCACCAGTGATTACTAAACTTTAAGTGAGCATTATAGTTTAATTCTCAAGTCACTCTTGGCAAGGTTTGTGACCAAAGTTTCACTGCGATAGTTGTTGCAATTCACAATCGCATCGCACGTTTGTATCAACCACCACTCAGTTCTTCGATTGTCTTACTATTGTCACGGTTACACAACCGCTTCTGTTCGTTAAACTCCCTCCCCACCCCCTAAGAGTTTTGACAACCTATTTTTTTTCAGAAATAATCGAGTTCGTTGCTGATCTACGATATTCTTATTGTTGAGAAGTTTTCCCTGTGATAAAAGAACACTATAATAGGACTGTGATAGTCTAATTTGACACCTAGATTTTTCAGTCCTACTATCGATTCACCAGTATACAGGTGTGATAAGTCCAAGAAGATCATGTCTACCTCCAAGCTATATCCCTCGTACTACGGGCATATTGGTTCCACCAAAGATGCTTTATTAATTATCCAAGAAATCGTAGACAAGCAGCTTGAATTGGTACCAAGAAGGCCCCACGAGCTGGAGAGACCCAGTCTTATAAAGTCTGGAAACGTTTTCGTATTTATCGAAGAACATTCAGGAATAAAGAGATGGACTGACGGTATTGCTTGGTCTCCATCGCGAGTCCTTGGCCGTTTTCTAGTCTACAGAGAGCTTGACAAACATTCTCTTGATGAAAAGGACGATAAGAAAAAGAAGAAAAGGAAAATCAGTATCGACCAGGATGTATCGGGAACCAACCATTCAAGCCGAGACCTTGCACTCAAGCAAAATGTCCCTTCGATTCCACATGCGCAGCAATTATTTCATCAACATGATTCTAATGACTACAACGTCAACAAGAATTTGCTCGGAACAGTAGTGACCTCGTATGTATTCAAGGATCAGGGTCTTATAAAAAAGACGTTAAGTTTGACAACTACAATTAAAGAATTGCACATCGAAAAGAGAGAGGCCAAGCAAACCATCCACCTCATCAGCTACTACAACGCGGAGGATGTTCTAAATGGAAAGTTGCAAAGACCCTCAAAGACAGACCTTAAGAACTTAACTATATCAAATGCTCTTTGGAATTCGGTCAAGGACTCCTCCTTGGGAGGCAAAATTCCCATTGAGGACGAAGCTTATTACTTTTTAGATACAAACTATCAGCTCCAAAATATGTCCTTGTTGCAACACCCTTCGGCGAGCCAGACTGTGAGTGCTCCCCTTCCAAGTACACAACATCAACACCAGATGCAACATATCCAGCACCAGATCCATCCGCAGCAGCATTTGCAGTACCTGCCCCAAAAGTACCGCGTTCGCCCACAACAGACCAAATCCACTGAGAGTGTTCCCCCGGGATTCTCACGTCACAATTCACATCCACCAACCCACATTGGGGCCAACCAGCAGTATCTTTCGCCCAGCCAGCAACAGCAACAGCCAGGATCTACGGACTATTCCCAGTACATGAACAATAACGTAAAGAGAGAGGAAGATTCTACTAATGGTGCAAACTCCAACGAATTGACGTTTAACAACCCTTTTGCTGGTAGCTCCCACCAGTCCAACTTCTCGTACAATGCTCAAAGCAATTCTCCACCGGGTAATTCGGGTGCAAACTCCAACAGTGTTTCGGGGTCAAGCACCAACGCTGCTTCGATTCCTTTGTTTAATATGATGGGCCCTCAACAATACAATCCGAGGTTTTCGCAGCCACAAATACACCAGCAGAACCAACAGCATTTACAGGACTCGAACCAAATCTCAAATAACTCCTCCTCAAACTCTTACTTCCCCCCATTCCCACAGCACTACCAGAAGAAGGTGTATAGTCAACAGGGACAACATTCGCAGCAGCAGATATTGCAGCAACAAACCCACCACCAATCGCAGCAGCAACAGCAGCAGCCTTACCATATGGGGTCCAACTCGGTCTCGAGTGAACAGTTCTCTATCAATGGAATGTCTAACAGCTCAATAAGCTCCAGTGGAAGCAACTTAAACGCTGGAAATTCGGCTTCCAACAGTTTCAGTGGCCCTCCTACATCGGGCATCGCTCCTAAAAAGAATTACAGGAGCAACAGTGGAGGCAACGGTGCCAATTTGAATGCTTCCGGTGCCAACGGGTCGAATGGATGGTTCACTACCATCCCACCAATAGGTTCTAATGGCGCCTATGTAAGTGCGCCAGCTCCATATTCGGGTGACCTCTCTGATACTGGTGCAGGACTAGGTGCTCCCATACCAAGCCATTTCTATCACCCCACAGGCAGTCTTTCTGGCACAAATAGCAGTGGGAACGGTCACCCAGGTGCACACCATCCATTCTACCATCACCCTCACCCACAGGCTAGCACCTCCAGTGGTATTGGAGGAAGTTCTGTGACCTTGACCACTGGCTCTGGGGAGGAAATCTCTAATTCCGCCACCAGAGCTACCCCAGCAGCCGCAAATGGTGGCCCATACTATGCCAATTCAAACTGATGAGTGCATAATATTACACCTAGCTTAAAATATCAACATCATTTCACTGGTTATATCCAGTGATACCCATACTAACGGCTCAAATTCCAATAATCAACGGTGAATTCATGCTTTTACAGTAAAGTTATGTTTTCAAATAAAATTTATTTTACGTCACTTGTGAGTCCTACAAGCATTTATTCAATTCAAGCCTCTACCAACCGGCCATTAGTTGCACGCTATCCCAAAACTTTTGCTGCAGCTCTCCATAATTAGTTCTTTTATTCTTATTTTGTTCTATTTCCTATGACAAATCCAAGACTTTAACAATTGCAAAAGCTTTTAAAGGATGTTGTATGGATTCTTATTTAATGGATGTTCTCTACATTTTATTTCTTGTTCTTAATATACGTGAGATGCTAATCTCAGCTCAAGTATAAAGATAGCTTAAGGTTAACTATCAAAGGGCTCCTGATCAGATTAAGGAACAGAAGTATAATCTCCAGACACCTCTAGATAATTTGACTGCAAAAAATGAAATGGTACACGACCTCGTTTCGACAGTATGAGCCCACCCGCCTTGACACCATTACGCGAGTTGGGATGCAAGCGAGGGACTGGCTAGGCAGGATCTTTTGCTTTTATTTTTTTTTTTGGCAGATGAAGCGAAAATTTGGTTGGCAGCAAACCTCCCCCCGCTTCAACAAGACGCATTTACAACACTATTATTTTTGTGGCTAAAAAATAATTGAGTTTGTTGAGAAAGTATAAACGGGTTTTGATGTGAACTATGTTATTGATGACAATACAAGGTCAGTAAAATTCGGATCATTCGGGATTACAGCAAACACGGACGTGTGAAGTGCTCTAGGAAGATAATTCCACCCGATAGCATTGGCAGCTCCATTGGCAACACCTTTATCGGATCTTTCAAGATTTGGGTATAAGTTTGTTGGAGCACAAAGCGAACTCGACCGAATTGGGAATAAACCCGAGAAAAAATTGTTTCCAATTGAGGCTGGTTCAAATTGTGGCTGGAAGTATGAAACGACCGAAAAAAATAATCGAGCTCTAGAGAACCACCTCGCGAGTATCAACGAAAGTCAGCTTCATCAATTAGCGTCAATTAATCTCCATTTAATTTCTTCTATGTGCGTCAACTTTAACCTATATAATTACTAAAACTATAACTTTTTACTGGAATAAACGTTATGTTAATTTACCAATCGTGTCTAGCTGTGATGTTTAATTATATTTAGGTGAAGTCAAAATACGGTAACTCCCGGAGTTTCCGTATTTGTTTTGGAAGTAATTACCGACAATATAACCGAGATGCTTCTTACCGAGAAAAAGACAAGCTTTACTACTTAGGTTCCATTTTGACGATCTAGGTTGGCGCTTTGATATGCAATAAGAAAAACTACAGTACATTATTTTCTTGCATATTTTTTTTGGTTGCAACGAGATAATGCCGAATGACGGAGCTAGGCCTCAAATTTTGTGAATAGCGTTGTTGGTGTTCAGATTTGAGAGATGGTAGTGCGTGCCAAGCTTTTTTAAGCTTCGCCCCGATCAATTGTTGGTACAAGATCACTCTCAACAAAGAACAGTTTAGTAAAACATTATCTTTCTAAAACAAGTTTTAAATCCGCCGCCCTTAGCAATGTTGATATCTCCGAGTAAGGCGGTAAGTTACGCAGTTAAGAGTTGAAGTGTCACTACAAAAGCTTACAAAATGCTGCAAAAATGCTGCAAAAATACCGCAGTGTTGCAAATTGATCTTTTTTTGTAACGGTGCGCCAATCTTCTAAGACAGCTCCTACTTCCTCTATAAATTTCTATAAATACAGATTGGAACATTGATTTCATGCAGTAAAGAGTACTGCTAATCCAAACTGAGGTCACTCAACACATGCAACTCGTTCAATTCATCCAAATCTTCCGCGGTGTGGACTTTGGAGTACTTTTTCAATAGATCCAAACAAGAGGCGTCTCCACTTTCGAAAAACTCGTCTAGCTGAGAATTGACCAAGGCCAAATACTTTTCGCAATTGCCCAATTTTCTTTGGGCTTCCGACAATCTTTGTTCATACTTGGTGACGTTGTTCTGCAACTGTAATTGCGCTTGTTTTTTGCGTTGTCTGCATTTGGATGCTGCGATTCTGTTCCTTTCTAATAGTCTTTCTTTTTTCCATGCTGCAGTTCCGGGAATCGGCCCATCATTGGGGTTGTATATCACCTCGTTGTTGTAAATAAGCTGGTGGTTGGGGGGTGGGACTCCTGCAGCAGTTGTAAGTCCATTTTGACTCCGGCTTCTACTACTACCGGGTGACAAGTCCCCTGGTACAGATACATCACTGCTGCTAGAAAGACCACCCACAACACCGGGATTGGGCTCCGTCTTGACAAACGTGCGGCCCATACGGTCTTGTTCTTGGGCCTCTACCTGCGCCTGTGCTTTCTGACCCTGTTCGCGGTGGGCTTGGACGATTTGTTCTTGGTCTTGTGCCTGTGCTTGGGCTTGTGCCTGCGCCTGTGCTTGTACCTGCACCTGTGCCATCTGTTTTCGGACATGTGCTTGTTGGGCATCTATTTGGCCCTGAGCAAACCGCTGCTGGTGCTGTTGTATTTGGTGTTGTAACATCTGGTTGTTGGATGACTCCATGGCACCGTTGTTGTTGGAGTTGGGGAATTGGTCTACTATCATAGGCACGCTCTCATTGCTATGACTGGGGGGCTGTTGAGGGGCCAGTGTCGCACCGTTTGATGCAGTCTGGGGTGCATGGGGGTGAGAGTGAGTCGGGCCTTGACGCAGGTATGAAAGGTTTTGAACATGCAGCAGGGGGGCGAGCTGGAACTCATCAAAGTTGAATGGGTCATTATCAACAAAAAATGCCTCGTGGTTGATAATCTGACCAATCTGACCGTTTGAAATGGATATTCTTCGTCTTCTGGGGACACCATCGTTGGAGTTGTACGGCAACATCATGGTGGAATCAAAAATAGGTGGGTTCGTGATGGGGTACGAGCTAATATCAAAAGGATTGTGGAACGGAAATGTCGGGTAGTTGGCAACGTTTATCGTTTCATATCCGGAACCACCAGTGGTTGATGAATCGACATTGCTGCTTGCGTTGATGTTGTCGTAGTTGTGGATTCTTGCGGAAGTCTGTTTGCCTTCAGCTGTGGAGTGTGCTCCGTTCATATTACTAATGGATCCCAGGAAAGATGGGGTGCGCTAGATTCACAGTGTTACGCTTATGTGGGCCTGAAAGAGCAGTGGTGATCAAATGGTGACGATGCTGTGACAAAATGGCGACAAAGTGGCGGATTGCAGTGGGGGCAGTGAGAATATTGCGTGGTGAACCTGGAGATGTTGGTTTGCACAAAAAATTCTTGGGCTTCGGTTTGATACCGAACGGCAACGTGAGTGAAAACGACAAGCGCGAGTATGCTGATCTTAGTGCCGAATGGACATGCACCGATTACGCATATATATACATATATATATATATACAAGGCTACTTATCTACAAGAATGCGATCCATGTACCAATGCGGAGGATATTCCGGGTCAATTAGCTTGGATTTGGGTATTGTTAGGAAACTAGCTACACATTTCCTTAAATAGTATCAAATTTCTCCCTCAGTTAGCGCTTTTAAGCGTAAAAATAATAATCGAAATTGAACACAAATCGAAAGTGGTGGTGCCATGTGGTTGGTGGTGCATAGTCTCGCCAAAAGTTGCAGCATGCGATTGGCTGAGACTAGCCAATTTCTATGCAGTTTCGTATCTTGACACCAGTTTCTGGAAATCGAATTTTTTTTGGGACTGCCGTTCATCTTCGCTCCGTGGCTCCTAGTACCTAAAGGTATATGAGGGGCTACTAGCCAATAGCGCGACATACCGCACTCTCGGATCGTGCATGTCAGGACTAATTAGACTGAACATTGCAGCGACTACATATAAACTACAGGCAATAATGCTACACCACTTGAGCGCAGGCACACACTAAAAGCCTCCTAAATATACTTTATAGACATAGATTTATCCTTCTCCGAACCCGGATCACGTGATCGCTGCCTGTGCCTTCAGCGCAACCAGCGGCAAGCACAAGAAGAACTACATTGCTGGACGGATGCCTTATCGCGACGATGCAGCGAATGGACCCAAGCAGCTCGCGTATGTATCACTCATACAGCAATTAAACGAACGATTGGAACATGAACACCATATCAATCACAAGCTTTCGCATCTCCTTCATGTCCTAGACACGTTCAACGAGACGATTTCGCATTTGAACCTCCAGTTTGATTTCGTGCTCGAAAATCAGCGAGGGATCAAGTTTTTTGGAATCCCCCTCTTTTCTAACAAAACCTTGTTGCCCATATTTGATCCGCCCAACTTCCAGCTGATTCACGAGAAGCCGGTGCTACTATCCCACCATACAATCTCCAACTACCCGTTGCCAGATCTTGTGTGGAAATGGTCCTGGGAAACTTGGTACGTGTTGATGTACAACGACGTGGACGACCAGGGGTGGGTTTACTCCAACATAGCATTCAACAAAGCCATGAGTGATTCGCGTTGGAAGGGAAAGTATTATACGGGAAATTTTGTGCGTAGGCGAGTTTGGATCAGAATGCGAGAGCGGGGAGATGTGCAGGAGGAGCCTGTAGCGACGAGGTCGTTGGTCGTAGGAAGTACACACAGTACTTGCAAGCATTAGCATACATAAGCATATAATAGCATTTCAATATCGACTAGAACACCAATGAGCAATATCATAGCATATCAATGTCAACATTAGTCGCCAACAAATATTCTAGCATTTTAATAGAGTCAGTATGGTCAGTGCCAGTAGTTCTAGTGCAACTAGTGTAGTGTAAATAGAGCTTGCAGCCATAGCGAGACAGCCAGAGATAAGCCTTCATTTCTCGGTCAGCGCTGACTAAGCAGTTTTTGCAGCAAATAACCTTTTGCAACCACAACAATAATAGTCCAGCAGCAACACCATGGATATATCGATTCCGTTGGCAATTTCAATAGTCAGGTACCGCAACCGGACCAATTTCACTGGCAGCTATAAAAGTACGTAACATTTCCGCTATTTGGAGACCTACTAACGACAGAAATCGTCGAGTCCCTCAAGTGCCTGTTAGAGCAGCAACGGCCTAGGGAAGTAAGCAGGAACCGAGTAACAAAACAGATAAAACAGACAAAGCAGATTAAACAAGCAAAGCAGATTAAACTAGCAAAGCAGATACAAAACTACACTTCGAAATCACCCAAGGTAACCAGATCTATCCCATCTTATGCACGTTCAACGGTGTGCAGTCGAACAAGATCCAAAACACAGCCTTCTCTTGGCCAAACAAACGAGTATTTGCCCACAATACTCAAAAGTTGCAAAAGAAAGCTTTCGGATAAGCTCATCTACACCATGCTAGCCAAGTTTGGTATTGAACACCACGATGAATCAACATTCAAAGTGAAACTCGGGTGCTCCGAAGGTGCTCTTATTGGAGCTTTGAAAAACCTTATAAGGTGGAAAAATCTGGATAAAAGCCAAGTGTTGGTAGATCTATTCACAGAGGCAATTGTCACAAGCATCGAAACCGCACCTTCTCTAAACGGAGAATGGTTCCGGCACCTCAATGAATGTGCTCTTGAGGTCATTTTTACAGAAACAACGTTCAACCCCTACACAAAGGCCAAGTTTGCAAGTATTCTTTCCATCTACAAAGCCATTCACTCTAAAAACTCATACAAAAAGCACTGGTCTATCATTAAAAATTCCCTGTTGTCAACCATATATAAATTGGCCGAGCGTTGCAATATCTGTTCTGTAAATACCCTTAGTCAATCAGCCCAAACCATACTTGACAAAAACAAGGTGCTTTTGAGAGGAACCACGTATTTTTGGGAGAGCAAGGGCATTATTCTGGCCGATTTGATCCGACATCTCGTTAAGTTCGAGCTCGAAATCATTAGCATGTTCCAGACAAAGAGTCTGGACAAAAAGCTATTGATGGCAATATTGCTTTTTTACAATGACTCTGAACTGCTAACATACTACAACACACTAGTCTAAACCAAAAAAGCTTGGAACGAAAAAGAAGATGAACGTGTACGAGCTACAGATACTAGGAAATTTCGAATTTCACCTTATTCAAATTATCATGGATATACTCTTATTTATGAGTACAAAGCTATTGTTGTATGTAGCTACACCTTAGTCGTTACTTGACTAATTAAAAGAGCTATTGAATACATAGCTCCTTTTTAATAGTCCAATTCTTTATTGCTGAGTACATAGCTACACGTCATTAGTCTTGTTATCTTAAGATTGTCGGCTATTGGGAGGGCCGCAACGCAACACTAATTAAGATATTTTATTGACCAGACGGGACTGGAACAAAAATTTAAGCAATACTTCAACTTCCCTGAATACCCATTCATTACAGGTTCCAGCAAGAAGAGCAAATCCAGCTTAGTGTCAAGACCCACCTGAGTCTTGACACTCTCATAATGATTTTGCAGCTATTGATAAGATCTTGGAATCAAATTGAAACCTAAGCTGGACTTCAAGAGTATGTATAGTTCATGTCTGCGAACCGTATAGTTATGCTTGTGCATTCATATGACTAATTCATCAGAATGTGTCTCTTTTAACTTATATGAATACAAAACTAGTACACTATAGATGAGTGCTAGGATACACTTGTCAATGGCCTAGTTAATACTATGTAATTCTCAGCAGAGCTATTGTACTCACTAGTCTAGTTACTTCAAGTACTTTGGAGATCTAAGGTACTATAGTCTAATTTCGAGTACTTCGATGGCTACACTTCTTTGGTCATACTAAAGAGCTTTACTTAGTGAACTTCAAGTAGTCTTCAAAATTATTGTACAATGCTACTCGGTAAAATGTACTCAGAGTTACCTCACTATTGTTCGTTACATAACTAGTATGTTTCAGTCTATTTCTTCAAGTACTTTACTGAGGAATTATTGAATACATAGCTGAGACCACTCAATACCGTGGTGGTGCCTACCAATATCCCCATTCCTTGGAAGTAAATATCCAAATCTTGCAATATCAACGATTCGACCACTGGCTTGAACACCAATCCTCCCAAATACACCATCTGCAACCCAGTATTGATTTTTCCAAGCATATTCGGATGGACACTAATGGTCTCGTTCTTGGCTATATTGAGAAACTTTCCCCACGTTTTGGGCGGAGAAATACTCTTGTAACGGTAATAAAACGACATAAAGCTCAACATCAAGTCGCGGCCTATGATCAAAGAGGCAACTAATGCCGGAATAGAGTTGACATATGCTAAAGATAATGTGCAGACCGTCATCAAGAACTTGTCAGCCAAAGGGTCGATGATTGAGCCCACCACCGACTTCATGTTCCACTTTCTAGCTATATACCCATCAATGAAATCAGTTATACATGAATACAGAAATAACAGCAATGCCATCAGCGTGTCTCCTTTGACAATAAAGTAGCCGATGAACGGAGCACTGATTATTCTAGTGAATGTAAGTATGTTGGGGATTGTATAGATAGAAGAGTTTTTGGCCGGGTTATTTTCTATTGACTCCTTCTGTTCTATGTGTTCCTTCTGTTTATTTTCTATTAACTCCTTCTTCTGTATGGGTTCTTTCTTGACTTCTGAGAAGTATCTCTTCTGAAACGAATACTTGACAAATGCGCTACAATGGGCAATTGGGGTTACTCTGATATGCGTTACAGGTATTCTGCAGTTCCTAGAGAGCGACCTTATTGTCACAGCAGGGTTTATCAAGCGCCCCATCATCTTTGCACTATAAATACTCAAAGTATATGCTATTAGGTGGTGGATATCAAGAATATGCTAATGTATGCGAGGAATTTGCCTACTGAAAAATCGCACTAGCAACCAACTACTTGACAACCCAGGTGGCAAAAAGCCAAGAAAACCTGCTGGTTATCTACTTGTTGTTCACTTGTTGTCTACTTGTTGTCTACTTGTTGTCTACTTGTTGTCTACTTGTTGTCTACTCGTTATCCTCCATGTAGTCATTCTCGAAGTATCAATCATCCCACACGACCTCACCATCTCCTTCCTATTCATACTAAGTGCTTCCACAGTACACTTTTGTCCTGTACAAACTGCTCACAAAAATTTTTACGCGGAGGAAGAAAAGTTAGAAAATGGAATCAGCGGCAAAGTATAAAGAATAGCTAGAGTGATTGAATATATACTAGTGATAGAGTAGTATATTTCAAGTGATAGAATAGTACATCAAGGCTGATTATAGTGTATCATGTCGCTCAAATTACCTCAAGCACCAAATTCGGGCTTGTTCAAGCAGGGATACCAGTCGCATTCGGCTGCCGATGGAGTGATTATCCAGAACGTTCAAGCAGTTCGTGAAATTTCCTCCATTTTATTGACTTCCATGGGTCCCAGTGGAAGAAACAAGATCATTGTCAACAAATTAGGCAGAATTTTTATAACCAATGATGCAGCCACCATGTTAAATGAGCTTGAAATCATCCATCCTGTAGTCAAGATTTTGATCATGGCTTCGAAGCAACAAGAATTCGAAATGGGCGACAACACCAATTTGGTGATTATCTTGGCGGGCGAATTTTTGAATGTTGCGGAAAAGTTGCTTACGTTGGGCTTGAACGTGACCGAAATCATCCAGGGTTTCAACTTGGCCAACAAATTTGTCAATGAATCTTTGGATAAATTAGTCATTGACAATGTAGAAAGTGTCTTGGAGGCCTCGGAGTTGCTCAAAGTGATCAAACCGGTGATTTCTGCCAAACAGTATGGTTATGAAGAGACCATTTCCAAGTTAGTGGTCGAAGCAGTACAGAACATATTGAACCCAAAGAACCCCAATTCTTTCAATATCGACAATATCAGAGTGGTGAAGATCATGGGCTCGTCATTAGCCAATTCCCAGGTCATCAAAGGAATGGTTTTCCCCAGAGAGCCCGAAGGAGCCATCAAGAACATTACAGAAAGGTCCAAGGTTGTAGTGTTCACCTGTCCTATCGATATCAGTACCACCGAAACCAAAGGAACGGTGCTATTACACAATGCCAGTGAAATGTTGAATTTCTCTAAGGGTGAAGAAGAACAATTGGACCAAATGTGTAAGGAAATCTACGATTCAGGCGTCAAGGTTATCATAGCCGGTTCCTCTATTGGTGAATTGGCCTTGCACTATTTCAACAAGTACAATATCTTGGTGTTGAAAGTGCCATCGAAATTCGATTTAAGAAGAATTTGCCAGGTTTGTGGTGCCACTCCATTGCCAAGATTGGGAGCTCCAATGCCTGAAGAAACGGGTTCAATTGACGTGATTGAAACCAAAGAAATCGGAGGTGATAGAGTGACTGTATTCAGACAAGACGAGTCTATTTCTAGAACGTCCACTATTGTGTTGAGAGGAGCTACTCAAAACAACTTGGACGACATCGAAAGATCTATCGATGACGGTGTTAATGCCATCAAGGGTTTATTGCAAGACAACAGATTATTACCGGGAGCAGGTGCGGTTGAAATTGAGTTGATCAAGTTGGTCACCAAGTACGGAGAAAACACCCCTGGTTTATTGCAGATTGCTATCAAACAATTCGCCAAGGCATTCGAAGTCATCCCTAGAGTTTTGGCTGAAACTTCCGGCTTGGATTCGTCCGAAATCTTGAGTAAATTGTACGCTGCCCACTCCACCGAAGCTGGTTTGAAATTGGGTGTAAATGTAGAAGATGACGAGTTGATCGATGTGACTGAATCAGGTATCTACGACTTGTTATCGGCCAAGAAATCGGCCATAAATTTGGCTGTCGAATCTACCAGTACCATTTTGTCTATTGATCAAATTATCATGGCCAAGAGAGCTGGTGGGCCACAAATGCCTAAACAACCAAGACCTGGTAACTGGGACCAAGCCGATTAAATAAACATATAAACACTCACTTGGTAGATTAATAAATCAAGCAGATTAGCCACCATTACCAAGTAGATAAGCTAATAGTAGCATTCAATTGCTGGTAATTTGAACCGATCACTCACCAATCATCATATACTCCACTTCTATACTATTGTAACTACTTCTATTGGTTTTATACTTTACTATTTATATAGAATACTTACGATTGTGTAGTAGATTGGTTGATATTACCATACTCATCAATCATGGTGAGTATTACCTATATATATCAACATTAATAAACATTTAGATTTTATTATTAGGCATATACATATTCGTGCAATTATGAATTTCAGTACCTTCATTTTCCCGTTGATGTTTTCTGATCAATAACTTACTGGAACTCTTCTTTCATTACTTTTCTATCCAGATAGGCCTGATCTAAATAGGTTGCGAAATATTCTGTCTTTCGATTGCAAAGCGTGATTTTTGTCTACTTCCTTTTATTATTGTCAGTTATCTACACTCATATTTTGGAACAAGAGAGAAGACCAGGTACTCCAACTTTACTTATTCCATAAACTTCACGTATTCCATTGCTATTCTTTCAGTTACTTTCCCTCAATTACGTTTCTTTGAATTATTATTCAATTACTTTTCTTTAAATCAGTATTTAATTACTTTTCTTTAAATCAGTATTCAATCACTTTTCTTTCAATAATTAATCAATAACTTTTCTTTCAATTATGAATCAATGACTTTTCTATTTCATTACACCAATTCTGTTAGTGCTTCTGATATTACTTTTCTGATGATTTTTTAGTCTACTAATTTGTCTTCCCAATCTTTACGAACCTCTCAATTTTCTCCAAATCTTTTAATCCATTACTCTCCACTCCACCGCTTACATCAAACCCTACCACGTTTCTGACCTCTGCCGCTTCGCCGAGATTCTCAGGATTAAGACCTCCGGCCAATATAAACCGCCCAAAGTCCATTTTACCGACGCATTCCCAGTCTATAGTCTTGCCTTCTCCGCCAGCCTCAGAATCGAGCAACGGAATCAAAAGCTTGTTTTCGCGCGCAACATGACTGACATGCTCTTCCAAGACAGCGTTGTCGTTTGGGACTACATACCTAGCTATAATTCCAAACTGATGGTCTTTTTGAACATACAGAAGTTTTTCTTCGCTGCCATGTAGCTGGATAAAATCGAGTTGCAACTTTTGGGCGATTTCAAATACCTCGTCTATCGGCTGGTTGCGGAACACTCCCACAGAAAAAGGGCCGTTTTCTACCACCAACTGGGCCAAATTCTCGTAGTATTGTATTGGTCCAGTGCTCGGCTGGCTCTTTAGGTAGTCAATAAGCTGCTGTGAGGTTTGATGCTTTCTATTGCGCTGTTTTCTAGTGTCGCTAGCTCTCTGACTAATCTTCTTGGCCACCTCGCTATCAATAGTACGGGCTCTTCCAGGCACGAGAATGAAGCCTAGCAAGTCTGCGCCGGAATCCATGGCCTTCTGTGCTGCCTCTATGCTCTTCAAGCCGCATATTTTTAGTATTTTCGACATAATACTCTTCCTATTCTTTGGTTCTTTGGTCCAATTGATTCCAATGATTCTCGCAATCTGATTTTTGGCTGAAAAATAGACTGCAAAAAATTAGAGAAGGTTAAAATTCACAGTGGGAAGAAAGATGAAATTCACTAAAGTGGAAAAGCCATAAGTCTTCCGAGTTTACTGTATCTTCTTAGACTTATTAATTTGATTAGATTATATACGCTCCTGGGGCTATTAGGGTATATAAAACTACAATCATCTAAATTGAATCGATTATTTATTCTTCCGGTAATCTGGCACAATCAAAATTGAAACATTACTTGAAGTATGTTCATCTGATCAGGAGTTCTTTTGTTACTATGCTTATTTTTGGTCAGCCACCATGTGTTTAATTATTGATTGGACAGATTGTCCTTCCAGAATGGACTGCTGCAGGTGCTCACTACTTGGATAACCGTGGTGATTCTATAGCTAATACATGCTTTAAATCCCGACCTCTGGAAGATGTATTTATTACATATAAATCGATGCTTCGACTTCTTGGTTATTCAAGGTTTTCTGGCTAGTAAAGGATCTACCAATATACTAGAGCTGCTTCATATTTAAACTTTTCAAATACTGACAGCTATACCAGTTCAAAGTAAAGTATGCTTATCCACTTTTCTCCTTCTCTTCCATCTATTTAATCTTGTTCTTTCCGAAAAAACTTACCAAAATTCTTGAAGTTCTCGTTCAACTTAATAACATGATTCTCTCCATTCAAAGCAAAGTCTCGAAGGTTCTTTTCAAAGTTATTGATGGGCCCAGGTAATAATCGTGGCGACTTTATGCCATTTGTTGGGATGTTTTGGGTATTTTGCACAGTCTTTTCTTCTTCTTCGCCCTCCATATTCGAAAGCAATGTGCTTTGCTCTATCAATTGGGAATTGTCTACGCGGAGCTGGAGCCTGAAGGTCTCGATATACTTGGATTGGCTGTCGATACCTTTTAATGCCAAGATCTTGCACAAGTTACCAACAGACTTGTCCCCGATATTCTGGAAGTAACTTTCGATAAAATCGTCTACAGGAACTGCCGGGGTCGCCACCACTTTGAGAATAGCCTCGAGACTGCTGAACTCTCGAGATACAAGACTATGGTATGATTTAGATACCTTTTTCTCCAGTGATTCCTCATCATAATTAGGATCGGAAAACAACGGGAAGTCAAGCGCCAAAGTCTTGAGCGATTCCACATCTCGAGTTAACTGCTCGACATTCGTTAAGTTCAAAGGTTTGGCCAAGCGCAAACGGTTGGCAAACAAATTGACCAACATTTCGACCAATTTATTGTCGAAATTACGGACGTAGCTGTCTCTGATAATTAATGGCGAGATAATACGCAAGTTGTGGACTACAATACGTTTCATTTCGTCCATGTATGGTGAAACGGAGGTTGTCGTTGTATCGTTATTGCGCCAATTGGCGTTTTCAAATTGGCGCCAGCTGACTTTAAGGTCCAATGAGATCTTTATAAGCAAGTTTGACACAGCCTTGTTGATGAGTCTGTAGTAAATATCCTTGGTGTTATCGAAAGATACTTTTGAACGAAGCCGTGGAGCAATTTGGGCAGTCATCGAGTCATGAAGCTCACTTATATTGTTGAGCACGTAGTCTCCGGTATTCAACAACATCGTCAAGTACTTGGCTGCATCGGTTCCATTTCCAGCAAGATCGTCGTCGTTCTTAGGCAAGATCAGCAATAGAATACGGTTATGGTAATCTGCCAATACGTTATTAAATAAAGAAGTCAAATCCAATAAAACCTCGCCGTTGGTGATACGAACAAGCTGGGCCACGATCTTGTTGAGACACTTGAAGAGTTCAATAGAAGAGTTGGCAATATTGGGCACATTATTGACTTTGAGCTTAGCTAGAAACTCGGTGGTGTCTTGATCGTTGAGCTCTTCTGGGAGTTGTGGAGCACCGAGGAACTCTACCATCTTGGACGCCAAATAACGCTCCTGCTCTTTAATATACACCAAAAGATACGGCTCGAACGCTTTGGAGATTATTTGGTTAAAAGTGTCTGTTTTGAAACGGTCGTTCAAAGACTTTTCAAACTCGAGCGACACCACCAAATTGTCCATCAAGCTCTTTGAATCCACCTCTTTGCGTCTCAACAAGTCCATGATGTCTTGGGAAGTTATCTTACAGAAGATCTTGGCCAATTCAAGCACAATATTCCAGTCTGACGGGAAAAATTTGGAGTACTTGGACTGTACAGTATTGAGAGTATTGTTGAAGTAGATAAAACGCCTCGAGAGGTTCTCTAGTGACCCTGCTTCTTCAGAAATATTGAAGATGGTCTTTATTTCCTTGAGTCGATGTTTATAAAACACGTTCAAGAGCTTATCCTTGTACTTGGGGTCGATTAGGTAAAGAACTTCGCAGCCAAATGCCAACAGACTGGTGTCGACAGAGCTATCCGAGGTGTTTATATCCTCGAAATCGTTAAAAATGTCATCCACCAATTTGTTCTGGGTGATGGTGATCAGCAAATGAATGGCATTGATTTGGTCAATAGACCGATACGGCTTGAAATATTCCAACAATTGCTTTATAACCGACAAGAGCTGTAGGATATCATGGTATTTATGAGACAGAATGATGCTGACCAAAGTGTTGTTGGCGTTTATGAGCATTTGAAGCCGTTTCACAACCGTCATCGTCAAGACCAAATTCTTTTTGTACGAATCGAGTTGTTGTATTGATGAAGTCATGGCGGCGATGGAGTCTTGGGTAGCATTAGCGTGTGATTTGATGGTGTGGATCGAGTTGACAAGGGTTTTGGTGTCTGGGCGTAGATCGGTATAGCTGTCATTGTACTTGGCGACATCGGCGGCAATGGAGGAGTTTAACTGGGATTTGTACTGGTGAGTGTGTTCTAGGATGCTGGGGAGCTCATCCAAGGTGTCGGGAGAAGTGAATATGGATCGTATGTCGAAGGACATGGTGGATAGATAAAGACAGAGTGAATAGTAAATAGTGAGGCTTGTGAAATTGGAGCTAGCGCGAAGCTAAAATGCGTAGCGAGAGCTGGTAGATAGCGAGAAAAACAATAGAGCAAATGACTTGGGTGTTCAAGCCACTGAGAGTCGAGGCCTAATGGGTGTATTATTAAATAAGGTTATTGAAGAGGGTAATAGGTGCCCAGCCGAGGATATCCATTTGGAAAGCATTTTAATGTGTTACTGGAGCTGGAAATAGCGAGAAGCTAGCATAAAAAGAGAGCGGAGAGCTGGGAAAAATAGCGGGAAGTAGCAAAACAGTAAACAAAGAGCAGTGGATCGCAGGGGTAGAGTGTAGAGAACCTAAGGAAGAGTAATTAGTGAGGTTATTAGTGAGGTAATTAGTGAGGTAATTAGTGAGGTAATTAGTGAGGCAATTAGTGAGGTAATTAGTGAGGTAATTAGTGAGGCAATTAGTGAAGAGGTAGTTTATTGAGCGAGTATAGTGAATTTAGAGGTAAATAGTGTAGTGAATGAGGAGGTCTATAGTGACAGTGGTGAGAGTGGACTAATGAGAGACTAATGAGAAAGTCTTATAAGAGTGGATTAGCGAAAATATGTACCTGTTATCAATTGAGCCCACTACGTGTTATTGTATTTACTAACAGAACAATATCGATGCTGGGTGGCTTATACCCCACAAGTCATCGAGACCAACCCAAGAGATCTTCCCACTCAATTATAAGAGGCCTAATTTAGGAGGAAATTGCAATTATTTTGCCTTTTTCGCAATTAATTGGACATAGACAGCTAATGAACCATTGGGTCCTAACTGAGATGGCTGTCAGTATTGCCTTAAGCAGAAGACGCACGTCGCCCAATGTGCACATAGAGGGTTAGGAAACTAAGGGAGTGGCCCGTATTCTCCCCACTTCGCTGGCCACCTTCCCTATTAGGAGCACGCATCACGTGACACGCGGTTTTCTTTCCCACTCTGCTGGGCGCTGTGGGGCCACGCAGGAGATCTCACTGGGCCGCTCGGGACGGCGTAGCGCATGGAGTCGTTGGAGCCCCGAACAACCAGCCCAGCCATCACTGAAGAGTCAACAAGTAGATGCACGTAGACTCTTTGATTAGCCCCTTCAAACAAAGCGGGGCAGACGGGGCAGAATTGTCGACCGTTCCAACGCTCTGTTTTGTTCCTGTTTGTCTTCCCATTCCAGCAATTGGAGATTGGAGTGTAATTTCCTAATTAGGAAGTGTTGAATGAAAAAGTTGCAACACATTTTATGTTTTCCATACGAGCACAGCGACGGAAAGTTTATAAAGAGCAAAACCCCCAGGGCTAGGCGAGAATCTGATATACTCACAGCCAATACCCAAAACCAGCACTACACATCAAACTAGAACTTGCTAGTCCCCAACCTTGTCAACACCACTCAGCGTCTATTTTGCGACATTTCTCCACACGACATATTCGCAAAAATCAGGGGAACTAGAAATAGACTAAAGTAAAGAGTAATATAATAAAACCCACTCTTTGCTACATCAACACATCAATCGACTCGTATGGCACGTTTCAAGTTTGGCAAGAAAAAGAAAGAGACCGGCACCGAAACCGAATCCATCACAAGTGGAGACAACACCAAAGAACTGATTGACGCCATGCCCATCAAGAGAGGCGACTCCATAAAAGACCCGGGCGTGTACACGACCGCGGCGCACGGACAACCTGCTCCACTGATCCATTCGCAGATCCCCGCCGACATCTCCGCCAATTCCAACAACTCTATCCCCGAGATAAAGGTCAAAAACGTCACTGCCACCACACCCTGGAAACGCTTCAAGTTGTTCAACTCGCCGTTCCCTCGGTACAGGCACGCTGCCGCGACGATCAGCAGCGAGAAAAACGAGATTTTTCTCATGGGAGGGCTCAAAGAAGGGTCTGTTTTTGGCGACACATGGAAAATCATTCCTGACGAGAGTCGCGGCGAGGTCGTGGGCTTCACCAGTAAATCTGTAGATGTGGCCAACTTGAACCATCCCCCCGCGCGGGTGGGTCACTCCGCTGTGTTGTGCGGCAACGCTTTTATCGTCTACGGTGGTGACACCGTCGATACAGACTTCAATGGATTTCCCGACAACAACTTCTATTTATTCAACATCAACAACGCAAAGTATACCATTCCGAGCCACATCTTGAACAAGCCCAACGGAAGATACGGCCATACTATAGGCGTTGTTTCTTTAAATAACACTTCTTCTAGACTCTACTTGTTTGGGGGCCAGTTGGAAAATGATGTTCTTAGCGACTTGTACTATTTTGAGTTGAACACTTTCAAGTCGCCGAAAGCGCGCTGGGAGCTTGTTGAGCCGCTCAACAACTTCAAACCGCCGCCTTTGACCAACCATTCCATGTCTATCTACAAAAACAAGATCTATATCTTTGGAGGAGTCTACAATAACGAAAAAGTCAGCAATGATTTGTGGAGTTTTGATGCTTTGGTCAACAAATGGTCCCAAATCCCCACTCTGGGCGCCGTGCCTTTGCCAGTAAACGAACACTCGGCAGTTATTGTCAATGATAAATTGTATGTTTATGGAGGAAACGACTTCAGCGGAATAATTTACAATTCCTTGCACGTTTTGGACTTGCGCACGTTTGTGTGGTCCAAATTGCCCGATGATCCAGCTGATCCAACCAATTCTTTGGGCCCAGGCCCAAGATGTGGTCATTCCATGACTTATTTGCCCAAATACCATAAATTGGTCATTATGGGAGGTGACAAAAATGACTACATTGTAGACGATCCAGCCAATTTTGACACCTACGAAGAGTATAATGGTGAAGAGTTTGGCACCATGATTTATGAATTGGACGTAGACCTTTTGGATCACTTTGTCAGCGATAAATTGCCCGAAAAAGTCAGCCAACAAGTCACACCCAAGAAAATGGCTGCTTCGGCAGCTCCAATAGCTACTTCCCCTGATCCTTCAAGACCCGACGGGCCTTCTTCGGCTTTGAGACAATCCTACGAGCGTCATGCTAGAAGTTTTTCAGCCGGACCAGAAGATTTCAGAACTCCCGATGCTTCTCCTGAAAGAACCAGGAGTTTGAAACCAAGCAGAGATGAGCCTAAAGCCGCCGACATTGATCTCAATGATGAAATTCCTCCTCTCAATCCTTATCGTGAAGAGGCTTCAGCTCCCACTAGAAAGGCGCCATCTCCTGAAGAAACCATTGAAGCTCCAAGAGAAGTTTTGGTTCCGAGAGATGTACCTGAAATAAGCCACGAGCAAGTAGAAGAGCCAAGGGTTAATGGCAAGGCTAATGGAGTTTCCGAGGACGTTAAAAAAATCATTTTTGAATTGACCAATGAACTCGACGAATTGAAAGCTTCTACCAAGCTCCAGATGCAAAATGCCACCGAAAGAATCCATAATTTGGAACAAGAAAACGCCGCCACGGTACAAAGCCACCAACACGACGCCGCAAACTACGATAAGAGATTGCAAGAAAAAGATTTGTTGATCCACGAATTGAAATCGACAATCGATCCTTCGTTGTTGAATGTAGATAGTACTGAGCCAAGCTCTGGTAATATCTCTGAATTGTCCAAGTACAAGTTGGATAGATTAGAGTTGACCAACAAGTTATTGTACTTGGAACAAGAAAACCTTAGGTTGACAGAAAAGCAAGAAAGATTCGAGCCTTTTATGAACAACCAGATCGGTGGATTGACCAAGTTCCAAAAAATTATCAAAGTCCAAGAAGAAAAGATCCACAAGTTGTCTCAACAAGTCAAAGATGAATTGGTTTTGCACAAACAAATCAATGAATGGAAGGGTAAACATGACAACTTGCAGATGGAGTTTGATCAATACAAAACCATCTACTACGACGATCCTGTCTCAGACGATGAAGAATTTGAAGTGGAAGATGCCCAAGGAACTAGGTCTATTATGAGCGGAGCCACCAGAAGATCCAAGAGAGACATTTCTTCACACTTGGAGAACTTGGTCTCTGCCTGGAACATCAAGGCCACGGATCCTTCGAGAGAAATAGGCGACGAAGAAAGTGCTGGTAACCCCAACAATGTATTTGTTCAAAAGTTACAGGGACAAATTAATGACCTTTTGAGAGTCAGCAAACAGAATGAAGAAAAGGCTCAAGACGAAATGGCCAGAGTCAGAGAGGAGTTGGCTGAAAAGTTGAACAGCTTGCGTATGTTTGAAGAAAATTACCGTGATGCCATTCAATCGGTCAATAACACCTCGAAAGCCTTGAAAATGAACGAAGAAGAAATCAGAAACCAAAAGTTGTTGGTGGAGAAATTGACCAAGGAAAACAATGAGCTCAATTTGTACATGAAAGCCTCCAAAAGGCACAGCTCGAAGCAACCACTTCCCTTGGCTCATGGCCAGCCGCTCAATTCACACGCTATTCCTGAAGAAGACGAACAGGACGAGGATGTGGATGAAAGCAGTGCTATCAGCAATGCTCATTTCAACATGAAGATCCAAGACTTGGAAGCAAACTTGTACATCTTGTCGCAAGAAAGAGACCAGTTGAAGGATACAGTGACCGGTTTACAGAAGCAGCTTTACTTCAAGGGTAACAATTGAGTTGTGCCACATATCACCAATAGCTTGAGTATAAAAGATCCAACACAGCGAACCTTTTGTCAAGCGATCCGGGTTGAGATCTCTCGGAGCAATTTTGATTGGGGCCCCTAAGCTCATTAACGAATCCTCGATGACTACTTCAAATGATGAACTCTTATGATAAAAAGTTGTATACAACTATTGATTCGTATTAATAATAACTTATTTACCAAGTGCGAGAAAAACGAGCCACCTACTGTAGAATTATTGAACAATTAGCGCTGGGATTAGCAGAAGCTCCATATAGAGCAGAGAGTCATGGCTGCAATTCCGTTCCAGTACAAGCTCTCTGAGAAAAGCGATGAGTTGACGAAAATCCTGGCGACTTGCAAATTGACGACGAGTGTAGTTGACGAAGTGGAAATGACTACTTTCATTTAGCTGGATTGTCCTGCATTCTCCGGTTCAGAGACGCAGACGATTCGAATGAGAGTGTTGGTGAGCAGCCGGGGCAAGACCAATGCTATTCCAGGGCCATAATATCACGCAAAGCCATAATGCCACCAAAGACACCAGAAGGCACAGTAGGGTGCCAGGTGGTCACCAGACGATCACCATAATGGAATGTTTATGAGACTGGAGACATGACAGGGCATATCAGATCCCGACGATAACCGGCCAGCCCCAGATCCGGACAATATTTCCGACTTGTCATCACTACTTGTGATCTACTTGACTACCTTGCCTAGCCAGAATATGAACAAGGTAACCGAGAAAGTCAACGAGCTCAAGAGTGTGGTCGAGGACCAGAAAACCGCATATTACGAACTCAAGTCAATCTACACGGCCAAGCAAGACGAATTGACCCAAAAAGAATATACTTTCAAGGCATTAACTAGCCAGAATAAGTTCTTGACCAACAGATTGAATAAGCACACCACCAACTATAAAGAATCGACGGAGCAATTGAACAAAAACATCGAGTCAATTTCGAATTACCTGGAGCGTGTCGCTCAACTTAGCCAGGAAATTGAGCAGTTGGAAGCCGAGTTCGATGGGTTGACTATTAAGAATAATGAAATTCAGCAAGAGTTACGAGATATTGACCAAGCCCTTTCATGAGAAAATAAGTAAAACAGTAATAGCATAATTAGCAACTAATCAATATCGTCTAATGTGTCTTTTGAGTATTGTATCTGGTAAGTCCAATGAATTTCATAAAGTTAGCTGACTTTAATGGGCCATTATACTAATAAAATAAATATTCTATAATTAAATTTACTATTATTATACATTATGGGTGATTGTACTGAGAAGTGGGTATTATAGGACCAGCTGATATAAGTAAGAGGAAGTAAGTATTAATTACTAAACTAAATAAGACGAAATTTATAAAGCTACAGATACAATCACTAGTGATTAATTTATTGATTCATGAGATATTTCAAGAGATCATTTATAGTGAAATTTTATAATGGGAATTTCCCGAGGTTCTACTAGTGATAATGCCATTGTGTATTATCGTTATTTCACGTCAATGAATCTACTGTCAACATCCTAGCACTCATGAACCTTACATACTAAACTATCCAGACCAAATCACCATATCGAGATGTCTTAATGGACCACGGGTTTTCATCAAAATATAGCCATTGTCATTTATATACTATTACTATTAAGTTTGACAAGTTTATTCTACACTTTTATCCATTCACTAAACTATTGAGAGTTGTACTGAGAGTTTGTACTATGTGTTTCTATTGTGAGTGTTTGTATTCAATGTCTATGCGTATACTTCAATCCTGCTCACTTTGTGTTAACAGGCTTCTTTCAGAATCCTCCTCTGCCCGCTCATTGGTACCTGTACCAATCAGCTGGGCCAAAAGCCGGTCGTCTTTGGCCAGCTCGTACTGAGGCACAAAATCTACGCTGCTATACTGATCGTCGTTGGACGGGTTGGGAAGATGGTAGAGATCGTCGTCGCTGTCGGGGCGGTTTTCAGTCTCTGATATAGTGTTAAGGGGGCTTTGAAAGGTGAAGAACTGGAAATCGGATTGTGTAGAAGCGGTAGATTCAAAATTAACTCCTTCAGTGGCAGCTCCTTCAGTGGTAGCTCCTTCAGTGGCAGCTCCTTCAGTGGTAGCTCCTTCAGTGGCAGCTCCTTCAGTGGTAGCTCCTTCAATAATAACTTTTACACCCGAATTGCCAATGGGAGTCTCTTCATGATGGTCATGCTCTGGGGCAAGTTGTTGCGGCAGCTCAAGCATATTATCGTTGACAGGACTTATGACATCATCCTCATCAGGCGGAGCCGACGGTAATAGACTCGATTCGTGGAGTCTGGTACGGTCTTTTTCCGATTGGTTTTCGAGAGGATTTTGAGCCAAATTTCCAATTTCTTCATAGATCGGAATACTGTTGAAGTTGGTGGAAACTGGGGAATTTGAGGCAGTTTCTTGGGCAGCAACGTATGGAGGAGTATGGAGGGTGTTGATAGCCCCGAACTCTCTTGACACGTTTTGAGAATTTGGCAAGTCAAGAGAATTAGTTGGTAAATTATTTGGTATATCAGTTAATGGCACTTCTCCTTCTGGACTTGATTTTTCACTACGATGAGTTCCTATAATTATTTCTGTGGTGAGCTGCAAAAACTTTTTCAGTCGCTTAAACTTGTCAGTATTGATGTAGCCCAACCTGTCTTTCTGATGATGAAGACTGGATAATGCCGTGGACTTGTAGGAGAAATTGAAGTTGAAAGGCTCACCTTTGTCAGATGAAGCGTCTTCCTCAAAGGAGGTCGGATGTTTGAGATGGGAAGCATGAAGCTCTTCATTTTCCAATGCTAGTGACTTTCCCAGTAAATTAATGAGTACTTCTACAAAGTATTGGAAAGATACCAAAGGACATCCTACAATGGTGGGAAAAGCATCGGCCGGGACTCGGACGCTGCTGGTGATATCGGCCTGGAAAGTCACTGGATCAACGTATAATGGAATGACCAGTTGCTGGAGATCTTTACGAAACGACTCAAAGAGCCCATCGGGCCCGTTGTCTAGCCTGCAAACCCGTACAAACGTGACAATGATTCCATTTAAATCCTGGACTTTTTTGAGGTGATTGATAGAGATTTTGAGCGGGATAAGCTCGCCTCGAAGGAATCCACGCTGGGGTATTTCAAGAGCCACTTTGATAGTTTCCGATTTGGGTTCTCGAGAACTCCCATTGTACGTATTGTTAGTAGGGGGATCTTCTGAGTTGTTGGAGGAGAAAGTACTGAAACTGTTGATGGTATTGATTGTAGAAGTACTGGATTGGGTTCGTGATAATCTTTTCCCACCATGATTTCGAGGGTCTCTGATAATCAATCTCTTTGGTTTTGGCGCCGGCAATGTGGTAACATTGATGGGACTGATCAAATTGATGGTTTTTTCAGCAGAATAGAACGGATTATGAAGAACTTTGGGGTTTTTTATCTTGGAAAAGAGGTTGTTTCCAGCAGAAACCGGAGGAGTTTGACGTTCAGAAGGCGAAGACGACGCTGAAGGAGTGGACGAGACCATGCTAGGTTGAGATGTCAGCCCTGGAGAAGGTGTAGACGTATATGAAGACAGATTTCCTATACTAGCCCGTAAGGTATAGTTTATAGAACCCTTTCCAAAGTCAATGGATGTGAATATACGTTTGTTAGGGAGCTTGACGATGAAGGGAAAGCGGTGTTCACCTTTGAATAGACCATTGGTAAAATCCAGGTCCGAGTGGGCCGGCGATGAGCCCGAAGACGGCAGATCTCCGTATATTTTTATGGTATGATTGAACAAAGTATGCTTTAAAGGGCGTAGCTTTGAGTGGCTTGAGGCGTTGATCTTGACAAACCCTAGCAATGAAAGGGTTACTACAATATTGGCAAGGTTTTTCTTGCTTACTAGGATGATTTGGCCCGAAACTTCGTCACCAGGAAGCCATGGTTTGTGGGGATTATCCAACTGAATGTAGAACTCTTCTACGGAGGTAAAGTCCATTTTGAGGTTAGAGGTAAGGTTGGAAAGCCCAGTACTGGCGGTGGCGCCGGCGGCATGAGTAGAATTTGGGTTGATGTTTGGATCCGCTTGGAACTTGTGAGACGGGATTATTTTGGATACGGCCCGCCTCATTGTGTGATGATTACAGATATTTATAATGGCATAACCCACGTATTGAATGGGCGGTTAAGTGGCTAGTAGTAAAGTGACGGTAAAGTAAAGTATTAGTGATTAGATGTAGTTTATTGTAGTGAATTAGGTGTAGGACTTGTTTAGTGAGTTGTTAAGTGAATTGTTTAGTGGGTTGTGGTGATTCTGATATGTATAGGATATAGTATAAAGTGGTGTATAAAAATCAAGACTCTCGTTCTGTCAGTATTTTTCGAGCTCGCCGTCAAGGTGCGATAGGGAGAAAGATTGGAATACCTTAGAATAGACACATTAGAAAAGACACATTAGAAAAGACTACTACACTTACTCACACCAACTTACAGTTGTACTTATTGTACTTATACTTACTTATAATTTTGTTTACTTACTTCATTATCACTTACTTAGCGTACTTACATTTTACTTCCTACAATTCACTACTGGCTTTATTGTACAATTGGCGAGAAGTCAAGCGCAGAATAGGGAGGACTATGTGGGCGGAATTACCGGTGATACGGCGGACTGCCGTTATGGCGCGCGGCGGCTTTCCGTACCACAGAAGACCCGCAGTGCGGCGGTGTGCTAGGGCAGTATGTAGCGAGAAAAGTGGATGTGATGGTGGATGATGGAACAGAGGTGGAACAGAGATGTATCAGAGGTGGATTAGAGATGGATTGGAGGTGGATTAGAGATGGATTGGAGGTGGATTAGAGATGGATTGGAGGTGGAGGTGTATTAGAGGTTTACTAGAGGTATATTAAAGGTTTATCAGAAGTGTATTAGAGGTTTATCAGAGGTTATTAAAGGTGTACTAGAGGTGAAACAGAGATGGATTAGAGGTGGAACAGGGATTAAAGGTGGATTAGAGGTGCATTAGAGGTGGTTATTTGCAGAAACGACGCACAGTGGCTCATAATTACGTCCCTCGATTCTGCCAAAGTAAATACTGGCGCTGTGCTGTAGTCAACATCCTTGGTGTATTGTTCTCCAATGTAGACAACATCCTTGATGTATTGTTCTAGACAACTGATCACAGTGTGCTGCCAACTACGCATAAGTCAAGAGGCTCGCTTTGCTCGCCCTCTTTTATCTGTCGCTCCGGAGGAACCCCGCACGCTCCCCGCGCGCGACAACTAACCCCAAGCGGCGTAAAGCCAGGTGTATAACATCTATAGTTACACTATATATCTCTAAGTAATATTGACGCGAGCTAACACTACCGTAGAGTACTCTTACTTCAATCAATCAGGATATACTTCCGTGTAGACAGTGTTGGCACTAACTCCTTAAAAGTATTTGATCAGCTCACCAAGTATATATCCGAGCTCACCAAGTATATATCACAGCTCACCAAGTATATATCACAGCTCACCAAGTATATATCACATCTCACCAAGTATTTATCCACCAAGTATATGATCCTACAAGTAATATTCCTAGCTCACGCGCAGTGTATGAAGCACACGCACAACCAGTGTATGATAGTGTGCAGTCTACGACAGTATCCCACGCGCAGTCTATAACAGTGTAAGCCACGCGCAGTCTAATGTGTAAACCTACTGTGATAACCTACAGTAACCTTGTTTATGATGAATTATATTAATATACAAGGATATAGACTTATGCCTTAAAAATAGATGCAAGAATTAATCAATCTAATCAATCTTGATTAATCAAAGGTCTTCTTGGTACCTTTAAACTCAGCAGAGTTTGCTCCGGTTCTTGGGGCGTCGAATCTTTCACGACCTCCAAAACCTCCACGGCCTCCAAAACCTCCACGGCCTTCAAAACCGCCTCTGTTACCACCTCTGTTTCCACCGAAACCACCTCTTCCGCCTCTGTTACCAGAAGTGCTTGGGTCTCTAGGGGTAGAGAAATCTAATCTGCATGCACGACCCTCAATGTACTCACCATTCATTGCTTCCAATGCAGCCTTGGCTTCGTCAACCGATGCATACTGCACGTATCCGAATCCCTTAGGTTGCTGGGTGTCTGGGTGCGTTGGGATTCTACACGACACAACCGTACCGTATTCACCAAAAGTATTGAACAAAGTGTCTCTTTCAACGTTGAATGACAAGTTACCAATGAAAAGGGTGTCGGAAGGAGTAGATGGGGTGTCACCAAACTGCTTGGCGCGGTCGTTTTGGTTAGAAGCGTGTGGTTTACCAGTAGACATGTCCAAGTTGACGGGTCTGCCATCTATTTCCTTACCTTGGTATTCAGCCAAAGCCTTTTCAGCAGATGCCTTGTTGTCGAAATCAACGTAACCGTAACCTCTAGACTTACCAGTGGCCTTTTCCATGATAACTCTGGCGGAAACCACTCCTCCAATAGGTTCGAATTCTCTTCTTAACCATTCGTCATCGATACTCCAAGATAATCTTCCCACGAATAAAGTGGCTGGTTCTTGAGGAGCCTCGGTCTTTTGCTTCTTGACAATTGGCTCGTCGGCAGTTTCTGAAGAGTCGGATTCTTCTTCAGCTTTTCTCTTAGGTTTGGCTTCAGCTGATTCGGAGTCAGAGTCAGAATCAGAATCAGAGTCTGAAGAAGAGTCGGAATCAGAGCTAGAAGAAGAGTCAGAATCAGATTCTGAGGATGAAGATTCCTTCTTGGATTCTTTCTTAGACTCTTTCTTAGATTCTTTCTTTACTTCCTTCTTTTCTTCTTCGTCAGACGAAGAGTCGGAGTCGGAGTCGGAATCAGAAGAGTCAGAATCAGAAGATTCTTCCTTCTTTTCGGTCTTCTTTTCTTCCTTTTCTTCTTCACTTTCAGAATCTGAAGAGTCTGAAGAAGAGTCGGAATCAGAGCTAGAAGAAGATGATGAAGAACTGGAATCAGATTCTGAATCAGATGAGTCTGAGTCGGAGCTTTCGACCTTCTTTTCTTCTTCTTCGGAAGAAGAAGATTCAACCTTCTTGGACTTCTTGTCGGCCTTTACCTTCTTGTCCGCAGACTTGGAAACTTTGGTGATCTTTGATGTTTTAGCCATTGTATAGTGCTTGTGGATAAAGAGAACTAGAACTGATATTAAATTTTTTAAATGGAATTTTTCAGGAAGAGATGAGCTGCGCACGTGACTGCGATGAGATGGGGAATTATTCGGGGCCACACCAGTCACGTGAGAGGTGAAGCCTACACTCCACAGCCCTGAAACTCTACACCATGTATGAACGGGTGGTAGAGGCGACTTTATGGTTGGCATCAGTCTCCAGAGGTGTATCTACCCTGCAAAGCACTACCTAGGCATCGCGTCAAAGCTTGCATACTGAGTAATTCCTTGCGTGTGTACTGGGGGTTCCGGTACCGGCGCACCAGCGGTACCGGCCCAATTTTTCACTCCGGCAACTGTCCTGCCGTAGTAGTGGGGTTTCAAGTTAAAAAAGACATCTCAAGTTGCGTATCGTATATATTTCCCCTCTTCAGTCCGATCATTTATTTCTTTCAATAGTGTGTCAGCTGACGTATAAAGAGTTCATTACATTTTTTCTCCATCTACATTTTTCAGTCATAAATTACAGATCTTACTTTAGCTGAACTAATATGAGGCAAACTTTCCGTTGTTTGCAAAAGGTAGCCAACGCTGCTGGCAGTAGGATTCCTCCTGTCAAGTTGGAATACAAAAATATGCTTCGGGATCCTTCCAAAAAGTACAGTCCCTTCAAAGGCATCAAGCTACCAAACAGAACATGGCCTGATAAAACCATCACCAAACCCCCACGTTGGTTGACTACAGATCTCCGTGACGGTAACCAGTCGCTTCCTGACCCCATGTCTATCGAAGAAAAGAAAGAATACTTCCACAAGTTGGTGGAAATCGGGTTCAAAGAAATCGAGGTTTCGTTCCCATCGGCCTCGCAAACCGACTTTGATTTCACTCGTTACGCAGTGGAAAACGCACCTGAAGACGTAGCCATTCAGGTCTTGACCCAGTCGAGAGAACCGCTTGTCAGAAGAACCATCGAAAGTGTCAAGGGTGCCAAGAAAGCCATCATTCACACCTACTTGGCCACATCCGATGTCTTCAGAGACGTCGTTTTTGGAATGTCCAAGGAAGATGCCATTGCCAAAGCCGTAGAAATCACCAAGCTCGTTCGCGTCTTGACAAAAGACGATCCTGCTATGCAGGAAACCGAATGGACCTTCGAGTTTTCACCTGAATGCTTCTCCGATACGCCCACGGACTTTGCTGTAGAGATCTGTGATGCCGTGAAGAATGCCTGGGAGCCTACAGTGGAATCTCCCATTATTTTCAACTTGCCTGCCACTGTGGAAGTTGCCGGACCAAACGTTTATGCCGACCAAATCGAGTATTTTTGCACCCATATTAGCGAGCGTGAAAAAGTGTGTGTCTCTGTCCATTGTCACAATGACCGTGGCTGTGGTGTAGCAGCTACTGAATTGGGTGTTCTTGCTGGTGCCGATAGAGTCGAAGGGTGTGTGTTTGGAAACGGTGAAAGAACCGGTAATGTAGACTTGGTGACTGTAGCTTTGAACATGTACACCCATGGAGTTTCCCCGGGAATCGATTTGAGTGACATTGAGAGTATTATCGATATCAGTGAAAAATGCAACAAGATCCCTATCCACCCTAGAGCACCATACGGAGGTGACTTGGTGGTTTCTGCGTTCAGTGGATCACATCAGGATGCGATCAAGAAAGGTTTCAACAAGGCCGAGCAAAGAAAAAGTGAAAAATGGGCCATTCCATACTTACCTTTGGATCCAAAGGACATTGGCCGTTCGTACGAAGCTGTTATCAGAGTTAACTCGCAATCTGGTAAAGGTGGAGCTGCTTGGGTCATTTTAAGATCCTTAGGTTTGGATTTGCCTAGACAATTGCAAGTAGCTTTCTCTTCTATTGTTCAATCCAGAGCTGATTCTTTGGGTAGAGAATTGAAGACCGACGAGATCATCAAGTTGTTCAAGTCCGAGTACCTTTCCACCCCAGCATTGCAGCTCAAAGACTTTGAAATCACCAAAAATAAGAAATTATCCGAGTCCACTGACAATGACCGTGAAATCTTTTTGGTTTTGGAGTCTCAAAACGGCGAACAAGTCAACTTGAAGGGTCAAGGTAACGGTCCGATTTCTTCTTTCCTCGATGCCTTGTCCCAAAAATACGGTACTTTGTTAGAAGTAGTCAATTACTCTGAGCACATGGTGGGTAAGGGTTCCCAAAGTAAAGCTGCCACCTATGTGGAATTGAGTTACTTGAACACCAACAATGAAAAGGTCAAGACCTGGGGCTGTGGTATCCACAGCGATGTTTCGCAAGCTTCGTTTGAAGCCATTCTTTCTATTGTCAACAAGTTAGTTGAAAGGGGAGAAATAAATCTTTGAAGTAGGTAGAAAATAAGATTAAGTAAGACCATCAAAATGTAGAGGAACAATTTAGCTACTAGAACGCAAACCACCGAAGTTATCGAACGCAAAGTACCCTTCGAACCCCAAACTCTGATTTGTGGCGAAATGTTTGATACTAGAATTCAATCAATGCATTTATGTAAGAGACTAGTCTTTTACTTGGACTTTTTAATAAATACTCTCTTGATATTTGATGTCTATGAGATATTATACTAGTCTAAATACTTGATTATTGGAAGCTCCATTAACTTTTGATATAATTAGTATTGTTAGGAATCGTTTAGGTGAGAGAAGCGATTAAATGATCATTTGATAGGGTTGAGTGATACAAGTTTAGGCTCATAAGTAATAGATTTATGTATAAGATATACAAATCATAAAAGAATGAGACTTGATATGGGTGGGTACTGTTTATAAGTATTCACTATAGTAAAAAATCCCAGTTATATTTATGGACGGAATTGTCAATGGTATAAAAGTAGATTAATTTATGATAGCACTCTCCGATTAAGTTGTTCCAACCTATTGCACTTACGTTTATATATGTTACTTCAGTATTAGTGGATCTCATTATCCTCTCCGACTGTATATATAGTTTTGAACCCTCTGAGGAGGTTTTATGTACAAGGTATCTACTCCCCATTATAGGTCTTTTGCAACCTAGGGCTTGTGCCCTCATCACGTGCAATAGACTGGCAAACGTGAGAGATTGCCCCGGTCCTGCACCCAACATGTTCGCGCGACCTTTCCACCCACGACACCTAAAACCCCAGCCGCAGTACATACCCATCGCCCAGCGACATCACCGAAAATTTTTAGTTGGCTCGCACAGACTCACTAATACTTTACCAAAAAATTTTCAGTTTAGGTTCAGTTTTCTTCTAGGACTACACAAGAATCAACATGTCTCAATTTGAACCAGTTATTGTGATTGATGGTAAGGGCCATTTATTAGGTCGTTTGGCTTCCCTCGTTGCCAAGCAATTGTTAAATGGACAAAAGATCACCGTCGTCAGATGTGAATCTTTGAACATCTCTGGTGAATTTTTCAGAAACAAATTAAAGTACCACGACTACTTGAGAAAGTCCACTAGATACAACAAGAGAAAGGGTCCATTTCACTTCAGAGCCCCATCTAGAATTTTATACAAGGCCATCAGAGGTATGATTCCTCACAAGACCGCCAGAGGTCAAGCCGCTTTGGAAAGACTCAAGGTTTTCGAAGGTATCCCACCACCATACGACAAAAAGAAGAGAGTTGTTGTTCCTCAAGCTTTAAGAGTTTTGAGATTGAAGCCAGGTAGAAAGTACACCACTGTCGGCAAATTGTCTTCTGCTGTCGGTTGGAAATACGAATCTGTCGTTGGCAAGTTGGAAGAAAAGAGAAAGTTACAATCTGCTGAATACTACGCTAAGAAGAAGGCTTTGACCAGAAAGGTTGAAGCTGCCAAGGCTACCACTGCTGAATCTGACGTCGCTAAACAATTAGCTTCTTTCGGTTACTAAATATCATGATAATAATATAATTTGATATCGGATTGTTTTATTATTTGTAATTCCTATAATACATGCAAATACATATATTACAAAGAGCTCTTGTATTTACCACAAATTGGTCTTTTTTCCACAAACCAATTGGTTGTATTTTCTACAAAGTGGTGATGTACGCACACATCCAAAAAAAAACAATTCATCACTCATTACTAGTAATCTCTATATACCCATGATACTATCAAAGAATAAAAGCTTGCGCGCTGATCTTATGGCTTCTTTCCTCTTTGTTTCTTCGGTGCGACACTTGTCTTGGCCGGGCGAACTCTTTATTTTATGCAACCATTTGTGCAAACGCGAGCTTTTGTCGGTCAAACACGCCTTGAGAAAGTTCTCGGCATTAAAGTACTGGTATATGTTAAATCCCGTATTGCTATTTTCCTGGATGAGGAGATGGAAATTGTTGAATTCGCGGATATTGTGGAGGTCAAGTAGTTTTTGCTCGTAACTGGAACATTCTCTATTGGGTGATTCGCGCAGGGAGTGTGGGGCAAACTTGAATGATTTACCACAATGAATCAAGGTGATTTGATTCACATACATTTTTTTGGTGGTACCAAAGAGTATTCTTCGATTATGGTAGAGGTATATTATAAGATGGTTGACTGTGATGGAGGATCTGTCGACTGGAACAGACGTGAATGCGTTGATAAACACGTACACGGCAGAAAGAGCCACTGTTATGTTGTTCTCGTTGTACTTGAAAACCAACTCCAAATCCCAATCTTGTAATTGTTCGTCGTGTCTGATTTCGATGTAGTTGCCTAATACCTTTGAGTTGAAAGGCACAGCATCACAACTCAATACGGTTGTGCACGATTCACAAGGGCTTAAAAAGGCGTTCATACTAGATAGCAATCGGTATAAACTATCAAAAAAGTTCGTATGGGAGTACCGATGTATTTTAAGTAGTTCAGTTTGATCAAGTGTTGGGAAGTTTGGGTACACAAATCGACGGCTATATATTTTGAAGTACAAGCTCGGAAATTGTTTACCCCACGCGGCTGCATGAATATACGGGACTATTTAGTTAATAGCCCCTAATTTTGTGGGGCGGTAATAATCTAAGCGGGGATCACACATTCGTGGGACGAGGGCTTTCGTAATCAGTCATCTACTAGATTTAAGTTTATGGGCAGTTTCAGGTATCTAGAAATAAGCAACAAACAATAGTTTTACAACAAGAAGCGAATGCCCCTTTATTCAACACAATAGCTCGGGCCTTGGCACTGGGGAAGTGCGAGCTCAGTTGGATTTGGTGCCGATACCCATCACGTGTTTGATCGCATCTCTATTGTAAAATACACCATCCTACAGATAGCAGCGTCGTAATTGTGCAGGGGTCATCTGGAAGATAACGAAATTGTTGATTACGGTCGCATTTTAATATCGACGCCTTGATCGAATAGAGAGGATGAGGTTCACAAGAGAGAGGATTCACATGTAGATTGTAATTAGCAAAGTTTGATTGTTCAATCACGCCGTATTTGTATGTGCGTATACGGTAGAGAACACTTCTAAACATATTATTTCTGAACTTTTTGTCCATTTATACAAACATTTTGGTTTCATGCGGCTGAACAAAACTATATTCCTTTGGAACTCATGTCTTGACCTAGTCGATCTCTATTTCCAGGATGTTTACTCGACCTCTACTTCCTGATCAATATACTGCTGCAAAAACATATTTACAACCTCATCAATGATGATAAGCTCTACGTTGGCTCGAAACAAGGCCGTCAACGCCTGGTTCACTTCCTTGGATTCAGTGTGGTGTGCGGCGCCGGCGACAATCTCACGGAGATTCTCCACCACGAGCACATCGCACTTATCGCGGAACGCAAGTAATTCCTGCACCGACTGCACTCGCTGGTAGTCGACCGACTTGAGAAGGGACTGGGACGACACAGCTCGAGCAGCCCAGACTAGTCTATCGGGAGTGGAGCTGTTGGCATATAGTATAGATTTCTTGGGATTAGTGCAGAGGTGATTGATTACCCATGATATGCCTTTGTCAATAGGACCCACCACGTAAGTTAGAACCATCATACTTCAAAACAATCTCATAGCCACCAAGAAATGCCTCCAATACTGGAGGTACACGACCTAATACATCCAGTACCACACTTTTCTGTACCGAGAGATTTTACCAAGAGATTTGCAGTACCGGCCGAGAGAATCTTGGGATAAAAGTAATAATAGTTATACATCGTGGATAGGAACTACGAATGAATTGCAGGTAATAGTAGCTAAAAGTCAATTAACGATTCAACATTTATTAAATGGTTTACTGCTTAAAGTAGTCAATTCCGGTTGTACAGTATTAATTTAGAAAGTGTAAAGGCCCTGAAATCCCAAGACTCATCATCATTTACCCGTTCGCTAAATTGGTGGCTGTCTCCCCTTCCCTCGGTGATTTTGTCGCTACCTCTCGCACTATTTTGCGGTAAGTTATGTGTAATCAGTAGCGTAATATTTGTAACTAACCTTTTACAAGTTTAGTTTACGTTTTATGAACTGATATTTTTTAGAGAATATTTTATGTATATTTTTTCGACATTACCCTTTCATCAGATTTATTTCGTTTAATCCTAAAAAGGTGGTATTAACTGTACAGTGTCAGGTGAAGTAGATAGTGTACTACTTTATTTTTTAGCACAGATAATAGTAATATAAGTCAAGTATACATTAAATTTGGGTTGACTATAGTACATATACTATAAAAGTAGTATCTTTATCAATGGAAAACGGTATTAGTTTTATTACATTGCTATATAGCGTTGCAAGTATTGGGCTACTTTAATTTTTTACTATCACCGGATTTTTTCCTGTTCGCAACAATTTTCTGGATAATTTCATTATCATGGATTAATCCGTATCTTCTGTGTTGTTTGACAGCATCAGTAATATCCTTGCCTTCCTTGTCTTCGATGTAGCTGGCGAAGTTGTTACCAAGTAAAGCTAAGTACTCGTAGCTTAATGGCAACTCGTATTTTCCATCGGCGTCAGGTTGAGCCAAGTCCTTAAGAGTGGCTTTGGTACTTAATGGAGTGTTGAAACCTTCACCTTTTCCAAGGTAAACACCCAAGCGTTTCAAGGTATCAAACAAGCCAGCCTGGTGTGCAGGAACCATACCACCGAACTGGTTGATTTTGAACTCACGGTAGTATTCCTTGTACTCATCAGGGCCAGCTTTTCTTGAGCCAGTCCATCCCAATTCCAACAATTCTTCTTTTGTGATATCCAACTTAATACTTTTAGAACCGAATCTAAATAACTTAATTGGGTTAAACGTACCGGTTATGAGAATAGCCCAGATAGCCAATAACTTGAAAATATGGAAACCAAAGAATACACATTGAGTCAAAACAGAAGTGGGTTCGGCGATGTCAGCAACCATAGCATTGCCTAATTTGACGTACCCAAAGTATAACGCAATGTTACTAACTAAATAACTAACCTGGTTGGTCATGCAAATACCTGGAGTGGGGGACAAGAAGTCAGGTAAATCGGTGTACAACCACGTGAGTAAGGCACTCAAAAATGCGTAATAGCCAAAATAGTTGAACTCCCAAGTAGGACAAACCAACTGGCCTGGCCAAACATGCTCAGATACCCTAGCGTTGAGGTCGGCTATTTTGGTGGTGTGCTTATTGGCATCGTAGTCAAATAAGATGGCACCGTCCTCGGTCAAGTATCCTGGCGACGTGCTCACTTCAAACCCAATAGGCTTGGAGTTGTAGAACAAACTTGGTCTCAACGCGATTGGCAAGACATCGAAAATTTTGAAGAGATCTTTAAAGGTGGTGGTGGACTTGATTTGAAAGCAGTAATCCTTTTCTGAATCGTCGTTAAATCTCAAGTAGATTTCGAGAAATCCGGTCTCTTCGCTTTCGGAAACGTCGTTCAACAACTGCTCATCATCTTGGTGCTTTTCTGACATAATGAATGGTGTTTCTAGTTGTTTGTCACTATAAAGAACAGCTAGTCCTTTTGAAAACTGGCCATCGAAATATTCGATGGCGCGGAGTACGAGTATGCAGGTTCGTAATTAGAGGTGTTGGGATGAGTGGGGAAAGTGGGGAAGAAAGCTGGAAGAAGCCCAGCTGAAGCCAGATGAGAGAAAGCAAAAACAAATTAGATAGTGCTCGAACGTCGTAGCACTACTATGGACTACATTTAGGGCTAGGACTTTACCGGTGAACCCTCTAGTTGGGTGGTTTTCGCCAGTTATTTCGAATGTGGCGCTCTGATCGGCGAAGAACAATAAAGCCGGTCCACAAGATCGGACGATGGTTTTTCCGCGGGGTCTGATTTTCCGTTCTTGTCCTGTAAGAACTCGACTCCGAACTGATGGCCACCAGCAAAATATAATGATTCCGAGTACTGGTCTTCAAATGGCTAGGTAGCGCGTGGTTAGTACGGTGCTAGGATGTTTTTGGGATGGTGCTAGGATGTTTTCAAAAAAAGTGTTTGGATGTTTTATACACAAGTGTTTGGATGTTTTTGTTTGTGCACAAACAGCTTCTGTTCTGTGGCAGCTATGTTCTTGCAGCCGGGTGTGTTGACAGAGATGAAAAAGAGGTTCTACCAGGGAGTACTAATCAATGCATTCAAATACCAAGTACATTTTCAATAGATTTCTTAAATACTGCGCACCCAGAGCTACAGAATTATAGACTAGTAGCGTAGAATTGGTCGGTTCTCTCAATATAAGTTCTGATACCAACCAGTGCTTGGGTTCATTGAGGGTTATCTATTGGTTTGACATGTATTCTGCTGTTACAGCCGTTTCGTTCGCAAAAAACAAAAGCTTGGCGAGCTGAAATATAGCACCAGTATATTCTACAAGGTACACACATAGTAGTACAAGCCAAACCATTAGCAGCGAAGACGTGCATTTGGTGGGTTCCGCGCGGGCCGGACTGGAGAATATACTGGAGAATAAATGTTTGTTTCTTTTTTCAGTAGGCCCCGACGAGCTTTGAGGCTTAAATGCCGCGGCACGCTCTTCTACCGCGATGTCTTATTAAGCCACAACGTACATCATTCCAACGCGAATAACTTACAGCATGTCATCTCCAATATGTCACCAGCAAAGTGACATCCAGCACTTATTGTACGATGCGTAAATAACCGTAAACGCGGACTATGCTCGTGATTTGACTTGAGCTCTGAGTTGGACTGGAGCACGCACTCGTAAATGCAATACCAACTATAACTCAGACCACCAGATCGCCCGAGTCTCGTTTGCGTGCCCGCCCGCAATTACCGCGCGCGAACTCGCACTAACCGAATCTGTTGACGCCACCGCCAAATCAGGCTATATTGACCAATTAAAAATAAATAGACCAAAGGCTGTGCGTATGACAAGGGGTTAATTAACTCAAGAGAAGAGCACCGTGACTTTATCTGAAAATCTATGTTGTTCCCAATACGCCCAGACTACCTTTTCCACTTTGGTCCCATGGTTTTAGCTCCGATTTGGTCTTAACTTTGTTTCTTCAATTATCTTTCTCGCTTTTGTGCTCCCAAAAGCACCGCATCTTCCAAATACACGGGAGCGCGGTCAAGAAATGAAGAATGGTCGTAGATGGTGGTAACTTCATGCTACACCGAAATATCTGTATGTATCTGTCGTAGATGTCGTCTATTCTAATTATAGCTCGTGTCAACCACCCCTCAGTCGCCAACGCGCTCCACTCGCTTCGTGAGTGCTTTATTCATTCTTGCCGTAATTGTTTACATATTACTCCGCCAGCGTTATGATTTTACTCGAAGGGGCTATTTTTGGCCTGGCGAAAAACCCGTGAAAATTATTTAGCCGCCGTTTAGATTTGTTATTTTTACAACCACTCGAGTTTCTTGCAATTTTATATATACCCCCTTTTGGCAGCACTTTTTGTTGTAACATTTTGTTGTACGTTTTTGTTCATTAACTATGTTGTTTAAGAACTTTATTGGTTTGGCCACCCTTGTGGCCACAACTTTGGCCGATAGCTTGCCAGAAATCGAAGTGATTGGCAACAAATTCTACTTCAAAAACAACGGCACCCAGTTTCTCATGAGAGGTATTGCCTACCAGCAAAATCCCGTCGACACCAACGCTTCATACATCGATCCGTTGGCTGATTCTGAATCTTGTAAGCGTGATATTCCATACATGCAAGCTGTCGACACCAACATCATCAGAGTGTATGCTCTTAACGCCTCTGCCGACCACACTGATTGTATGCAAATGTTGAACGACGCCGGCATCTACGTTATTGCCGACTTGTCTCAACCAGACATGTCCATCAACAGATACGAACCTCAATGGAACCTCGATTTGTTGCAAAGATACACCGATGTCGTCGACAAGTTCGCCAACTACACCAACGTCTTGGGTTTCTTTGCTGGTAACGAAGTCACTAACGCTCCTAACAACACCGAAGCCTCTGCTTACGTCAAAGCTGCTGTCAGAGACACCAAGGCTTACATCAAGGCAAAGGGATACCGTACGATCCCTGTTGGTTACTCTGCCAACGATGACCAAGACATTAGAGTTCCTTTGGCCGAGTACTTTGCCTGTGGTGACGAAGAAGACAGAGCCGATTTCTTTGGTATCAACATGTACGAATGGTGTGGTAAGTCTTCTTACACCCAGTCTGGTTACTCTGACATCTCCAAAGAATACCAAAACTTGGGAATCCCCATTTTCTTCTCCGAATACGGTTGTAACGCCAGTCCTCCAAGACTTTTCCAGGAAGTAGGCACCATTTACTCTTCAGAAATGACCGATCTTTGGTCAGGTGGTATTGTCTACTTGTACTTCCAAGAAGCCAACGACTATGGTTTGGTCAGTATCCAAAAAGACGGCTCCGTTTCCACCTTGAGTGATTACAACAACTATAAGTCTGAAATTCTTGCCATCTCTCCATCTTATGCCACTGCTCCTACCACTTCTGGCAACTCCAGCGTCACCTCGTGTCCTTCAAAAACTTCCAACTGGTTGGCCGCCACCAACTTGCCTCCAACTCCTGACAAGTCCGTGTGTGGTTGTGTCTCCCAAAACGCTCAGTGTGTCGTTTCGTCCGATGTCGACTCTGACGACTACGGTAAGCTTATTGGTATTGTCTGCGGCTCCAGCAATTTCGACTGTGGTGGAATCAGCGGTAACGCTACCACCGGAGATTACGGTGCCTACTCGGCCTGTGACGTCAAGGACCAATTGAACTTTGTTTTGGACTTGTACTACCAGTCCAACGGCAAGTCCGCATCTGCCTGTGATTTCTCCGGCTCCGCCTCCAAACAATCCTCTTCTCTTGCAAGCTCTTGTTCTGCCTACATCAAATCTGCTGGTTCTTCTGGTTTGGGTACTGTGGCCGGTGCTGTCCAAACTGGAAGCAGTGGATCTTCCGGTTCTGGCTCCTCGGCCTCCTCCGGTTCTTCTGGTTCCAAGTCCTCTTCCAAGTCCGGTTCTTCTTCCAGCTCCACTTCTTCTGGCAAGGCAAAGGACTCGGGTTCTTCGAAGCAGTTCTCACTTGGAGTGGCTGCAAAGACTCTTTTGGTTGGTGGATCTTTCGCCATTGGTTTGGCTCTTGTATCTCTTTAAACAGCCATTTTTGATCGATAGTTAATAAAACTTAAAGACAATTAGAAAATCAATTGTAAATAACCAAAACTTCCAAATTAAATAACACTAGATTAAGAGAAACAGGCAACTATATATATAAGTAGATTATGAACTCAAGAAACCCAACTATTAGATTATGAACTCGAGGATCCAAAAATTTTAAGAAAATGCCATAGCAAACATCTTACTGTTTTAGGAATAACGAATCTGCTAATGCCAACTGTAAATTATGAACCCTTTCGGTACCTTGCACAGCCTGGTGGAGAAGACCAAAGCTCTAAATTAGTGAAAAACTACGAACAATTACCAACAGAAAGAGAAGGATACTATAACAACTTGTAAGTCAAAGACTTATTTGGAAAAAGCAATCACTTTGGCCTAGACACCAGTGAGAATATAGTCGAATAACATTGATATTAGTGAAGGCACCCTCCTACATTAATGCCATCCGTATCTTCTGTAACGTGCCTGATCCTAGGCTTCTGTGCTTGTCGCGCGAATTCAGCCTTGATGCTAAAGCTACTACGCCATGCATGCCAAGAAAAGTTGAGTGAAAAGTTGATTGTGTTTCGTTACATATTAGTATGTAGCCCTGGCACGTCGCGGTACCTTTCTACGTGGGCTAGTGGGTGCGAAAAGGACATCCTGGCTCATATGTAGGGGCTCAGTACAGCTGTTCTTATTAGTCAATTACCAGTAAATTTTGTAGCATCTTTACTTTCAGCTTAATCTCATTTCAATTACGACTACATTTTTGGGTAAAATCTTTACTTCCATTTAATCTTATTAGTAGAAGTACATTTCTCTAATCTTATATATTTACAATAAAATCTTCCCAGTAATTTACTAAATCATTTTTGGATATCATTTACAATTACAATTAATCTTGTTAGTAATTTACTGGTGCATCTCTTGTATCATCTATTGGATACTTCAAAGCTCTTTTACTGGAACGGATAGTTACAGTTCTTACTAATAGTATACTAATACATTTGGGTATCCATATGCTCATGCTGGACGTGGTCCGTTAATCGTTGTCAATCACCATCTTTCTTATTTCCCAGTAGTAGTCGCGATTGAACCCCGTGTCTGTGTTCCTGGCCACGTCGTAGGCTTCATTCACCGAGAACCAATGGCACGTTTTCTTGTTGATCTTTTCTTCTTCTCGAGCAAACTTATCGATAAGCTTATTCGGGATTTTGAACTCATCACTCACATCGTCATCCACACTACTGGTGGTATTGGTGTTGCTTGAAACAGTTCTTTGGGTGAATTGGCTCAACCCACGTCTTGTCATAGGTGATTGTAGAGCTCTTATTCCAGGAAGCTTGGGTGATGCTACCTCATTAATATTCGATGCTTCTAGTGGAGCTTGCGTATGGTACCTGCCATCTGCTCCCTTGGGTGTATCGTTGAAATCTACAAGATCGGGTATATCGTTAAAGAGCGTCTCGTTTTCGTCATGAAGATTGATCCACCGGAGGTTTTCGTTATCGTACACCATGTTGGAATTGTGGGCAGTTTTGTCTTCTAGATCGGCTCTCTTGAGGGTGGAATTGATATTGAATCGCTCGTGATTCTTGGGGACTTTGATATCATTTAAGGTGATTAACGACGGCTTGTGCATGCTCTCAAACCGTAACAAATCCGCCTCGTTTCCCTTCCATTTCTTATTCTGTTCATCATACCTCATGCTTTTGGTATTGGTGGGTATGATGGGATTACTGATTACACAATTGTTATTCAAGTACTTGACCAAACCTATCTTGTGCTTGCCATTTCCTCCATTGTCTCTTGTGAACTCGCTTTTCTTTTTGGCTTTATTGGAGTTCTCGGTGTATTTATTAAGTAATTGTTGCTTCTTTCGGGTGGTTTCCAAGTCACTTTGACTTGGTTTTGGATTATAAAACGAAGGTATCCTATCGAGTTTTCGAATCACATTATCATTGTAGTTGAAAGCTGGACAATCTTCCTCTTCCTCCTCATTTAGTTCAAAATTCTTTCTACTGGCTATATCCATGCTTGATTTGTACTTTTTGATGGTAGAAGGTTGGGATTTGCCCAAATTGGGCATTGAAATCTTGCTTTTCATGGTTGGTCTACCAGATCTACGATCACTAGCCAATTTTCTCTCGAAATTACTATCGAAACCATCGGCAAAATCCTCGTTGTCGTCTCGAGTATACTCATAATTTATAGTTTTATCATTTTCGAGCTGGTCTAGTAACGACAAGTTCTGGTTGGTGAGTGTCTTTCCTCCATTTAGTACTCCAAAGTCTTTCAATTTAAGGGTGGCATTCAAGTCCTTGGCCATATGCTGGTTGGCGAGTCGCTGATAATCTTTCTGGAGCTCTATCTCTTCCAACTCAGCCTCATGTTGCAATTTAAGTTTCTTCGCTGCTAATTTCTGGTTGATTTTGTCATAAATGCCTTGTTCTTCGGCTCCAAACATATTGTCGAGATCTTCAAAATCCTCCTCGTTCATCTGAGAGGTAATATCGGTATTGTCTTCCTCGCTATATTCGCTCAATGGCTTTCTAGTCACCTGATGCATTTGGTTATTACCTCTTATTCTGGAGTATAGAGACAGTTTAGGCGATGAAGTAGATATTGAGTCTATAGGAGATCTTTCCAAGTGCAAATTCTCGAGTTCTAGCTCGTCAAACCCATCAAATCCTTCATTTTCTTGGTGAAACTTGATCGATCTCTTGTTATTCAAGTTTTGGGGTGGCAATTTCAACGTTTCAAAGTCGTTTATACGTAAAGTATTGAAGTCATCATCAAAATTGAGTCCTTCTTCGTTGGCTCCGAAAATATCGTCGTCGTGGTCCTCAATCGGGTCATGGAATTTCAGTAATAAATCGGTCTTGTTTAGCCGCCTGGTGTCATTAATGGTGCCGTTCAATCCTGGTGAAGGAGTCGATGATTTTTTGGTTACCGGCTTGGGCTTTCGGTTCGTGGGAATCATACAAGTATCATAAACTATTCGTAATGGTTTGTTGGTTGTACAGTATAAGAGCTGCTACTTCTATCTCTTGATCTGAAGTTCATCCAAATTTGCTGTAAACAAAACAATGCGGTCACGTGGAAATTGGGTAAAATTATTTTTGCAGCATTGATTGCTGCAAAAAAACTACTTATTTGTTGTACTGAAATGTATATTGATAGTATTGATAGTATTGATATGTGACTAATATATAATGATAGAGTATATATCTTTTAGTACATAGTTGTTTGTGGTTTGGTATGAGGCTGGAATAATGGTTCAAGTGAGTGTGGCAACGAGCTTTTGAAATTGGGAATTTGATTACGTGCAACAACTGGTGCTACCACCAACATCGCCGCTGTGATGAATACAACAAAGTAAAAGCAGGCGTACTTGATGATTGTGGCTCTTCTCTGCTTTCTGACCTTCTTGGAGTATATTGGGTTCTTGAAACAGTCTGAAGGTTTTAGCCAAAAAAGCATTAACGAGTGCCACTTATCAATAAACGGTACAAATAGTAGTGGGGTCATGGAGAAAAAGAGACAGTGGCCCAAGATAAAGTCGTATGTGAACGCATTTAGCTCAAGCACCTTAACCACGAGCTCTCTTGGAGGTTGGGTTAATATAAGCCACCCCAAGCCTGAACCTCTCCATTTACCTGACCACCAAGCTTTGTTCGACGAATCTTCTTTTAGTTCTCGCGATATGATCAATACCATCATGAAATTTGAAATAGTTTTTTGAAACTCCAACATGAATATATATCCACATAACCCCTGGGTGTAATTCCAGCCCTGTAATGCCATTAGTACGTAAAAGACTACTATACTGAACATCAATGCACTGCAATGAACAATGGCGGCAGTGATTGCCGGGCCCTGTTTGCAGCAACAACCGAAAAACACTCCAATTGTATGAGACCATGCCCAAGATACGCATAAAATGATGGCATTGAAAAGGTAAGAAAGAAGCGATACAATTAGAATTCGCAAGATCGGATTGACCGTCTGTGCATCTTCTACTCCCCTCAGTGAATTAATGAAGACAAAAGGTATTAGTAGTAATATACTCTTGCATAATGGGACCATTACCTGACTCAACAAAGTGTTGGATCGCAGTGGTCGGGACACAAATAATTCTTTTGATGGCTGAGTGCTCTTTCTCTTTTTATAACCAGTGTATTTCGTTCTTTTGGATCTAGTATAGTCTATCCACGAATTTATATGCGAGTTTCTGTTTCCTCTCGATAACCATCTCAAAAAGTCACGATAATCTAAAAAGAATGCACCCCACTCAAACTGGTGAGGATTAAAAATAAATGGACCCAAACATAACGACACTATTGTTATCCAAAACCAGAGTAATGATGGTTGCCACATTGATAATGTAGCAAAAACTATTTTTAAAAAAATGTCTGAACCACTATAAATAGCTGAATCCGCATACCTTGCATAGTTGGAAGCAAATGATGATCTTACAGTTGCAAATCCACGTCCTGTTGAAACGTATTTAGCCCCACCAAAAGCCAAATTATCCTTTAATGCTCTGGCATATATTTGACAAACGAAAACCTCGAATAGTGGAGACAACGATACAAAATGATAAAATATTCTGGACGTTGTCTTGACTAATCCCTTTTCTACTAATTCCTGAATGATCAATGGTAAGAACGAAAGGAAATAGCAAATGAATATAGACAACACAAATCTTGAAACCCAATGCAATACCGGAATTAAATTGTAGCAGCCCGGTGGAGTTTCTGGATCAGTTATAAGACTATGGGGATTATATTCGCAAAGTATGGACTCGTGCACCATAGACCCTAAATTGACCAATACCAACATAAACAACTGGATTGATAACATAATGAACCAGTTATTGATGTGAAACCCAGGGTGGGCATAGTAAAATGTCAAAAATCTGTCGATAGGTAAACCAGAGCCCAAATAATAATGTTCCCTTGATAAAATCTGCTCTCCCATACCTGCTCCGATTTTGGTGGTGAAGTTCAAGATAGTTCCAAAACCTAGATCTCTGCCTTTTCCACATTGATAGTAGTCACAGTGCTTGATGAGACCGCCTCTACATGTCACAGTCATTCCCGCGTATATATCTTCATTCAAATGTAAGCCCTTTTGAGCTTTAGAAATGCCCCCTCGTGTAGTCATGAATATTGCATTTAAAAAGTCAGGATGGCCATAATGCAACTTTCCACCAATTTCTCCCATAGTTCTTGAGAAGAGGGTTCCGAATGTTTGTTCTTTACCGGCTGCAATATCTCCCAAAATTCCTATGGACTCGGAAAATATATATTCACGAGCTCCAATAATGGCAACGGGATTCTTCTGTTTCTTGATGATTCCTGGGACGTATTCTGAAGACACATCTAGGCTCATTTCTTCGAATTCAGCAAGGATCGTTTTGATTTTCAAGCATTCCTCAAGATAATTATCTTGATTTGCATCTATAACTTGAATGTATTCTCCGCGATAGAAAATCAATGCATGATTTTGGTTATCTGATTTCCCATCTCCCAATATTGGATTACCAGATAACTTGATTCTATATCTTTTATGATAATCTCCATTGGAATCTCTTTTTGAAATATCCAACAAGGTAGAGTAATAATTTATTACACCGTCAACCCCAGTTTCTTCTTCCAAATATGCAACCTTCATAGACGGAAAGGTCTTGAAGAGTATATCTGCATCAAACTTTTCGCTCTCTGTCAAATGCTGGAACCTTTGCATTGCCAATAGAAGACTGAATTTGGACCTGGTATGTGAGTCTGGGGATAGACATTCCTTATCTGACTCTTTGTCTGAAAAGGAATCTTGATTTTCAATACACTGGAAGAGCCTAAGTGCATTCTCGTAATTCATAAATCCGGAAATGGTTCGGTACAACGTTTGATATCTTAAAGAAGCCCAAATTCTTGTACGAAGAGTATATTCAGGCGATGAGTTTCTGAAACCAACACTGTAGTAAGGCAAATCATTTACTTGTGCTTTGGTAAACTCTTTTATATCTTCTTTTGCTGATTGTTTTGTTAATTCCTCTACTTGATCCTCATCATTTTCCTGTTCACCTTTTATCAGTTGCCAAATCTTCGTATCGTTAATGAAACACTCCCACTCATTCGGATGTAACTGTTTCAAATAATCAAGTAAGGAGACCTTTGAGTTTTGATTCTCCTTTATAGTTTCTTTCAATCCTAGAATGATTCTTTCAGAATAATGCGGAATCAATACTGTGAAAGCTGGTATTGCCAGGACCGGTGAGGGTTCAGGAAGAGGAATTGATATGGACTGAGCAAAAAATGAAATTCTTCTTTCAGCATCCCTCCCGGGGGTGAAGAAATCATTTAAAGTAGCTGAATTATCGCCTTGGAAAACAAAGAAAAGTGGGGGTCTAACATTCAACCTGTTAGATGAATTCATGTCAAATGTATCTGCCAGCTGGTAAACTAATTTGTTCACTTGTTCTATAGAAATCAAATGTTCTCTGTACAACGATAAAACAATACTGTTCCATAGTTGTGATACCATCAACATAGTATCAATGCTGCTCTCAGTTTCATTGAAAATCAACTTGGTTGCAATTCGATCTGGAAGTCTTGAAAATATATTCTTCCATGGAGTGAATATCGAAATTCCAAATGAAAACGTATGAGCTACTGAAAACAAACAGTTGCAAATAATATACCATAAGTATGTGTCCAAAAAGAAAAGCACCAAATTGGTGATATATAGCAAAACTAACGTCACCTTTGCTTGGTATTTACAGAACAAGTCGCCAACATATGACACATTGGGCTGACAGTTGGATAACTCCATAATTGATAATATCCTTATCGGGTCTCTCAAAGAAAGAGTAAGGAAGAAATAGGACTCAACGAACTTAGCCAAGAACACACATACCCATATTATGTAAGAAAATGCTTGGTTCTTGAAGCTCAACTCAGGGAAAGATAACGTGAATGCTTTGATGTTTCTTACATTTGCAGATTCTCCGAGTATTATTGAAAATAAACTGTCTGGACTTTGGATTGCAAAGTATAGAAATGTGATGACTGAAATAACAAACTGAACAACAGACACAATGGATCCATGATAGGATTTTGCATCCAACGGTAGAAACAAGAAAATATATACCGAAGGGCCAGCATTTATCATTGTTACTAGGAATATTAGTGAAATCTTTGCAAATATGGGCCTGGCACCGGGCCAGCTTCTAGGAACAAAAAGGGTTTCTGAAATGGCTGCGAAAAGCGCAATTATGCATGCAATCGTACCACCGAGAGAAACTGCAGATAAATGAACTTGCAAGGGTGGTTGATTATTGAGTGATTTGTCGTATCCCTTAGTATACAACGTAGGCGAATTGAAGCATGTGTAAAACCAGAACATCGATATGTGAATAATCCATATTCTACTAAAGTTGGAAAGCACATGAAGCCAATTTCTCTTTTCATAGAAGGTCTTTTTAAACTTCCATTTTATTTTGTTGAAATTCAAATACCTTTCATGTTTCGGTAGATCGTATAAGTAGGTACCATCAGAAAGCTTGATCTTTTTTAAAGTGGTCAGAAGCCAAAATGCTTGGTTAATATCGTCGTAGCCAATAATTTGAGAGTGGTCTTTTTCCTTTCTTTTCCATTCACCGTTATGTAGTTTGTACTGTTGATCCCTGACATAATTATAGAGCGGGTCAATCACACCTTCGAGGTAGGTGAAACTCAAACCAAGAGGACTTTTTTCGGCTTCTTTAACGTGGAACAAATAATCCGAAGCGCATTGATATATGAAGCATATACACTCGGGCATAAACCTGACGTTATTTGCTTCTCCCCAAATTAGTAACCATAATGCCAATTGGTAAATGTAGTCTCTTTCGGAACAGCTGTTCATCTTTGATTTCCATAAAAACTCAAGTCCTAGAATGCCGTTCTGGGATTCCAAATCACTTAGCGAATAGGGAGCACTTCTTTTCTTGAATTGACTGGAAGATTTTTTGAGATGTTTGTATTTGACTTTTCTGGTGTCATATTCTGTATCCACTTGAGATGCAAAGTACCATTTTTTGAAGTTAGCAACATCACCGCCTATGTAGTGCACATGAAGCGACAATAGTGCAGTGGGGCAGGGCATACGACTTGATCTGGAATTTAACTGAGTCATGAAATGATCAAACATATTTAAAACATTGTCTCTCTGGAACGAAAATACATTCTCTAGCTTAAGAAATATGGTATAGATGTCCTGTTCTGAGTACATCGATCCATTTTCTGTACACCAGGACGGATATTTCGATTTTGACTCAAGGTTCTCCTCCACGTTGAATTCATTGTGCTCGACTGCTGCTGTTGGAAGAGGTGTTTCGTACTCCTGGTATATATTGTAGTCATCTATGTATCTTTCCAGCATCTTGTGGGTAAAAAGTAATTGCAAAAAGTTGTGAATTAAGCGCTTATCAAAAGTGGGTGCAAAAAACAAATGCCTTCAGCCAGATTCGAACTGACGATCTCCTCATTACTAGTGAGGTGCCTTACCAACTTGGCCATGAAGGCTTAACTGGAATTCCAAGGCCTTAAGATCTAATATAACATAGCCAGCAATATTATGAGTTGATCTAGGAATCGTGAACGCGTACGCTTCTAATTATTGTCCTTCTGATCACAGGCATATTTTGATATATTTTTTGGCAAAGATCTAGACAAATTACTTCTTCCTCTCACTCTCGGGGATAAATAATTAAGATGTGTTTTCTTGCAGATTTTTTCTTCATGCTCTCCACCTTTTACATAATTTTTGTGAAAGATGTTAAATATTTTGGAAGTCTGATGAAGATTAAAATATTGTACGGGCAGGTCGGTTCCAAATTTACGCCTTCGTAGCGCTATCTTATCTCGTTATTATCTCAGTACTTGGGTGGGTTAATTTTGAGGAAAACTTGGTTAATGACGCTTTTAAGATTTATTCTAGTTGAGTTTAGGATGTTTAAAAAAATTCCGATACCGGGAGTCGAACCCGGGTCTGCTCGGTGAAAGCGAACCGTGCTAGCCGTTACACTATATCGGATAGTATCTGAAACTTAACTGCGTTGAAAATCATATAAGGTGCTACACCGCATTTCCAATTAGCGTACCTTACTTTTGAATCTTCAGTAACTGGCGTACTCCAATTTTTGATTGATAATTCATCTATGAGCTCCCATGGTCTCTTGTATTTCAGTTGTAGCTCCTTAATTTCTGGAACTGTGAACTGCCTAGTAGAAATGTAATTTTGATATTTTAATGTTAATCTTCAAAACTCGATTTATTCAGAAGATACCGGGCTCTGAAACGTTTTCCAATGATGCATTGAATCAGAAATCTCACATCTAATGTCAGAACCATTTATATCCTTTGCTTACTAAAATCAAGCAGCGATAGGGCTTTTTTGAATTTCATCAAATCCTACAAAGGAACCAAGAAATATATTTGGTATTAATTTTACAGGTAAAATTATTTTTTTCATTTCTGGTTATCATTAACTCCTTCTCGATGATATTTCAGTAGCACGTAATTTTACTAGAATATCTTCTACGTTGTTTTGAAAGCTGATCGGGCCTACGTGCCATTTTTCCTGAAATTGGGATTAATGTGCTTTTCCACTCCGTGAGTCAATTGGGGTTCTATTCCCGGTATGAACAGAATAATCGAGGATTTCTCTGATCGAAATGGTGAAAGTCGGATATTTTCAATTGCAATATAGTTTTCTGTATATGCTGCATTAAACTTCGGCTGAGTTTTCCCTTATTCCAATTTTCTGTGGTGTATGCGGTGAAATGCATTCTTGAATTACAGTGATAAGTCTATGGCCTTCATGTCGTATTCCAACATTTTCTCAAAACTTTCGAAGACCATGTTGTAAATACGATACGCTGATCTTGGTCTGTATCTTAATTTGACAACAGTAGTCCCAGATGATCAGCTAATTTTAATTTTTGGGCAATAACATTATAATTTAGACAAGGCTCAACTATCCTTTGTCTTGAATCTGTTGAACGTCAGCTCCAATTCGATACTTTCCCGATGAATTTTCGGCAAAAGGCTCAATACTCGATAGTATAGTAGCAACGGTAGTCTATCGTCTATAAGATTATATATACGCTTGTCTAGATAAGTTGTGTAGTCAGTGATAGGATACGCTCAAAATTGTATTAGAAACACTGAGATTGAAGTAGGAAAATAATCGCTCCAATTGACTTAGAGAACCGGATGAGAAAAGTAAACTATTAGCTCAATTTATAGTAGAACTTGACCATATGGCCCCAAATATTACATGAAATACTCCGATAATTACTCTCTATCCGCACTGTTTTCCACACAAGCTTTTTTCAATAGTGATCTATTATTTGTCTCATTTAACTCCATTTGCATCCTATAACCTTATCAATTAACTCCATTTGCATCTTCGTACTTAATCTTCCCATCACGTCACTGATACTCGATCTATGCGTATCATATGACACATCATGTGACCAACGGCATAGATGATATAACTTGACATGTGACCACAATCATAACAAAACTTCTATTATTTCCGAGGTATATTCTTGGGGTCAAGTGCCCTGTTTTGTGCCCTGCAAAATTACCACTTTGGGAATACTGTGTCAGCTTGCTCTCGACTTGCTTACTCCTCGTGCTGAAACAGCAACTTCTGCAGCGGCCGAGCCTTGTTCAGCCGCGAGGAAAAGCTCATTACGACAGCGCTCTCAATCCCGGGGAAGAGCAGCACGTGTGCCACTATCCCGGAAATTTATCTATAGTGTGCGGCTATTGTTTTGGTCATGTGGCAGGGGTATTGGGCCCTGTACAATAGCTGACGATTGCAAACAGCACTCGAGCAATTGTGACCTATATAGTCGAAGAATTCTGGCAGAATTTTCGAAAAGACATATCATACTGTTTCCAATGAACAAACACGCACCACCACAGTATCCGCCGCCCGACTCGTCTTTCGACTCAGCGCCTAGGCAGGACCACAACCAAAACCAGAACCAAAACCAATACCATCACCAACAAGAGCCCCAATATTCGCAGTCCCCGCAGGAAACATATCATGTTCGTCCAGACTTGGAAAACGCCAACTTCAACGAAAAGCCGGAGGGGTCACAAAACTTCGACGAAAGTTTTAAGGTAAAAAAACCTCGCTTGAACGACTGGCCGTTCGCAGTATTCTTTTTGCTCGTTGTTGCAGGATTTATCGCGGTCGCAGGAATCACGTTAAATGCATTGAAGAAGACTTATGGTGATCAGGGTGGGTCTATATATGGCGGCAACACCGATTCGTTCACCATGAACTCCAACACTATTATATTGTTTGCGTTTATTATAGTGGTAGGTGTGGTGTTGTCCACACTTATCATTGTGTTTGCACGTTTGGCACCAAAGTGGTTTATCACCACTGGGCTCATTCTCAACATTGTGCTTGGTTTGGGTACTGCGATCTACTATTTTGCTGCGCGCTATTGGTCTGCCGCGGTAGTGTTTTTGGTGTTCACGCTCATCACCGCGTGGTGCTACTGGTCCGCACGCTCGCGAATCCCGTTCAGTGCGACTGTGTTGCAAATCACCATCGATGTGATGAAACTGTATCCGTCCACATTGGTGACGTCGCTCATTGGAATTATAGTTAGCGGTGCGTTCAGCACATTGTTCAGTGTGGTGATTGTTGCCACCTACGTCAAGTTTGATCCGAACTCCAACAACCCAGGGTGTAGCGTAGGCGGAGGAGGTTGCTCGCAATCGAAACTCACTGGGGTGTTGGTATTTGTCTTTTTCGCCGGTTACTACATCTCGGAGGTGATCAAAAACATTATTCATGTGGTGATCTCGGGTGTGTACGGAACGTGGTACTACTTGGCCAACTCGGACCAGGGCCAGCCCCGTCACCCTGCGTTGGGTGCGTTGAAAAGAGCTGTCACCTACTGTTTTGGATCCATTTGTTTTGGTTCGTTGATCGTGTCTATTATTCAGTTAATCAAAGGGTTGATCAGCGCGTTGAAAAACCAGGCTTTTAACAACGGCGATATCTGTGCAGGGTGCGGATTATTTATTGCCGATTTGATTCTTGGGTTCATTTCGTGGTTGGTGCGCTACTTCAACCACTACGCATACTGTTATGTGGCGCTCTACGGAAAAAGTTATCTTAAATCTGCCAAAGACACGTTTGACTTGATCAGATTCAAGGGAATGGATGCGTTGATCAACGACTGTTTCATCAACACCTCGTTGAACTTGTACTCACTCTTTGTCGGATATTTGGTGGCATTGTTGGCATTCTTCTACCTCAAATTTACCAAGCCCGACTACAACTCTGATGGCTCCTACTACGCACCAGTGCTTGCGTTTGCCTTTTTGATTGCGGGTCAAATTTCCCGTATTTCAACCGCGGTCATTGAGAGTGGTATCTCCACCTTCTTTGTTGCGTTAGCCAAAGACCCAGAGGTGTTCCAAATGACAAACAGAGATAGATTCGATGAAATATTCAGAAACTACCCTCAAGTATTGCAAAAGATCACATCCGATCACTAGAGAGACCAATACATACTAATAATTCGTAGCGACTAATAATCAATAAAAATTGCTCAAGCGATTGATAAGTATTAATACCAATACCGACTAATACACACTAATGATTATCGTACTAGCGACAAGTACCTAAAATACTTGTTTAACATACTAAAATAGTTTGTGAGCTACTAAGACGTACTAATGATAATCACGGATTTCTATTCTGTTCTCGCTTTCTTTCGCTCTCACTAACTCCACTCACGATAACTAGCTGGTTGACTGCTAATAGTGAATATTCTCTAGTAGGTTCTAAAGGTCTACAGCTCAATCAGGAAGTCTTATTAGTTTTACTCCTGTTATGTATTACTTTCGGCAGCTCTCACTAACTCTCGCTAAATCTTTCACGGACTCTCGCGCTAACTCGCACTTTCGCGCTCCCCGCGACTGATAAACTACTTCCATGGTGCCAATTTCTTGCCATAACGACTACTTTAACTTCTATTCTCCTTCTTCTTATCATTATGTTGACATTGGCTATAGGCGATCTATTCATACCAGACAGAACCATTGATTTGCCCAATGATTTCAAAAAATTATTGGCTCCCAACCCCAGCCAAGTACCGTCCAACCCCAAGATCTCTCAAGTCTTGTGTTTGGGCAACGTCACCAGTTCTACAGAAACTCTAGAGTTTCTATACAACATCTCGCCGTCATTCCACATAGTGAGAGGCGAGTTTGACGACGTCCAAATTTTGTCGCAACAATTGACTCGTTTGGGCCTTCAAGATGCCGACATTCCGTTCCATAAGGTGGTGACAATCGACAATCTCCGAATTGGTTTCACATCTGGGTACCAAAGCTTGCCTCGCAATGACGATGCAGTTTTACTGACACTAGCCAGAGAGTTGGATGTAGATATTTTGATTTGGGGAGGCACCCACAAAGTAGAGGCTTATGCCATAGAGGGCCGCTTCTTTATCAATCCTGGCAGTGCCACAGGAGCGTACACGTTTTCGTGGGTGGATGAGAAAGAGAATGAAGAAGAAACTGAGAAAAGCGATTCCGATCAAGCTGACGTAAAAAAGGCAGCTCTACAAGAAGAAAGCAAAGAAGAAAGTAAAGAAGACACCGAGAACGAAAATATCGAGACCGTAGAAGAAAATGATAGCAAAAGCGAGTCAAAAAGAGAAACAAACTCTTCCAAGCCCGATCTTTTTGGTGAAGAAACCACCGAAAAAAGTTCCAAGCTGGGATCCGCGCACGAATTGGATTTGGATGTGTTGAAGAAGGTAGGGGAGTTGACCGCAATAATACCCTCGTTTTGTCTTCTTGACAGTCTGGGCTCGTCTTGTACATTATATCTCTATACATATTTGAACAAGGAAGTCAAGGTGAACAAGGTGATGATTCCAAGAAGGTGAGAGACGAAGAAAGCTAGAATGAAATATGGCATTAGCTTGTACATTATGAATAACTAGCCAGAATAAAGTCTGTATGGCACTAGCCAGTACATTTCTATGAATAGCTAGCCAGAATAAAATATGTATGGCACTAGCTGGTACATTTAAATAAATAGCCAGACCATGATACGTAGAGTGAGTAAAGCCTTGGTAATGACTGAATTGTATCGTCACTGAAAGATCTTTTAAGAAATCCACTCCTCAACTGGGCGAGTTTATGGTACGACAAGATGTAGTCAGACTTTCAATATTACTTCTGAATTGAACGAAAATCAATAGTCGAATGAGGGAGAGGTAATTATTAGCCTAAATCTAAATGATATGTTCAGTGATATTGGTTAGACTTAGGACCAAGTGCTCTCTAATATTCTTCCTGAATATATTCAAACCACTCTCCCCTATTTTGATATGATAATTTACTTATTTATGATGATTACAGTTTGGAGTTTGGAGAACGACTTGAGTTCATGTGGTAATGTCAAAATTCAGCAAAACCCAGCCAGAGATTGTTCAAATTGTGTTATCAAACCACTATATTTTAAAGGACCGTTATTTACTGGAACAGCATATTTATTTCATATCTCATCCATACCCCTTCCCATGGCTCTTGCTAGACAATAAATAGTATGAATGTTGAGTCAAGTAGATTTTATTGTTCCAGCTGGTGTGCTTATTCTCGAAAGAGACACACAAGTCCCGTATTATCGTTGCATAATCGCTTTATTGGAAGATGGTCCGAATTTGCACTCTCTGATGCCATCTCACTCCGTTCCTATACTGCATTGCATGTGCCGTTCTCCACCTATTTTTACTCTCAGCAGCTTGTTTTTCGCAGCCATCGAATAAATTTCACAAGCCATGTAACTATCCTTCAGTATATTCTTCCCTAGTTACTTATACTTTTTACTCGATAATACTTGTATTTCAACCTTTCAGCTCATTCGAATTAATTCTTATACTCGTTTGAGTTTATTGGTCTATCATTCGTGGTCAAACAACATCGACACAGACTCTCCAAGTATCCTATATATACATCAGTAATATCATCAAGACAACTAAGAATTATTATAGCAAATAGTTCTATATTACATACTACTTAATTCTTTAATTGTTAACAGTAGCCGCATGACTTCATGCAGATACAAAAAGTTACTGATAAAGCCACAAACAATTATTCAATCTGCTATATCCTATTATTCCGCTTTAGCTATATACTTTACTAATTTGCAGCCTCTTGAAATCATGGAGGCATCGTTTGATACTTATACAACATAAGTGTATTTTGTCCTAGAGTCTTTCAACAAGTGGTGGCCCTAGTCCAAACTATTATACAGCTGTCGTGGTCTTTTTATTGTCACACTACTATACACTATGCTTGCACAGACGAATAATGCAACACAAACTCCTTTTTGATTTTTTCCCAGTTGTGAGGATCGAAAAAAATGTACACGCCCTTCTCAATATCCTGGCTTATTAAAATGGGCTCCACATTGCTATCTTTGGTTAGCCATACCTGGATATCCTTGTGATATCTCCAGTTACGGGCCACCAACTCACGTGCGGCATACTCCTGCAAGGTATCTCTAGGTTTCATATAGAATATATAGAACAATGTTTCATCGGTAAACAGTTGGATTTTGTTGTCGCAGGGCTCGGGCTTGGGCACCATATTTTCGGTCAAAACTGAGTGCGGCAACGAGAAGTACGGCTCCACTTCGGATCGCGATGTCTCCAGCCACGGCGACGAGAGGTTCTTTAGTATTTGCGAGTCTTTGGATAAATCCAATCCGAATTTACTGATATCCTGGCCTATAGCAAACGTAGTATATTCTGTTTGGTCCATTTTTACTAGCGACGTTAATCCGCTCATGCCATACTTGGACATGTCGTTTTCGTCCGCTATAGGGTCTGCTGGGGTAGAGGTGACTGCCGCCAGAATTGCGGCGCTGGAGTTCTTAGGACTAAGCCCTGGCGGTAATGTGGCTGTAAGTTAGTTTCCGTTATGCTTTAGGGGTGTTTCTGGGTACATACGCATGATGTTGGTTGATCCAAGCTTGGGCCAGCTTCCCGGCATGGCGCTTCGGTTTACGTTGGTATGCACGTGATTACGTGCATCTACCGACTATACCCACCGGGGTTGCCTGCAGGCCACAATTCAACTCGAGATGGCGATGGTTGAATAACCACTACGATGTCGAGAAGGTACGTTCCCAACATCATTATCACCGGTACGCCCGGATGTGGCAAATCGTCGCACGCACAGGAGTTGGCCCAGCAGTTGAACGAAGAGATTAACGTGGCGGAAACCAAGATACAGCACTTTCCCATCAGTGACATCGCCAAAGAGCGTGGGTGCATCGACAGCTACGATGCAGTTCTCGACACGTCGGTCGTGGACGAGGACAAGCTCTTGGACAGCCTCGAGCCCGACTTAGAAAAGGGAGGAATTGTCGTGGACTGGCACTGTTGTGAGGTTTTTCCCGAGAGACTCATTGACTTGGTGGTAGTGCTCCGCACCGACCACTCGCTCTTGTATGACAGACTCAAAAAGCGTGGCTACAAAGATAACAAGATCCAGGAGAACCTCGACTGTGAAATCATGGAGATCATCGCCCAGGAAGCACGTGACTCGTACATCCCCGAGATCGTCATTGAATTGGCGTCGAACTCGGTGGAACAAATGGAAGAGAATGTTGAGAGAATTGCTGGATGGGTCAAGAACTGGTTGCAAGACCACAATGATGGTGTGACCAATGAATTGGATCCCGAGGTGGCTGCTGCGCACGCGGCCGAGGATAGTGATCTGGAAATAGAATAAATATTAGAATAATGTATTGACTAATATACAGAAGAAATGAAGTGGTATTAGGCGCGGCCCGTCCGGCGCTGGATGCGAATGAGAGCAAACACAGAGCGTTGTTTGTGATATGCAACCTGGTCGCGAGTCCAGTTGCAAATTTGGAAATTCGTGAGTTCGTTTTGTATTATTTGTTGCAAATTTAGTTTTTTGTTGCAAATTCAAATTTCTGTTGTTTCCGCAGCTTTTGCATGCAGACTACACGAGCTGAAGAAAGATCTTTCTGATGTAATACACCAACACCATTATTAAAACAGAGAGTAACACGTATGCGCCCTTGGTGACAGCCACGTAGGTCCACTTTTTGGTGATCCGGCTCATGTTGTGCTTTTCCAACTCCATGATACAGCGGCCATTTTGCTCAAAAATATACTTTGATTCGTCTATGATTTCCAATTTTTGCTGTTCGGTCAATCCGCCTCGCGTCACCAATTCGTAGTCTCTTTTGTATTCCTGACGCAACAAGAGCTCGTCGTCTACAGCAAATGTGAAAAAATTGGTCCCCAATTTGACGATCTGGTCATGTGATAACCCGTTTTTTTGGGGGAACATGCCGGTAGCCTTGGCAAACGACGACCTCATAATTCTTCCTCCTGCAAACAACGCCAAGTACATGACATGGAGGTACGCGAACAAAAGATAAGGTTTTTCGCGCGTGACATCCAAAATATGGTTGGCGAACTTGATTTGTTCCGGCATCTTGGGCTTCATGAATTTTTCCTTGCAATCATCGTAGTAAAACATCAAATCCTGTGCCGCTTTTTCGCGCCTGGCCACCTCGGGCCTCCAAACTTCCTTTAACATGGCGGTCCACTCGTCGTCGATTTCCATCTGACGGTAGAGTGCGGTTTCAATGGAGTCGAATACGTGGTAGAAGCTCTGTAAACCCTGTCTGTAGATCTTGGCGTCTCTGAGTGCCAAAGCAAATCTGAACGTCATCATCTTATCGACTTTATCGTGGAGCCCACGGGTCTCCAAGTTGATTCTGTTGGCCAAGGCCCCGATATCGTCTTTGGCAGGAATGATTTCGTGTTTACTTGATTTAGTGGTAGATGCCATGTTTTTTACACCTGATATACTGTCTTTGGAAGTGTTGCGTAGTAAAGTTGGATTTCACCCCGGTTTTATAACTTAGGGGCGATGCCCTCCTACGTGCGATATGTCCGAAAATACTGCCAGTAGCGCCTGGTGCAGTGCGGGTTTGTGTCGCGTCCTTCGCATTTATCGGCCGGCACTTCCACTGGCTGAACTTGGTCGCACCTCCGATCGGTAAACTGTAGTGAAGCTTAGGAGTTATCGGGGAAGATTGGATAGGTCAGGTATTTGGTGACATCTATTGTTCGATAATCCGCCAAATTGGCAGATGTTGGTGCCTGAGGAGAAAATTATCTGGTTGTATGGTGGATGCCTTTGCCGTTAAGGCTCCCGCCTGCCTAATCGTTGTAATGTAAACTACGAACTTTAAATTGAGACATCTACGGGGGTTTGGGAATGCTAGAGCGTTTGTGGTAAGAGGCGTTCTCTTGAACCACAATCTGACCCCGTCGCGCAAACTTATCCCCGGTGGTGCAATATTTTTTTTCTTGGGAGTTATATCTTGACACGCCTGCGCATTATATCAGTCGCAGTTGCAACCATTATATTTTTAATGTACGAATTAGACAGCTCCTCAGGTCTTGTTTCTGTTCAGATTGTGTGGTTCCTTACTTCAGCATTACAGTAGTTAGCACAGTGTAAGAAGCTTGTTTGAGTACGCCCTTGCAACCAAAGCCGCTTTCAATAAATTACGTTAAGGTTCCAAGACATTATATTTATAACCCCTATATTGCATTCTTGCTGACCACAAGGACCTGTGATACAATTAGATGCGCTCAGCGAAATATTCAACAATACCATGGCATTGTAGTAGTGACATAGCAGCGCATCCGTCTGATCCTATTTCGCTCGAAAGGATTCTTCCCTTGCCTACAATGGACAGAGAGTCATTTGGTAGTATAGACAGTTTTGAACGAGGCGGATTTGGTCAAAGAAAAGTCAGTTATCAAAGAACCCTAGAGGTGAAAATAGCTTGTGCATAGTGAAATACCTTAAGCTAGCTACCGACTACCTGGCTACAATCCCAACCAGTAAATGGTCTTGAATACCACGACGCTTGGCGTTGTTGGAACTGTTACCAACCGAAATGTTGTATTTGCCCTTTTCGGATTGCCATTTGGCCTTGTGCTCATCGCAGAATAAATTGGCTTCTCTGGTAGAAAGCTCGAACTTGACTGTGGCCAACAGCCTCCTGCCCTCAAGACGACCTTTCAGAGTCTTTTTTTTACCTTGACTGGCCTAATAACACTGGAAGTTTCGGGCTGAACACTTTAACAGTCTCTGCACCTTCAACTCTTCCGGGTCTGGTTAGCTTGATCAGAGTTGCGAAATTATACCGTTTAATTCGAGGCTGGAAATATCAAGGGTGTGTAGATAAATCCGAATCCGAAGAAAACAAGACTCGCCGTTGGTTTTCTTGTAGTATCGGTAGCCTACAAAGACTCCGTAAAGATTACCCCCAGTGCTAGCGCTTAACTTGAGGTACGACAGATTATGCTCGAGTTTGAAGGGGAATTACATGGACAATTACCTGTTGGGTTGACGTCTTCGAAGACGTCAGCGATGGTGTTACCGGCCTTCTTTTCACCGTACCATGCCTGTACTACTGCAGCCACCAAATCGGCACATGGCATGGTCGCAGGAGACCCAGACTGAACAACTACAATCACAATGAATTGGCCCTGGCCACCTCTTGCATAATTTGTCTGTATATCCTAGAATATACATGTTGGGACGGTCAAAACCTTTAGACTCCCATTCCTTGGAGATGCCTACACACAATACCACCCTGTCTACAGTTTTTGCCAACAGCACGGCCTTACGAATCTCTTCTTCGGGACTAGTAACCTTACGAAGTCTTTGTACTTCTGTGTACTCCTCCTTTATCCGTGGTCAGTACGCAAGGTGTAGGTTCAAAGTCAAACTAACCTGATGTGGTAGTTTTCACCCTTTGCCATGTCAACAGTGCTTAAGGTCACAGGACCTAGGTCTTTGAATTTTCAGTATACAGTTGGTGTCAATTTTCAATGGTTTCGTCGATCCCATTGCCATGGATGCTATCGAATAGAAATACTTCATAGTAAACCGCTGCCGGTTTCTTCTACATCAAAAAAGTTACATGTTTCGGGAGGAAATGACTCTTCATAGGAAATGATTATGGTATCTAAAAAGGTTTGATATAATTTTTCATTATTTCAGTTCTAGACCTTTATTTTTTTTTTCAACTCTTCAATAATAGTATTAAACATAATTGAATATGAACATACGCCCACGGCGCGAATATCATGTACCAGTTCTGTACTAATGGTATGGCGCCCTGGCACACAGTATATCCGCGACTCCGTTTTAGTAAAAGGCGGGTCAATAAAAATTGATCTTTTCTGTTTAGTGTAATTGTTTAGTAAATAACGCGAATTTTCAAAATCTGATGGCCATTGTATTCCATGAAAATCGCACAGCGTGCAATTATTGGTCGCAAGTATTGCAATAGCGATTAACCCTAATAGTCCTGAAAGGTATAAATACCTAGTGATTTCTCTATACATTTAAACTTTTTTTACAATATCAATCAGATCTTCCAACTTAGTCCCTCGTTTATAATGCAATTCACTACCATCGCCTTCTTCGCTGCCGCCGCTATTGCCGCCACTGTCACTGAAACTGACAAGGAAAGCACCTTGGTCACCATCACCGACTGTGCTTCCACTGTCACTGACTGTCCAGCTCACTCCACTTCTGAAGCTCCATCTAACACCACCGCCCCAATCTCTACTTACGAAGGTGCTGCTAACGTTAAGTACGCTGGTGCCGGTGCCGCTGCTTTGGCTGGTGCCGCTTTGTTAGCTTTATAAGTTAATTAGCTGGCAAGTCTAGTATCTGCTTAGACGGATACGGCGTCATCCTATGTATAATAGAAATATAGAAAGTCATTTGAATCAAATTGTAGAGAAGTAGAAGACCCTTTACCAGTTGCTGTAACTGATCTATTGCAAGTCGTTGTTTTTCTTGAAATGCGCAGGAAGAAGAGATCTTGTGAAAATAAAGGGAGAATGAGAAAGGGGGCTCAGAAAGTCCAAATCTACATGGTCTCGGATGTTGTAGCAGCACGGACCGTGCTAGAGAAGGCTCTAAAGACGCTTACCACATTGGCCTGTACCGGACCGATGGAATATTTGATTTTTTCCAACTTTTGTATTTTTTCTCCAATAATTGGATTGTTAAATCAATTGTTCATTGAGAGATGGCTAACAAAAAATATAAATGTATTATGTGAGTATGCATATCCTAGAAACAATCTACGGTTAGTTCTATGTAACTCAAGGGTATAAGAGGGAAAAATCAGAGCTGCACCAAAATCAAAATTTCAATACCCAACTGCCCCAAACCTAAAGCTCATCAGCACGTCTATTTAAAAGCTTGAACTTCGCATATTATTTTTTTTTTGCCTGGTCGCAGAGGTAAATAATATTCGAAAATCGTGTTAAAAACAATCTCAGAAATGAGATGAGACATCGGTGAAACATCGGGGTTTAGAATTATAATGTCAGATGATGTGGAAATCCTACCCATATTAGACAAGCTGCCATCAAAAGAATCAGCCATTGTGCTACCCTTGGTCAATCCGAAAGGTGATGCAGACGTGCTTATATTCAATGTTGACGACATCAGAAGACTTCGCGATATTGGGGTGCTAGGGGTTTTAATTGGTACATTGGCACAGTATCCACAACAAAATTTCTATCTTTCTGTTCCACTAAGGCTCATGGTTTGGGAAGTGATTTGGTTACTTGACCAGAAACATGCCATTTTGGTAAACTACGTAAACTATAGGTTGAACAAGCCTCGAGTAACAACCCCATCTACAGGTATGCTTAGCAAGGATGGCCGATTTGTGACAAGCACATCTCTGGAAGCTAATTTTGTCAGAATTGCGAATGACGACACTGATGTAGGCAATGCAGGATCGTCCGAGCTAGTCTTGGACGAGCATATGGCCAAATACGAAATCCCCATCCAGCAGTACCTTGCAAAAGTGGATCAGGGCAATCAACCCAAATTCATATCTCAGTACCAGACATATAAGTACCTAAAAAATCTTGGATATTTTATAAGTCCTGGTTTGAAGTTTGGGGGAGACTTGGTGATTTATCCGGGGGACCCATTAAAGTTTCACTCTTACGCGATAGTGGTGTTCGATTTCTTCAACGTCAATGAATTAGTTGTTGGTGGAAGATTGGCCACAGCAGTCAAAAAGAATTACGTTATCATCGGGGATAAGGAGGAAACATCAACGGTGACAAGCGAGAGTTATGTAGATAGTCTATTCAGTGAGCCAGCAAAACAAGCCTTTTCCATAGAATGGGCCGGGTTTGGATAGCCATATGTTAATGTACAATTATAGAGTGATCTAGAATATTGCGAGTAGATACTTCACTTCTAGCTAGGAGACATTAATCTGGGGTAAATCGAATGTGATAGTCCCAGGTCGTGTCCAAGCCAAAGTGAAAATTGGCCTATGCAATCAATTGGGGTAGAGACAGAAGTCTGTACGATGCCAGGATGACACAACTTCGGCACTTGAGCACCAGCAGCATGCTATTCAAGACGTCTCAAATTAAGAAAGTACCGTCGTTACAAGAATTCATCTTCAGACAGAGAATCAGACTGATATATCGAGACTTGATTCGGATAGTGTACAGGTCCCATGAAAAAGAAGATTTGATGCGATTTGTGAGAGATGAGTTTCGTATGAACTCACTTGAAACAGACATCAACCACCGGAGATATTTATTGAGTTTGGGAATCTCACGCATTAATGATATGATGAAAGTCATGGGAATTAGGGCACCCGAGTTTAAATAGGCAGAAGAGACGTATATAGAATGTAATGAATTAGTAATGCCAATTTCGAGTAAATTAAAATTATAGCGCACTATCGTAATATAGTTTGATAAGGGGCTATTTCGTATCTATTTACATCTAATTTTTCTATTCATGCTTCAAAAAGTTATATTTTTAGTAAGTAGGCCAATGATTCGTGGGAAGAATCAGCCAAATCCTTGAACATCGATTCAGACTCAGTAGCATTGAGCGATAACGGCCATTGCGCATTATGGTGTATGTTTTCCAACTCGGTCCGTTGAATTTCTGAGAACTTCTGAGCCTTGACGTCTTTGGCCAATGAATCAATAGCTTGCTTCAAAGGAGTGGCAGACCTACTTTGCTTGAACAAAAGTCTGGCTATACTGATAAATTCAGCCAAGCTGAGAAGATTATGATTGAGTTTCCATGAAAGTTTCGAGTCAGCTGGAACCAAGAAGGCTTTGATCTTGTCAAACTTGAGGTTTTTGAGACAAAAATTGATCATTGATTGCGAGTCTACGTCGCTTGATTTTTGTTTGAAGAGCTTGATGAAGTTCAATGTCAATTTGTTGATGAGGGTATCAAACTTGGTGACCGGAGTATAGGCAGGAGACGATAATACTTTATTAAATGTTTTTAGATGTCTGGATGCTGCAGGCGAGTCGAAACTATCTGACAATACAAGCACATACTTTAGCACTGCTATCTTGATATGAGCTGGGGACCACCACGAGATCGGGTTGTTTAACAGCTCAAGAGTCCCACCAGATGTGCGTGGGACCAAGTCCCTAGCATCGCTAAAGCCTACCAGCTTCCACTCTGTGGAGAAGTCTCTATTATCGGAAATGGTATCCATGTCAGCAAGTTTGTCACACTCTGTCGATAAAAGATTGGCGAAGTAGTTCAAGTAGCCGTTATCAGACAAGATCAACGAGTACTTGACTATGGTACACATGACCAAATAGCGGGAGGTTGAATGAGCTAATCTTTGACCAAACGAGATAAAAGACGAGAGCACCGAAAACACTCCCGAATCAAACCCGTCTTGCAAGCTTTGCTTGATCTCATCATCAGACGTAAGGTAGAAGCGGAAGACGTTGACAAAGTCGTCGAGGTGCTTCTTGGACGGGTTGGTAGGACCCAAGTAGTGGACCAAAGTCTCGTGCTGGGTCATTCTGATTTTGAGCGAGTCGTAGATGGGAGGGATGGAGTTGGAGGTGCTAATATTGGCATGAAGTTTAGCGAGCCAAAGCTTGAGGTTGTGGTTGGTCTTGTCATGCTTGAGTAGGCTGGTGAGCACAACTATACTACGCACTACGTTGGCGGTGCTGGCATCAACGTGCAAACTAAGCAACAACGAGAGGAGTGCAAGTTCGCTGGCCGGGTTGTTGTTGGACTCGCCGGCACTGTCCGGCGGCGTGAGCCCGTGGATCTTCCAATTTTGCGCGTTGAAGTGGTCGACAAACTCGCTGGTGATTCCTTCTGGGGAGTCGCGCTCGAAATAAAGCACCAATTTCTGGACATTGACTAGTTTGATTAAGTTGTTGTGCGAGAATTGGCGTTCGTACTCCGCGAGGAGTGCGCTCAACACCTCTGGCAAGTGGTCCATCAAGGGTGGGCACGCATCAACATCTATATATGCCCGTATGTCCAGATAACAACAGAGCTTGTGACTGTAGGACTTGAAGTACTTCAAGATCGCGGCGTGGTAAACATCGCGGTTGAGCACTAGTGCCGCTTCCACGCGAGCCAATGCCGTATTGCGGGTTGCGGGGAGCGTCGCTATGGCGTCTAAAACGTCTTGGTACACATTTTCGCCACCTGTATGCGCACACGCCTGGATATAAAGTTTCCAGGTATCATAATCATTAAATTTTTTGTTGAATAGGAGGGACGATGTGAAGGTATGGAGCTTTTCCCACGAACCCGATTTGGCCAATGCATCAAGATAGATGATCTGCACATCCAAGGTCAAGTCGGATGTTTTATCTGCGACATGATCCACAATCAGAGTGTAGTCCTGTTTGTGTTGAAGGAGGCGATACAACACGTACTGTTCTTGCGACAGCAATGGGCCCAATGGTTCGAGCAATTTGAGCGCCAATGCCGTGTACAATTGTTTTTCCTTGTCGGGCAGGGTGGGGATCAATTGAAGGTAGATAAACGCGCTCCAGGTAGTGTATAGGCGGTGCGAGGGCGACGACTTGGAGTTTTTGTAGAGGTTGGTGACAATACGATTGAGTAGCTTGGGATCGTAGGATGACAAGGAGCGAGAAAACCACTCCAAGATCAACGTAGTGGTTGACTGTGAGCCGGGATATTTTTTGATGACGTTTTCATATGCCTGGAATGCTTGGGCAGTGTAGTTTTGGGATGGGTCGGCGAACTCGGTAAAAAAGTCGTATAGAATTGATACGGTTTGGGGGTCATTGGGCACTTTGGAGAGCAATTCCAAATTGTTATTCAATGCCTGGGCAGTTTTGCCCTGTTTGTATAGAATTCGGTTGGACAAAGCATAGTAGAACGACCGCTGAGGAAAATTTTTTATCTTTCTCGACAATAGAGCCTGGGCCGAGGTGTACGACCCTTGATCTATGAGGCTCAAGATTTCCTTATCTGAATCTGACATTATTGAGTAAGAAGAATAGGAAGTGAAATTCACAATGGAAAATATGATGGGCCGAGAGGTGTGCGAGGATCATCAAGACGAATCGCGCAAAGTGCGAAGATGAAGCGAATCACGGTGCACGGAGAATGCAAGACGAATTGAAAAAAGGCTAGAATAGCCAGGAGAAGGATGAGGTTGGCAGAAGTGGGGCATACTTCGAGAAGACCGGATAAATAGTGAAAGTAGAAGAAAAGAAGCATCAAAGTCTTGATTGTGCTCGGAATAACCGACAAGAGAAACATCATTCTAGCATAAGTACGGTCATACAGTCATACAGTCATACAGTCACACAATCACACAATCATACAGTCATACAGTCATACAGTCACACAATCATACAGTTATATAGCCATACAGTCACAGTCTCTTGGCGTAAGTTGGTGTACTCGCTCGGTCAAACGTTGCAAAATAGCATTAAAACCGAACCAGTAGCAAGTAAGAAAATGCTAGTAAGCAAGATGGTCGACGGATCAAGTAATGGACCAAGGTAATGCAGGAGAATGACGGAGAAAATTAGATCCGAGGTGAATATTTTATACGAGTAAAGATATGCAAGGCATTTAAAAATGGCCCGATTGAGGCGAAGTGGAGAAATAGTGGAGTTAGAAAAGTGGACACCGAGCGATGGCCAGATGCTAGGTGTCACTACTAAGTTATTAATATCGTCTTCTGCCTTTGGTTGGCTGGCGGTGGGTATCCAGTCAACTCCATAAAAAGACTTTTACTGTGCTAATAGCAACGATGCCCCCAGACGCCGGGTCTGGTGAGCACATCGGTCAAATCCGCACCACCAGTTCTTTGATGACTTTGATGAGCAGCTTACATAAGATCTGTCCATTTATACGGCTGTGCCAAGAACTCCGCTTATCTCTGAGCGTCAGCACATGACCTCTGCGCCACGTGGACAACGATGGCGTGCGGCGCCGAGCCTTTTTCCGGGTCTGGTTGCGCAGCCCGGTGCGGCTTGGCAGCACAAAAACTCTTAGAGCCAAGAAGTCAAGAAAAAGTGGGTGCCGAGCCACGTGACCACTTACCAATTTTGCAACATATCGATAAGCAGCCAATTCTTGCTGCAATTGTATAAATATGCGGGGAATTCCAGGGTAGATATCAGATTGCTAAACCATAAACATCAATATGTCTAAACACTCACGCACTAGTGAAGATTCGAGGACAAATAAGGCAGACAGCCCCTCTCCTGCTACCACACAATCATCATTACAATCCGAAAAGCACGACGGCGAATTCTCGCCTTACCGTATGTCCGTTAGGCTGGTTGAACAATTTTTTGAAACCAACATAAATGAAGGTTTCAACCAAACTCAAGTTGACAAACAGTTCAAAGATTATGGCGCCAACACGTTGGGTGAAGGCGACAAAATCAGCTACACCAAAATCGTGGCCCATCAAGTATTTAACGCCATGATTTTGGTGCTTATTATCTCCGCTATTATAGCATTGGCCATTCAAGATTGGATCTCTGGTGGTGTGATTGCATTTGTCGTATTTATCAACATTTCAGTAGGGTTTATTCAGGAAGTAAAGGCCGAAAAGACCATGGGTTCGCTCCGTTCTCTTAGTTCTCCTACCGCCAGAGTCACTAGAAATGGTGATGACATCACCATTCCTGCAGAACAAGTTGTTCCTGGTGATATTGTACATGTTCAGGTTGGTGATACTTTGCCAGCTGATCTCAGATTGTTCAGCGTCATGAACTTCGAAACCGACGAAGCTTTGCTTACTGGTGAGTCTTTGCCAGTTGTAAAACAACCTAAAGACGTCTATTCTGACCCTTCTACCCCTGTACCTGTAGGTGACCGTCTAAACATGGCCTATTCATCATCTGTTGTTTCCAAAGGCAGAGCAACCGGTATCGTAACTAGTACCGGATTGAACACCGAAATCGGTAAAATCGCTTCTTCTCTTAGAGGAAATGACGGGATCATCAAAAGAGTTGACAAATCTAACGATAGAAAACCCAAAAAGAGAGAGTACGGCTGGGCCACTCTTCATACTATTAAAAACGTTATTGGAAACGTTTTGGGTATTTCCGTAGGTACGCCATTGCAGAGAAAATTGGCATGGCTCGCCATTCTTTTGTTCTGGGTCGCTGTTGTATTTGCAATTGTCGTCATGGCTTCTCAAAAGATGAGAGTCAACAAAGAAGTGGCCATTTACGCCATTTGTGTGGCTCTTTCTATGATCCCTTCGGCCTTGATTGTGGTTCTCACCATCACAATGGCTGTAGGCGCACAAGTCATGGTGGCCAAGCACGTTATTGTGCGTAAATTGGACTCTTTGGAAGCTCTTGGTGGTATAAACGATATTTGTTCCGATAAAACAGGTACTCTTACTCAAGGAAAAATGATTGCCAAAAAGGTCTGGGTTCCCACTATCGGTACTCTTAGTGTGGCCAACTCTAACGAAGCGTTCAACCCAACTGTGGGTGATATTGAATACTCCAAATTTTCTCCCAAATATATCAAAGAAACCGATGAAGAAATCGACTACAAACCTAACACTTCTTTCCTCAAGAACTCCTCCGATTACCCAACCAACTATACCAATTGGCTTAAAACCGCCACTTTGGCCAACATTGCTACAATTAACCAAGCCAAAGACGAGGAATCTGGCGAAATGGTATGGAAAGCTCATGGTGATGCTACTGAAATTGCCATTCAAGTATTCACCACTAGAGCCAACTACAGTCGTGAGGACATTGTAGACCAATATGAACATTTACACGAATTCCCCTTTGACTCTTCCATCAAAAGAATGTCTGCTGTCTACAAAACCAAAGCTACCGGCGAAACCATAGTTTACACAAAAGGTGCAGTTGAAAGAATCTTGGCTATTTGCTCTCATTGGTACGGCCATGATGCCTCCAATGAGGAGAACAATGACGAAAGCTTTGACTCTCAAAACGTAGTTCCTTTGACTGAAGACGACAAGAAATTGATCGAGGAAAACATGAATGCCCTCTCTTCCCAAGGTTTAAGAGTGTTGGCATTTGCTACCAAAGACGGCTGCTCCACTTCTGATTTAAGTAACAGAGAGCAAGTTGAATGTGATTTGACCTTTCAGGGTCTTGTAGGAATTTACGATCCTCCAAGAAACGAAACCGCAGGCTCAGTTAAATTATGTCACAAGGCTGGAATTAACGTCCACATGTTGACTGGTGACCACCCTGGTACTGCCAAAGCCATTGCTCAAGAAGTGGGCATTTTACCCCAAAACTTGTATCACTACAGTGATGAAGTTGTCAAAGTTATGGTTATGACTGCCAATGAATTTGACAGTTTATCTGATGAAGAAATCGATAAACTTCCAGTATTGCCTCTTGTTATTGCTCGTTGTGCTCCTCAAACCAAGGTTAGAATGATTGAAGCATTGCATCGCCGTGAAAAATTCGTAGCCATGACTGGTGACGGTGTGAACGACTCGCCATCTCTTAAGAAAGCCGACGTTGGTATTGCTATGGGTCTTAACGGATCAGATGTCGCCAAAGACGCTTCTGATATCGTGTTGACCGATGACAACTTTGCTTCTATCTTGAATGCCATTGAAGAGGGCAGAAGAATGTCTTCCAACATTCAGAAGTTTGTTTTGCAACTTTTGGCTGAAAATGTGGCCCAAGCTTTATACTTGATGATTGGGTTGGCATTTATAGATGAGACCGGATACTCAGTCTTCCCATTATCTCCAGTTGAAGTCTTGTGGATTTTGGTGGTCACTTCATGTTTCCCAGCTATGGGTTTGGGTCAAGAAAAGGCCGGTGAAGATATTTTAGAACAATCTCCAAACAACACCATTTTCACTTGGGAAGTCATTATTGATATGTTAGCATACGGTTTCTGGATGGCAGTTTCCTGTTTGTTATGCTTTGTGGTGATTGTTTACGGTAGAGGTAACGGAGATTTGGGTTACAACTGTAATGCCACCAACGCCGATACTGACGTGTGTGACTTAGTCATGAGAGGTAGATCTGCTGCCTTTGCCAACATGACCTGGTGTGCCCTTATTTTAGCATGGGAATGTGTTCACCCCACAAATTCATTGTTTTACATGAGACAAGATACCGACAATCCATGGTGGAAACAAACTGCCATCGATTTATGGGACAACCAATTTTTGTTCTGGTCAGTAGTTGGTGGATTCGTCTCTGTCTTCCCAGTGGTCTACATTCCTGTTATTAACGACAAAGTCTTTCAACACAAGCCCATTGGTTACGAATGGGGTGTTGCCATTGGATTTTCTCTCTGTTTCTTATTGGGAGCAGAAACCTGGAAATGGATCAAGAGAATCTATAAACGTAAAGTCCAAAAGAAGGCTGCAAACCCTGAATATGAATTGGAGAGAAACGATCCCTTTCAAACATATGCATCATTTTCCAGATCTGGTACCATGGAAAAGAATGACTACATTGTTTAAAAATGTACTTCATAACAACTTCAATTTTTTCCAAACCCCCTTTTAATCTGATTTCTATTTCGGTGCATTGTTGCTTATAGATTTTTCGCACTCATAAACATTATATAACGTAGATTTTATTATACACCTGTGATACAAACTTTAGTGAACGCAAATTGTAAGCAAAATAAAGCCAGACTGAAATTCTGTAGCATTGCAATGTCTAGAAAATTTCACTTCTAAATCTTTTGATCGGCTAATATACTACGCGTTGATATTGGAAATAATTCATTATTCGAAGGAAATTGCAAAATATATAAATAGAAGCTAATGTGAGTATGAGATATATAAATCAGTATTGATGCAAAATGCACCGGTGAGATAAATTAAATGGCTCATGGAAGAACAGACTCTGATCTGTTCTATAGTCACTTAGGCTAGGAAGACCAAGCATATTGACTGTCAATTTGGCTCCTCTGTAATAAGAATGGTAGAGTTCGCGCTTTATAGCTATTGAAATTATGCTAGAAAATTATCAAGCTACTAGTATTAGTTCTTTAAATAAGAATGCAAATTATTCTAAGCTGTTTCCACAGGTATAACTGTTGGCACCTTTAGCACCTTTAAAGTCATAAATTTCTGGTATTCGATCGGAAACGGACGTCAATCACTCTCCCAGGATCACTTCTCACTCCCAAGTTGCATCCAAAACTCAATCATCACACAACTATTTTGATGCGCACTCTATTAGCTAAATAGATCTATTTAGCTGTTATGCTATTTTGTGTTTCTATTACTTATTTGTCGCTTTTATACATAGTTGTATATGTTTAATGCAAAATATCGTATTATAGAAAAACATATCATGGAAACTCATTATAGAATTACATAATAGTAGATAAAAACAGTTTGATCCCACTCACATTCAGAGAGGGTATTACTATCGGTAGAATGAAAGAGTTCGTACTCAGTCGAATATGTATTATAGCAAGAATTTGATACAAGATTACATATTATTGGACAAGCCAACGTTTTTTAAAAATAATAACCAAATAAGCAAAGATGAGAGAAGTAGAAGGACAAAGTTTTGATATAAAAAGTACAAAGATGAGAATCCAACGATACATTCAAGTACGTTTCGGACTGCTGGAAACTAGACGTATAGTTGGAGGTGACTCAGCATCTAGATCAGAAATGCAATATTCGGAAGTGACCTAAGTATGAGAGAATCCAAGAATCTTCGGGAGGTTAATCTAATAACTTGACATAGTTTGAGGGACAGATACCGACTTGACCATTAGATCTTCTGGCTTGCCACCACTTGCCATCGATATCATCGACTTCCAAGATTTCGTCTTTGATAAAGGAAATCTCATTTATGTCGTCTGGATTGGCTTCATACGAATATAATGCTTTGGCTTTAAATCTGAATGGAATGTTACCTGTTGAACCTATCTGCTGGGTGCCATGGCTCTCGTTGAATACGGTTTTATTACCGTTATTGTTCGTAAGATCTCTTTGTTGGACATCAGCCGAAGAAAAGTTTTCCAAGCCATTGAGCTGCGAAGAAGACATGTATGGAGCATTGGACATTTTGTTGCCAGTCAGTACTTGCGATTGTCTCAAGTTGCTATCCTGGAAGTTGCTCGAAGACGTCATAGGTGGCATTTCGTTATTATAGTGCTTGTACTCATGCTCTTCGTCGTCGTCCAAATCGTGTAATTTACGGTTATCGTTTGAAGAAGACAAGTGGCCGTGGTTATGGGATTGAGACTTGAGCGAAAACGAATCAATAAACTGATTGGTTGGCGACTCAGGATGGCCTCCAAAGTACAAAATCCATATTAAATTGAGGATGGAAAGTAAAATACATCCAGCGGCACAGCACAAATTTCCACTCAGATTGGACTTGTAAATCAACTGGTTGACAGAATTGGTGGTATAAAGAAAAGCCACTGATAATAGCCCAACCAAGGTGAATTTGTAAAGCTCAATGTTGTTGTTTAGGTACAAGAAGAAAATGATCAAAACGATCAAGATCTCGTAAACAATGCCCCACCAGGTAAAATTGGGAAAGTCACTTTGGGTAGATGCAGCAGCGCCAGCTAATGACACGATCCATGCAATGACACCAAACGATACGGTGGAAATGGCAAACGGATCACCTAAAAAGTTGGATAAGGCAATGGGCATAATAAGTTTAGATGTGAATGACGTATTTGGAAAATTGAAGTATTTGGAGATTTGAAGTAATTAGACAAGATTTCTGGGATGTTGTGACTCTATGGAGTGACTTTTGTTAGACCGAATCAGTCCCAACACGAAATTATTTAGTGATCACTGTGATTCCAAGGAGCGACTAGCGGATGATCCCGAATAAACAAACGGTTGTGGGTCAACTAGCGTCTAAAACACGGGTTTTTTTGGGCTTATTATAACCTTGGAGTATTTGACGTGAAAGACGCGACGTTAAACAACGAGATAGATGGGTGTGGTATATCTTTTCCCTGTCAACAGCTTTCGTTAGGAATTCTTCTCTTTCCACGAAAACTCTAAACTGGTAGAACGGGCGGGACACGACTCTAAACCAAAACAGTAAATATAAGAGAGGCTTGAAGAGGCTTAAAGTATAGGGGGTATAGGGAGAGGGTTAAGTAGGCAGTTATGGGACAAGGTCTAGGAGCGGGGGCTGGAAATGATTTTGACGGCGGATATTTAGGGTTGTCGGGGTCGTATTGCACAATTGATCCCGTAAACACGTCGTTTACATTGTTTAAACAAGCACGAAAAGGTCTAGACCAGGGATGGAGCGGGGCTCACGTGCAACCGTCGTGCGAGCTTACCGCGCCAAACCTTGACGGCGCGTCCCACACGTGGAAAAGATACGATCGAACTCGGATGACACATACCACGTGACAAATGGATGCAGGATGCCAGGAGAATGTATGACCCTCACCACGTGACAGATGAATGTTAGGATGTATAAAGATGGATGACTCTCGTCACGTGAGCGGGTACCTGATCAGATTCCGGAGTCACGGCGTTGCAGATCCGCAGTTCCGGTTTTTCCCTTGTTTGCGAGGGTTGACGGGCTTTGAGCCAAGGCGTGGAGAATATGACTACGCGGAGATTGGTTGCTGCAATTTGGCAACCCTAGCGAGCACTGGTCAAAGCCCTTGATGATCCTATATAAAGCTGGATGGAGCCCTAGTAGGATTTTTAGAATCACACCGAAATGTTACCATTATATTCCAAAAACATCATCAAGGCACAATTGCCAACGTTGATTCGCTACTCCTCAACATCTACACCCCCTAAGAAAAGCCTTTTAGACATCTCTACCAAGGTGTTTGAAAACTCCGAGGTGGAAGTGCACGATGACAAGAAATTCATTTCGCACCACATGTTTAAGCATCCCTGGTTTACAAACGACGAGTGCGAGGCCATAAAGTTCGAGCACCGCGAGCCAAGAACTTTGGGTGACACCATAGCATACAGATGGATCCAATTTTTCAGAGCTTCATTTGATTTTGTAACAGGATACAAAAAGCCCAAAAATCCCCATGAGGTGGATCTTGGGTTCAAAGGCACCAGGTACGAGATGACCGAGAACAAATGGATGACGAGAGTAATTTTCTTAGAGTCAGTTGCCGGTGTTCCGGGATCGGTCGCTGGTTTCCTCAGACACCTTCATTCGCTTAGGTTGCTTAAAAGAGACAAGGCATGGGTCGAAACTTTGCTTGACGAGGCCTACAACGAGAGAATGCATTTGCTTACGTTTATCAAGCTCGGCCAGCCTTCATGGTTCACACGGTCAATTATATATGTGGGCCAAGGGGTCTTTTGCAACTTGTTCTTTTTGTTCTATTTAGCCAATCCCAAGTACTGCCATCGTTTCGTGGGGTATCTTGAGGAGGAAGCCGTGAGTACCTATACGCACTTGATTGAAGAGCTTGACTTGAATAAATTGCCTAATCTCGCCAATATGAACGCACCAAAAATTGCTGTCGAATACTGGCCTGAGCTCACTGACGAATCCAAGTTCCGGGATTTGATCTTGAGAATTAGAGCTGACGAGGCCAAACATAGAGAAGTCAACCATACGTTGGCCAATTTAGACCAGAACAACGATAGAAACCCATTTGCTCTTCAAGTTAAGACGGACAAGCCACAACCTGAAAACGGATTGAAATCCACCAAAGGAACCGGTTGGGATCGCGACGATCTCATTTTATGATTAAAAAAGTACTTGTAAATACGCTAGATATGATGATATGAACGGATAGTAAGATACAGATCAGTAGGGATAGGAATGCTAGGACTACCAAAGAGTAAGATACGAGAGAGAAGCAGAGGGTGCGAGAGCGCTACGATGTATTAGTAATATAACAAAACACCGCTGAGTGCCTTGAGATCATAGGCTTTTTCATGTGGCATATGTTTCGGCATTTGGGTGCAAAACCCCAGAGTTCGAATGGCGGGCGTTCGGGGAAACTGCACATTGCGGGACAAGGCAAGCACCATACGGCTATGTAGACTGGAGCATCCGGTAGCACTAGCCGTGCAGCCAGGATCCGCGGAAGCAAACCACGGGGCGATATACCCGCCCTGAAGCATAAGCGGTATTTACCTTTCCAAAAATAAAACGGCTTTTTACGGGTGCGAAAAAATAGTGACCATCGGGAAAATACGATAGGTTGCATAGGTCAACCGGGGTTTGAAAAAAGTAGAGCCCACAGGGTTCCTATACTTGATATGCTTGTGCTATAGAGCAGGGTTGCTATAGTTGTAGTTCTATTATGTGTTGAAATCCTAAGTAGTCGCCTAGGGCCGTGGATGTTTCCATATGAGTGCTAGGATGTTTTTCACCAGGGTCTCGGCGCCGCACGTTTTTGCACCTAAATCCGAGGAATCAAGGTACCTCTGACTTTTGTGTGTCACTTCCAGTCATCCATTTTACAAGCCAATCCCTTTCATTCGGCCAAAACCAGGTTTTATTCGGCACAAATGATTTCTTTCACTCGGCACAGCTCAACCTTTGTTTCGGTAGGACAAACAATTCAGGGGATGTTGGAGCGGCGCTTTCAGAAGAAGGTACAATGGCTTTTACTAAAATACCGAGGCCACTTATTCTTTTAAAATTTTGAAACGCATAGGCACCGGAACCTCCTTACTCCTTTTGAGCTTTTAGGAGATTGCTAGCTCCAACACTAGATTAGTGATTCCAGGGTAAGACGACTGAGAGCTGATCACGATGCACCTATCCTGATCGTACCTATTTGTGATGTAAGCATTTCTCAGGTTACAAATGGTTTCTTTTTAGTTGAGTTGATTGATCTCAAGGGTACATTTATGTCCAGTGCTCGTTACAATAACGTCGTTGATTTTTATTTTGGTCAATTGGAAGGGTAATTTTTTTTGGGTGCAAATTTTGTGCGTCTGTATGGTAAGCCATATATGTGAGAGAAAGACAACAGCATGGAACATTGGTACACAGACATACTAAGAAAATGACTAAATTCAAAAATAGATAGATTAGTAATGAGATACAAGGTATGTCAAAATCCATGGTATGTGGTGCTAACAATCTATATAATGACTGTTGATATTCTACCAATAAAGATGGCTATCAAAAGATAGATGAATAACATCTTAGCACTACCAATGCACAAGACTTAAGCCACTATTCCTAGAGCATGATTTCTTGATATTGCCCGAGCATATTCACGGACCATGACTTGGAAGTAATGTAACATTTTGAGTGATGCCTGATCGGTAATTTATACTATATAATGAGAGGAGACAAACGGGTACGTAGATATATTGAGTGTCAGCTTGACCAGTCATGAAGAGCTAGTTTTTTTTTCTACGAAAGTGATGGGCTATGCTCTGGTGATGGCTAATGTCCTGATAGGCAAACCAAGATAGATATACATATCCAATTCAAGCATTATCTCCTTACGTGCTTGCTATTTGACTAAGTTGCATCCAGTGCCTGTTAATACCCTATGGCTCTATGTATCACGTGCCTTCCCAATTGTCTCACTTCATTACCTTGTCCACTCTCTACCCTACTCTGCCATCCCAGCTGACCCCATACCCACACCAAACTGGCCTACCTCTCACCCTCTTCCTCTCTTCCTGTCAATCCTGTCTTTTCTCAAAGATCGCCGTTCCGCCGCTCTCTCCAGGCCTCTCCCGCTCTCTCCAGGCCTCTCCCGCTCTCTCCAGGCCTCTCCCGCTCTCTCCAGGCCTCTCCCGCTCTCTCCAGGCCTCTCCCGCTCTTCAGGGATATTACATAAGCAACTCATCGAAACTTCTAGCAATCAACCATACAAATTTTGCAATCAACAACACAACATCAATCTTTAGACAGTGACAATGAGCTACGAAGATCCCATTGATGGTCTTCTCAACGGCACAGAGTACGTTTCTCAAGGGAGCAGGCATCCTAGTGGAGAAACCCCCACTTTCCAGCCGTCCAAAGCCCCAGACGACGACATCCAGGTTATCAGCCGTGACGACTACCAGGACCCATTTGACTACCAATTTATGGGTTTGGGCAACACTCCCAACATTTCCACGCCTTCCAATCCCACTTTTGGTGGCGAAACCGACGATTTCACAGACGCCCATCACGATGGCCACTTCCAACAGCCGACGGGCCACACGCCACTATTTCCCGCCAACGACGATACCAATTCAGGTAACAATCATAACAACCAAGTCAACAACCAAGTAAACAACCCAAGTACTCAAAAACCCCCAAATATCGCCAATATACCCTCTCCATTGGCCGATAACATGCCCAATACGTTATTTTCGGGCAACGACTTGGTGCAACAACCACATATCTCGGCACTTATCCAGGCGCCAACCAAGTTCCAGCCCGCTTTACCACCATTGCCACCGTTATCAGAGTCTGTGATCCCAGAAAATTTCACTATGCAAGCGATATCTCGACTTCCCGACGAACTCAAGCCTCACACCAACATGGGCACTATTGCCAATAAACGTAAAAAAGAAGCTTCTGCGCCCAAAACACGCCCGGCGTTCGTGATAAAAATCTGGAATATGGTCAACGATCCCAAGAACAAGGACTATATCTGCTGGAATGACGACGGCAAGACGTTCCAGGTTTTCCAGCGCGAAGAGTTTATGAAACTCATCTTGCCAAAGTACTTCAAACACAACAATTTTGCCTCTTTTGTGCGTCAACTCAACATGTACGGCTGGCACAAGGTCCAGGACATTACCAGTGGTACTATGAACCAGGGAAAGGATGATAAGGGCGGAGAAGAGATGTGGAAGTTCAAAAACCCCAACTTTATTCGGGATAGAGAAGACTTGTTGGACAAGATTGTGAGAAATAAGAGCGTAAATCTGAACGAAGGAGACGTAAATGAAGGCAACCAGGTCAATTTCCAGATGCTACTCAATGAATTGGACCAGATCAAGCTTCACCAATTGGCTATTGTCGAAGACGTAAGGCGAGTTCGTAAGGATAACAAGACTCTATGGCAAGAAAACTACAATACCCGTGAAAGACACTCTCATCAGGCAAGAACATTGGACAAAATCCTCAAGTTTCTAGCGGTGGTGTATGGAAATAATGCTGGCAAGTTCATGGAACTTGATAATTCCAATGATTTCGGCACCAACAACCAAATGACCGCCTACAACTACAATAACGACCAAACGCCGCCCCTGCCAAACACTTTTGCACCGGGCCCAAAACCCAGTGGTGTGGCCAACGGCACGCCCGCACCATTCTCCAAGCCTCGGCTCATGTTGACCAATCAAGCCCACCGTCGTAGTCCGCCTGTAAAAACGGCCCATCGTGACAGTGTAAATACCGACAATTCTACCGAAGAAATCATCAGATCAAAAGGTCATACTCCAGATAACGAAAGTGCGACCAATCTCAACAGAATGTACCAGCAGCTTATTAATCAGGACTCGCTGGTACCGTCAGTGGCCTCTCCACGGCACTTTTTTCCGGAGCTTAATACGAGCCACGGGCCCGGAACGCCGCAGTTTATGCGAATGAATAGTAGTAATGGTGTTAGTACTGCTAATGGCAACAGTACTGGTAATGATGGGGACCCGCACGAGGTGATGTCAGGGCTCGAACAAAACATCTTCAAACAGGGCCAATCGATCCAGCAGGTGCAGGAATGGATCCAGAAGCTTGCGACCCAGCAGCAACAGCAGCAAGCCACTATAAACGAGATCAGCGACGACATGAAACCGCCGCTCGACGAGTTTGACGTGGGCGAGTTCCTCACCAACGACGCTAGCAACTCCCGCAAACGTCCCGCCGACGACTACTGGGAACCCAACAAGAAACAAGCGCTGTAATAAATATCCTTAATTCTCTTTGTGCGATTTTGTGTGCGTTTCAGGGCCGTTTGGCAGATTCGGCCGTTTTGGCGTTTGGTGCGCGCACGCCGCGATAAGATTGACAGAAAACGTCAACCGAAAGGATGAGACGGCGTAGGCAGCATGTCATCTGGGGTTCTCGATCTCCGAGGAGACGACCTGAAAATGAAACGTGAATATAGTAAAGGTGGGTGTCGTGAATGCAAGCGGCGAAAAATCAAATGTGATGAGCGAAAACCGGAGTGTTGGCAGTGCCAGCGGCTTCTGAAGGAGTGCTCGTATCCTATGGCTGGAGAGAAGGTGGCGAGGGTGTCAAAAAGGGCTATTCAGGTAAATAGTAGTAATCATAGCAATAACATAACCAAAAGTGGAAGTGGTAAAAATAGTGGTGCAAATGGTAATAATAATAGTAATAATGGAGATATCAAAGAAAGAAGAAGAAGCAAAAGTGCCGGTGAAAATATCGGATCCAGTCCACAAAACCAGGATTCTCGATCTCCTGTGAAAATACCAGTCAATGGCTTGGCTCCTGGCTCAGTGTCGTTGCCGGGAGTGCCCCCTCGGCCCCCTGGGCCTCCTGGAGTCTCGCATCCTGGAGCTCATCCTGGATTATCTCCTGGACTATCGGGGGTATCTGGGGTTTCTGGGGCATTTCCAGTTGCTCCGTACTATACTGGACCTCCCCAGCACTCTCAAACTCACCTGAGAACGCCGCTGGCCGGATACATGGGGCCGATATCCAGCCGGCCACACCCGTTCTCGCAGTTTAATGGATATTCTCCCAATCAGGTACCTCACCAGGCACCTCACCAGGCACCTCACCAGGCACCTCACCAGGCACCTCACCAGGCACCTCACCAGGCACCTCACCAGGCACCTCACCAGGCACCTCACCAGGCACCTCACCAGGCACCTCACCAGGCACCTCACCAGGCACCTCACCAGGCACCTCACCAGACACGCAACCAAAACCATTTTGGACCTATTCAAACATCTTCTAGCTATGGTCTTGAGCGAGATATTCCAGAACAAGGCCCAAACCTCAAACGACGGACTCTTTCCACCATTTCTCCTCAGCTTCCAAACTCTTCCCAGGCACCTCTGACGGCATCAGATTCAGCTCAGAGCTCCGTAGGCAACAAGTATACACCTTCTTCTATTGTCAGTCTTTTGAACGACGTCAATACCCCCAACGACTATCGAGCTAGCCAGTCGCCCAATTCAATCCGTACCACCACCACCAACTCGTCGAATCTTCGCCGACACTCGGAGTTTCCTGACGACCGGTTCCAAGACCAGATGCTCCAGTTTTTTGATCAGGACGACTTGAACTTGTTGGCTTCGGACTTGAACAATATCGTCAATGATATCATGTACAACTCCAATTTCTCTGCAAAGTACTCTCCTGACACTCAAACAGATACTTCGCTACATCTGTTGGTATCAGACAATAGCACATCTCACCATGGATCGCCTCGTGCCATACAAGACCCCAATTCTTCTCTCCCCACCCCCACCCAACGGCTCTTTCAGCGGCCTCAGGGAACGTATCTCCTCAAAGGGCTTCCGTACGACTACATAAAGGTGAAAAATCTGCGGGAAAAGCACTATTTACAGGCTTTTTATAACGATTTTGCCAATATCTTGCTTCCGTTTGGCTCCTACGATGACACCACCAAATCTTATACCAACCCAGCCCGTGATATTATTCTCCAGTGTGCTTCACACGAGTCGTTTTTACTAGCTGCTGTGCTAGCTCACGGTGCAAAAACGGCCTATACCACTCATAATCGACCTGAAGATGAAGAGGCGTACTGTACTTATCTATCCAAGTGCTTAAAACTTTTGGGACCGGCCCTCAGTGAGGGAAATCAAGCCAGCACTACATCAAGTACCTCCACAGGTACCTCCACAGGAAACGTTCCAGGAAATGTAGGATCTTCTGTAGACGAGAAGGACAAATCCAAAGCCAACCTCACTTCCAATATCGAATCAGTCCTTCTAACAGTCCTCCTTCTCACATCTGCCAACGCCGCTAATTCCCAGCAAGACTGGCGGCCGCATTTGCGAGGTGCCAAAGACATTCTTTTAAAGGTTTCCACGCTCAAGATCAAAAACTCCAAGATCTTGATCTTCTGTAAGTTCTGGTTCGTCACATTGGAGATCTTGGCTGGGATCAGCTCGACTTTGGGCGGCACTCTTCGAACAGAGGCCGAAATCGACTCGCTCATCACTTCTGGCGACGACCACGAGATCCTGGTCCTAAAAGAAATCGGCATTATTGTAGACGGTGACTTCAGCATCATGGCGGGCTACCACAACGACGCTGTCAATCATATCCGGGACTTGATCAAGCTCTTGGCCAGAATCAGAAACAACAAGCTGTACAAGCCCAGCGACGACTTTGAGTACCTCGATCTTCTCTCGCGCTTCTACAAGCTTTCCCAGATCGAATTTGTAGACAAGAACTGTGTGATGAGCCGTGAAAAGTATGACAACTGTCGCCAACGTGGCTTGGTAGACGTGTTGCATCGTAAGGACGGGTCGAGCGATGTCATTATCAGCTGGATGGACATCTCCCACCAGGCATATATCCTTGGAGGAATCATCACCATTCTTACCAAGTGCTTCAAAGAATCGCATGACTCGCCCCAGATCCAGATGCTTAGCAATAGAATTATCTCGATGGCTGAATTCTTGAACACAACTGAAGGCACGTCCAAGCAGCTATTCAAGTCGTCCATCATGATGATCCAGTGGCCCATGTTGGTGGCAGCCATGAATTGCGTCACTGACAAGCACAAAAGCTTGGTCGAAAAGTTCTTTTATGAGTCGGGCCAGGTGGGCAGTGGCAGTGCCGAGTTTGCCTTGGAGAGAGTCCGCAAGATCTGGCGCATGAGAGAGAAGGGCTTGGACCCGGGCTCCGACTTCGAAGACAACTACAATGATGTTTTATCCTACTGACGGCTATAGATCATTATCCAATCCAGAATTAACTCATGTGGAGATATTGTAATAACATGTACTTTTAGCGAAGTCAATGGACTATCTTATCAAAATAAAACTATGAGCGATATTAATGATTTATGATCATTAAAAAACTCTTTATTGATTTATTCCAGACCATCGTGATTCTCAATCATAGCCTTATATTCTCATAGAAGGTATAAAAAGTATTTCTCAATCATTGAATACAACTCAATAGTAGAGCACTCCACTTATACTCCGTAATGTAAAGCATAAAGATATCCACTGATATTTAGCAAACAAAAGCCCAATTGTATTATCTAACTCTTAATACGGATGCAAAAAAATACATTTAATTGAAGTAATTATTAAAATTGGATTTATCCAGATAACTAAAATAGCCGTAATTTGATCAATATACAACACCGAACTGATAGTAGGCAACTACGTAGTAAACACTTGGGCTTTACCAACAAACCAATTATATTTTTCAGTTATGAATTAAGTATCATTATAATCATCACCAGTATTAGTATTCGTGATTGAGGTTAGATAATTCAACAATAACTAACAGAAGATCAAGAAATATACGCAGTAAAGCTTCAAATCCGAATAGATGTGATAATAATCAGAATAAAAATAAAACAGCTTACTACCCATATTAATATAATTTTCTTTTCTTATATCCTAATTTACTATTCATTATAATTGTCCTCTTTCTCATCTTTAAGAAGTGAAAACCAGTTCATTTGTCCGCTAGCTAGAAGTAGCCTGGTTTCAAACGAGGTGTTACTCAGACGAGCACCTCGCTCTTCCATTGGCTCCATTGGCTCCTTTGGCTCCATTGGCTCCTTTGGCTCGAGTCGTAATTCCTGTAAGTCGAGATCATCTTCTGAAGAGTCTTGATCGAGCTTCGTTTCCAAATTGCCCTCGACCAAGTCCGATGAGCTCAGTCCATCACCGCAGCAGTAACATTTGTCTTGACTCCAGTCGTACTTTCCCTGGCTCAATTCATTGTGAACAAACCACCCGATTCTTTCAGCACCTTGTCGAGCCCCGTCCAAGTTGGCCGACGAAGGTCCCATTTTCAACGATGCATTCTTGCCTAGCATAAAGAGCGGAATTTGGCTGTTCCATTGCAAGTTATCTGTCAAGCACGGAAGGCCTTTGACCACCGAAATAGGGTGCTCTTTGATAATAGGCTTGATAAACTCGAGACCTTGGAGATTGGCCTGGATCCCGGTGGCAAAGTAGATGTAGTCTACGTTGGATACACTAATCTCTTCGTATTCGTCTTCGTTGGTGTGGGCATTTTTCGATCCGGTTTTCGTTCTTAGCTTGAGATCCCAAACTCTCTGTTGGTCGTCCCAAGTCTGCTCTTGTATAGTAGTGAACTTCAAGAAATTGAGCTTGCCGTCTTTGACATGCTTCATGATCTTCTTGTAGTATTCAGGATTGACGGACCCTCCTTCACGAGCATCCTGGATCATTTGGAACCGTTCCTCGTCCGTGTCCTTGATATAAAAGGCAGATTTCTTGACGTTTTTGTACTTGGTGACCCAGTCCAAATGAAAGTCAAAGTGCTTGATCTTGATGGGCCCACGAAACAAGAGATACACATTTTCTATTCCCTGATTCACTGCCACATGGGCCAATTGTGCTGAAGTCAACCCACCTCCAACAATCACCACCGTTCTCAGCTTCGCCTCACGAGGCTTATCACGAAGTAATTGGCCCAAGTACTTGACTCGTCCAGAAAACAAGTGGGTGGTGTGGCAGCTGCCAAGCGGGAACTGGGGATTTTCGAATGGCTGGATGGGATAATTGATTTCGCCTCGGTGCCCACTGGCTACAATGCAAATTTTGCACCCAAAAGTGCGGCCTTTGGATGTCCTGATAACAAAGCCCTGGCCGAACAAGTCGACGCCCGCCACGTTAATATACCGGTATTCGATGGACGTGACCTCATCGTGCTGTACCCTTGAGTGTAGCTGGTACCTGTCAATGATATCATCGCAGAAATCTTTGAAAAGAGGAGTAGACGGTCTGTAGTAGTCCTTCCAGTCCCGCATATTGATGTCTATAATTCCCGGCCTGTCGTGGGTTTGGGTCTCATCAGAAGTTCCAGCATTGACAGGAATAGGAACTTTGTGCTTCCTGCTGTTCTTTTTAGACAACTTCTTCATCTGATGCTTGGAGTATTCTTTTCCAACCACATTGTGAATTTCCATCAAGTCTTTTGGCCCCTCACGTTTCGACAGATGGGCATAGCTAACTAGCCCATCCACATTCACAGGGTCCGGGTGAAAGAACATTGGCGATCGGAGGTACGGTATCTGACAAGACCCGAATTGATTATGCCATTGGCTCATGAACTTATCAGCAACCCCATCGAGCACAAGAATTTCGTGGGGCTCAAATTTCGTGGGGTACAGCTTGTCCCCACCACGAGGCTTGTATTTGGTTTTGGACGAGCCGTTGCGGTTAAACAAATTGACCTTGTTGCCTCTTTGCTTGAGCCAATGGAATCGTTGATGCTCGTCTTCGGTGTAGATCGAACCAGGACATTCTTCGCAAAGCCGGGCCGTCACTGCTAGCCCACATGTACCACCTCCTACCACCACAACCTCGAAGAAGTGGTCTTTGGCAACATCTACTGTCTCGTCTGTAGAAAACATGGTGGTGTATCAGCCCGTTATCAACCCGCAGTTTATATTTATACTTTTCGCACCCAAAATCTGATAACTACTGAGGTCTATAACCACAAGGGTGGCTGCAAGAACACAACCCCCAACAGTACAAAGCCAAAACTTACCACAGAGGTAGCAGTAGGATGGTCGCATGCGACCCGGGTGTATTCAGGAGTATTGGTTTGCGATTACACCAAAATAATTTGGGTGCAAATTACGGATCTATACCAAGCGAGTAGAGCTGCGATACGTGACCTCAGCATGTCACGATTGAAATTCATATATTCATGGTTTGAAAAATGTTTTCTACTATTCTATTTGTATATTGTATTAATTATGTACTGCCCACAAAGCCTTCAATCAAAGCCAACAAGCCGACGGCACCAGGATCAGGAATACCGCCTTCTTGTTTGAATTCGTCTTCATTGACATAACTGGCTCTTCCAAATTTGGCCTGCAAGTCTTTGGTAGATTCACATCCTTCTTTACCAGCGGAAACGGCTTTTCCAAGATCGGCCGATTTGTGGAGAGAATCTACAAATGGCTGTAAGGTGTCAACCAAAGTTCTTCCGCCGACTCTAGCCTTTGTATACTTGAACAAACCATCGTATAATGCCGAGTGGAATGCCTGTGCAATGGTAGGAATCGAAACGTCCTTGGATTTTTGAAGGTATTGAACCAACGACGTAAGGAAAATCGAGTAGAGTCCCCCCGAGGTGCCCCCCATGCTGTCCTCCACCAACTCGGTGATTGTGGAAAGCGTGGCCACAGGATCATCTAGCCTCAGCTTGAACTTGGAATCTTCATCCAATGCCTTCAAGATAGCGTTTGCCCCGTTAGCCAAGGTCTCACCACAGTCCCCATCTCCCACGAGTGTGTCGTAATGGGTAATTTTAGGTTCCTGTTCAATCAAGTTTTTGAAAGCGCTTCTGAGGCCCTTTTCCAAGTGTTTGGGGTCGACTTTGAGTGAAGAGGTGACTTCGGCGTTGTGAGAATCCATTGGCGAGTCGACATACTCAACCTTTGACTCCCATTGTTGCGACGAATACGATTTAGGCTTCCAGCCTGGGGCGTTGGTGGGGGCATCGAGGAACTCCACCACGTCCTCACTGGTATAACTGAGTTTCAAGTCTTTTCTATCAAGATTGCTCAAGTTGAGCAATGTAATGGAGAAACCTGGAGCATTGAGAGATGTGACGAAATCACTCACCAAAACCCTGGTTGGTTTACGTTTGAGTGGGAGGTTTTTGTACACATGCTCGGTTATGGCATACATTTCGAGGGTGGAGGTGCCACCGATATTGTTCACAAGTAGCACATAGTCATCATTTTCCAAGTCGAAATCCACGTAGTGACGGTCCTTATCTTCAGGCGACAACAACTTGGAGAACATGTCCTTGATCAACTCGTCGATATCAGGAATTGGGCTGATTTTGTGGCCGGGCTCGTTGTGGATTCCCAAACCGATTTCGGCTTCGTTTTCTGCAGTAAACTCAACTTCGGATTCCTTACCTGGAACTGAAGTTCTGTCCAAAGAGGCACCGATAGTGACCAAGTTGTCGTTGATGCTTCTGGCCAAGTTGGCTACAGATTGCAAGTCGTTGGCCTTGATGGAGGTGGCAGCCGCACCCGCGACTTTGTGGACAATTCCGGTTCCTGCCAACCCTCTTCTGCCCACCATTTTGTTCTGCTCTCTGCCGACTGCGACATCGTCACTCACCATCAAGATTTCGACATTGTACCCCTCGTTTTTGGCTCTTTCCGCAACCAACCCAAAATGCAACACATCTCCGGTATAATTCTTCGAGATTATAAGAGTGCCCTTTTCTTTATCTGATTTGGTCTTGACTGCTGCCATAATCTGCTTGGTTGAAGGAGACGCAAAAACCGACCCACTTACAGCTGCATCCAATAAATTGTCTCCTACATATCCCCCATGTAATGGTTCATGACCTGCACCACCACCACTAATCAAAGTCACTTTTTTGGTGGTATCGGAGTGGGGGTTGAAAACCACTTTTTCAGATGGAATCAACTTGATCGAAGGATTGGCTCTGACCAAACCTTTAAGGTTGGCTAGCACTATATCATCTTTGTAAACCCAGTGTTTGGCTAATGTCATTTTGTCAATTATACCGTGAAGAAATTTTTTTGGTTCAATTGACTTGGCAACGGAGACTCCGGCTTAGTTTTATACAATTGCTACTGAATGTACATAAGCTTGGAATAGAGTATCCTCCACCAATGATATTTTCTATGACGTATCGGAGTGCATGGCACAAAACCGCCATCACAGTTGGAATTTCTTTGTGTCCCTCCACCAAACCTCAAAAAAATGGCGTGCGATCCCTCCACCTGGACCCTCACCAGCTTTACTAGCCTGCGCGTCCTCCGCCCCCACTACTACTTCTAGTCTCCTACCCCATATTTTGTTTCTCCACCATAGGCAGATTCGATCTCCAATCACTCTCTCAATAATACATGCTACTATATGTGAACTACTCACTCGTGATTTGAAGAGTTGGACCCTAAAGACGCTTAGTCAGTGCTTGATAAGCAAATGAGTAAATTGGTCAATTACTGAAAAATCCAAGTCGAAAGTACCTTCAAACAGTGAATTTTTGTCCAAAACATCAAATTTTGTTCAAAGCTGATGATTGTGAAAGCGAGCTCAGAGACTCAGAATGTGCATGTTGCAGCACCACGATTCATTAAGTAGAGCCCGTTAAAGACGTTTATTCAGTGCTTGAGAAGCAGCATAGTCGTGCGCTGTACAGGAGTCGAAAAAGTTTAAGATGAAGGTTCTTACAAAAAGTCGAGATCATCTCCAAGCTTACGTATTCCGAGTCACTTTCGTGACAGTCCTCGATCGCAATTGTTTTTTATGATATATGTATCTTCATTTCGCATAGGGGCATTGATCCGCCTATACCTTTATCTACATAAATTTTCTTATGTTCTTGATCTCCCCACACTATTGGTACGTGCATGGCTCAATATCAATGGCGCTGCCCGCTTATCGGGGCCCCAAAGCCGATCTGAATATCCAAAGCCACTAGCGGGTTTGCCAGAAGAAAGACGTGCAAACTTTTGGACATTTTAAACTTTCAACAAAACTTGTATCAAATATTGCCGGCATGGTGGAAAAATGTTCGAAAAACAAACATCACCTGGCCAAAGGAGAGACTATAGTAGAGGAGGATGTCGAGAATGCAAGCGAAGGAAGATCAAATGCGACGAGTCGAAACCAATATGCCTGCACTGTAAAAAATTAAACAAAGTCTGTGCTTATCCCAAAGAGGGAGAAAAAGTTCTCAGGGTCAGCAGGCGGTATTTGGACGATAATCCCAGTCCTTCGCCTCAAGACCACATCCCAAAGACCCTCAATATCCAAGTTTATCATGGCCCCAAAGCACACAAGAAGCGGAAAAAGAAGGTGCGATCAATTTCCACCAACACGAGAGCAAATGGTTCAGATGATCAACGTCCTATTAAGCTAGAGTCTACGACAGATCCTCCATCCATTTCCCCCGCTGGTGCCCTATTGGACGGTACGCCTTCAACCTATGATTCGTACAAAGACTCCTCCTTGTCTACCGGTGAGTCATATTTCAAGGAAACTCCCTTGACTAACGTCAAAGAATCTCCTCTCGAGAATACCTTTCCAGATACAAAGTATCCTGAACTTCCAATAAGTCCGTTTCAAAATGACCAAGTTTTCAACGAAGCCGAAAATTCGTGGAGAAATTTCTATAGCAACGACGATTTGAATCTACTAGCATCCGATCTCAATACTATTGTGAATGATATTATGTTTCAGTCGAATTTCAAAGGAAAGGAAATGGAAACTGGGGATATCGCTCCTACTGAACTCAAAGTCGAGCCGATTTCAGCAAAAACTCCTTCTTCAGTATTGAATTCAACAGGATCTTCCGAGCTATCATCTGTGGACGCATGCACCTCTATACCTAGAAATCTTCCCGTCGACTACATAAAGGTAACTTCTGGATACGAACGGTTTTATCTTGAGGACTTTTATCATGGGTTTGCCAATCAGCTTCTTCCTTTTGGGGCGTATATTGCTGAAAAAAACATCTACGCAAATCCCATTCGTGACGTGATTCTTTATTATGCTTCAAAAGAGCCATTTCTACTAGCAGCCATTCTTGCTCAAGGTGCAAAAACATCATACGAGAAAAATCACCTTGAACGGGATCAGGAAGCGTACGGGTCATATCTTTCGACATGCTTGACTCTTTTGGAGCCTGCACTTCCTAGGAATCGCGAGAAGGATATTGCTTGTAATGTTGAATGTATTCTTTTAACGGTGTTATTGTTGACTTCTGAAAATGCTGCCAACAAGAAACAAAGCTGGCGACCCCATTTGAAGGGTGCAAAAGACATAATTCTTAAGGCAACCAGGAGCAACATAAGACAATCGAAGACTCTTGTGATTTGTAAGGTTTGGTTTATTGATTTTGAAGTGTTGGCAGGCTTAAGTTCACCCTTTGGAGGGACACTCAAAACCGACGAGGAACTCGATCAGATCGTGAATATTAATAATGAGTATGAATACTCAGTGTTGAAAGAGTTTGGAATTATACGAGAAAATGGGTTCAATATTATGTTTGGGTATAACAACACGGTGGCATACTTGTTCCGAGACTTGATCAAGATCTTCAACAAGAAACGAAACGAAGGGGCTGATTTCAAGGCCACTCAATCGATGGAGTATATCAGCTTGATTTCAGGGTTTTATCGACAGCACAAGGTTACCTACGGTTATCCAAGATGTGTGGGTCCCGAGATTGAAGGAGAATTGGTGGACCATATCTATCTCAACAACGAAAACATATATATCAGTTGGATGGACTTGACACAGCAAGCATACACACTAGCGGGGATCATCACCATTCTCACTGAAATCATGGAGCTGCCATTCTTCATGCCGCATGTCCAAGATTTGGTAGGGCAGCTCATGTCCTTGATAGCCTACCTCGAAAAATGTCCTACCAATCCGCGGCATTTCTTTGAGCATTCTGTTCTGATGATCCAGTGGCCCATGTATGTTGCAGCTCTAAATTGTACCGAAGACCATCACAAGTATTTGTTGATCAAGTTCTTTAGAATGTTAGCAGATCTCGGATCGGGGAGTGCTGAACATGCGTTGATTCGAATTATGAAGGCGTGGGATGGAAAGGAAGGAGACGAAGAGAAGAAAGTGGATGTAGTTGCATATTGATGAGGTAATAATGATAATGAATAGAATAATTGTAATATAAGTCTTTGCACCATAATACACAAGCTTTATTGAGTGGAGATAAACCTATGATGATAAATATCATATAAGATTGAAGAATAAGTTTGAGATGGAGTGACAACTTCGCCAATACAAGACATTCCAGACATCCAGCACATTCTCCTTGTGATATAACTCACCAAATATTCGTTGCTTTTTTTACTTGTAGTGGTCTTTTCTGCTCTATTTATATTCTCAATTTTGGCAGCCATTTTGCTGCGGGATTTAATTGCAGCGAGGGCGAATTGGCAACATTTTCTTGCAGCCATATATGGGCCAATAGCAAGACGCGGCTGCATGCGGAGTCATTCAACCCCACACCATTACGCGTCTACCCTTGCTGTATAAATAGTTGTCACTCCCCCGTTTCACTTCCCCCTTTCACATCGCCTCTCGGAGTTTTCGCAACACTTTTGGGTCGCGATCTTCGCAACCTTTCAGTCACGCTGGGCATCTACACTTTATGGCTGGAGCAATACCAGTCTGATCTGACAATTATTTTTGATATTAGTGTTCGGACACCGCCACCACCACCACTACAGCCATCACCACCACCACCATCTATCCCTTAACCTACTCATCGACCATGGTTGAAAAGAGGGCTAGACGTGGTGAATACAGCAAAGGAGGATGCCGAGAGTGCAAGAGGAGAAAGATAAAATGTGACGAGGAAAAACCTGCTTGCCATCAGTGTACTCGACTACTGAAAGAATGCACTTATCCCAGTGTGGGTGAACGTATTCTTCGGGTGTCCAAGAAGATGTTGGATGATAAAGGCTTGACGATACAGCCTTATGAACCCGATCGAAAGAAACGGGCCAAGACAGAAACACTGGAAAGTGGCGGCGAGCTGGAACGGCTGGAGTCGGATAGTATGGAAAGTATTAGTACCACTATAAATGGCCACCCTCCCACCATTGCATCTATAACCAACATCTCTAACGACTTCTATGAGGTCAGTGATCTCAATCTCATTGCCAACGACCTCAACAACCTTGTCAACGAAATAATGTACAGCTCCAACTTTAACAAGCCAGTATCATCGCTTGAGCATTATGCCAGCGACTTTGCCAAACTGTTCCTGCCTTTCCAACATGTGCCAGACGAAAAGGTGGTGCCGACTAACGTGCCTATAGATTACATCAAGGTCAAAACGATGGAGGAACGGTTCTATCTCGAAGACTTCTACTACGAGTTCGCCCTTATCGTCAATCCTTGGGGCCACCACTACCCCGAAACAAACACATACTCGATCCCAATTCGAGATTTGATGTTAATTCAGGCCTCAACCGCCCCTTTCTTGATGGCTGCCATATTGGCTCAAGGTGCCAAGACGTCGTACGACAGGAAAAGACTTCAAAAAGATAACGACGCATACCACTATTTTCTTGCCACATGTCTTCGACTATTGGAGCCTGAGGTGGCCAAATGCACAAGCAACTCGCTCAATGATGAGCTAGGCTCAAATATTGAGGCCGTCTTGCTTACAATGTTGCTACTTACGGCCGCAAATGCAGCCACATCTACTCAAAATTGGAGACCCCATTTGAGAGGAGCCAAGAGTTTAATTCTCAAGTCCAATAACAAGAAAGTCCGGTTGTCTAAAACGTTTATTCTATGTAAATTTTGGTTCGTGGCACTAGAAGTATTGGCCGGAATCAGCTCCCGACTAGGCGGAACCTTAAAAACCGATTCCGAATTAGATGTGGTAGTAAATTTGGACCACCCATATGAATACTCTGTTTTGAAACTGTTCGGAATTTCGCTTTCCAATGATTTCAATACGTTTTTCGGGTACCTGGACAAATGTCTCTACCACTTGCGAGATTTGATCAAAATTTCGAACAAAAAAAGAGAGCTTGGCAACCAGTTCGTTCCTGATGATACGTGTGAGTACCTTCGGCTTCTTGCCGGGTTCTACCAAGAGTTGAATGTCGAGTTCATAGACAAGAGGTGCGTGCTTCCTCAGTTTCCCAGCTCCTTAAACTTAGTGGACGTTGTTAGATTCAACAACAAGGAATTCATCATCAGTTGGATGGATTTATCCCAGCAGACGTTTTGTTATGGGGCAATCATAACAATACTTACTCGATATCTTCGAGTACCGTATAACTCGCCGCAAGTTCAAACCATCAATACCAAGCTAATTGCGTTGGTGTCGTTTCTCCAAGATTGTCCAGGAACTCCCGAACAAGAAATCAAAAATTCGGTAATGATGGTCCAGTGGCCGATGTTGGTAGCAGGTATAAATTGTATGCACGAACATGAAAAGTATATTTTGATGAAGTTCTTTAGAATATCGGCACAATTGGGGAGTGGGAGCGCCGAGATTGCCCTCAAGAGAATCGTGAGAGTTTGGGAGAAAAGAAGCTTGGGAGAAGATATCGACAGTGAGGAGGATAATGATTTGGATGTAGTGTCATATTAATGTAAAATAGGTGATTGTATAATAAAAGAATTAATACGTAGAATTAAAATAAGTAAAGAATAAACAGGTGAAAAATGGGTGCAAAATTTAGAAAAAGCGCAAACATAATCAAAATGTAGTTATGTCAACAAAGGGAATGATGAGAATTTTGCATTCATAATTGTGGGGCGAATGATTTAAGTGAGTTTAACGTTACCAGAGACTAGGGAGAGAAGTTGGAAATAATTCCTAACAGCGGACAGAACTATTACAGTTGTACTTCTGCAGCTGTGAAGAATGGTTCCAGCTGGACTTAAGGAATGAGAGATCTGAGGTTTTCTACTCAGGAGTAATGAATCCCAAATTGTTAACAAATATCAAGAATAGGTGAGCAGATCATAAGATATTGGTAGAATTCTCAGTGATACTAACAAATAAGATTATAGTAAAATATTTTTAGTGATGCGATTGTGTAAGTATAAGGTTATGAACATATGCGAGTGAACAAATATAGACAGATGAAGAAGGGCATTAGAGGGTACTAGTCACAAATTAGACAAATCAAAGAGTTAACAAACTAATGGCTTGGTGATGTATGAATTTTTTAGTTTGGAGAAATAGCTGTGCTAGAAATGACAAAAATAGACAGGATCTAACGAACAGTTTCGAAGATTGGTATAAACCTTTCACAACGGTTATTAAGTCTATTCAATGGCTGCGAAATGCTTTCACCTGAATCACAAACCACAGCCTCCCGCACAAACATCCTAGTACTCTTATAAAATCATCAACATCACGTTACACTAGGGCCCAGCATGTTACATTGGGTGTGAAAATCTCGGGGCCAAGACTAATCCGCTTACGTAAGCCTCGGCGAAAACTTCCGTTTGCAACTCATCACTACCATCACGACCAGACCATACTAAACAGCCTATTATACCCGGACCGTACCAACCATCGCGACCACTGGTTATAGCACGAGAACCACCTCATTCCGAACCAGCCCACCGAGAAATAGTCACCTTGATACCATTCAATCACCCCCCACTCACCACCCACCCAAACATCCTAGCACTTACCAAACCACTACCCAGACAACACCACGTACCCCAACAAGCTTCGTACAAACAATTGGTTCATTGATTATTCAGTTCGGTAGTTGGAAAATTGTATTATTCAGTTGAAACACTCGAAAATTGGCCCATAAGCTGTTTGCTGATAGAAGCATTGTAACTTACATAATCAAGAGATAGTATGAAAGAAAGGTCAGAGACTCCGGTCGAAACCAAAGCCAAACGATCCAAGTCTTTCACAGGATGCTTTACATGTCGATCACGCAAGATTCGGTGTGATTTATCCAAACCTTGTTGCCAAAATTGTGCCCGGTCAGGGCTTATATGCTCAGGCTACGATATCAAGCTAAAATGGTCCCAGCCGATCCAATTTAATAACAAAAGTGGTAATGTAATGCCGTCACAGGTTCTATTCAATGCCAAGACGGACGAAAGCGAGTTTTTTCAGCGAAGAAACGTGGATTTTGTGGTGTGGGACGAAAAGAAGAACTCCAAACCGTACGAGACGTACGATGAGTTGGACCGAGATTTGGGATTTCTACAGAATTCGGCCAATGAGAGGTTGGACGACGACAGTATCAAGCTTTTGGGACCATTTGGAGTGTTCAGGGCCCGACATGGCGGCTCAAAACGGCAAAAAACCCAAAAGAAAGAGCCTTCTGCGAAGCTAGGGAACCAATTACACAGCGAGATGCCCGAGATACAGGGTAATTCTCTCGGTATGCTGAATGGTATTCTGGAACCGTTGCTGAGGCCGTTGCTGAGAAATATACCTCACCATGCTAAAACCATAAATGGCCACTCAGCCAAAGCCAGCCCATATTCGGACGATGTCACACCTCACGACCAGCTCTGGCTCTCCAACGAGCTTCGAGATGATGCTCTTTTGACCGCTGCTGCTCTTAATGGTGATACCCAGTTCTTGGACTTCATGAACAATTTTCTGCCTAATCCCAGCCAGAACCAAAGCCATAACCACCAAACCAGCCAAAATGACCTTCTCAACCTCGTATTTCATCGTAATCACCCGTCATTGGGCCCTAGCCCGTCTGCTGCACCCACCCCAGGCCCTTCTTCAATGGCCATGTCGCTGCTTCTCAACACAGACTCGTCCAATATCATGATAGATCCCACCAACCAGCACTTGTACTACTCAAACTACAATAATTTCTACTATAATAATCCTTATCAGCTCAATGACGACTTGGAAATCCACCTCCATGCGTCCAAATCTCCTGGAGACGACGATGTAGACTTGGTAGATGGCGAGAATAATGCCACCACCATGCCAGCTTCTATCATGTGTATTGTCCAAAACCCGCTCCAGCACCGCTTCGAGCTCACCTTCAAAAACCCTTCAGGTCCATCGTTTGGTCTTCCCACCACTGCTCTACAAGTTCAGCCTCTCACTCGGTACCTTCTTAATTATTACATCACTCAGGTAGCCGACTTGATGACGGTGATTCCACTCACCGAAAACCCCTGGAAAACCATCTACTTCCCTCGTGCCCTCATGGCAATAGGCGAGCTTAGTTCTTTGGGCCACACTTCACCGGCCAAGAATGCTCTTCTCAATGCACTTCTAGCCGTTTCTGCCTTCAATTTGCAGTCCAAATTCCCAAAAAACTCTGACCTGATGAAGTATTATCTCAATTTGGGCATCAGACTTCGGAACCAGGCGTCGCTCTTTGTCAAGCAGTTGCTCAACAAAAAATCAGAGAGCCTCCTGGGCATCGAGCACTGCGTTTCGAATGAAAAATATGAGGACGTTTTGTGTTCAGTGATGTCGATGATCAGTGTTGACTTGGTCTGGGGAACCATGCAAGACACCAATTTCTATATCAAATGGTGTGGAAAAGTCATCAGTGCCAAGATGGTCAACAAACAGAAGCTTTCGTCTAAAGCCCGCATTCTCCACCGTATTTTCCTGTCTCTCAAGCTAATTCAGGACTCCACTTGTCTTGATCTCGACAGTATCAAGGCCGATTTTGCAGCCAACGGCTCAGACACAACCTACGACATCAACGGCGACAAGTTTGGCGAGGTCAAGGGCAAAATAGACCATGTCGACAAGGGAAAGAACGCCTCGCCTTCATTTGTCAATAAAAAGCTCATCAACACCATGAAAAATGACGATCACTTTGCTACAGATGCCTTGTACGGGTTGCCCAATTCGCTCATCCTCTTGTTCAGTGAAACAGTGCAATTACTCCGAACCAAAATCCACCACCAGGAAGTTTTCCAGAAACTTCCCGACGACTTTACCCATCGAGTCAACATTCTCAACGCAAAGGTGCTCAATTGGAAACTCGACTGGGATCTCTACGAAACAACAAGCCCTGAAAAAGAGCTGTCTGATGACTCCAACAATTCTACCGACTCGGTTCACGTCGACAAAGATCTCAAAGAAGTGGACTTGGTAGATCTCGACGCCTATGCTACCGAAGAAGAAACCAAAAAGTTCTTTTCCCCCATGCATGAAATCACGTACCACCATATTCTCTCCTTCTATCATGCGTTGCTGATCTACTTCAACCGACTAATCAAGGAAGTCCACCCTAAGAAGCTCCAGATTAAGGTGGCCAAGACCCTCAGGCACTTGAATGCCATTCAGAGACTCATACGAGAGGATAAAGCAGCCATTATTCCGTTGTTCTGGCAAGGTTTCATAGCCGGGTGTGAGGCCACCTCTCTAAATCTCCAGACCAGCTTCAAGAAATGGGGCGCCGACATTGCACAGTACCTCGGAAGTTACTGGGGAGCCCGCCAAATCATGTTGGAGGTGTGGAGAAGAAAGAGAATGAACGAGGCTAGGGACGATTGGGTCAGTGTGATCCAAGACTGGGAGATGAACTTGATGTTGAACTAATTAAAATTGACTTGAGAGATGATTCATGTATATGTATATAGTGTAATACTAAAGAGATCGGTGGCCTCATGGCCAACGACAAAATATTCATCAATACAGCAGCTTTGGATATAGTATCAAGTAGCTACATAGTGAACATTGAAAGCTATATGAAACATCATGTACAGCACCGCAGTTACGAATACTGCATAGTCTACAGCATTTACACTATATCAAGATGTCCAATCTGGTCACAATCAGGCTGTGGAGCACAATGGTTACTCCGATTGGGCTATGGTTGACTATGGCGGGCTATAACCACCCTGGCTCAAATCACTTGTCGATAGGATCTCAAACGTTTCAAATGTAGAATGCGCCTAACCCGGCACGTCTAGACTCTATGGGGCATACACTGCTCAATGGGGCCGCAATCCGCACCGATGTAGGGGCCTGGCGCCTAGACTCGATGCGCACGCGCCATGCACTCATCACTGACGCATCTGACGCCGGACACGCGCCTCTCGCGGTGTTTGTTTGTTGTGAAAACGCGTGATTTTTCAAATCAAGGTACCATCATGCATATAATGTAAACACCAACGGTTGGGTGCAAATATCGTGTTGGCGGAGTATGCATAGTGTGCCACGCGACTGTCAATGTCATCGCCATCGATAATATCGACAGGGGTGCCAACAAACACCCGGCGCGTATCGTAGCCGTGTCTTGTCTACCGTGGTTTTTTACCAAATGTTTCACCGGGCATTTTGTATAAATACCGGTCCCAACCTGGTCTTTTAAGAAATATTATCTATCATCCAACCCTATTCACTCTTTTCACAATGCAATACAGATTCTTGACTGCCGCTACTTTATTTGCCATCGCCTCTGCTGATGTTCAAACTGTCACCGACCACCAAACCACCGATGTCACCATCACCTCTTGTTCGGACAACGCATGCACAAAGAAGACTACTTTGGAACCTGCCGCAACCACCTTACCAACCACCGTTGTCACCACCACCGTGAATGACGAAGAAACCATCTACACCACCGTGTGCCCAGAAACCGAGACCTCAGCCCCAGCTACTGTTGCTCCAACCTCCGAAGCTCCAGCTCCAGCTCCTGTTGCTCCATCCTCTGCTGCTCCTGCTAACACCACTGCTCCAGCTCCAGTTGCTCCATCTTCTGTTGCTCCAGCACCTGTTCCAATTGCTCCAACCTCCGCTGCCCCAGCCAACACTACTACCCAAGCCGCAGCTCCAGTTGCAACTGACTCAGACTCTTATGTTGATGTCACCGTCACCCCAACCGTCACTGCCTCGACCGGTGTTGAAGCTACCATCACTTCCCAATCTACCTTGACTTCCCAATACAGCTCTGCTGCTGCTTCTTCCGCTCTTGCTCCAGCTGCTATCTCTGAAAACGACGCCAACAAGGTTGCTTTCGGTGTTGCCGGTCTTGCTGCCATGGGTGCTCTCTTATTATAATTTCTTTTCTAATGTCTAATGTTTCATCTTTGCATGGTGCAAAGGTTTTAAAGGGTAGCGGATTGATTCCATACCTCTCTTCCCTCTAAAAATCGTTATTATTCCTAGCATCGCTTCAGATTGTGTCGGATAAGTGGCCGGTAGGTCTAAGGATACCTCATATACTTTTTCTAATTTTTTATTTATTTTTACTTAATAGCTCTAGATTATACAATAAACATCTACTATAAAAAATGCCCCCATTTATACCTTATCACATACTTGGTCTTATTCATGAGATCAGATCTTCTGATCCTGGACCTTGTCTTTCGCAACCATGGGCCCGGTCTCTTGAAATTATTCAATTTTGGTCTACGTCTTCTCATACGGCATCTGGAATATTGTATTCTATCCGCCAACTCAATTCGGTTGTATCTTATTCTTCGCTTGCATCTTTTAAGCTCGTACTTGGTACTAAACTTTAGCCTGCAAAGCAACTTGCGAAATCGCCGGTCATAAGCTTTATTAATAAGTCTGTGCTGGAATGCACGATAACCGCGCTTCACCTTGTCTCCCACTCGCTCAAGCTTGCTCACCTTATCTCTCATACGCTCAAGCTTGCTCAACATCGAAAGCCCGGTACATCTTCTCCGAGATGCTTGATACCTGTTGAACGAATACATATTGTATACACCAAAGAATGTGCTTCCAATTGGCTTTTTGGGTACTAAATTCTGTGGTGCCATGACTTCTTTGGATAACTCAGGTGACTCAGTCTTGAGGGAAGACACGGTGATTGTTTCCAAGCGAGTTGCCACCAACTCTATTTCAGATACTGGCTTCGATGGCTCTGGTTCTAAATGAGCTGATACCGGGAAGATTACGTCCAACTTCCCGTCTTCGTCTTGATAAATTGTATTAGGGGATGAAAGGGCTATTTCCCCAGAGTATATCAGATCACTAGAACTCACCTCGTCTGTCTCTGATTCACTCTCAAAGCTGCTATTATCTAGCTCGTTATAATTGAAACTCAGCATGTAGATCTTTTCCTGTTTCTCGTCTGTTTCGTTAAGCTTACACACTTTTGCAGCTCGGCGGTGTTGTAATAGCTCCTCTAATTTTAAATTCATTGCCGACGACGCATTCGAAGCTTTGATAAGGAGTAGCGGGTTAATGAAACCGCTCTCTTCAATATTCTTAAGTGATTCATCTAGAAGCTGATTGAGCTCAAAGAGAGCTTTTCGCGGTTGCTGTTCCAAGAAAAGGAGAACACTGCTGTAGTGCATTTCAAAAAGATTGGACCTGTTAAGTAGGGCATGCTCTTGTACTTCTCTTTGCAACAAAATCTCGCTAGCCAAAGAGCCGGTCTTCTCATTGGCCCAGACATTTGCCTCGAGACTTTGGCTCGGAAATTCTTTATCGTGTTCCATATATTTTGTTTCCCATATCTGAAGGCTTTCGGGAATAGACATTAGAATGCTTCTATACTTGGGATTAGTTACTATGTTTGTTTCTCTACTCTGTAAGCAGCTCAATATTAACTTAAGTGTACAGAAAGATTTCGCAGCCATTGAGAAAAATATTGCTGCTTCATTTTCAGACATCGTGATCGAATTAACAGACAGTAGCCCCGTGCCAATAAGGACTGTAATTGATCACCAGTTCTGGCACTATCATCTACGAGATTTCTATTTGTATATGTTTATTATGTTTACATGATGTTGTATAATACATTAGTTACTCGGGTACTCTGAATCTCAATTGTTGACCTTCAGAATAAATATAATTCAAGGTTTGGTCGAAATTGCCAACTTCCTTCAATTCCACATATCTCTTATAGAGTAACAAAGCAGTATGTGCATCTTCAATTGAGTCATGATTTCCAGTTTGAACCTTTTCCCTTAGTAAGACGTATGCGAGGAACTTCAACCCCAATTGTCTCTTGAAATCACTCTTGTAATAAAATTCTGCCGTATCTCGAATTTGATGTTTGGGCACTTGCAAGTTGATACATCTGAAATCATTGTACAAACCATGTCCAACAAATACTACACCCATGTTCAATAACAACCACAACTTTCTATAGGCTGTTTGCAAGGTGACCAAGTTTTTCTCAGACTTGATAGGATCCAAATCTCCAGGCTCAATTCCTGAAAAGCTCGTTAAATAGTCATGGATCGGAGCTGTATGTACAATATAATCATCAATAAAGGCTTTGCCGTGCAATGGTCCGACCTCGCCTCTCAAAGCTGAAATTCTTGCCAAAGAAACTTGTTTTGGCTTCACGTGGGTTTTGGTACCATTTGAATGGACTTCCAATACTTCAGGACTCAACGACACGAATTCTGCATCGATGGCTACTAATGAACCAATCTTAGGAGCCTCTTCCTTGGTCAACAATTCATATTCCTTTTTGTAACTCTCCCGAATTGCTCCTGCAAAATGATCTCGATAAAGAATTGTATCATTCAAGTCGGGAATATTAATGAAGATCTCAGGTTCAAAATACTTGAATTCATTCTTATTCAACGCAGAATCTTGATAAAGCAACACCACTGGTTTTTTCCATGGAAAAGAAACATCAAAGACTTCATCTTCAGGGATCGGCATGACCAAAAAGTCATTGAATAAGTACCATTTCGACTCGATCTTTACGTATGTTACCAAAGTATGGGTACCAGTGGACAATTCCGACTGGTGGTCAATCTCACAAACATACCCCAAAAGCTCATACTTTGTAGTAGAGATGACATCAGGAGTACCAAAGGTGTTTGGGATTGCTTTGATAGAGATTTTATTCTTTGAGGTGATGGCATAAAAGTCTGGAACGAGCAATTTTTTGAAGCTATTGATCAACTTGAACTCTTCATTGGAGAAGTTAAGGTTGAGACAAAGCAACGGAGGCAATTTGGTCACTACGGTTCTAACTTCCAAATCATGAGGGTACCGATGCTGATGTTGCTGGCATGGTATGGACTGGGTCTGGTTGATGGAATACTCCAAATATGTCAATAAATTATGGTTTTTACGAGTTGTTGAAGGCGTCGCAGGCGGTAACAATGGCAGATGGGGCTGTTGTTTGAATGTCTGGGGATTGAGCAACACACTGAGCTTATTGAGGACGTTGCTTGGAGGAGTCACCAAATCTAGCTGGAACAGCGATCCTTGCCTTATATCATTAGTAGGACACGAGCCTCCATTACCCTTGATCAGAATCTGGTACTCTATCCGCATCAAGTCCACGAACGAGTTATCGTTGAACTGCAGCACCAAGTCAGAATGTAATTGGTTTAGCAAAAATTGATTGAATTTTACGATCAAATTTCTCAAGTCTTTGCTGTTTAAGTTCTGTCCTTCGTTAATATTTATGAGGTTTTGGAGCTGCGCTTCCTTATTCTGGTTAAGCATCTGAGAGAAGTTGTATATCTTGACGTTTGTATCTTTAGCTTTGTGCATCATATCGAATAAGTAGCCCAATTCACATAAAATGGAGGAACCTTGGGGGTTTTGCTTGGATATAATGGTGCCAAAATCCGAAGGAAGGTATTCTTTGGCCAAATCCTTGATTATTAAGTTATAAAATTGAGGCTGGAATCGGTAGAGCTGAAGAAGCGCATTGACATATGAGTTATCGGTATGATTTTCGAGCCCACAATGAAGTCCTTCAGTACGGTTATAGTAGCTGAAATCAAAGTCCTTTATTCCAAACTTGGAGTATTGGATTTCGAGCTTGGCGTAGCAGTTTGGAATTGTCTTGTTCTGCGGTACTTTATATTGAAACACAGAATCGCTTTCATCGGAGCTCAACTCATCGTTAGACATGGTTTTCTTCAATTCGATGGCATCGATAGCACTGGTATCTGACGAATTCGACATGGTTTTGAACAAAGAATTGTTTGACATCGCCTGCATTGGACTAGTTTGAGAGCGCTCACTAATAAACTTGGGCTTGTTTACGAGAGTATTGCTCTTTTCCTTGAGAGACTGGAACGGTTTCTGCGAGTACCGAGGCCCGTACTTTTGCTTGTCGTACGGAAAGAAACCTTTGGGAAGTTCACCTTCCAATGAAAGACCTAGATCCACTCGTTCGGGCAATTTCGACAAGTGCTTTGTAAATTTGAGATTTGTTGCCCAATTGGACAACAAGAGGTCTTTATAATAAGGCATTCCTACTGAAGAAAGTGGTGCCTCAGGCTCGTCTAGCGGAATGTGTTTGGACACCGGAGCCGGGATATCAGGTTGGTCAATAGGAGATGGAAAATTGACAAAGTCTTTGGAAGGCCCAGTACTGTTAAGAGTCCACACATGAAGATTAGCTTTCCCGTCTGAAAAAGCCAAAAAGTCCCCATTCTCACTTACTTCTAAGTTACAAAACTTGGTGGAAGGAGATGTAGGCTGCTGTGGGTGTGACTGAGAGATATCTGCCTGGTAAAGGTGGACACTGGCCTGGTCATATATGTCTACAAACTGCATTTGGCCCAGGCTAGATGATATGACAATGATATTCGAGAGCTTAGGATGGAAACGGGCGTTGGTGGCACCTGCAGGGAACGGAATAGGAGCCACTAGTCTCATCATACGGCTATCATATATGTTAACTAGCGGATCCACAATATAATCTGAGGCACCATTGGCATGATTGTGATGATTGAACCGTCTAGGACGTGCAGAGTAGCCACAGGTTGCAATATAGAAGCCACGCACGTCTATATCGGACACCATGCCGTTATGGCCCTGAAATGTCTTGATCGACAGGTTGGCTACAGGATCAAACAATTCTAGCGAGCCATTGGCGTTGCCCAAAGTCAAGAATTTGGGTCCCAGACTGATAAGTGAGACGTTTCCGGGGTGATTGAATGTGGAAAGTGTTGACGGTTTGTTCAAGTCAAACTTGGACAAGGCCGTTTTGGAGCCCACTACGATATCATTAAGGGTATTGCAATTAGTAGTGATGCAATTGAGATCAGTAAAGTATGAATTATTGCCAATTCCACTAAAACTTTCGCTATTCAAGCTCAATTTACATAACCCTCTGCGGTTGTTGAAGTTGATATTTGAGTTCAGCAACGAGAGAATACCGTCTTTGTGATTGCAGAATTGAAGAACAGGTGAGCTTGAGCTCGATGTTTTGAATCGTGTGTAAGGATATAGTTGAAATGAAGGCTGGTAGGGGTTGGCGCCTGCTTGTGACAGCGACGAGAACAGGCCGGTATAGCCTTGGGAGTCGCCCACCCATATAAGGTTCTGGGCGGAATCAAATTTTATGGCTGATATATCAGGAAGGTCGTGACCCGAACCACGGCTTCCCATGGTCGCGGGGATCCATGCCACCTCGTTCCAGTTATCCATGATAGAATACCAAGTATACAGTTCCGTAGAAGTTTAAGGCTTTTGATGGGCGCGTGTAAGAGCACGTGATACAAATTTGGAAAACAAACGTGATACATTTCGATAGTGTTTATTCTCTACCACGTGACGCATGTAGATAAGCCATACCTGGTGGAGCGTGCGAGTGTCTACGATTTATTGTTCCCCACAGCAATCCTATCGTGGCGTCAACAACCACCAATTGCTCCAACTAGTCAGCAATTATGCTCACGTGTTTGCTGGAGACCCTGACATCGATAGCACGTGCAACGACTGACAACCGATAAGTGAAACAGCGTCTGCGTGCGTACAATGTGTCACCAAGAGGCCCGTCCGCACACGTGACCGCAGTTTCCTCCTTACCACCGTCTCTCTCTCTGGTCATGCCCAAGCCTTGCTACCCGAAGCTTGCTCTCGTTAATGTGCAGTGAATGAATCGTGGCCCGACCTGGCGCAATTAATCCTGCCTGACCTGGCCAAGCCCATCCCAGCCCGCGCTGACCGACGCCAAATTGGGCCCACGAGCCATTTCTGTGCGCGTGCCCGCAATTCACAACACGTCCTGCATATCTTATCTATGACTGCAACATATATATAGCCAATTATCCCAATGTTATTATTCTTCTGACGTTGTTATTTCTTGATAACTACAAATTACACCTATCCGTCGCCCTCTTTCCAAATGTTCAAAACAAACCTTTCATCGTACATCCCATGGTTCAAAAAATCCAAATCCGCACTTAACGGCTCTGCCGCCGCCGCTGCCACCACAAACGATGGCGAATACAGCGAGGGTCCTTTGGTAGTTCCGCTGCTTGACCACACCCAATTGATCAACATCTCGATGAAGGATGAGGATGACTCCCAATCGTTCGTAAATATACAGTATCGCAAGCTCACTTATGCCGAGGCAGCTTCGTTGGGCCCTGGCCGGTCCGCCACTGCTACGTGCATCAAATCTGAAACAAAGGCGAAACCACCTCAGGCAAAACCAAGAAAAGAGCGGGTTCCCGAAAATCAGTACGCGGTATTGGATGACTCAGTCGAGGGGCCATTCAAGTCGGACGTCAGCTACAAAAAGTCCAAGCAGTTCAAAAGTAAACAATTCGATACCGTGCAGAAAAAAAAGCAAAAGAATGCCTTGAAGAAGGAATATGCTTGAACATAGAGAAGGCGTTTGCTCAAACTCTTTTGTACTGGCTACATCGAGGGTGTAATTTTCTCTATCAATCAAATCTAATAATATTCCTACTGTAGTAACTCGCAGGCCCGAGGTTCGCTTGTGATCACTGACCCCCGGGTGTTTGTGGCACTTCCGAGACTTAGATAGCGAAAGCGTCACCGATAACGTTATTGTCACACTCCCCAGCTTGCTCAACAATGCACAGAAAAAGCGGGTCACGTGTAGACAGCGGGATCAAAACCAGTTTCTCCTGCGATACCCACGCCGAGGCCGATACCACCGACACCTGTGGAGTCACGGGCGACCACCAGGAGCGGTTCTTACGTACGTCGAGAGTTCGGTGCCGAGCGCTGTCGACTTTGAGCAAAATTGGTTGCACAAATACCTGGCCAGTGTAGCCCAGCGGCACTGTGCACGAATACGACCCACTCATGATTACCGAGCTCCCGAGACCCCTCTCGGTAGCCACGCCCAAATTGAATAGTGCCAGTAGTGCGATCCCCACGCTGAGACTTTGCGACGCGGTCACGCCCAAGGTCTTTGTAAATGTTCCGCCGAGCAGTCCAGCTGTGCCCACCGTGTTGTTCAAGCACCCTGTGAGCGCGCGTTTGGGGCCCTTGACGAATTCGGCTTCGCACTTGGCCACTTCGATCCACGTATGCTTATCTTGAGCCACTTGATGCTCACTCTGTAACTGTATTCCACCAAGTCGATAGGCGGTGTTAAGTTTCGACTTGTGAAGAATTACCGACCCGGACTCTTTGATCTGGATCACGTTGTCAGGATTCCCCAAAAGCTCAAGTATTTGGGGGTGGAACTCGGTGCTGTTTTTCTGCTGTAGAGTCTCGACAGTGACCAAGTTTACTGTATCGAGCGTCGGAGCTTCGGTTATTTTGAAATCGGTGATACTCACTGTGCCAGCGCATGCACTGGCAGCCAGTAATGTCCATACAATAGTGGTAAATAACATTAGATTTTGATGAATAGCGAAGGCGCATCGTTTTGTTTTATATATGATTTTTGATATGCCGCATATTTTTCGCAGCCAAAACATCCACCGAGCAGATCAAACTAATAAACCTAAAACAAGAAAGCTAATACTTGTTCTGCTAAAGAATATGAACTAGGCTTAAGGTGATCAGCATTTTTAGTTTTCCGAATACCCATTAGAAATGTTTTTTTTAAGTTTTGTTATTTTATAAAGCTCATGAAATACGACGTTGTCCTGAAAATGTTTCGCCAGAATTTCTGTCCAAAACTTACTTCACCCATGTAGATACTAGTACTTGTGAAGTCACACCAGACAATCGAATTTTTTGGACATTTTACGAGCTGAGCTATTTGGCTCAGCTTCCCGATCCTCCTTTCTAGAAACAGAAAAAACGGACTTCACCCTATTTTCAGTCCTATTTAGCAAGATTTTGTTGGAAATTGATTCGGGAGCTCACTATCTCTAAAGTGGAAGACTTTTCGTTTTTTTTTCCTTTGGTGGCACCATGCTCGATAATGGTGAGCTCGTTTTCTAAAGACTTTGTAGTCGGGTACCTGTAACTAATGAAGATATGCTTTTGGCTGATTTCAAGGAAGGTTCAAATCCCATATGTCGCTTTCCAAAATTAATGGATATTCACTAGAATAAACAGGCATGAAAATTTTAGTCTTTATAATCTACCGCAATTGAAGATTTTCAAGGATTTTCGCTAAATATGTCAAATATTCCACAATTTATACGCAATTTGTAAAATCGTGTCAATCTCAATCATGGCTCTATGCAACTGATTTTTAAGTTGTAAGACATTTAATATCCATTTCACAAATTTAGGCCTTCTTTACAACATTGGCTTGACTATATTTGTATCATATTTTCTATAACTCTACGTAACTATTGATCTAAAATATTTTCATAGCCTCCTTCCTCAACACTAAGCTCTGAATGATAAGTGTACTTCTTGGGCTTTCCTATGAGAATGTTCCATCCTTCGTTCAAGTACACCATCGAGATTTTAAACACCGTCACAGGAAAATCCCTATAACTTCCAAGCACAAACAACAATGCCTGATAAACATCATCAAATGCTATTTTAAACTCATCATAAAAGGTTCTACTGTTTCTATCTTGTAGTATTTTCTTTTCTCTAGGTGAGACAACCTTCTTGGTAGGCATTGATCTTTTGGTGGAAGATGACAATTTATCGGTCAGTTTTTTGGAAGACTCGGAAGAAGTTGGCTTGACAGCGTCAGGAACTTTGAAAAAGGGAAATTTCAATCCATTCTTGTCGTCTCTCTTGTCATAATCACCCGGCTTGACAAGACCCTTTCTTACATCTTCAAGATGTTCTATGTACATATTTTTGAATGAATTGATAGATTGGATGGACTTGGATAACCTGTCGAAAGTGTTGACCAAAGCGACGATCTCGATTCTTCTGAATCTCAATTTCTCTGAGTTTTGAGGGTCTTCACTTTCAAATAAGATCTTCAAGGCCGTTCCGTACCCTATGGTCTGGAGCTTACCCCACATTCTACACCTGTCACATCCCACACAGTCCATTATGGCCGAGATGTTTCTAAATCTTGATCTGAATTCCATCTTGATTTCTTCAGGAATCGAGCTGGGATTGAACAAACTCGAGGTGTTGAACAAGGGATTTGAAGAAATGACAGGAATGATTTCGTCAAGGAGCTCTTCGTATGTCTGGCCTTCAAATGCTGCATCATTAGCTACAAATTTAGCTTGCTGGGCATGGGGATCTATTGATTCATCGTTGGAAATGATATCTTTAAGCGACAAAAGCTCGCTCAATCTGACCAAAGACTGCGAAACCAAAGCGTAGTTGAAGTAGATATTGGAAAGACGGTCATTGAAGGTTCCTACTCTCTCCATAAATATCTTGAGATCAGGATAGAAATCTCCAGTGTCTGCATCCAAGTACTCGTTGGCAAGATGCACCGAAATGGAAGCGTGCATCCCGCTTATTAAGCGATAAAACAAGTTCTTTTCCACACAATTTTCCTCAGATTCCGTTATCTGCTCGGTAGAATGTATAGTTGTGTTGGGAAAGCAATTTTCGGAGTAGATCGCGCGCCATACACTGTGGGCTTGTTCGCCACCATAACCTGTAAAACGCTCGGGGTTTTCGACTAAATTCACATATACGCACTGGTTGCCTTCATCTATGTGAGTATAGTCCAAATCTTCACAAACATGGTCTTCGTTTTCGCCATTTTTCAAGTCGATTTTGCCCAACTTTTCAGGCTTGAGATCTTCATTCACTTCGGTCCAGTTGTATTGATCTGGTGATAAAATTTCCACCGCGCAATTTTCGGTGGCACAGAAATGCTGAGCGTTCCAGAACTTGCACTGCTTCTCAAAATCCAACTTGAAGTGACGGAAGTAGGCCGTTTTTACCAAGTTGGCAAGAGGCTGGCGGATCTGATCATTGATCCCATCGATGAAGGAAAACGTTGTGTTACACGACGGGGTGATGATTTGTGAACAAAAATCTGGTGAGTTGAACGGACTGAATTTCGAAGCGCTGGTCGAGCTGCTCCCAGACACTGCGACCAAGAAGTAGCTTATGAAGAACCATATAAAGGTTGGTTTCATGGTGTGTTATGACTAGAATACACACTTGTACAGAAGTAGCAAATGGTGTAAATAGCTAGAAATATATGGCTGGCGTGTTATATATGTTTCACGCCATGTTGCCACTGATCATCGGGCCATCACCTGTTCGTATAGGGTCGTGCGCAGTCAAAGACACGTAGCAGTTCTGACTAAGCATCAGGACTTACGATAGGTGGTCTAGATGCAATATGGGTCTAAAGAGCCTGTAAGGTTTAGTGAAGTGTCAGTACTGGCGTAGCTATACCATAGTCTCCACCATCTTTCTAGCATACACCGCCTGCAAGTCAATAGCTCCGTACTATATACTACTGCGCTTACTAATGAGTACTCCTAGACTCATATGGAACCAATTAGTGACCTTGGTGGCTTTCCAGTCTCAATGAACATGTAGTGGAGCTAGGTACACTTTGGATAGAGGAGCGACTGCCACGGTGTCTCCAACCAGCTCTCTGCTTCAAATAATTTGGGTGCAAAAAGTGCGAATGACAGAACAATTTGAATTAGAATAGACAGAAACTATTAGAAACAATTAGAATTAGAATAGACAAATACTATTAGAAAAGACAGAAAACAAGTAGAAACGATAAGAATTAGAATAGAGAGAAATTATTAGAAAAGACAGAAAACAAGTAGAAGAATTAGAATAGACAGAAAGTATTAGAATAGACAGAAACACTAGAAAATAATTAGAACACAAAAAAACAGAAACACTAGATACAATTAGAGAACAATCAGAAAACAATTGAAAGCATAGTATGACAGACAACAATCTAGTACAGAATAGTACGGTATACCAACAATCCTACTATAATACTAGCCGTAGTTTCCATATTGGAGCTAGGATGTTCCACGACACTCTACTTCTAGCCGTCTTGTGAACCTCTTTAGTGCGTTTGCAAAATGACCAATGCCTTCCAATCTCTAAAAGAACCCTCAGCAATTTTATCTATTTTTATTACTTCATTTTATTTGTTTTATTTAAATAGTATTGGTGATTTCCATTTACTTTTCTAGTGTTAGTACTAATCAAACTTGATCTTCTTACCGGTCTTGGTCATGTCCACGTCCTTGAAAAAGGCCCCGTAAGCAGAATGGGTCTTTTTCTTGGTGTGACCTCCAAACTTCAACAACTCATCAGGAACAGGCTGGTTGGCCCCTCTCAAAATGTTCATCAAAGCTCCACTCAAATGCTTTTCGTGCTCTGTGAATAAGGTGTGGGCAATTCCGGTCTGGCCAGCTCTACCAGTTCTACCGATTCTGTGGACATAATCCTCCACAGTCAATGGGAAAGTCAAGTTGATCACAACCTTGACGTTTGGAATGTCCAACCCTCTGGCTGCAACATCGGTGGCCAACAACAAGTTGGACTGGCCAGTCTTGAACGAGTTCAATGCTTGCGTTCTCTGCTGTTGCGACAAGTCTCCATGAATGGCTGCTACGTTATATGAATTTCTTTGCAACAAGCTTTCGATTCTGCCTGCTTCTTTCTTGTACAATGCAAAGATCAAGACCTTGTCATTCTTTTTGGCTCCCAGCTGATACTGACGCAAAAGCGACAACAACTTCTTCTCCTTGTCATATGGCGTAATAACCTCAACCACCTGGGTGATTCTCTTGTTGGCAGATAATTCGTCACGGTCACCAATACTGACTTTGATGGGCTCGTTCATAAAAGTGTTGGCCAATTCTCTGACTTCCTTGGGCCATGTAGCGGTGAACATCAAGGTTTGACGGCCTTTGGTCTCAGTGTTGCCTATAATGGCTTTGATATCTTCTTCAAATCCCTTTTCCAACATTCTGTCGGCTTCATCCAAAACTAAATAGTCGATGCCTCCCAAGTTCACAGCACCATCGTTGATCAAATCCAATAATCTACCTGGTGTGGCTACAACCACATTGGCTCTTTTCAATTCTCTGACCTGGTCTGCTTTCGAAACTCCTCCATAAATGGCCACACAGTTGATGTCGGTGTTGGCAGTTAATTCCACCAAGTTATCGTAGATTTGTAAAGCCAATTCTCTGGTTGGGGAGATACACAATACACTCAACCCAGTTTTGCCCAAGGTCAAGATGTTGTTGATAGCAGGCACTCCAAAAGCAAATGTTTTACCAGACCCGGTCTCGGCAACTCCAATCACATCCTTACCACTCAAAAGATATGGCCATGAAACAGATTGAATCGGGGTAGGCTTGGGGAACTTGGTGACGACAGAGCTGATCTTGGAGTTCAATTCAATATCGCTGAACGAAATCAATGGTCTCAAGTTCAATTTGTGAGGATCTTCTATGGTGACTTCATTGGTGGCCAAGAACGAGTCGATCTCTGATTGGGGCAAATTGGTTAATGTGGACGACTGGGTGTATCCAGCAGAGCCTTTGGCAGATCCACTGATAGTAGTGGTGATTTTCGACTTTTCTTTCGACTTTTCTTTCGACTTTTCTTTCTCCCTTTTGTCTTTTTTATCTGATTTTTCACTCTTGTCCTTCTTTTCCTTCTTGTCCTTCTTCTCCTTCTTCTCCTTCTTCTCCTTCTTCTCCTTCTTTTCGGAACTCAACTTGACCTTCTTGGGCTTCGTCTCATCTTCGTCCGCGTGCTTTCTCTTGCTATCTTTACCCATCTTGTTTGGTGAAATATTATGGTGGGTGAAAAATGGAAATTATATCTCATCGGGCCGCCGCACGATGAGGCACGTGAGTGGGTGCAAATAGACAAGTGTATATACTGATATGGCAATAGCTCGGTACCCAAACTTGGTACAGAGGGTTTTTTAATACTAGTGCAGACTACCACAGCAACATTTTGACAGACTAGGTTATCTTTTTAGACCAAATTTCCACGTCTTACAAAAATTTATATTCTCCTTTTAGCCTTCTGAAAAATCTATGCAGCCTCTTTATAAACGGCCAACACTTCCTTCCATTATAATGTCTTTAACCATAGCTAAGACTTATTACGAAAATTTCTCTAAGTAGTCATCAGTTGCCTCTCATTGAATGCTCATTGGGAAAATTTGCAGCCATCAAAGTATTACCAAGCTTTTTTCTGTTAAATTACTCTACCTTATTAATTTTCTGCTACTCTTTACGGTGCCGGTAACCTGACTCACCTTTACATTACTTGGTAGATAACAAACTTTGGAATAAGAAAGGGTTAAAAGGGTAGTGGTAAAGGTTGAGTGATTGCGAAAGTTAGAGTAAACGAGTAGTGGTAAATGTGGAGGGCTTGCGTAGGAGTGGTAATGAGAAATAGAGTAAGAGAGAGATAGTATTGGGAGACAGTGGAGTAGTGTAGCGAGAGCTAGCGTGGTGAGAGACAGTGGAGTAGTGTAGTGAGAGATAGCGTGGTGAGAGACAGTGAAGTAGCGTAGTTAGCGAGTGTGTAAGTGTTAGAGTTTTCCCGTGTACTTCGGTGTTTTTGTGAGTTCCTGTGTACTTCGGTGATTTAGTGTTTTCCCGTGTACTTTGGTGTGTAGTGAATTGTGAGCTTCAGCGATAACTCGTCAATTTCCAGGCGCGCATACTAATCTACACAGAAAATCATTTTCACACATTCTCATTAGTCACTTTAACCTACTACCACCTCGTGTTTAACTATCAATGTCAGGGAATAATATTAGTGAAGTGAACTCCTGAGCATTAGTGAAGGTGATTTGAGTAGTGTAAGTGAACTCCTGAGTAGTGTAAGATAATTAGTGTAACAAATGGTAGTATGGTACTGAACTCCTGAGTATAAGTGATAGTAATCTCCTGGTCAGTGATAGTGATCTCCTGGTCAGTGATAGTGATCTCCTGGTCAGTGATAGTGATCTCCTGGGTGGTAATGATTTCTGTGGAGTAATCAGTGTGTGATTACCATTTTTACGCGCCCGTAATTCTCAGAACACCTTTGACCACGTAATTTTCACGTCCATAAATTGACTACAACAATACATTTCAGCGGTTTCAACGGACAACGCCTAGTGATCACCAAATGTCTGGAAAAAGAAGAGCATACCCACAGCCTCAATATGCAACCGGTCCAGCCACCGGCGGCGGCCAGGCTCCGCCTCCAATTGACCCCAACCAGTACCAACAACAGCCAGTTGGCGGCGGTTATGGAGTCGATCAAATGGGCCAACAATTCCAAAGAATGAATGTTGCCGGACAGGAACAGCCTAACCAGTACCAGTACAACCAATACCAACAACCTGGCGCCAATCCGCCAGCCCCAAACGCCTACTCCCAGCCCCCACAACAACCTCCACAACCTCCACAACCACAAGATCAATCGGGCTATTATCAGCAGCAACAACAACAGAACGGCTACTACGTCCAGCCAGGAAGCAGTTTGGGCCCAGCGCTTCCTTTGAACCAGTTATACACCACCGATTTGTCGCGTGAGTTGCCGCCTCCCATTTCTGACTTGTCGTTACCGCCACCTCCACTTGTTTTGCCCGCCAACTCGTCATTGATCCCCAATTCCGACACCGCCAACGCGTCGCCCGAATACTTCAGATCCACCTTGAACGTTATCCCCAGCAACAGCTCGGTGTTGAAGAAGTCCAAGTTGCCATTGGCGTTGGTCGTCAAACCATACAACGCCTTGAAGTACGAGGACGAAAACGTGCCTGTCACTTCAGATACCTATGTCAGCAGATGTCGTCGTTGTCGTGGGTACATCAACCCGTTTGTGACCTTAGCAGAAAACGGCAGACGCTGGAGATGTAATTTCTGTAACTTGCTCAACGACATTCCCAGCGCCTTTGAGTACGACGATATCCATGGGACCGTCAAGAACAAGTTCGATAGAGTCGAGTTGAACCACTCCGTGGTGGAGTTCGTGGCTCCTAAAGAATACATGGCCAGGGCTCCCCAGCCAATTGTCTACACGTTCATCATTGACGTCTCTATCCATGCCGTTCAAAGCGGCTTGACTGGCACCATCACAAGAACCATTTTGGAAAGCTTGGACAGAATTCCTAACGCCAACAAAACCGCCCGGGTAGCATTTATCGGAGTCGACTCGAACCTCCACTACTTCAGATTCAACGAAGGTTTGGACGGCACCGATGTTTTGGTGGTTTCCGATATCGACGAAGCGTTCTTGCCTTCTCCTAGCGGGTTATTGGTCAATTTGGAAGAAAACAGAGGCGCCATTGAAAAGTTGTTGGTTGATTTCCCATCGTTTTTCGAGGGCACCGCCAACCAGAGCTTTGCCTTGGGTCCTGCTTTGAAAGCGGGCCACAAGTTGATCAGCCATATCGGTGGTAAATTGGTTTGTTTTGCTGCCACTTTGCCTAATCTTGGTGAAGGGAAATTGTCCATTAGAGACGAGGCCAGCAACGCTGGAAAACCAAAGGAGTCAAAAGTGTTGTTGTCTTCGGCAGACAGTTTCTATAAGTCGTTTGCTGTCACCTGTAACTCTTCACAGGTCAGTGTCGATTTGTTCCTTAGTTCTTCCACCTACCAAGACGTAGCCACATTGTCCAACTTACCTCGTTACACAGCCGGTCAAACCCACTTTTATCCAGCATGGACAAGTGCCAAAACCGAAGACGTCACCAAGTTGTCCAAGGAAGTCAGCGACCATTTGTCTCAGGACATTGCTTTGGAAGCGGTCTTGAGAGTCAGAGGATCCACTGGGTTCAGAATGAGCTCTTTCTACGGTAACTTTTTCAACAGATCGTCTGACTTGTGCTCGTTCCCCACTTTCCCAAGAGACCAAAGTTATTGTATCGAGATGTCCATCGAAGAAAACATCAACAAGCCCGTGGTATACTTCCAAGCTGCGGTGTTACATTCTACTTCGTTTGGTGAAAGAAGAATCAGGGTCATGAACTTGGCGGTTCCTACCTCGTCCAAGCTTGCAGACATCTATGCTTCTGCCGATCAGTTGGCCATCACCAACTACTTTACCCACAAAGCCATTGAGAAGGCCTTGTCGAGCTCGTTGCCAGAAGCCAGAGACTACATCACCAAATTGGTGGTTGATATTTTGAATGTTTATAAAAAGGAATTGGTAGCAGGTAACGTCTCGGGCGCTTCTCCATTACAATTATCAACCAATTTGAGAATGTTACCATTACTCTTGTTCTCATTGACGAAACACTTGGGTTTGAGGGCTGACAGAGTTCCCTCCGACCACCGGGCTTCGGCTTTGAACCTTTTGGGTTCAATGCCTATTCCTCAATTGATAAAGTACATTTATCCAACTGTCTACTCATTGCACAACATGGCTGACGAATGTGGCTTGCCTGAAAAGTTGATCCAGGTCAACGAAGAAACAGGCGAAGAAGAAGTTATCACTACCACCAATATATTGTTGCCCGAACCTATCAACGATTCCAAGGCCTCCTGGGAAAATTACGGTTTGTACTTGATCGATAACTCGTCCGAACTCTTTTTGTGGGTTTCTGGTAACGTCGTTCCTGGTTTGGTGCAAGACTTGTTTGGAACAGACAACTTGTACGAATTGCCAACAGGCAAGACCGAATTGCCCGAGTTTTCCATTGAAGAGTCCGAGTTCAATTATAGAGTGCGTCAAATCGTGGGCAAGATTAGAGAACAAAATGATTCCATTGTCTGGAAAAACTTGTATGTTGTGGTTGGAGGATCTTCCAACGAACCAATTGAAATTTCTCAACAAAGAGATTTGATGGCATTGAGAATGTGGGCCTATAGTTGTTTGGTTGAAGACAAGACCGGCGGTGAAGCTTCGTACCGTGACTTCTTGACCAGTTTGAAAACAAAAGTAGCTGCATAAATAAAAGAATCACACCGAAAAAAGTAAGTAGATTCCCACTCATAGGGAGGGAATTATATAATGAAGAAATAATTTTATCAAAAAAGTACATCTAGATTATTACTTGGTAGGCATGTTGTTGCAAATCGATTAATCTTTGAATTAGCTTAACAAAAGATTAAGTTACTTGGGATCAGCTCCTAGCTATTCATGATTTCATCGAGCAAAATTTATTCAAAGATTATACACTCAATCCCGAACAACAGTTCCTATCGTTGTTGCTAACACAGCTGCTGTGGTAGAGGGAATGGGTCAAACTCTAAAAAATTGATGACTTTGTATAACTTTTTGTATGTCAATAAAGTGATTTTTATTCGAATCAATTCCTTTTTATTTGTAAACCACTGGTAGTTAACTGACTATTTTACTATTTGTATCCAAGTCGTATCACCATACATACAAAACTATTATTAGCCCAAGTATTAATTATTAGACTATAACTCGAGAATGAATTTTTAATAAACTATAAGATTCATTTATTATTGATTTAGAAGATTATCTTTTCAGTTAATTTTGCCTGGCGATATACCCAGTTGCTGCAAAATATAAAACATCATACATAACTGTTCTATACCCAGATTAATTCTGTCGTTACTCAATTATGGATACTGCATCAAGCAACAACTCTCTCTCATACTTATCCTTAAAAGTATCATTCAACGAGTTCCTAATTCCAGTAGAGTAAACCTTCAAGTTCTTAGCAATGGGTCCGCCCCGGGCCAAAGTAGCGGCCACATTCTTCTTGAACTTGTTCGCCACCTTTTGCCAGTACGTATCACTCAAGCGTTCGACCTGGAAATGCTCAAGCACTAGTGCCATAAGGGTAGATGTGCTGTTTTCCACCGGAACTACGCAGGAGGTCAAGATCTGTGAAAGGGTTTCGAAATAGTCTACCGAAGATTCTTTGGTTTCCGACATGATAGCCGTGATGTTACGGGGTGCCTGAAGTGCCCTAGATAGCTGGTTTGTGGATGTCTGTACTAGTTTGCTGATAGTGGCTCTTTCAAGAATGGTATACCAATTATTGGGGCTGAGAATGTAAAGCGCTACAAGGTTATTCTGAAGATTTGTGTTGCCTACCACAAATGTGCTGGGATGATTAAACTCGTTATTGACCACATGGATGCATTGGTTGTTGAGATCAAGGCGTTTGTTGGTGGTGACGGCCTGCGATTCCCTGATTAGTCTGATGCCCAAAAGTGACACAGACCCATCGGATTTGCTCGCCAGCTCTTTTGAGTAGAGGTTTGATACTTGAAGGTGCAATTTGGCCAATCTGACCACGTCTTTGTTGGCATCTTTCTCGAGTTCTTCCAACTGTTGGATCAAGAAAACAAAGTACGAAGCACCTCTTAGCAATTGCAAAGTATGATGGATCTTTTTCAACGCACCGTTGAGTTTGACTGCTTCATCGTAGGGTTGAATAACATCGGTCTGTATTCTGTGAAACGAGGTGTTGACGTGTTCTAGTCCGCCTTTGATGTTACCGTCCAAAAGTCGTTTGGAGTGTTCGATTTTTGTGAAATTAGACACTAATTCATGATAATGGGCACCCGCTATGTCTTTCATACGCTTGCCACATTCCTGAAGATCGAACTGGAGCTTTTTGGCGGGGGTGTTGAGATCAAGCTCGCCGGTGTCGGTACCGTTGGTGGCCACAAGTAGATCATTGGCAAACCTTTTTGGTGTGAAATCGGGCTCAAGAAATGCCTCGAAATCTTCAAGTGCATTCTTTGAATTGGACATGTCTAGAAAGTCAATGTTACAATGAATACATGTAGAGCTCTACAGACTAGTGATCGAACTGGCGAGAAAAGAGACTGAAAAAGATTAGCGAGATTAGCGAAAAAAGAGATTGAAAAAGGTTAGCGAGAGAAAGAGTGGTTAATGAGAATGACTACTATGTAAACTTATAATCGGATGAACTTCCGATATACTGGTCGGTTTACCTTGTATTATTTGTGTATATCTATATGGTTCTGTATTCTGGCATGCTCTCCCCACGGGCCCCGCGGCCACCGCGAGAACTGTACTTTTTCGGCCTATACATTTGTAGCCGATACTCTCGCTGTGCCTTCTTTTCAGCCACTGCTCTCTCCTTTCTACGCTCTCGGCTCTCTATAATACCCATTCTTTTCCTTTTGCCTGGCCTCTTGTTGCGGGCTCGTATCTTTTCTCTCAATAATCGAGCTGCAGCCTCAGCATTGTGCGCATCCAAATCAATGCACCGGTGAGTATCGCTAATACAAGGCTCGCCCTGAAAGATATCATCATACCCGACCGCTACAGACGAGTATTGAGCTCTTTGCTCAGGTGTGGGAAGTGAAATGTAATAGGACTCGGGCCTATCATTGTTAATTCTTTCTTCTGATGGCTCCCGCATCGAAACTTTCATCACCTTGACTTCTTCTCTGCCTCTGTCTTCTTCCGCTGCACTGGCCCTAGCAGGGCCACCAAAGAGTGGGAACTCGAATTCTTCAGGTTCTTCGTCTTTGACATCTTCTGTGCTATTGTTTACATCGTCTGCATCTACTTCCACAAACTCAAACTCAAGATTTGGCATATAGCTGGTGGTGTCATCTATTTCGGGTTCCGACTCAGAATTGTAGAGCGATGCCCTTGAGACTCTAGAAGTTAGTACAGCTTCCAAAAGAAACATACACCTGAACACACTTACACTTTCGACATTCTATGCGTAGCTCAGAACTTCCAATGAAATATTAGTATATTGGATACTATATGGGCTACTACTGTATGAAGGTAAGTGTCTTGTATTATACTCCAGAAGTGACTTTTTCCTATCACTAAATTAGTGCGAGCTCCCTGAAGATTACCGAGAACCTCAAATATTAGCGAGAGCTTTTACTGAAATTTCTGATCTTTAAAGACCACTACTCATATAATAATATTCATTAATCTATAATTACCATAATGGTCTCGTAGCTGTGCTGATGGCTCGCAATGTGTCTTGTCTCCTACGTAATTTGGGTGGCACGAAACTCGACTCGGAAATCGCCTGGGTGTTGACCTCGACTTCCATATCTGCTTCTGATACAAAGCAGTGGGTATTTTCGCTCCCATTATATACATTCATGGAGTCCAAGTCTACCTCCGTAGTGCGAGTATTTATGACTTCATAGCTTGCGGGATGGGCGTTTTTAATGAACGCCATGGCTTCATCGATACTTATAAAGCTTATCAAGAGGTTCTGGAACTTGTCGTGCCCTTCTCGTCTGAGGGCTTTTAAATTGTTGAACGGCTTTGATCTGTCAACGCCTATCATGCTGAAATAAAGGTCCCATATCTTGGACTTTTCGATATAGCTCAACTCCCGTTTTCCTTTCTGGGGCAACTCATTGACTGGTCTTCCTGTAAGCAACGATACTTGTAAATCAGTCACGTACTTTGACTTACCAATTTCAAATACGTAGAGTGGGGCATATTGAAGGACATACTCTTTGCTGAGCTTCACACCGAACTTGGCACTGCGCAATCCGATCGGGTATATTTCGATGGTATGTTGTTTCATCAACATTTCTCTCCTTTGTTGCAACGCCTTAGATATTTCCTCGGCCTCCTTAGCTTTTCTGACCTTTTCCTGCTCACGTATTTCGGCCAATTTTCTCTCCTCTTCAAGACGGCGCTCTTCTTCCTCCTTTCTCTTGCGCTCCTTTTCCTTTTCTGACTTTAGGAACATTCCTCTACGTGCTCGTTTCTTGGCTTCCACCTTTTCTTGCCATATGCGAGCTTCTTCAGCGTTTTTGGCCTTAAGTTCTTCTTGTGCCTTGGTCAATGGAGCTGGTGGTGTGGACTCAGCTTTAGCCTTGAATTTATTTTGTGGTGAAGAATTTCCTGATCTCTCCAACGATTTGGTATGTTCAAGAGCAGTCTCAGGGGTTTGGGATCTTTCAAAAGCTTCAGTCATGGAGAATTTAGTCTCCGATATCGATTGCTTGAGTTTTTTGGGGACTACTCCACTTTCGTTTGAACTCTTACGTTTACGCTCTAATTCATTATCCGCAAAAGAGGTGTCTAATTCGCTGTCTTCACCTTCTGAAAGTGCAATTTCGGGCGACGAGTGCTTGCTTTTCTTTACCACAGACTGCTCTTTGGCCTTCTCAGACTCTTTGGTTTTTTCAGACTCTTTGGCCTTCTCAGACTCTTTGGCCTTCTCAGACTCTTTGGTCTTTTCAGACTCCTCTGTTTTCTTTTGGTTGTCTTTGTTCATATACTGCTCGAGCAACTCAACTTCTTTGGGATCGAAACGGATTGACCGTTGAGCAATTTCCAAAGCATTGAGGTTATCTTGTTTTCTTTTTCTTCTAGGATCAGCATCCTTAGATAATAACGACTCCACTACTTCGAAATGGCCTCTTCCAACTGATGCCAAAAGAGCGGTAGCTCCACATTCATTTTCGGTATCGATATTATATGGTGTTGGATTGAGCCCCAAAATAATGTCAACCAACTCAATATGGCCATTTCTGGCTGCAATTATCAAGATATCTGGCTTAGACGCTAGGGTGTTTCCTGTAACAAAATAGTTGGCAGTGACTTCCTTCTTGCCTTCTGCGGCGAATTTGACAATACCCTTCTTTTTAATGAGTTCTCCGAAATAGGTATCGTATGGATCTTCAACTACCGGAGGAGCAGGACTTTCGGAGTTCTTGGTACTGTTTGTTTCCTTGAATCTTACAAGCTTGGCATTGGCTTCCTCCAAAAGTTGGATGATTTCTTCGTATCCTTCCTCATCAGCATGTTCATTCAAGATTTTGGTTAGTGCTGTGAAGCCATCAATGTTATTGATGCTGGAGTCTGCTCTGTTTTCCAATAAAATCTTGACGGTGTGAAGATGCTTGTTTTCGGCGGCATCAATAAGGGGAGTTTCTGAATCGCCAGCTGCATCGGCCTGCGCATTGACGTTGGCTCCATGTTCAATTAACAACTCCACCACTTCGCTATGCCCTTCAAGAGCTGCCTCATGCAAGCATGTGAACCCACAAAAGTCTTTTTCATTGGGGTTGGCTCCTTTTTCAAGGTACGCCTTGATTTCTTCTATGTGACCCTTCTTGCACGCTCTCTGCAATAACGATCTTCCTCCAGCATCACGCTTCATTTTATACGGACGTTGATTGGTGGACTTTCTGCGAGTCTCGTCTCCTGATTGATCTTCTCCGCTTATAGTTTTGTGGGTATGGATATTCTGTTCGTCGTCTTCGTCGTCGTCATCCGAATGATCAAGAGCAGCGGCTTTTCTCTTCAACTGGTGTCTGTTTTCATCATAGTCTTTCTTTCTAATCAACCTTCTAGTCTTGTTGAAAGCTGGAGGATCATCTGCCTCAATTGTTTCCGCTTCGGAAACTTCTTCTTTTTCGCTGTCGATACTGTCATTGTCAGAATATAAATCAATACTCAGTCTAAGATTCTGATCCGTGTTCTCCGTATTCTGATTTGTGATATTTTCCTTGTATTTTGCAACTTCGATATTGCTCTCATTTTCAGTATCTGATTTGACATCTGACAGTCCTGCGGTAGAGGTGAGAGGTACAAAAAGGTTTCCGGAAACCGGTCTTTCCTGAGATTCATCGACCTTTTCAACTTTTGAATTATCCGTTTCTATTTGTTTTACGCGTTGTTTCTGAGGAACCGATGGCTCTGTTGATTCTGATTCTTTGGTAATCGCTGGTTTGCTACCGTCAATTTCTGACTCCTTTTCTTTTGGATTCTTTTCTTCTGGGTTCTTTTCTTCTGGGTTCTTTTCTTTTATGTTCCTTTCATTTTGTTCTGAGCTGTCTGACTTTTCTATTGGGTTCGAAACCTTGCTTTCGGCCTCATTTTGCAATTTTCCAGTTTCTTCCGGTTTCTTATCAGATGGCGAGTGAACATAAGAAATCTTCTTTTCCTTGGACGACTTGAGATAGTCAGAGAAGGATGTCTTGTTTTCCTTCAACTTTGGCTCAGCATTCAGAGCTGCGCTTTCTTGCTGGGACTTGATTTTTGAGTCTTCGTCTTGGAGGTTTTGTTTTTCTGGTTGCTTGGCTGACTCTATCTTCTGTAATGCTTTCTCTATGGAATCGTCAAAAGGTGACTTGGATCTTGAGTCTCTCACAATCACCTCAGAGTCCTTTGGAACATCGTGTTTCACTTCCAGTTTTCTATCATCAAGGTCGTTTATCTCATTGTCATCGTCAAAGAAATCGTGCATTTTAGTAACACTTGACTGTCTCAGTCTATGCTTGGTGTCATTATGTTTATCGTTAGTCGTAATTCTGGTTGGTTTGTGGTCAGGAGGCGAATAATGGTCCGTTTTTGAATCTTCAAAGCTTCCTTTTCTCTTTGGTTTGCTCTTTTCGTGTGGTTTATTGGACAAACTTGAGCTTGAGTAGGATGATGTGGGTGTCAAAGAGGTTGATTTGCTCCTTCTTTCGTCCAGAAACTTGTTTACAGATACGGTATTGATTTTTGGACCATTACTGGACTTTGGACTTTGATAACTATCCTTTTCTTTCCACTCAGGTGACTCGGACAGGTTGGTGCTGTGATATGATTTTGTATATGTGGCTTTGGGGTTGCTTTCCTCTATTCCGTTGGATGAAACTGAGGATGAGTAGTACTTGGTGGTTCCAGCATATGAATCGTAGCGGTCGTTTGCGGGTCGTCTTTTGAAGTTAGAGCCGCCAGACCCCATTCCTGACGATCCTGAGGCACTGCCGTAGTATGTGCTTGTGTTTCGAGACGATTCGTTCGAAGACGGCACTCCATTTGCTCCAGAACCACCTCCCATATACTTGTTGTATTTGTTATCGTATCTTCCTTGGGTGGCACTCCTACCTGAATTTGAGCCATTATTTCCGAAGCCACCATAGTAATCTCGATCTCCTCGCCTTCCGTAGGCGCTTGTTCCATTTCTGTTTTTATCTTGGGGCTCTGAAGGTCCTCCCGAATTCAGGCTGGAAGATCCACCTTCACCATTGTTTGATGACGAAGATCCATTCCCAGAGACTCTCTTGGGAGGCCCACTACCTCCATATCGTGGGTTGTAGTATCCACTACTCCTGTGATACGACATCGACTGATGTTGGGTTTGTGGACTGTGGATATGTGGGGTTAATTCGAGTGGTAAATCAAATTTTTTTCTGTAATAGTTAATCCACCAAAATCTATGTTGGCGATTACGTTGTGACTCGATAGATCTACTCTATATCAATGCTAGGGTCAATTATACAGTCCTGGTTCTTTAGGAGGTTGTGCTTTCAAAGTTGTTTTTTTTTCTGGTGAACAAAGAAAATGTTTGCAGTTTGGAGATATCGTTGGTGTTTACAGTTTAGCTATAGCCAGCAGCACCGGGATGTCAACTAACCACACAGAAAGATACCAAAGCCTAGCTTGTATCAAAGCTGCTAGCAGTGACATCAAGTACAGAAGTGACTTAAATGCGTATATAGTTTCTCTGCAGCAGCACTGAACATCCCACCAGTTTTAGACGTATACCCTCCCCTGCATTCGTTGGAGTGATTTGTAAAAGCCCAGAGTACATCCTGACGAGCCACCCATCTCTCTTTTCGTAGCTACATCGCTTTCACGGTTTCTTGAGCTTGTTCTTACTGATATCTATCCACCTTTCAACGGCGCTCGAATTTGCTGACGATCGAGCGACAGCACGTGATATGTCCGCCGTTACTACTAGTTTATAAGGATGTTTATGGCACAATCTCTATCATTTCCGTGTCTATAAACTATTTGTTTGTAAGATGATCGCCGAATTCCATCAACTCAAAAATGAGGCTCATATTGGGACAGATCCGGTCACAAGCCTCGATCTTGTTCCCCTGCCCAATACTCTGGTTTACGCTCACCATACTGTTGGTGCCCGATTTTAGTAGTTCGTAGGCCTCGTTGACACCAATGTTAAATTCTTGCATAAAGAATGCCACAATCACACACGCAGATCGTGATATTCCACACTGGCAATGCACCAATATCTTCAAGCCTTTGTCATTAAAATGTTTTATCTTCGAAGTAAGCAGTGGTAAATCACGCGAAATGGAAGATGTGTGAGACCACGGGATGTAGAGGTATTCTTTTGAGCCTGGGGTTTGGTTTTTGAACTGAGATGAAAGGTCCTGGCACTCTTTGGCCACGTTGATGACCAAATCAAAGTCGTTTATGTCTATTGCCTCGGTTGATTTCGCTTTTACGGCTGGATCCAGGTACAAAAAAATGGTATTGTTCAAGACGTTTCGGGGACCGGACGGATATGCATTTACTTGGTTTGATTCTTGGAGCTCTTCGGGAATTAGGAATCGCGAGCTGGCAATCTGTTGTGGGTGTGGTCGACTGGTTGAAATTACATGGTTTAGGTCAGACGGCGAGGGAATGTTGTGCGGTTGATTCAATCGTATGCTTTGAGGAGAGATTTCCGAGAAGGAGTGTGTGTGTTTCATGGGGCTCTGAAGGTCCGACTCTTGGAAGTGTTCGGACGAGGAGCTGATTTTGGGAGATTCATTGTAGTCGTAATAAGAATAGTCGCAGGTGTTAGATCTAACATCGGTTTCAGAAGACGAGAGTCGCAGCGTGTGGCCCAAAGTTTGGTCCCTAAAGTTTGGTTCTTGCGGGCTGGCCGAATCCAAGCTGGAAGTGTCGGTACGTCGCCTGTTTTTGGAAATGTAGGGAGGAAGCAACGGCGTTTTTGTCACCGACGGAGTCACTAAATTCTCAACTGAATCTTCATTTGAGGGTGCTTGTAACACTGTTGTGATTTGGTTGGTGGAAGGAATAGAAAGCGTCAAGGTTTCTCTTCTGAGAAGCAGAGGCTTGTTGAGCGGCAAGTCTTTTGCAGGCAGTAGAAGAGTAGTGGTGTAGTTTAAAGATGGGCAAGTGGATGCTCGATACGAGAAGTTAAGACTCAAGTTCTTCATGTTTCGATGTGTTGCGAGAGACGCTGGTTTGCGCGAATGTTTGGGCGAGTAGTTGATTTCGTAGGAAGCGGAGGAAGTGGCGGTAGAACTAGAAGTGGAAGAAGTTGTTGTTGTGGTGGACATCTTGTTTGATGGAGAATTTTGGTAGTTGGCTCTTATCATAAACGGGGACTCTTTTGTTTCCGGCACCGGACTGGATAACACTCGAATAGAGGGAGATCGAGGAGGCAAGGGCGTGTTGTCGGGATGTGGAGGTATTATAAACGGGTTAGACGACATGGCTTCCAGTCTCAACTAACTATTTGACCTCAAAATGTATTTGTAACAGATAAAACAAATCTAGTGGTTGGGAGAATTCGGTTGTAAATTTGGCCGCCCACACAGACAGATTTTGATACAGAAATTGTACTAATTGTGACAGCTTACGAAAGCGCCCGAATGAGGAGGAATAATCGGTGATAAGTGGTAGTGACAGAAGGACAAGAAAAAACAATCTTCCAGGTATTTTACACTAGTTACTTGTATGCTACTGAAACCTGATCAATTACCTTCGAGCGCGCCAATGCTACTACACTAGGGACTGCGGAACCACAGAGGCGGCGCGAGGATGTTCGCCGCGGAGCTTTATTTTTTTCACACAACAAGCTAATTTTAGCCTGGCACACAATAGAAGGGTGACAGGTCGAGCGGATTAGCTACAAAGCGAATGCACTGATCAATAGAACGTCACAACAGTCAACTTTGTTCAGTGTCCAGGGCCTTCCACCCCCGCGTTCTCAAAACCTAAAGCTATAGAATTGGTGGCATGGATGGTTCAGTGATATTTGGAACCGTTGGTGCCCCTGGGTGTGTGGCCTCCGCTCGGTATATCCCGTTTTGAGACCTCGATATGCAGCTCCAACGATTACTCGCCGTATTATTAATGCAGTAAAAGAAATCAATTCCGCAACTTTACACTATTTTTCAAGGGCCATGCGCTCGGCACCAAAGAGATCTCGCCTGACATCTGCTGGTATCTGGCACTAACTTGACATAGTTGAGCAAGTACCTTCGCGTAAACTCGCTTACACAATCTGCTTCATGACGCCTCTTTCTTATACGGCCGTCGCTATTAGGGGATAACAGTCAATTATTTCCTGCCGGGTTTGTGTCGCCTTTGCGCTCATTTCTTTCCCAAACACACTGTGGATTCGTTTATATTCGTGCCTTTTTTTTTTTCGCTGGCCACTCGCTTAGTGCCTACACAATCGCCTTCATATGCTGCATTATATATTATGTTCTAATTTCTAATTATCTTCATCGTCGGAATGTGGTCCAAACTCTCCTTCAAATATGGTGGCTCCCGCTTTTCGCCGGTTCTCTATTATCAAACACTCCTCCATATCTAGTATTTTTTTACAATTTGGCCTGTCAAATGGATTGGGCCGCAACATTTTGTTAACCAATTTATCGAGTTTCATCGAATCCCCGCGCACCAAAAACTCGGGCGCCCAGTGTGGAATCAACCCTTTGAGGTTTTTGCCATGGTTATATGTAGATGACGACGATGACGGGGCCGACGCATGCACTGGGTGTTGGAGGTGGTTCGTATGTGGGATCATGTGATTGCTTATCAGCCCGTTAAGATTCATCGACTGGTTCGATGAAAAATTCATGTTGTTGGTATTGTAGGACGTAACACTGGAGAAGTTTTGATGTTGGAGAAAATCGCTGATGTTGTCACTCAGCAATTTCCCAGCATCACTCAAATCTCCACTTCTCAACTTTCTCCACGGGGTGCCGTTGTCAGGTAATATGATATTTGCAGCAATCTCCAAAATGATTAATCCAAGACTAAAAATATCTGCAAATGGGGTGTAGATCTTGTCATTGATTAGTTCGGGTGCAATGTAGTTTCGATCACCCTCCAAATCAAAGTCTTTCTCCAAAATTGGCAATTTGGTTGTCAATCCAAAATCTCCAATTTTCAAAGATCCCTCGAATGTAACAAATATATTGGCGGGTTTCAAGTCCAAATGAAGGTAGTTCTTCAGGTGTATAAACCTCAAACCGCTCAATATTTCAATCAAAATCTTCCATATCCTAAATTCATCCATCTTGTAGTTTTTGTTCTCCTCCAAAAAATCAAATAATGTGCCATTGTCACAATATTCTGTCATTATATAATAATAGTTGTTGAAATCCCATGCTTCGATAAAATATACCAAGTACTCTTTGCCTTCTTCTTGTTCTTGCATGTTGACACTTTCGTTATCTTTGACCGACGTCAATGCTCTTAACGCCTCGATCTCTCTCCTGATGGATTTACGTTCCAGTTTACCAAGAATTGGCTTCTTCGATCTCTTGATTGCAAGTTTTTGGCCCTGGAAGATACATTCATAGGCAATCGAAAACTCTCCTTCTCCAATATACTTGATATTCTTCATACCAAATTTGCTTAAGAGGTGGTCATCAATCTTAGAAAGTGATATTGACTCTTTACTTTGAAGGTTTGCGTCCGGCTCCAAGTCTATGTCACTGTCCTCAAATTGAGGTTTATTCTTGAAGGTGAGCGTATGATCATCTTCTTCCTTTGCCAATATTGTTACTGAGGAAGATACTCTCTCATCATACGAATTGGTCTTATGACTCAACCTTTTTTTGTCACTTTGCAATAAGGGGTGGTTAAAATTATTTTGGTTCTTGGATGGCAACATGTTACTTTTATACAACAAATTGGTTGGAGTCGATGGTTCGTGATATTTGGCTGGGGTAGGAGGGTTGGGCAGGTCAAGGGACGTGGTGGAAATGGATAATTGGTTTGCATTTCGAAGATAACTACTCAACTTGTGAGAGTTTTTAAACAGTACCGGACTAAAGTTTGCTGGGGTTGATTGTGACTTCTTGACTGATTTGGTTGGGGTATCAGGTATGCCTATATCGATATCGGAGCTTGAATCGATATCCAAATCGGCATTGTTGAGTATATTAAGATTGGGAGTCTTTTGTGATGAATTATTGATGGACGGTATTCTAAAGAAGGACGAGTTCGACTCGTTCAAAGTGGAGTTATATGCCGAAATGTTGTTTCTGCCCACTTCAATGGAGATTTCAGAATTATCATCCATCATTTCCTCGTGTGCTGATGATATAATGTTCGACAAACTTGATTTATTGGTGTTTATCAACATGAGTGGGTTTTTCTTGATCGGAGTTTCTGGGGGAAGTTTTCGTGACTCTTTGGATATGGAATTCTTCTTGACAAGTCCGGTAGACTTGAATGCAGTTTGTAACGGCTTGACGAACCGATACGATGATTTGTTTTCTTTGTCGTCAAAGTCATGAGATGGAAGAGAGGATGTTCGAGCAGGGGAACGTGAGGGTTGGTTATTTGGTACTTGGAGATGTTGTTGTTGATTTCTGGTCGTAATCGGTACTTCATCTTGGAATATTGCAATGGAATTGTTTGAGCTATTGGATAGCTTTCTATTTTTGGAAGGACTGTCGAAATCCATTTCATCGATATTATAATATTCGAAGTTGCACGAAATGGGCGAGGAACTTCTCCTATGAAATGGGGACTTGTTATAATTAAGTGAGGTTTTCCGAATTTTGATGGATGAAAGCAACTTACTCTCTTGTTGTTTGCTTTCAGCAAAAATAGTCGAAGCTTTGGGGGTTCTTTCCGGGGTAGATCTGTTGGGTGAAATAATGGCATCTTTGTCTGCATTCTTGAACATTTTGAAACCCTTTCTACCTAACTTAGATGGTGAGAAGTACTCCAATGCATCATTCATTGATTGAGTCACCCGAGTAGGAGGTTGATGAGAAGATGCCAGGGATGTTTGATTGCTAAAAGCCAGACTACTTTGAGTATGAGTTTCCGGAGATTTGTTGAATTGATAAATCAAAGCTTTCAGGGCATTAATCTTGGCTGAAGATGGCGAAGGACTTTGACTTACCAACTTGTGAGGTCTCTTGAACTTGTTATTAGTGGAGGTTATTACAGAATGGCGGGACGTGATTGGACTCAGGTTTTCTATGGGGGTTGGTTCACGACTTATCGATGCAGAAGAAGGAAGATTGGCAGATGCCGAAGCAGGCCTTATTATGGAGGAATCGATCTCATTTAAATCGCTGATGTAATCGATATCTTCACTCACCTTGTGTTCCATTGACCGTAAATTGGAGTCAATGGATAAGTTTAAGAACTTGGATGATCTTTTAATGGAGGACTGTTGTGAGTGGACTTTTTCAGTCTCCTCGCCTTCGGAAAACGTCAATAAATCGTCCTGTTTATTGCTTCTTGACCTAGTGTGATTTCGGCTATTTCGACTATTGCTTCGACTATGACCGTAGTGGTGGTTATGCTGGGTATTATTATGGTCGCCCTGGTGGCCTGGGGTATTTCGATTGCTTCCATGTATCAGGCCAGGCTGAGATTTCTGAGATGCACGGTTCGATTGGGCGGCTCTCAAGTTGGAAAGCACGTCCTCGTTGTCGAGCTCGTCTCCGACGGTTTCTATTTCATCGTTATAAAAGTCTCCTTCTGGGTAGTCATCGAGCTTATCGTCAAGAAGGTCGTGTTTGATATTGAACGGTGGAGACTTGTTGATTTTTTTCCTTGAGCTGTTTGAAGGAGCGGTGAGGTCATCTTTTATATCGTCAAGTATCAAGCTGTTGAAGGAGCGAGAGAATGAATTGTTCGTATAGTATTCCAAATCGGTATTGTGAACACGAGATGGCAGATGCAGAGACTTGTGTTTAGAAGACGAGCAGTCAGCAGCTTGTCTTCTCGATGTTACCGAAGTGTGGCTAGGAGTTCTCAAGGGAGGGTTGGGGTGATGCTCGTGTTCGTGGTGGTAATTATGATGACGGCCTTTTGAAGACGGCGTTGTGACAGAAGTGGCTGCTGTGTGAGGTGGATGGGCGGGGCTTCTTGACGAGGAAGATGCTGAAACCATGCCAGAGCCCGAAGCTGAACTTGAACTAGAGCCAGAGCTGGACCCACCTGCCCCTGTATTAGGGACACCCGCCGAGTATTGCGGGTGCTGGTATGACATGTTGTGGTAGAATCACCAAAAAGATGCTAATTGGTCAACAATTAACTAGGACTAGCCTTAATAGTAGTGTTGGTGATGAAAGTTCTTGGTAGTTGTGCCTAATGGTTCTCTGTTGACAGGATTTAGTAGTTGCGTAGGTAAAGTAGGGAGGTAGCTGTGGGATGTATTTTATGCAGAGAGTGGCTACTTTTTCGAGACCCACTCTAGGAAAATAGGCGAGCTCTATAATGAACCAAGAAACAGCGGGTTTAGTGATGCACAATTGTTTGCAGCGCCATTTGTTTTCGTGGTGTTGTTTGTTGTTTCGAAGGGGGGTTACGTAATCCAAATAAACAGAGAGCGCGTTTGGATGATTATGAGGAGTCAATAGGGGCACTGGACGTGAGCATGCCGAGTTTAGCGTGTGGTGACGTTAGGTGATAATGGTCTGTTGACTGGCTAAGGAGACAGCGACGTGATGACTAGTGTCAGCATAGAGCCAGCATTGAGTAGGCGTAGAGCCAGATAAGTTAACTGTACGCATTCAGTGAGAAGGTGAAGGTGATGACTCCGCTGTGACACACGTGATGTTTACATAGTCTACGTGGTGTTACGTGTCATGAACGTGACAAAAAGTATAGAATGTCTCGATTTGTATGACTCTAGTCACTTTGATAACTATACCTTTATCTAAATAAGCTATCCCTTTATCTCAAGGAGGTGAAACAACTGCGAGGAAATGTACTCTGTATCTATCAAATTGCCTACTTATTTGACCTAAGATATAGATTGGTACGCTCGCTCGAAGTACGCGCGATCAAAGTTAGTACCAGGATTCTGGCCACCCCTCTCACGTGACCAAGTTATAGTTTGTGCACGTGATTTACTGGTTAGCGGTCGCAGCGTGAATGACAAATCGCGACCATCTCATTGGCTCATGGCCTGGAGCCGGAATAGCAACTCCTTCTGTCCATAGACGTAGATCGTCAATCTAATTAGCTTTTCCGAACTTGGTTAAATAGGAAAACACTGTAAATGCCATAAATAAGAACCACCTTTAATCTCAACATCGGCCACCTCTTTCCGGCCATTCTATACCCCGTCTGTAGTAACTTCCCGCGACGTCCTTTTTCCTGCGCCCTCTCCATTTCGCCACCTTACCTCATCTCGTAACCTCGCGGTGGTACTTTCAAATTGTTAACCTCACCAGAATTTGCATCCTTTTCTCAGTTGATGAAATTTATCACGAAACAACCATAAAAAAGGTTCATCTCATCAATCTATTATTGGCAGACCCAATTTATCTATCAGATCCATTACAAAATCAATCTACACAATCAAACCTACTACTACCAAATAGCCTAAACTTAGTATAGCGGCTAAATCTTCAACCTGTACAAAATAATTTTTACTACACTATAAACTTTCACAATAAATGAGATCTGTACTATGATGGCACACAACAACGAAAGAGCTCAACCAGCAGAGCTCAACAAAGTAAAAGTGGCTGCTCAAATACCCAAACTTCATCCCAAAGCCAATAATTCCACCAATCATTCCATCACCACAATCAACTCCAAACCGACGCCGTCTGAAGAAGTTCCGCCACTTTCACTGCCAACGTTCCAATCACCTGCTCCACACCTGACATCTCCCTTGGAAAAGATAATCGACCCTTTGACGGTCACCGACGGCCAGCAGTGTTCTAACTGTGGAACCACCAAGACGCCGCTCTGGCGAAGGGCGCCTGACGGCACTTTGATTTGTAACGCATGTGGCTTGTATCTTCGGTCCAACAATACCCACCGTCCTGTAAACTTGAAAAGACCGCCCAGCACCATAGCCATAGGCAAAACAGAAGAAGGCTCGTGTAAAGGTGATGGCAGATGCAACGGGACGGGAGGAAGCGCTGCATGTAAAGGATGTCCTGCTTTTAATAATCGAGTGGTGATTACCAAAAGAGAAAAAGAGGCCAAAAAGGAAGTGGGGCTGCCTGAACAAGGCGAAGAGTCGGAAACATCAAAGAAAGCCCATAACGACACAGATGAGCCCGATTCCGACTCGCTAGCCATAGCATGCTTCAACTGTGGAACAACTATCACCCCGTTATGGAGAAGAGACGATGCTGGCAACACTATATGCAATGCCTGTGGTCTTTACTACCGACTTCACGGATCGCATCGACCTATCAAAATGAAGAGAGCTACCATTAAAAGAAGAAAAAGAAACGTATCCAACACCAATAATCTTAATTCTACTACTTCTGCTACCACTGCGACGAACGTCTCAACTTCTTCTAGAGCTTCCACGCCTTCTCCAACTCTATCGGCCATAGAACATCACAAACCTACTCCTGGCTCTTCGGCCAACCCTCCCATTTTGGCCACACCAGCCATACGAACACCTCCCTACAACTCTAGTCATACATTACCTCCTCCACATGTTCCTTACCAGCTCCTTCAAAACAGATCATCACCATATCCATACCCACTGAATTCCTTCTATCCGCCGGACTCTCGAAGAATTCCAAACGGTCCTGGACCTGTTCCCGGTCCTCCACCGCCTCCTCAAGCCATGCCACACCCATACTTCCAAACTATGAACCAACCTATTGGGTATGAAAACGTCAAGTTGCCCCAGATCAACGTGCCAATCACCAGCTCTACAAACACAGTAAAAGAAGAACAAGCCAAAGAAGAACTAAATACTATAGAACAGGGACAACTGGGAGAACTGGCTGAAAAATCCACTGGAAAATCTACCGAAAAACCTGAGAAATCTAATAAAAAATGTGCCAATTGTTCATGTGGTAAACGGGACACTGCACGTACTCCGGGGCCCATTGCCATAGACTTTACATCCACCTTCGCCAAAAGTCAAGACGATAGTGATAAAAAACCCCGTCATGCACTTTCCATTGGAGGTCTACTCAATGGATAGTATATAATGCATATTGTACTATGAATACACACTAGAATATTAACAGCACCGTATCAGCGTTTCAAGCATAAGGACAATTAGTCCTCATAACCACTAATAACCTTATCGGATAGACCTTATCAGATCGACATCTTCGGTTTTTTGGTGGCTGGACACGTGATCTTGTGCAATATACCCTTTATAGATTGCAACCTGAAAAGTCATCAGTCATTAGTTCATTATTTCAGTCTTCAGCTCATGACAGACTCGACCGTAGACCATTCGTTGTCAAGAAAGGCCAAGGATGTGGCTGCTGGTTTCATTGGTGGTGCCACGCAAGTCTTGATCGGACAACCGGCCGATCTTGTCAAAATCCGGTTGCAGACGTCAAATGAAACGTCTTCGGTCTCAGTAATTAAGCACGTCGTGAAAAACGAAGGGTTGCTTGCGTTCTACAAAGGAACCTTGGCTCCTCTTTTCGGTGTAGGTATGTGTGTGTCGTTGCAATTCTATGGTTTTCACGAAGCCAAAAGACAGTTGGTCAAATCTAACGGGGGCTCTGATCTCAATCTTTGGCCCCAGACGTATATTGCAGGTGCGGTTGCGGGATTGGTCAATTCTCCCGTCACCGCGCCCATAGAGCAACTTCGTATATTGAGTCAGTCCGATACGTCTCCCGGTAAGAAGTCGTTGACCAACATGGTGTCGAGAATTTACCGTGACCACGGTCTTGGTGGAATATATCGTGGTCTCGGCATAACGGTGATCCGGGACATGCAGGCATACGGGGTTTGGTTCTTGACGTACGAAACCCTAATCCAGCAAATTATTGGGTTGCAGCACTACCGCTCGCGAAACGACATCTCCACCCCCGAACTTCTTGCCAGCGGTGCGTTGGCTGGAAACGCGTTGTGGCTCTTGTCGTACCCCATCGATGTGATCAAATCCAATATCCAGAGCGAGCCGTTTGGGCCCAGCGCCGCCATCAACGGCAGCATCAAAAAAGCCCCTCTTTCTATATATAACTCCCGGGGCCTCGCAGGGTTCTGGAGAGGCATTGTTCCATGCTTGCTCAGAGCCGTGCCATGTAGTGCCGGTACCTTTGCCAGTGTCGAGTTGGCCCTTCGTCTTATGGGCTAGGCATACCCAAGCTTTTTCGCAGCCGGTCACGTGGCTGCTCGGTATGTACCAATAAACGTAATAGGAGATGAGTGTAGGCGACAAGAGGCGTGAAATGGAAGAAGCGTATAGCAAAATACATAAAAGCGTCGTGGAAGTATCTATGAGGCTCCATCATTTTGTATATAGTAATTCTTTTTGCTTAACATCGCCTATGGCAAGGGTTCCCATGGGTTCCCATGGGTTCCCAATGTTCCCAATGTTTTAGCCAATCGCATTGTCGCATTTTTTTCTGACCAAAAAAATCAATCTCAAATTTATTCAACTCAGTTGTTTGGTAGAACTAGCAGACTCACTCGGTACTTCTCACATAATAGAATCATCGATCATGTTGAGACATATAACAGCACAAGGCATCAGCCGTCGGTTCCTTTCCGTTGGCGCCAAGGCCATGAAGCCCGCTGCCGCCTTCCAACCAATTGAATACCTCACCACAGCCGGATCCACCCAATCGGTGTGGCCAAAAGGATTCAGAGTCCCCAAACCTAAAACTTGGGAAGAGAGTGGTGAAAGTGCATTGAGTAAAGCCACCAAGTTCTTTTTCTTGAGTGAAATTGCCCGTGGTATGTACATCTGTATGGAGATGTATTTCCGTTCTCCATATACCATCTACTATCCTTTTGAAAAGGGTCCTATCTCACCAAGATTCAGAGGTGAACATGCATTAAGAAGATACCCAAGTGGTGAAGAAAGATGTATAGCATGTAAGTTGTGTGAAGCCATCTGTCCAGCACAAGCCATCACCATTGAAGCCGAAGAGAGAATCGACGGTTCAAGAAGAACTTACAAGTATGACATTGACATGACCAAGTGTATCTACTGTGGTTACTGTCAAGACTCGTGTCCTGTGGATGCTATTGTTGAGTCTCCAAACGTCGAATACTCCACTAGTACCAGAGAAGAATTGTTGTATAATAAGGAAAAGTTGTTGGAAAACGGTGACAAGTGGGAGCAAGAGTTGCAATACTGTATTGACGCCGATGCCCCATACCGTTAAACATCAATAGTTATATTGTATAGCTTCATAATCAAGAAACATTTCATTATAAAATATACCTGCTATAAGATTCAGCTATTGAATATTGTCACTAATTACTCTTTCTACCAGTACATACGTTATTAACGTATAGTAAATTAGACTTAATACAACATCTCAATTCGATTCTATTTCGCAGCCAGTCATACCATGATTCTAGCACTAACTAAATCAGTGGAAGTAATGGATAATCTTACTTGTATTTTAAATGTCCCTTTTATCACAAAGGTGACTCTACAAACGAACTTCACAAAGGAACTTCACGGTAGTCTTACATATTTCAAAATTCTATTTCAAATATTGTCTTGAAATTCATACACAACTGAATAAGTTACGTTTACTTTTCTTTATTAATCAAAAGAGTATTTAATAGTCAAAGACTGGAATGCGGTAAATAGCCCTGAAATGATGCAATTCAACATTTTGTTGTATCAGTGAGTCTATTGAATTTGAGAGTAACCAGTGAATGGGTTGGCGTTCTTGGATTTCAAGTACTCATCAGAAGCCTCTTGCCATTTTCTGTCCAAGGTTTGTGGTGGAGGAGCACCCAATGATCTAATACCGGCAAATAACATGATGGAGAGGGCGATACTTCCAGCAACACCCCAGAAAACCTTTGCTTGGTCGCCTGGACCGTACAATGGTTTTCTTGGACCCCATTCTCCAAAAGAAATGTAGTAAGCGGCCTTCTTTTCGGCGGCGGTTAATTCCTTCCATGGAGCTTCCATTCTAAGTTTCAACTCCTCTATCAAGGAAGTTTGGTCGTCCTTTGGTAATGTGGCCCACCTTCCTTCTAAGTTGCTGACATGGGCGTTGGATAATGCTCTTGGTGCAGTCTTGGCAACAGTGGACTGACTACGGATAGCTATTCTTTGAACGGTTTGACGAAACATCCTGCCTTGTTAGTATTAGTTGACTTTGGATTTTTTCATTTCTTCCCTCTGTTGAAATTTTGATTGGCCGGAAAAATTGGCCCGCCCACGACCTTTACTATTGATGACATCGAGCAATGGAGATGGCCAGCGGCTATCTATAGTGAAAGTATGGCAGGCAATTGGATGTTCTAGCACTGATATGGAACAGAACAGTGACGTGAAGTATGGAACTTTATCTAGTATGTGTCTGGTGGTAGTTTTGTAAAAAATTGAATAAATTGTACAGTGTAGTCACTTTGTCACTTGATGTCCGTATGAGTGTAGGGTGTTGAAGATTTACAGTCCACCACAGCTACTCCTCTCAATCTTATCCCGATTTCATTAGTGGGGCTGCCTGGGTTTATATCATCACTCGCACATCCCACACAGGGCAGTTATATTTGCTCAATCGAATTTCAACAACAATAATGATTTCGGGCCGCAACCGAGCCCCTTCTTTGCCTCTATCGACAAAACTAACATACCTTTAGTGTATAACCTATGTGGTGAAGAAAGTATGTTGTTTTTTTGTGAATGAGATTGGAAAAATCGCCATTGGATTGAAACACGGTCGTGCGCAGAAAATCAGCCCATTCTACCTGGTGCGATTTGGATTTAGCGACAGCGTATTGGTCCGCAGCTACATTGAAAAGAGTACACTAAAGGTATCTACTAATGATATATGTGTACTATGGAGCGCTTCAACTTGGAGTCCTTGATTTCCTCCACTTCTACAGTGGAGTTGTGTTGCAAGCGGTTAAGGTAGGTGACGAATTCCATGATGGAGCCACCCACGCCAAAGTAAATGTTCTTCGCAGCCACTAAGGCGCAAGAGCGAGGGAGGTTGCGGGTTATCTCTATAATTGATTCCGCCACTATAGGAAGGGTATCGAGTGAGTAGATAGTTTCCGATGATATGACAAAGGTAGGTGTATTGTTTATCTCGGCAGCAACTAGAGAATTGAACTCACGGCCCCATGAGCCGGACACAAATCGGAAATCGATATTTTGTTGCGAGCACTCGCGTTTGAAGTACTCGAGCAAATTGCGGGTGCAAAGCAACTCGTCGTTGGAGTGGAAAGGTCTCTCTTCGTTGGTGGTAAGTTCGTGTAGCTTTTCCACCGGCAAGGTAGATGCCCAATGGATCAAAATGTTGGGTAGACTGACCAAGCGTAATACGTCGTAGTTGAAATCCGATAGCACAAATTTCACCCCGCGATGAGTACCTGCGTCTCTATTCTCAAACCGTTTCATCACTATATAACTAATTGGCAACGATGTGCCGCATCCGAGCTCGACAAACGTCGAGTAGTCGTCCAATTTAGAGTTTTGGATTAACTCGGCAAGCTTATCTACCGTATCGTAAGAACATTCCCAGCTTTTAAAGCCCCCCTCATAAATGTTTTTTTCAAGATCGTTGTCGCTGTTGATCAACGGAATTTGATCGTCTGTGTCTTCAGTCATAACCTGGTGCTTGACATCAAAAAGATCTCTTCTATAAACCAAGTTCTGACCCACGGGCGTGCAGTAGTTGTCAAAAGTCAACTTAACATCCACCAACGTCTCGAGAAGCGAGTCTAGAGAATGTACTTTGGGGAGGTTATGCGGCTCGACGGTCATGGAAGACAATGCAAGGTTTTGAGGTGAAATCGGCGGGTTGGCCACCTGCTCGATTTCACCGTCGCTTTCTGTGAACCCAAACGAGAAGCCCATTATGTTCAAACACTAAATTCAGCACTAAACCTACACTGGGGCGATGGGTTTTTCGCGATGAGATAGCATCTAGCGACAAATCTTACTGTTCGGTAAAGCGTCCGCGCGGGAGCGACTCACCAGCTAGTCTAGTTCACGCGCACCAGCTAAACTAGTTCGCGCCACTCACAAATGACCTGTACTACCGGCGCGACTCTACATAATTTACCGTGACTGCTACGAGACCCTGCCGTCTAATGCCCTGCTCAACAATTGCTCCACATGCCCCCCAGAACCTTATCGGTTATCTGTTGCCGTGTCAACAGTACTAGTGCCCACACTAGTCCCGACGGGCCAGATCCGCGCCTTGATTTTTGCCTCCTACACACGGCAATATTTCCCGCCATTGCTGTCTCGCCTAGCATTTGTGGCTCGCTCTGCTTCTAACCACTCAATTGTAATAATTCGCGCCTCAAGCTTGACTAACCTAAAGATAGCTAGCGTTGACTACTTACTTTACTTGAATTAGTCTAAATCAGTAATCGTACCGTACAACACCATTCTTCTCCGTCGCACTTTTGCTGCCGCCCAACCTTAATGCCCATTGCATTACCTTCGCTCTGCCGCCTCTGCTTCCTCTTATCGACTACCCGCTATTTTTACACCAAAAAAAAAAATCGCAAAGCAACACCAGGAATATTTACAACCATTAGCTCTTGAACGAGTTAAGACAAACATAAAGTCATTTGTTGACTACATCATATACAGCGTGAGTACTACTACACAGTCATGTCTGACTCACCGCCGCTAGAGTCTTCCCACCCGACAAAAGACCCCAAAAAAAATACATCACTGTCTAGCGATAGACCGTCTGGCGCCCACGCTAACCAGTCCCTCGAGTTCAAATCTGACTTTTCAATGACTTTGGGTGGTACCGCAAAGTCAGAAGACCCACACCAACCTTTAAATTCAGTACAAAGTCAAACTTCCAACCAAAATCAGCATCCTAAATCAGCCAAGTCCACAGAGAAACCCGCCAGCACTTCGCTCAATTCTCCTTTGGCTACTCCGTCGACACAAGAAAACGCCTCGAACTCCAATTCATCGTCGGGGGTGTTTAAAGTACCCAAAAAAATCTTGGTTTCCGACAACAAAGAACTCAGCCTAAGACTCAATTCGATATCAGGAACCGCGAATGGAACCTCCCAGCCTAGCGAGCCCATCATCCAGACCACCACAAACACACCACAACCGTCAAATTCCAACGAGGCCACGGACTTCGCTAACCAAGCACCACCAGCTCCAAGCACAACCACACCCAGCCTCACGGCAGCACAAACAGGAAACAACACAGCGGCGATTCCACCAACAAGACTCAACAAAACCACCATCTCCGACTTGAACAAGTCCTTGAAAGCCAAGCAAAAAATCATCAACTTCAAAGAACCCCATCCCAAAAACACCACATTGATCTCGGAAATAATCAATACTTCACCTCAATCCAGTGTGTTTCCCAATAATATAAGCAAAGAACTCGAGTCTGAAAAGCCGCCCACCAATAACCCTAATTCAAATTCCACTTCTGGACCCAATACTGGCACTCTGGCTCCTACTCACCAGTTGAGCAGTGTAAACCTTTCGCTTTTGAATACTCCTAACGGGACAGGCAATCCCAGCCAGATCACCACTTCTAGCTCCAACATTGAAAACATTAATGACACTTCCACCAAAGAAAACGCTCCCTCCAATAGAAAACAGAAGCGTATAGCCAAGCAAAGCTCCACCAGAACCGACTTCTTCGCTGCAAAATTGGCCAGTGCCGTCGATGATATAGAGAGCAGCGACAGTGACGAGACCTTTGTCTATGAAAATAACAACTTGAACGATGTAGACACCGTCAGCAACGCCGCCAATGTGGCCGACAACAGTAGTGTTCATGGCAGTGTGATGGGAAGCTTGGTACCAGGAGCTGGCCCATTATTGCCAGGTCCTGGAAGTACCGCCGGAAGTACTGCTGGTGGTCCCTTAATTAATTCCCCACTAGCAGAAGGAGGTATCAGTAGCCATGACCATTCTGTGCTCAACTCGCCCAATTTCCATCCAACCGAGTCGATCTACTCCCATTCGTCCAAGAATCCTTACAAAAATAAACCCGCATCCCTTGCCAACTCTTTCAACAGTAGCCAGTTCCTCGATAATGTGATGGCCAATGAAAAAGATAAGAGAATTAATTACCAAAAATCATTTTCTTCCTATGCCCCGGAGGAGAAAGCCCCAGCTGTCTCAGAATCACGTAGCTCGTCCCACCAAAGTCAGCCGATATATAACGAATTAGGAAACTACCAAAATCGGCCCCGTTCTCAGAGAACCCACAGCATCAACGATGCCTATAATGACGATCACTACTCGTATGATGAAATAGATGACGAAGATGAGATTGACGACGACATATCGACAGACGGAGAGTATTATAGCCAACGACTAGCTTCTCCCAACACCACGGTCCAGCAATTGAAAGATGGCCGATTCTCTTCAAATGGGTCAATTGTAGGACAGGGACCTGTCAGTGCTACAGAAGATGGCGATCACGGCCAGCAATCCGATCCTCACAACCAACAAACCTCTTCAATAGCATCAAAAGGTACTTCCAAAAAGTACAAATCGTCGACTTCTTCATCCAAATTAAGGTCAACCACTTCAAAGCTCTTTGACAAGAAGGGTTCCCAGCCCAGAAGATATAGTATTATTCCAGATGACATAGATATCGAGGATTTTGACGATGATTTGATATACTACGACAACAATATTCGGTTCCCCTATTCTAACTCCAACAACGGCAACCCCAGCACCAACGAGTCAACTGCGTTATTAAATTCTAACCATCGACTTCCTCATTACAGGTCATTGAATCTTAATTATGCCAACATGAAAAACCCCAATGGTCTCAAAGCAAAAAGATACCTATCTACCGGAGGAGCTTTATTAAACACCGGAAATGGCAATGAAAACGGTTCTCCTAGACCTTCACCGGGCGAAGCAGAATTTGTGGCGCCTGGATACTCGTTTCAAGAACCCCAGCCGCATGGATACTACTATGATTTTGACGAATATGACGAAGAATTTCCCAATGAGCACCAACTCAGCAATAAAAATTCAAGGCAGTTTGGTGGCAATGGCAGGTATTCTCACCCTCGATTATCTCATAGCAATAATGCGTTCTTCTTACCCAGGAAGTCCTCGGAAGAAGGCTTAAGAAGAACCAACGCCAACTTCACAAGATCCTTTATTTATACTCTTCTTAGCATATTGGTCATTTTAACCGTTGGATTTATAATGGGTTTCGTTTTGGCCACCACCAAAGAATTATCAAATGTATCGATTGAATCGATTGACAATCCGGTTGTCAGTATCGACGAATTACTATTTGATATTTCCGTGGAAGCTTTGAATCCTGGTTGGTTCACGGTGGAAATAGAGGAGGCAGAACTAGATATATTTGCCAAGAGCGGATACTTGCCCGACCAAATGGCCACCAGCAACCAAGACAAATTATCAGTGTATGAATCAAAAGGAGTTGAAAATATTTTACTTGGAACGGTGTTCAAGCTTGAATCTGCCATGAGTTTTCAAGGTGGTTTTTTCAATGGAGATGTGATGTATCAAAGTGCAGAAATCAAACTATTAACTCCGGGAAAGAACTTGACCAATCTCTTGATTGTGCAAGACGACGATGACGAACCAGACAACTCCAAGAAATGGGAAATCATATCCAAGAATCCATTTGACTTGATTGTTCGTGGAGTCTTGAAGTATACTTTGCCCATGAGCCTGGCTGTAAAATCTGTAGCCGTCAACAAGGTTGGATATATTGATCCCAACGCTGTCAATGGGGCCGCCATTACATTTGTCGATATCACTTCTGAATGATCAATTACTACAATTGTGCTTATTTAGCTAGCCAAAATAATATATTAATCAGGTAATCCGTATCAGGATCTCATCACCTTATAGTATAGCTTATCACTTTCATTCCAAGTTCTGGGCTCCAATCTGACTTTGAATGGCTTCGGTTCGAAAGATGTACCATCTTCATACATGTTATCTACGAATGGATCAAGCTTCATCAAAGTGTTTCCAGTCGGAGGCTTGATCTTGAACATCAAGATCATTCTACAAGTCAACGTATACAACTCTTTCAATGCCAAGTGGTTTCCCGAACACATTCTAGAGCCAATACCAAAAGAGAAATGATTCAAAACAGATTTGGGTACGAGTTTTCCCTCCTTATCCAACCATCTTTCAGGGACAAATTCGAACAGGTTCTGAAAGTAGGTCTTGTCATGATTGGCGGCGAAAGTATTCATCACTATGGTGGTTCCAGCGGGAATTTTGACATTATCGTAGGAGATATCTTTAGTTGTCACTCTTGGCAATCCTAATGGTAATACCGAAAAAAACCGTAGAGCTTCATAAACTAGTGCCATGACATAGTCACATTCGGTATTTTCACTTGAGGTTTCCCAGCATGAAACAATATTGTCACCACTAAAGGCCATGAGCTCTGAAAAAGCTCGTTTCTGTAGCTTGTCACCATACGGCTGCGAGAGGTGGCCCATAAGATGATTGAATGTCAATGGGGTATTATCTAGCCCAGCACTTACCATAGTGAGACACAATGACTGGATTTCCAGCTTCGACAATGTGACTTTTTTTGACTCTCGAGGATTTTCAACTCGTGAGACTAATCCAATATATTCATCAGTATCAGTATTCTTTGTATAACGACAAGGGACATCAGGTATTGTGCTTCGAGTGCCGTTCAAATGTTTTAGCTTCATGGCTTTGTACAACTCATCCATATAATCATCTCTTCTTTGACGATACTGATCAGGTCTGCCAAATCCCCATGATGGGATGTATCTTAAAAAGGGCAAGTAGTCCCTTAGATTGTACGAGATGGACCTAAACCTCATTATTTGACTTTCGACCTCAATGATTTCCTTGCAAAATTCCCGGTCTCTGTTGTAACAATCCAAATGAACCCCATATGCTATATAGACAGAACTTCTCAATGCAAACAACTGGGCGAAAGGTTTGAGATCGATATCTGATTGTTCATACCTGAAGTTTCGGTAGAAGTTACACGACGGAGGACCCTGTAGCTCGTTACTGTTCCTGATAATATTTTTTATCATGTAGCGCGATTCCTGGTCTACGATCTGATTCATTTCATCAACTGACCGCTTATTCAAATGCATGGAAATGGCCTTCTTCATTTGTTTGAAGGATTCACAGAATGGTGTGGACCCGATAGTAAAGCCTTGTGTTTTGGAAACAACCCCGTGAAAGGTATACAGCATGGGGCGGGAGTTTGTAGCTGACGAACTTCCAACCCAGAGCTTGGTGACGTCCTGGAAGCTATTGACAACCACCACCCGCTTATTGCCTAGTCTTACTTGAAATATTGGAGCGTCGTACTGCTTCGACCAATTCATGTACACGAGTGCAGGGCTTTTCATTGCACGAAAGACATTGCCCACTATAGGATACCCTGGGAAGTCTAGCATGCCTTCAATGGGCCGCGGGTTTTGGAAACCAAGTGTATCAAGCAAGACCCATAATGCAAGAAATAGCAAAGCAGAGAGCACAAGCCTCAATACGACTTGATCTACTTCATAGTTAGCAAACTCGATCAGCATCATTTGTTGATGTGCTTCACAACTACATTTTGCACCCAATTATTTTGCACCCATCGACACAAATAGATAAAACTGCATATAAAAAAACTAGACATACGATGACCGATTGACTACGTTATGTATTTAGGAACACGAATTATTTACATCGAAACTGATTAAGCCGTGGCTTTATGTATTGGGTCCTCAAGGTGGCCACCTCTATCATACCGCGTCTTCCTTTGTTCCACCCAATCGCTGGTCTTTGTAAAATTCACGATCATACTCGGCCCTGGCCTCGCGTTTTTCTTCTTCTATCAATTCATCAATATCATAATCGTAGCTGTTGGGATCCCTATTGATGTCCAATTTCTCTTTTCTCTTTCTTAAGGTAGCCCCCGAATTGTCTCTTTCCAACCTGATTTTCAAAGGCATATCGTCAGCGGTAAAGTTGATGCGATCTTTCATAGACTTACGTGTCTTGCCTTCTTCTCTACGGGTTAGTTCATCTGGGGGGATGTAACCTTGATACTCGTCTTGACGAGCTTTCTTTTGCTGAGGTTGGACCCTTTTTTTTTTGTCAAAGTCGACCCTGGTCAACCCGGACGCATACGGCAAGTACAATATTACTGCCACGATCAAAATCGCAATGAAAAGTAGGGTGAAGAACATGCTGCCGGGTTGAGTCCGAAGGTGTGGTGGAAATTTTATGAGCAGTGGAGCAGGCGTTGGGTCATGTGACACGTCACTTTAGGCTCACGTGAAAAAAGCCATAACCTCAAATTTTACATATTGCCTGATCGTTAGTGGCAGACACATTATGATTAGATCAAATATAAAGCAAGTTTGGCATGGCTTGGGCAAAGCCAGTGTGAGGCACTTTATGACGATTAGGGGTTCGCCACCTATAAAATCTTTTCAGTTTAACGGTGTAGCACGCACACTGTGGCTCACCAGAAGGTATGCAGTTTCTACGGATGGAGAGGATATTTCCAACAAGATAGACAACATTTCCGCCAATGAATACAACAGTATCTCCAATCTTTACCTCGAAACATTGGCCGACGAGTTGGAAGCGATATCTGAAGAATTTCCCGAAGTCGACTGTGAATTATCACAGGGTGTCATGACATTGACCATTCCCACCAACGGAACGTACGTCATCAACAAACAGCCTCCAAACAAGCAAATTTGGTTGAGCAGCCCCGTGAGTGGACCCAAAAGATACGACTTGATCCAAGGAAAGTGGATAACTTTGAGAGACAACTCTTCGTTGACCGAGTTGCTTCGCCAAGAAATAAGCCAGGCACTAGACGAAGAAATAGAGTTGCCATTGGACAATTAATAGTACTAAACCTCATAGCATTAAGTATACAGCGCAGTAGTGATCTTGTACATAAAATCACGTGACAGTCATTCTTCCCCAGCCTTTATTTTCAAGGGAGCAATAAGTTACAGCTCTATCATCATGTCGAGCCAAGCAACCACCACACGTCCACCGCCACCATCTTTGCCTGCAGGCTGGATCGCACAATGGGATGAAGAGTATAAGAGATATTTCTACGTCAACACGGCTACTGGAAAATCTCAGTGGGAGGTTCCTGTAGAGAGCACGGCGTCCGCTGAAGATTCTCCGCCACCGTACCAGTCTCAAGCTTCACAATCAACACAACAAGTACAGTCACAACCACAGGTTCAACGTCAATCCTTTACACAACAACCGCAGCAACAATATTATCCCCAACAGGACAAATCCAAAAGTTCCTTGGGAAAAGGAGCATTGATAGCTGGAGCAGGGTTTTTGGCAAGTGCAGCCCTTCGAAGGTATGTAGAAGAATTTACTGGCAAAAGAATATACTAACAACAGTTCGAGTCGTCGCCATCATCACCACCATATACACCACCATGGAATGAGCGGTGGGTTTGGAAGACCGGTCATGAGACCTAGTTCCTTTGGACACAGTCATGGCATGGGTTTTGGAGGTGGTCTAGGAAGCCTTGGAGGAGGTTTTGGAGGTGGCCACGGAGGTGGCTACGGCAGCAGCTTCGGTGGTTTCGGCGGTCGTCGCCATCATCATCATCATCGCCCTTGAGAGTAGAGCTCCTAATAGACCAAAATAAAAACTAATAAATTTGTTGTAGTTAGTCCGAATTGATAGCAATTGGTAATCACCAGATGAATGTAATCAGTAGTGCATCGAATAACGTATCTCTTATACTGTCCGTAAGCTGGGGAAGCTCTTTGATCACGCGGCTTCGGACTCCGGCTCACGTGCCACTCATAATACAAGCAGTAGCAGATGGCTTAATCACTTCCAATAACAGTATAGATCAGCTGGTTTGATCGACCAAATCTAGAATCACTAATCCTGTTTTCAGGTCCATGCTTATACCATCCGTTTCATTCGAATGTTTTCTGCCAGATAGTCACAAGAGCCAATCATATTGCAACTGTGACTGAAACATTCATCAAATGTCATGATACCCAACATACGACTACATAGGCGAGACGAACCGAACGTGACTATACATCAATTTCAGCTGGATTTGACCCAACTGGATACGCCACAATTGCATGTTACAATACGACTACCAATAGAGGAGCTAGATCAAATACGGGAAGATGACGAGGTACGCCACCAGATGAAGCTACTTCAAGAGGAACAAATGCGAGCTCGCATGAGTCCAGGACGAAATAGAAGGAGTATTCCGAAAATACGACCGCTCACCTCTGAAATAAATGACCACAATCATTTCACTGAAGAAAATGAAAAGGATAGTGGCAACGAAATAGATAATAAAGACAATATTGAACATGATTTAGATGATATATTTTCACTAGACAAAGAGCTAAACAAAGCACTTCAAGAATCGCCCAAAATAGATCACAAAGAGCCAGCTTCAAAACCAAGACCAAAATTAAACAAATCTAAACCAATATCAAACCCTTCATCAAGATACTTGGGCTATCGTCCTATCCCCAAAAACATAATACCGTTTCTCGAGCAAGAATTAGCAAAATTAAACCCCGACGAATCTGACGAATTGGGCATAATAGACCGGATCGTTTTCACCCTCAAAGACCCACTAGGTGCCGGCAAAATCAAATTGCCCGTCAAGTCAGCACAGTGCCAGCATTTCGAATGCTTTGATTTCGAAAACTTCTGTGTGTTCAACAAAATACCCCCAGGAATCCAAAAGCTTCTTCGTAAAGATATCGCCAAAAGGAAATACGCCAAGCTATCACAAGAAAAAGCCAAGCTATCACAAGACAAAGCCAGAGCCAATGCACCCACTCGACAACTACGAAACTCCCAAACCTCTAATAGTACGGTGAACAGTGTAGTTAACGTGGTGGAAAATCCCAGCGGTAACGCACCCAAATATAAGTGTCCTCTATGTGACAAACTTTTTCCGCTATACGATTTATCTGTGGACGACTCGTTCAACTACTTTGTCAAGATCACACCAAAAGAAACAGAAAGGATCGAGATCTTGGATATGAGGCAGTATAAAATAGTCGATGAGATCGCTAGTTCTGCTGCTGCCGAAGATGAGGTCATTGTATTGTCGTCAGACGAAGAAGATAATACGGCAGAGAATGAAGGAGCTGGCTCGAGTAATGTTGAAGAGAAAACTCAGCAAGATAGTGAGAATGATTTGTTCGATGATGGTTGGGACGAAGAGCTACTTCGACTAGGAACCGATAGCTACAGGGGTTCAGGAAGCTGGGAAGATCCAGTTACCTTAGATTAGATACAAAAGGATTACTGCTTTAATTATATACACATAAGTAGACGTCTTTCTAGTTTGATAAGCCACTATAAGCTAGTGTGGTTTTGATATTAACATGGGCATTCATCATTTCTTCTTTTAAGTAATCATAAATCAAGATGCACATTTTACAAACTTTAATTTTTTTGATATTTTACAAATATTCAACAAAAATGTATGTTATTTCGATATATTGTAATAGTTTAATTAGCTGGAGCAGCACCAACGAACTTGATGTACTCATCAAGAGTCAAGTGGTTGTACTTGACGTCCAAGGCTTTGGCAACTTGTTGACCCAAATCCTTATCTAAGAGACCAAAATAAAGTGGAACCTTCTCCTTGATACTAGGAATACTAATGGATCCGGCGTGGCCAGCAATGGCTTCAACAAACTCTTTCTTTTGTTCATCATTGAACACTTTCTGGTACAATGCTCTTGGCTGTTCAAGGTCAATTTCACCAACACCTGAGATGTAGTCATAGGACTTCAACCAAATAGCTTCCTCGTGAGCTCTCTTGGCTCTTTCCTTTTGCAAAATAGTATACTTATCGGTGGATTCTTCAGAAACAACACCAACGTACTTTCCATCTTCAACAGGAGCCAAACCATTATGGGATTTGGAAGGATCGCTGGAAACCGCATTGATAGGCAAGATACCACTCAAATAGTTTGGTCTGAAGCCCTGGTTATCAATGGTTGCGGGACCGTCACGCTGGAAATTACCGGCTAAGAAAGGACATCCGGAGTTGGACTCAAATGTTCTTGGCCTGTTGACTGGTAATTGCTGGTAATTGACACCCAATCTGTGACGGTGAGTATCAGAGTACGAGTATAATCTTGATTGTAAGACCGGGTCGTTGGAAGGTTCTATACCCGGAACCAAATGGGCGGGAGAGAAGGCGATCTGCTCGATTTCAGCGTGGTAGTTTACCGGGTTTTCGTTCAACACCATCTTACCAAACTTTCTCAATGGGAAATCCTTGTGTGGCCAAATTTTGGTCAAGTCATTGATGGAGTATTTGAACTCTTCGGCCTGCTTTGGGGTCATGGTTTGGACGTAAAGGGTCCATGAAGGATGGTCGCCAGAAGCAATTCTGTCATACAAATCTTTGGTGTTGTGGTCAGGAGATGATCCTGCCAATTCAGCACCTTCAGCATCAGAGACCGTTTCGAACCCTGAGTCTGCAATACAGTGGTATTGCACGTAGGTGAGATCTCCTTTCGCGTTGATAAACTTGAAAGTGTGACCAGAGTATCCATGCATGGATCCCCAACTTTTTGGGATACCTCTTCTACCAAACATATATGTGACTTGGTGAATACTTTCTGGGTTCAAAGTGTAGTATTCCCAGGTATGGGTGGAGTCGGTCAATTGATTGAGGTTGGTGGATGGATCTCTTTTTTGGGTGTGAATGAAGTTTGGGAACTTATTAGGGTCTCTGATGAAAAACACAGGCGTGTTGTTGAAAACCCAGTCCATGTTACCAACATCGGTCTTGAACTTGAATGAAAATCCTCTTGGATCACGGATAGTATCAGGAGTTCCACGTTCACCACCCACAGTGGAGAATCTGGCGGAAATTGGACACTTGTAGCCTGGAGTTTGGAAAGGTCTAGCATGAGTGATGTCCTCCAACGAATCGGTCAACTCGAAGTACCCATGCGCACCACCACCTTTGGCGTGCACAACTCTTTCTGGAATTCTTTCCTGGTCGAAATGAGATATGTTGTCCATCAAGTTAAAGTCTTGAAGTAACAAGGGGCCACCAGGGCCAGCGGTCTCTCCACCATATGGGTGGTTGGGGTAGGGTACACCATTGGACGTAGCATATACTGCTGGGTCAGACTTTGTATTTTGTAAAGGTTGCGAGACCATTTTTAGCTGCGAAATTTAAAGAGGGAAGGAGGTAAAAAGTACGAAGACCACCTCAATATATAGTTTAGATGAGGAGGCTAAGTGAGACATGTGGGGGAGTATGATGTAAGCAGCAACGGATGAGATTTGTCCAGGGCGTCTGGAACAGGTCGCAATATGTCCACAGCAATGTTGCTGCCAATTGCTATGGTGCGATTAGCAATCACAAAGCCAGCAGCGCTCAACAAAAGCCTTTCTTAATGGCGTCTTAAAAGCGGAGAAATAAAGCCCGCGGATAATAACTCTAGACTTTAACTATTACTAATTCAGTAACCACTATTATTATTACTCAGTTGGACTCAATTTTTGGACCGCCGCCCGCGCCAGACCATCACTTTCTAGATGACGGGACGGCCACGATTCGGGCTGCATTTTTCCCATCACGCATAATTAAACGTTTAGTAATCAATTTAGATCTGTAGTCTACTCGAAACGTTTTCGCATTTTCTCCCTCACTATCCGTTTCCAGAAACCTGTCAATGTTGATTGGAAGTGTACTTTATCAATACTCTGCAATGTCTCACTCGGCACTACGTTTCGATTATCCAACGTAATAAAATACTTAGTATACAGTATTAACTACGAAGCACCTCTGCAATTTAATTTCCACCACTGCTGCTAAATTCCAGTGCCAATGTTGTCTTATATTTGAAATACTCTCTACAAATAACATCCCACGGCTGCTATATCCGTTACAGCGTGTCAATATTGGTCTCCTATTGTTCGAGTTTTAGTCTAGTCTACCCCCTCCTGCATATATCAGATTATAATTTGAGTTTAGGATGTTTCAGTCGTGCATCCCATAAAATTTAACCATTTCATATATCTACTACTACTGTATCCTATCATGTTGAGCCGTAGTATAGTAAGGACACAGTTCTTGAGAAACATCCATAAAAGCACCGGTGCCAAAAAGCCGCTTGATTTTGCGGCGGGTCTTCAATCACCCTCCTTCGCCAATAAGACCAAACCATTCAGTATTGATGCCAGTGTGTTTAAGGATTCTGGTGAAAAATCACCCAAAGGTACCAATAGATTTGCCGATATGTTCCAGAACTCAAGCTCAGGACCCAAAAAACAAAACACAAACCGTAAAAATCACAAGAAAGATGACAGGAAACCCCATAGAAGAGTGGTCAGATTCGAGTTCAATACAGGAACCCTACAGGCACAAGCAGCACTCAAATCGTTAATATCGTTGGTACATGAACAAAACTCTCACTACAAAGTCAAGTATGTTGATCCAGAAACCAACTCCATAAGTACCAAGTTCTTGGTGGATGTTTCCAACAACCTAGATCTCAAAGCGCATGGGCTCGCTATGATCGTCAAGGAAGGCGAGCTACCATTAATCAAAAGAGTCAAGATCGAAGATATGATCAGAAGCTACTCCGACAGACTAGCACTCCAGAAAGAGAACGAGCTCTTGCAGAAAGGAAGCCTGGTGACCCAAAGAGTAGTGAGGCAACGATTAAAGACCGAGAAGAAAAAGTCCGCTGCCAAGACCCTTACGATTTTCTGGAAAATAAGTATAGGAGATTTGAGAAACCAAAAGAAGAGTGAAATTCAGCGGAAGCTCAACAAGGGTGAGAAGTTCACTTTGTATCTTAAAAGCAAGCTGAGGTTCAGTGAGGAGTTGGAAGACGAAGAAATAGAAGAAGCACCTAACCCGACACAACCGTCACAAAAAACCGACAATATACTTCATTTCAACAAGTTCAAGGACGAACACGAATTGAATATCGAGTTGAAGAGAAGGGAAATGATTTTCGAGGAGTTGAAACGCAGCTTGGATGAAATGGCATGTACCTACAAAGTAGAGGGAAAGCTTGAAACAAGGTACGCCGTAACAGTTACCCCTACAATGACACCAATCAGTGAAGTCGAAATTGAAGTCGAATCAAGGGATACTAAGAAACAAAGAAAGCAAGAAAAACTGATCAAGCAGCAGGAGAAGAAAGTGGCCAAGAAACAAGACATTGACTTGGATAATTTGTATTCTTTCAAAATAGAGGACTAAGCTAGAGAGCAAGGCCAAGACTCAGAAGGCTAAGACTCAGAAGGCCAAGACTTAGAAGGCTAAGACCCCGAATGTTAAAGAGGTTATTTTGGATTAATGATGGGAAGAACTAAAGGATATAAGATATAATATACATGTAAATACAAGACCACCATTACTCTACTAGACAACACTACCATACTTGTTCGACTGGTTATTCCTAAGAATAGACTCCTGCAGGCTCGATGGCATATTTTTCAACCGATTTTCACGAAGCTTTTTGACTTTGTATCCGAACATATGGCCACTCACGAATTCATCCACAATGGGATAATTGAGTAGTGTTTTGATATCGTGGTGGTCCAAGTTATAGTTATTGACCACTGAACATGCCTCTTGGTAGTAGAGCTCGTCTTGGTCAAGACATTCCTTTTCGTAATTGATAGTGGCTAGCACAGGATCCGATTTCAATGTATTCAAAATTGCTCCAGTTGAAGGGTCGTCGTTGACGAAAGTTGTTGGAGACCCCGGAGAGTTGCTTCGGAGAGACTGGACGGACTTTTTCGAGGAATCCGGCAAATGCTCACTAGACGGTACATTCAACTCCGAGGTGCTTCTTACTTCTGGACTTTCGTCTAGATTTGGAGAATTACTGGATATCCAGTGCTTTTGAGTGCCGTCATTATGATAGCGAAGACCCTTGTTGATTTTGCTCATTCGGCCCTTGGAATTGGGGTGTGCGATAGAAGCTTCCACCGAGTCAAACTGCCTATAGTCTTTATAGAAGTCTCCATAGAACGTAAGCTTGAAATCGTGCACAAGATCTCGTGTTCCGATCATGTCTTTGAATGCATACTTGAAGATTAATCTGCCATAGGGGATCTGAGATATGGTGTAAGACTTGTACGAGAAAGAGTACCAGTGGCCCATTGCAAAGGCAACGAGCTCCACACAAAGCAACGCATTTTGAATGCATACGCCTATACTTGCTTCCGGACCTGACTTAGGATCGGATGGCGATTCTTCTTTACCGGGTAGCAATTTGAAGGCATTCAATATGGCTAGGATCATACCTTGCCAGTACGAAGCGAAAATAATCAATTTGACACAGAGGAACTTGCCTACTGGGTTGAACGGCTTCAAGTCGTTCCACAAGATCTTCCAGAAGATCGCCAAGCAGTACAACGACAACGAGACGCTGACGTTATAAAGAAGCGTCAACCAGAAGTAGATGGAGCGCGGCCCGATATGATTGACGTCGTAAACTCCCCAGACTTCGGTTGCAATTGTAGCAAAACATATAAATGGCTTGAGCCATACGTACTGTAAGATGCCTCGTTTGATGGCCAAGAACGTATACGAATCGGATATGTCCAATGGCGGCAAGATGTATCTGATTAGACCAGGGTGTGGCACCGGTTCTCGCCCACTGGTCATAATGATAATATTACGTTCGCCACCTAGCATATCGGTTAGCAACGAGAAAAAGGTATAGATCACAAACGCCTCGTAAACCTCTCTTGTGGGCTCTAGAAGCGTTTTGTTGAATAGTGACGTCTGGTTTGTCAACATCGAATAGCACGATAATGCAAATAGCGGCACTATTAGCTGGATTCTTATCATCAACCGCTGCTCGAACGGCTTCCTATAGTTGCGAAGATGTAGTATTATGCTTAGTATTATGATTAGGGTGGAGATCCAGCTACAATAGAAGGCTATGGAATTGATCCATCCTGGAAGGAGAACGTCCATGGTAAGCAAGTTCCTGGTATATCAGGCTAGCAGGAAAACAAACTAAACAGACTGACTGAACAGACTCTATCAATCGCAGCTTATGTAATGAAAAGAAGAGAGGCTAGAGAAAGAATAGAGAATGATCAAAGTACACGTACTAATTAAATAAGAAGTAAATTTATATTTCCATCAAGACTAGCTAAGCTCTCCGTCCTCTCATCCAAACCATTCTGTGAAGAGGCACATGCACATCCACAAAAATGAAGAGCTCTCTTTTGCTCCTTACTGTGTCAACTATTGTATTGTATTGGTAAAGATTGACATGTGCAAGCTCATTAACACGATATAGAGTCTATTTTATAATTAATGTTTGTATGTTAGAGTATACTTATACATTAGGTGGTATCAAAAATGTACCTAAAAGATAATCAGGTAGCGTAGAAGTGCAAAATGTTTCGAGAGTATTTTTTGTGCTGTGGCTGCGAAAACAACTGGCTAATAAAGCACCAGTAATAGTATCTACAGAACATCAGATAATGAAAAGGAGTAAGTATAAGAGTCGTGATGATTAGTATAATAGATCGTTGCCGATATTGGTGGCATAGCATAGTACACGAGATCTTATGGTCATTGTAGTATGCGGTTTTATGGTCATAGCAGTATGCGTCTTGCCATTTATATATAAATCTAGTCTACTCCATACCGGCTTCCTTGAGTTTCTTGGATTTTTCCCTCTCTTGCGTAAGTTTTTGAAGGTCCGCTTCGCTAACAAGATGGTGTTCATGTGAAGGAGAGTTGACTACCTGGCCGTTTCCGGTAGTATAACAAAAGTCAATCGATTTGAAGAAATCGTCCTTGACTACATCGTGAATAAGGTATCTTTCTGCAGGGTCTATCTGGAGCATATTGCGAAGAAGTTCATGAGACTCAGCTGGCAACAATCTCAATAATCTTTCGGGACCACGAGGCGACTTTCTTGCTGAGGAATTATCTGTGTCTAGACTCAAATTGCTCATCTTTTCTGTAGTTGACTTAGGTTTTTCGTCTGCATCTTCGACTCCAGCGAATGAACGATATGACGGATCCGACAATTTTGGCAACTTCCAAGGAAACCTTTTGAGTACCATACAGCAGAATACTATGGCCACAGACCAAACGTCGGCAAGACGAGGATCATACCCAAAGTTAGAAGGCTCGAAAACTTCGGGTGATATGTACGGATCAGAACCCACCACGCCTCTGGCCTTGACCAACTTGTGGTTTTCGCCCAACAACTCATCGATTTGAGGGTTGATGGCATGATTATCACTCAATTGTTTTTTGAAATGAACGGCAGAGCCATAATCAATGAGTTTCAAGATCCCCTGGTTATTGACCACACAGTTATCAAGCTTGATATCACGATGCGCCAACCCATTTTCATGCAAAAACGCAACCCCGCTCACTATATGGTTAAAGTAGCAATACATTTCTTTGGGCTCTAGTAATCCAGACATCACTATATTGAAAAAGTCGTACGGACAATATTCCATTACCATGAAATATTCAGGGTCTTGGCTGAGCATGTGTGTCCCGCGGTGTTTCTTGTGGGTAGGATACTCCTTGATTAGTTCGTAGGTGTGAACCAAATTTTGGTGCCGGCAAAAATCGCCGATTTTGAACTCGTTTTTCACTTTGGTTTTATAGTCGCTTTCGCTTTCTGCGGGCATTTTGGATCTGAATTTCTTGACAGCATAGAGCTTGTTGGGGTCCGAGTTGGAAGTGACTATACTGACCGATCCGCTTGCGCCCGTCCCAAGTAATTTGCCCACAGACCCGTACTTTCGGTATAATTCCGACGAAACATTCACTTGTGGCTCTTCTTTGGACAGTTGAGAAGAGTGGGAATCTGAATGCTTGAGCTTGTTAAGAAACCTTCTCAACGAAAGATGATGTCCGTGGTGCGCATGGTCTGTTTTTCTTGATTTTTCCCCGTGCTTGGCCTTAGAATGATTGTTGGAATCGGGCGAATGTTTCTCAGCAGTCAGATCAATTACACTAGACAGATCAGTGGACTTGGCGCTGCCGTTGGCAGGGGTAGCGACTGCAGTATTCGGGGTGAGATTGCCAGAGTGTGGTGCTGGGGATGATCTACCACTTCCATTAGGTGTATGGAAGACATCGGCGTGGATATTTGTGTGTGAAGTGGAATTGGAATTGGTGGCGGAATTGGTGGAACTCGCGTTGGCATTATTACCGTGCGAAATGGCACTGCCAGTTGACTGGGGGCTGATGGTGCCTCTAGATGACTTTCGAAAGATAAATTGGCGGTGAGATGATACTGGGGCTACTGGCGGTGTCAATTTGCCATCGGTGTGATCATTGCTATCATGAGAATTCAAATGGGGGGAATTGGTGCCAGACTCTCGTTGGCGGTCTGAGCGGTTACTAGAAGCCGAATGCGAGCCGTGACTCTTCACTGTTTTCAAGGACGAAGATGATCCCGTAGAGAATAGTCCTCGAAGTCCCATATCTGCTGCAAAGGAACGTGATGGACAGATACAAATATCTAGCCTCCTATGAAGTAAGTCACTGACACCTTGTGCTATTTTTGATTTTCTAGAGCAAGTCGCAAAATTTCGGAGTGGTTTTGCCCCGGAAAATGGGCCTAATGCGGACGGAACGAGCTTGACCGCAAGCCTGCTGTGAGGGTGATTTTAACTACGGCTCTGAGCCGCGGATCATGCCGGTTGATACACTTGAGGCTGTTGACAGCAGAGGCGATTTTTGAGAAGGCGGCGGTGATAAGGGACATGTGGCAGTTGGCTAAGGCTGAAGCTATCCTCAAAACGAAATAGTTATTGGCGACTCCATACTTAGTGCGGCCCCTCGGCCGAAAATCCCCATATAGAAATCTCTCGGCTCTTGAAAGTAGAAAAAAAAATGCCTATCAGATAAGCTACAGAGTGTAATATTGATAGGTGGAGGCTGTGAAAAAACGGACTTCTACGAGACTTCTAGAACTGGTCCTGTATGGCTGTGTTTACCAATTTAAAAATTTATACATTGTTAGTAACTAGTGTTTATTTAGTGTTAATTTAGTGGTGTTTAGTGTTTATCTAATAGTGTTTATTTAGTAATGTTATTTAATGGTGTTTCTTTGGTGTTAAATTGGGTTATTTTAGTGTTAATTAATAATGGTTCATGTTGAACAGATCACTTCTTTTCTTTTTGCTCTTACTCTTGTGTTTGCTACGTGAAGAGCTTGACGAAGTGGTCGACGTGGTCCCCTCTCCCTCGAAATCAATTTCAATGGTGGCGCTTTCTTCATCACTCACATGCTCAATGATGGTCTTGTGAACACCCTGAACATTGATGACTGACTCGATAATTCCTCCATTACGATAAGAAACAGAGCTTTCTTCGTAATGGTCGACCGAGCCATTTCGCAAATCATCTTTGGCACCATTGATTTCGGACAAGTCTGTTTCGGTATTACGCTCTTTTGGCAAGAGAAACTGTTGCGATCCAACCAGTGGTTTTCTGGAATTGGGTTCTGACCCTGATCTGTATTTCAAGAGCTCTTCGGCTTCCTCAACCACTTCATCCATGGCCAAAGAGTTTCTACGTTCGGCTTCTTCAATAGCTCCACGTTCACTCAAATGAATATCGTCATATCTCTTGGAACCAGTACCAACGGGTGCCTGTCTTCTTGGGCCCGGTATCACTGTGTTGATGTTATCAGCAGCAGGTCTTTTGATGGTAACAAACGACTTGTTAGTTTCCAAGGGATTCAGGGCCGGGTTTTTCGGTTTCCATGTTTTGGCAGATTCCACGGCAGATACAATGGGAGCCGAAGGATCAATTTTTTTTTCTTCGGGAGCTTCAGGTCCAATCAATAAACGAGGATCATCACGGTTGATTGAAAACGGGGCTCCTTCGAGCGAGTTTCGTTTCGAGTTGTTGGACGACTGGTACAAATTTCTCAAGTAAACCGTCAAGTTGCGTTTCGATAACGGTCCCGGGTGTTTTCTCTTGATGTTTTTGTTAATATCTACATACACGTCCGACTCGTCCACAATCTCTTCACCAATAAGCTCTTCAATGACGTCTTCAAGCGTCAATACACCAATGGCGCCCGATGGAGCTCCGGGGGTTTCACTCACCACAATCATGTGAGACTTACCTTCCTGGAAATAGTTCAAGATATTTAAGCATGAGGTGTTCAAGCCTGTTTCTGGAAGCGTGGCTAACGGAAATGACGCCACGGGCAAAGCGTCTTCGGGATCGTAACTAATAAGCACACGAACAAGGAGCATACCAATGAAGTTCATCGGTTCATTCGGCAAGTGAATGGGGATTCTTGAAAATCCGGCATTGAAAATCTCTTCCACCGTGGCTTCATCAAGAATCATATCGGCACTCATAGTATACACATGGTCCATAGGAGTCATGATAGCACTAACAGGCTTTTCTTTCAAGTCCAAAACAGCACTGATAATGGTGACTTCATCTTGGTTTAACCGTTCAACACCCATTGTTTTGTGCAATGTGACCAAAGTCTTGAGTCCGGACTTTTTATAGACAGTTCCATGGTCTTCACCCAAGATATGGTCGAGGAGCAATGCACATGGATAAGCCACAGGGTACATTATATACATTAGCACCAAGACAAAAGGAGCAAACATAGCACCAACCTGTAACCCGTATCTCACGGATATCGACTGAGGGATGATTTCTCCAAAAACCACAATCGATGCAGTAGAAGTCACGACCGCCGGCCATCCTCCGCCTAAACAGCGGTCCAAAACAATAGGTAAGGTCTCGTTAGTGATGACATTCGAAAGCAAAAGCGTGACTAGCACCCAGTGTTTACCACGGCCAATAAGTTTCAACACTTTTCTAGCATACTTTCTTTCCGTAGGTTCTCCACTGCTGAGAATAACCTTCAAGTATACTTCGTCCTGGCCCATCAAACCTAACGTAAGACCGGCAAAAACACCACCAGCCAACACTAGGATGATGGAGGTGAACAAATTGATATAGAATTGCTCGGGTGTCATTTTCTCAGCCTCATGGGATATAGGCTCGACATCGTGGCGCTGGAAAATCGGAATGGCGCCGACTAGTTTGGATAAACTGGAAAAGATTAACGTAAGTTTGGCAAGAGCGTTGCCGCTAGACAATGAGATCGCATTACGTCGGGTTTTATTAATCGGCATTAATTCTAAGGTTAGTAAGGGATGGGCTTTGAGGACACCGTCAAATGGCAGATTATCGCGATAATACCAGCAATGAAATAACCAATACTACTGCAATATGACAACGGAAATGGCACATACGTTCAAATAGAATCAAGTTTTGTTATGTAGTATATCACTTACTTTGAGGTGTACCTAGTTAATTGTTTTGGGAGTTTTTTATATTGCACTCTGCCGGCGAGCGCATCACGGTGTAATTAGTTTGCCCGGTCACGAGCGTGTTGGAGTGTATTCGCACTGTCACAAAAGGTGTTCAGGAACAGGGAGAAATACAGCGAGGTGTAGGAGGTGACGGGCAGAAAAAGGTGGCAGAAAAAGGTGGTAGAAAAGGTGGCAGAAAAAGGTGGCCGAAAACATCTTGGCATTGGCGAAGGTAGGGTATATGAAATCAATTAGCTTCAATAAAGGTTCTACTTTCGGCCATTTCGTGCTGAGCCTGTGACGCAGACCTTGCTTCAATGACGTCCCGTGACGTCTTTGACATATCGATAAGCTGGGGTGACCACAGTAGTTGCGAGTGCATGTGCAGAAGCGGTGTGTTGCGCGCGGATGATGAGCCGTACTGCGGTGGGCTGTGTTCGCTAAGAACATTTTTCTCCGGGGTCGAAGAATTGCCAACTTCTCCCTAACCATGTTCCTGAATCTGCAAAGTCCTATTGTGAACGTAACCAGGAAATACAGAATATGAAGAGTCAAGTTGTAGAAAGAATCAAGTTGTAGAAGAATTAAGTTGTAGAGAGAGGTGAAGGCTAGTGTATTTCTATCCATAGTGAACATTTGGTTGGCTAGGTCTTTTTTCGTTGCATGTTGAGTTTTCCTCGATTTCTATCAAAAGGCTGCAATGTTAATACCTGTACAATTTACGCTTTAATCAATGGGTATAGTTGATAACCCACTCATTAATTTTTTACAAAATTGTAATTAATTGGAATAGATTATACTCACCTTCTGAGAGAGTATCAATTATGATACCCACTCAGAGTGGGTAATGATGGATAATACATTTAGATGTGTGTGATAATATAAGAATGAATCAACACAAATCTACAATTCATGATGGAAAACGCTAATATAATAGGTTTGGCCCCGGCTTAAATATTTATTGGATTCATTTAATGGCTGATGATAGACAATAATACTTAACTAACGAAATAGATACTATAAAACCTGATTAAATCAAATCATTTACAGCCCTGCTATTAAACGAACATTATTCATAGGAGACAGTATCATTTATAATGACCCAATCATCATTCTTAGTGCATACATTTATTATACATTACTTGAAATTTTTATTTGGCTTTATTATCACCTCCTTTTACTTAATATTTTCACCATTACTTTATTGGTTTTCAAGCTCGTCAGATGGTTTAAATTTCTAATATTGTACTGTTTCATTTGTTATATACATCTATAATATCCTTACTTTTACCACTTTGCTCCTAACAAAATAGACCCCTGGTCAGTAGGAGGAGCAACTTCATTAAAGTGCGTCCGCAAAAGACGGTCACTATTAACTTGCAACTCGTCGCAGAACATCTGGCTCCATTGAACTAGCTCCTGAACTGCACCCAACCCCAGGTTTAGGTTCAAATCAAACATCGGAATACTATTGTAGTTGTCTAGTACCGACAGAAGCCAGTCCTTTTCAGATTCGTCTGCCGGATGTGAAATCTGGCCTCCTCCATTGATGCATCCACTGGGACATGCCATGATTTCAACATAGTCACACTTGGACGCATCGGCAATCTCTTCTGATCCCGCAGTAGACGATCCTTCTCCACGCTGTACTACTCTGGCTCTTCTACGAGCCACCAACGGGTTCTCCTTGGCAGTTCTTCCTGTTTTTTGAGGCAGGGGCTTTAATTTTCTCACCAAGTTTTGGATGTTTTTGAACCCATTGACAATGGCAGAGCTGGCCAAGGACGTTCCGTTGTACATGAGGCGAAGCTCGTAAATGTCAGAGTTTCTTCCGCCTACCGTTTGGATGCTGAAGTCTCCGGGTGAGTACCGTTGAGAGTTTTGGATTATGAGGTGATTTTGGTACATTTTTAGGTAATTGTAGCCATACCCTCCTGAAGAAGAGCCCGAATCGTTGGACCATGAATGTTGGATAAAGGGCCATGATTGCGGAGCACACTGACGGTATATGTTACCCAAAGGGATTGGCGATGCAAGGATGGAGCGGTAGTCTTCAGGCATGAGCTGGTACTGTTGGTACTGCTCCAAAAGTGCTACAAGTTCTTTGGGAGTGAGCACACAGTCGACATCGCTGGACATTTCTGGCTGGATTTCTTCAGGCCGAGCACTTTCAAGCTTTTTATCAAAACATGGCATGATTGACAAGTGGTAGATGTTGTCACGAGACACTTTCAGTTCTGTGGCAGCCAAACTCTTGAGAATACACCCGGTGATCTGCTGGGGAGACTTGACGGTCGAGAGTCGTGGCAACACGTGGGGATGGGTCTTTTCGGCATACAACACCCATCCAGGACAAATCGATGACAACGTAGGGCCTGTTACACCAGCTTCTTTCTTGTTGATTAAGTTGTGTGACTCATTAATAAGCGAAAGCTTTCTGCCAAGCGAGGTGCCCACGATGTAGCTGAAGCCCATTTGGTTGATAAACAAGTTGACCAAAAGACGATCAATGTCTTCCACACTGAAAGAGAACGCTGTGGCAAGTGAAGCCCGCGATTGGTGTGATATACTTGCCACAAACACTTTGTCAGATTCGCCACTAGCCTTCGCCGTCAACACTTTGATCAACTCATCATGGGAGTGTTGGGCCACCAAGATCTCTTCGGCCGATGTTATACATCCAGAGCATGCCAAGCAGTCCGCAAGAGAAATTTGTGCTGGTGTGAGCTGGCGATGCTTGCCGTCTATCTGAGACACCTGGAGCGGGTTGCCGTTTTGGTCTAGCTGGATATCGACTTCTCCGTTTTCATTGATTTCGTTGGGTTTTTCGGACTCTACAGGCTTGATACATGCCACACCTGGTGATATGAAGTCGTTTAGGTCGTCTGCCGATAGTATAGCACTCATTACTGTTTTATTCTTGGTCTGGGCTGAAGAGCATTGAATGAAAGATAAGTGGTCACGTGACTGTTGCAAATTGAGTACAGGTTGCAACTTGGTTTTGTATATTGAGGTTATAGATTGTGGTTGTGAGATATTAGTGAGAGATAGGAGAGTGAGAGTGAGAGTGAATGGGTTTAGTTGTAGAGGTGTAAGGAAGTTTAAGTGTGCAGTTACTGTAGTGAGAGTGTGTATTCCTGTGTAGTTGATATTAAATTTTCCTGTTTATTACTATTTTAATGGTCGCTCATGTCGTCAAGCTCAAAATCACCCTCTTCCGCTTGCATGTACGAATCTTTTTCGAGAGGCCCGTTTTCATCGTAGCCCACCAAGTGCAAATAGAAGTTGATGTTGAAAAGAAGCCAGAAAAAAACCACAAACGCCGCGGCGGACGCAGTGAGAATGTAGGCCGAGTGGTCTGCTCTGAGATCGTAGACCAATTGCAACTGCTCCTCGTTGGCGGCCATAAAGAGGATCCCGGCCAAGGCCAAGCAGAACGGAGGGAAGTATTGGAACGAGGCAATTTTGCCCGAGTCGATGCACTGCTGGTCTTTGAGAAGAAACGAGATCTCGACAATTCGACTGGCCCCCGCGCCCATAAGCGCCATGCCAAACATGCCATGCACCTTTGTGGAGAGCATCATGTGCTGCGCGTGCTGGGACATGGAGTAGCCTGTGAAAATAAGCAACAACGCCGGTACAAACGTTCTGCGGCCACCTTTGGACAAGTAGATGCCTAGGATCCCGCCGGCCCACCATATAATTCCCATGGATGTATGCTGGTAGTCGCCCATGTTCCAATCTTCTACGCCCCAGCGATGTTCGGTGAAAGTATTTACTATGCCCCAGGTACATATCATGGACGAATCAAACAACTCCTGCGAGTACCGCGGAGCGCGGCCAGCAATGCGGGGGTCCCGGAACCAGGGGACCACCAACATCAATGCCAATAGAAACGAGTAACCCACAAATGCCAGGCCCATAATCCCGTGGGCAATGCACTGGCCAGTGTGGGAGTTGTAACAAAAGCCCAAGAGCGCTACTGCGGCCAAGCACACTCGGACCCATGCCGTGGGCACCACTATGGCCGAAAGCGCTTTGTAGGCTATGTGCGCAATGCCGCCGTCGCTGGGTTTTGCGCGGTACCAGCGATTCATCACCAAGTTGTGCCCGTCGATAAATGTCCCGAGAAACACTGTGAGTCCGAGCAAGCAAGTCAAAAAGAACGATGTGCCGGTAGACGCTTTGTTTTCATGGTTGTCGACATTATCAGGGAAGCTAAGGAACAAAAGCTCAAATACAGAGTACCCTGTGGCCACATACTGAAGAAAAAGGGACCACCGGAACCTATTGGCAAATGCTAAGCACGACGCGGTGGCTGGCAATATCAAGAGTGCTACCAAGGCAAGAACCAAGTGGAAACTCTTGGACCCAGCGTTGACAGGATGGAATTCGGGCCTCTCGCCGTCCAGACCCATATCCATATCATCTGCTTTTGCCAATGCTGCTAGTAGTAAAGGTATCACTGCAAGCATTATCAATGATCAAGCATTGTTGATGTATTTTCTGGTTAGTTGCGTCAGAAATTTGTCCTCGCGCGAAATCACACTTTGCCCAAGACTTCTAACCAACAACTCTATGCATGAAATGTGCAGTAGCATTGTGCCAAGCAGAACAGTACCCACCACAAGCGGCCAGTGCCCACCAAAATCCCACCGCGCCACCGCGACACCGGACCCCTTCGTGCTACGCAAATACATACGTTGAAGGTGGGCCCCCCTCGCATACTTTACCTCAGAAATCAGTAAAGCTCACCTTTTCAACTATTTATGTATTAGCACCGAGACTACCGAAAATTGGACCCGCAAATGGACCCGCAAAATCAGACCCGCAAAATCAGACCCCGCGAACCCTACGCTACCACGACACATACCAAGACTACAGCCCTCTATATATCAAAACACTTGTAAACTTGTAAACTTGTACACTTGTACACTTGTATACAAATACTCTATACTCGTATTCTACAGTCTTACTTTTGACACCTCCTCTAGGCTCGTGTCTGGGGCCGCGCAAAAAACGTTGCAGAATCAAAAATTCGACGTGGCAGAGCGTAATTCGTTTTCACTAACACTACGGCTGGTCCTTTAAGTTTTGGTTAAGTTATACAAGATCCGCTTCTTACGAATCCTTATAAGCTAACCAACTGTGCAATACGACCATTCTCTGGTTAGCATGATTATATTAAAGGGTCTCGGCTATTTTTTGGGAATCCTAGCGTTTGCCCACGGTTACAACATCCCCAAAAGAGACTATGAAAACCGAAACTACTTTCTAGTGGAACTCGACACGTCGCTGTCCAACCAGCCTTTGATTGACTTCATCAACAACCACGCCGAAAACTACCACTTTGAGCACCAACTTAGCGCTCTCGACGATCATTATGTGTTTAGTATTGCGAAGAATCACCACCACAACCAATTTTTGGGCAACCTTAATTCGAACAACTACGCCCATATGAAACGGTCCAGCGGCTTCGAAGACGCCTACGATGCCTTGGTGTCAAACCAACACCTCAAATCCATTCATTTATTACCTCCAAAGCAGTTGGCCAAGAGACTTCCGGTACCAATTTCGGAAGATCCTACCACCAAAAGGATGGAGCTTGTAGACTCTTCCTTGGAACCAGTAAAGCTAGTCAGCGATAAGCTCGACATTCAAGACCCCATTTTCTTTGAACAATGGCACTTGGTCAACCCGTTCTATCCAGGAAACGACGTCAATGTTTCGGGCTTATGGTTTGAGGGAAAGTTGGGTAAAGGGGTTGTGACTGCAATTGTAGACGATGGCTTGGATTATGAAAACCCAGACTTGACTGAAAACTTCAATGCCTTGGGTTCTTGGGACTTCAACGACAACACAAACTTACCTTTGCCTCGTTTATTCGATGATTACCATGGAACCAGATGTGCTGGAGAGATCGCTGCGGTCAAAAACGACGTGTGTGGTGTAGGGGTTGCTTACGGATCACAAGTCAGCGGGATCCGGATCTTGTCTGGGTCGATTACTGGCGCCGATGAGGCCGCTGCATTGGTCCATAAGATGGACGTCAATGATATCTATTCGTGCTCTTGGGGTCCTACAGATGACGGCAAAACGTTGTCTGAACCAGAATTGATCGTTAAAAAGGCCTTTGTCAAGGGTGTCCAGCAAGGCCGTAAAGACAGGGGAAGTGTCTATGTATTTGCTTCTGGAAACGGTGGAAGACACCAGGACTCGTGTAATTTCGACGGATACACCAATTCCATTTTTTCCATTACGGTTGGAGCCATTGATTTCAAAGGCCAGCATCCAGTATATTCCGAAGCATGTTCGGCTGTGATGGTGGTGATGTACTCTTCGGGCTCTCAAGAGCATATCCATACTACAGATATTCACAAGAAGTGTTCGGCTGCTCACGGTGGTACATCTGCAGCAGCCCCATTGGCGGCTGGTGTTTATGCCTTGATTTTGGAAGCAAACCCTAACTTGACTTGGAGAGACGTCCAGTATGTTTCAGTTATGAGTGCCACCCCTGTCAACGAAGAAGATGGTCACTACCAAAAGACGGCCTTGGGCAGAATGTACTCTCATAAATACGGATACGGAAAGATGGACTCGTATCTGATGGTCCACTTTGCCGAAAACTGGAAGAATGTAAAGCCCCAAGCATGGTATTACAGTGATGTCAATCCTGTCAATGAGAAGATCAACATGGAACCAGGCACAAAACAACTCATCAGTAAGTCCATAGTGATCTTGAAGCCTCACTTTCAAATCATGAACCTCGAAAGAGTTGAACATGTCACCGTTGTTGTCAACATCAAGTCTTCTTTCAGAGGCAGGGTTGGAGTCAGATTAGTTTCACCTACTGGAGTCTACAGTGACTTGTCCACGTTCCGTCCCGGCGATATGTCTGGTCGGGGTTTCGTTAACTGGACTTTTATGTCTGTTGCCCACTGGGGAGAATCTGGCCATGGCGAATGGAAAATCGAGGTCTTTGGTGATCAATCTTCCAATGACAGAACCGAAATTGAGTTTGTTGACTGGCAATTAAGGTTTTTTGGTGAAAGTATTGATGCAGACAAAGCCGAGGTTTATGATATAGATAAGGACTATGCAGCAGTTCGGCGTGAACTCATGGCCAACCAGGTAACGACCTCTTCAGATGCACCAACTCCTACCAGCACTGAAGTAGGAAGTGGAAAAATCACTAAAGAACCACTTCCTACCACTACCTTAGAAGATGGAAAGGAAAAGACTATTACTAAGACTAATGAGTCCAGTGCCACTTCACTTCCCGAAGACGAAGAGGAGGATGAGGAAGTTCCAGAGAATGAAAGTGGAATGAACAAGCAACTTACGACCGATCATACCGGGCAATATTTCATTGCGTTGGCCATTGTGGGTTTCGTAGTGGTTTTGCTTCTAATGAAGTTCCACAAAACACCAGGAAGTGGTCGTCGTAGAAGAAGAAGAGAAGAATACGAGTTTGATATAATACCAGGAGAGGATTATACCGATTCTGAGGACGAGGGAGACGACGATTCATTTGACTTGGGCCACGGGCCTCGTCGTGGAGGCCGGTCCGGTGACCAACAATACACTCATATCCACGACGGATTGCCTGATGGATTGCCAGAGTACGAAGAGGAGATGTTCAGAATAGACGATAACGACGAGTTAGCACACAAGGAAGAGAAGCATGATAAAAAGGCCTCGCCGGGTGTGAAAGAGCCCAAGGATGTAAAAGAAGCAGCATCCGCAGTCGAGCCTGAAGATGCTGGCGTGGAAGACGACCGTCTACAAGGATCCAGCTCTACATAAAAACAAATTTAACTTAAATAAATACCCCCGAAGGCGACAAATAATACAATTGTTATTGTAGTATAGATGAATCCATATATAGCATTTTATTTGTTACCATTATTCAAAGCAAGGTGAGCTATTATGTTATGAAACTTAGCGCACATTATCATGTGTGATGCTCTTAAACTTATAGAATTCAAATAAAAAGTGAAACCTCAGATTCTGTTATAACTAGCTAGTCAAACGAATCGATACTACCTCCGAAGCCCTCTCTTAAAAAATCACTCTTTGTTGGAAACTTCTGACAATAATACTACTTTTATTTATACTTTTAAAATGAATTAATCTTTTTCAAAAATGAACAAAAATAATTCTACAGAATAAAGATCCAGAATCCATAATCTTAAAGTTAGTTCTAGATAATCCTAATGAAAGTCCATTATTTATTTTGAAAAATGAAAACTTTGATCGTTCGAGTTTTTGAATTTTACGTGTTACAATTTCTGAAACAATTACATGAGTTTTACTGAAATTTAATTCACTTTAACAATAAAAATCAGAATTTACACTTTTTGATTAACTTTAACAGATCTACATCTCCTATTCTTTTCTTCAGTAAATCTGATATCATGATAAATTAATAATTTTTATTCCATCTAATCTTTTATTATTTGAGTCTTTAAATATATTTCCTGGTTTTCCCTTCATTTTCTTGAAACATAATCCAATAAATGATTTATCTCCTAATATTTTATAAAGTCCATAATATATATTTTCCGGCCAACAAAATACCCTTCTCCTAGATAACGTGATCAGTCGTAAATAATAAAGTTTGATATAAAACTTACTGTATCTGAACCTTAATAATTTCTTTTAGCAGATCTATTATCCAGTTCACTTATCAATGATGTATGGGTGCTGTATAAATAATACTTTATACTTAGAATATGATATGTATGATAATTATCGAATTCTATTTTAGAGGATTTATTAGCAAGTTGAAGAAAGTTCGAAAAAGGACAAAATCAATAAGCCAGACAGTAAGCACTCGTAAGACGGACACTTGATACACTTTAAATGTCAGCTCCGGGTATTAGTCGACCATGTGACGTCGTTTGCGACTGAAGCCGCTTTTGTCAGCAACCTGCAATTCGACGTCGGAGGTATGAGGCTGTCTCACGTGCGATCAAACGCTACTTCAAAAGGTCGACTGAGCTGTACCGAGCTATGATTTTTCAGAGGCGAGCGCGGCGGGCCAGACTCCGATAAAGGTTTCAATGAGGCTACCGGTCAAGCGGGCACCGTCGGTCTATCGGGAGTGACAAATGTATCGAAACATTTGCAATAGTCAAAGACCCAATTTTTCAGTCAATTGGGATCAACTGAGAACTGTTTCTGGGTAGATCTAGCTCCTTACGTAGACCTTTTTGTTCCATACCATTTGTAATCATTGATGGGAAATGGACTACCTTCCTCTCCAAATCTCCGCAACTTTGGGTGTGACACAAAAAATTAGGCCCGAAGGTGAATCTCGGCCGTGTTGGGTATGCCACCAGGCGGCCCAGGCACATTATATATTGTAGCAATCCCCTCAATCCTGCCATAAACACTACATATATTCATATATATCTATAGATACATCTATATCCCTATCCATACCTACCCATTGTCCCGAACTCACAGCCGATTGCTTAGATTTGCTTGATTTGCTTGATTTGCCTAAAACTATTTTTTTTGAGTTGCCTCAGAAATCTTACAACAAATTTCTCCGATAATTTGCTCCAGCTCCGGCCCATTTAGCTCATTCATTTCAACACAACTTCTTCACTACATAGACAATTGATATAAAACTACTTTGATTCACACAAAAATGTCTGCTCCATTCGGTAAGGACGTTTCAATCGTGGTTTTCGGAGCTTCCGGGGACTTGGCCAAGAAGAAGACTTTCCCAGCTTTATTTGGTCTTTTCCGTGAAGGCAAATTGCCATCCAGCGTTAAAATCATTGGCTACGCCAGATCTAAACTAGAAGACGATGAATTCAAAAAGAGAATTTCCGACCACTTCAAAGGTGGCGATGATAAAACTAGAGAAGAGTTCTTGAAGCTTACTTCCTATATCTCCGGTCCTTACGATACCGATGAAGGTTATCACCAATTGAAGGAATCAATTGAATCGTACGAAAAAGATCACAACGTCACAAAGCCAGAAAGATTATTTTACTTGGCTTTGCCTCCTTCCGCCTTCACTACTGTTGCCACTCAATTGAAGAAATTGGTTTACTCCGAAGAAGGTTCCACCAGATTGATTGTGGAAAAGCCTTTCGGTCACGACTTGGATTCTTCAAGAAAATTGCAAAAGGATCTTGCTCCATTGTTCACTGAAGATGAATTGTACAGAATTGACCACTATTTGGGTAAGGAAATGGTCAAGAACTTGTTGGTGTTCAGATTCGGTAATGAAATGTTCAATGGTGTTTGGAACAAAAATCACATCAAGTCAATCCAAGTGTCTTTCAAGGAAGCTTTTGGTACTGAAGGTAGAGGTGGATACTTTGACAGTATCGGTATCGTCAGAGATGTCATGCAAAACCATCTCTTGCAAGTCTTGACCTTATTGACCATGGAAAGACCAGTTTCTTTTGATCCTGAGGCCGTTAGAGACGAAAAAGTCAAGGTTTTGAAGGCATTTGGTGAAATCGAAACCGAGGACATTATATTAGGACAATACGCCAAGTCTGAAGATGGTTCCAAGCCAGGTTATTTGGATGACGAAACCGTTCCTGAAGGCTCCAAATGTGTCACTTATGCCGCATTGGGTTTGAACATCCACAACGAAAGATGGGAAGGTGTTCCTATAGTCTTGAGAGCCGGTAAAGCATTGGACGAATCCAAGGTTGAAATCAGAATCCAATTCAAGCCAGTTGCAAGAGGTATGTTCCAGGAAATCCAAAGAAACGAATTGGTCATCAGAATCCAACCTGATGAAGCTATCTACTTGAAGATCAACTCCAAGATACCTGGTATCTCCACCGAAACTTCCATGACTGATTTGGATTTGACTTATTCATCCAGATACTCCAAGGATTTCTGGATCCCAGAAGCCTACGAGACTTTGATCAGGGATTGTTATTTGGGCAACCATTCGAACTTCGTCAGAGATGATGAGTTGGATATCTCATGGCAATTGTTCACCCCATTGTTGAAGTACATTGATTCGAAAGATGCTTCAGATCTCGAGAGCTACCCTTACGGCTCAAAGGGTCCAAAGAACTTGAGACCATTCTTGAATAGACATGGTTATGTTTTTGCAGTTGAAGGTACTTACGAATGGCCATTAACCAACCCAACCGTCAAGGGAAAAATTTAGTCAGTGATATATGAATTATATGCAATCAACAAGATGAAGCTTAATCATCATATTATACTAGATGTAGCATGCTCTAGGGATACCATCACTTTACGTACTTTTATTTTGAGAGTCTTTTGGCTGTTTTTATGCGCGCTTTATGTTCATATGCCATTTTGACGCTTTAAATTCAGACGCCTTTCTAGTATTTTTATGCTTTATACTTTGAATGCTCCTATTTCACCTATGTATTCTTTGAATGCCTTTTCAGCAGGTTCTTTAAACAATTTGGATAACAAATCAGACATCCATGGAAGGTCTATAAAAGCGGTCACCGACATACAAAGATGGGTTCTAGCGTATGCTACCGAGGAAACTGCGAATGTTTATGGTAAATCTTCATCACCTTTATTATTCAAATTGTTAACTTAAAGAAACCTGACAAAAACACATTCAATAAATATCAAAGATATCAAAGGTTTAATACTAATGAATCAGAACTGTTATAATACTGGCAAGTATAAGCCCCGATCAAACACCTCCTGCAACAGAGGATCAATTTTGACAGAACCTTTATCATCCCTGTCGTCATAGTCGTATCAGACTGGGAAAGAAGTAGACTTAATTTCATCATATTCAATAGTAGTAAACCTTTGGAAATCAAAGAGAGACCCTAAAGAATTTAGCGGGTCAAAACCACTTTCCAACACTCTTAATTCTTTAGATCTTTCTTGGTTGTCTTCCACTCTACTTTAAATTTCTACAAGTGAGAAATTGCCTCGCCTTTTATAGTTTGCGAAAAATTTGTGCTGATGAGCAGCGCGCTCAATATGGAAAGAAATGGAAAAATACCAGCGAGGTTACCCGGCCATCGACTCTAGAAGGTATATGGGTGCAAAAACCCTAGGGCCGTTAACAGGAGCTATAGCTACAATGAGTTATGGACATTGACATGTGGATATATGCATTAACTATGGCTATACATGGGGTTTTCTTGGTTTTTCTAATTCCTCTAGTTTCTTTTTGCTCATGTGGTTCGGTTGGAGATCACTTGATGCAGGTTCGCTAGCTATAGCTGAATCTGCATTGATATCATTGAGGCTAGAGCTGTTGGGAGGCAGATGTGAACCAAAACTAAGACTTCTTCGTACACTGAACTTAGTATCTACTGGGTTTGAGCCCGTGTGTTGTTTCGTTACGCTACTCTTGGGGATATTTGCGCCAGCAGCAATGCTGTTTCTCATAGCACTATACTTTTTATTCCTTTGCGCGGCGTTGGAATTGGACGATGGAGGGGCTGTGGGTACGACACTGTACTTTCTTTCCTTAAATACGACCCCTACTTCCTTCATATTCTTCTGATGTTCTGGTTCGACCTTGACAAACCAATCCAATCCCTCGTCATACTCATACATTCTGTAGTCTGTACCGTAAGGTTTGGACTCAAGACAGTACAAAGTATGCAAAGGAACGTCCAACTCGCCAATGCTGGATTTGTCCAAATTTAAAAAGTATGCAAGCAAGATTCTCAATACGACGCGATGAGACACGATCAATAAATGGTCGGTAGTTCTTTCGATTTCCGTGATCAACGGTCTCAACCTGGTCAAAACATCTAGGTAAGACTCGCCTCCCACTCCTGGGTACCTGTAGCTTAATTTATTGCGAAGTCTTGATTCAAATTCTTTTGGATACCTCTTTTGAATTTCATCGTAGGTCAAACCTTCGAATTTTCCTCCACCCAACTCGTTCAACATCCTCATTTCTTTAATAGAATACAAGTGATCATTGAAATATTGGCCGGTTTCAATGGCACGCGTAAGCATCGACGTCCACACACAGAAATTGGGTTCGGTGGGGATATTATCGACATTGGCGATGTCTTTATCATTTAAGATGGAATTGTACTTGAGTTCCAACCTTGAAGAGAACCTCTCCAATTGCTGCTTCCTGAATTCTTGTCTTTGAAAATTCATGAACTTAGCTAAGGTCTTGGAGAATTGCTGGCCCCTCTTTGTTAAACGAGAGTCACCGCCGATTCTGCCGCTCAAATTATCCACACTTTCACCATGTCTGGTGATCCAGATTTGACGTTCACAGAGGTTGAAGTTGAGTAGGAAGTATACTGTTTGTGACGCCAAGAACCCTTGGATATTGTAGCTGACCACCTTCTTCCCCACGTCGATCATCTTTACATACTGAAACCCGGGAATGGACTCTTCGCAGTCATCAATAGTCTCATAGGCTTTTTCGTAGTTGCGTAATCTGCCCACAAAATCTTTCAATGCCAATTCGGGGTCCATATCTTTATAGTCCGGTCCAGATAACTTAAGTCTTATATTGGACTCGATAATAGATGGATCTGAACAGATACTTTCAAGAAACAAAACCTTGAGCTCGCCATTACTTCTTTGCTGAATTCTTTTCAATACCTTCAATCTACGATGCTTGGTGGAATTGGTAGCATCAAAAATACCCACCGAGCCTGGGCCGGTGATGATATAGTCCAACAACTGTTCCAAAGTATCCATGGCCCACTTTTCTCTCATATTGTTCGAGGTCTTGTTGTCGGGACTGAAGAAATCAGCATCGTGCTGTTTGCGTTTGGCCTCAGGAGAGTTGGTTTTCAATTCAGGCGAAGGTGTCAGTTGTTCATTGTTGGGAGTATTAGAGTCGGGCAATGGCTGATTCTCAGGACCCACGTTGTTCTTATCCTTTCTTCTGGTGTTTCCTACGTTGAAAACCCGGCAATCATGCTGTAACCAATTCAAATAACGGGTGAGCTTGTTGGTGATATAACTCTTACCTCTTGCGGGTAATCCCACCATGACAATGACTAGTTTTGATCCAACGTCTACCGAAGCAATCTTACCATCGGGCGAGGTTTTGGACGATGTTTGGCCCGGTATGTTCAAAGTGTAGGCCTTTCTGGCACTTGGAGGAGGCTTTGTGAGTAGCAAGCTCTTTAACTTTTCAATCGACGGAGTCTTTTCAAACTGCTGCTGCACTTCAATTGGCACATCCTGTAGCAAGGACTCTTTGGTTTCTTTGTCCATTTGAAGCTTTTTGACGTCATCGGCCGAACTTGAAGCAGGGATAATTAAACTTTCAGTGCTAGGTTCTTGAGTCGTTGAGGTCATGGGGCTTATTGAATCAGACTTGGTCTTTTTCTCACGGGCCAAATTGTCTTCTGATTTGGGATGTTTATCCAACTGAAGATCAGACAAGTTGAGATGAGAAATGTTTCTTGTTTTGAGCATAGCTTCGCTAGGGCGTTTAGAATGTTGTTCAGGTTCAGTCTGGTCATTCTGGTCGTTCTCTTCGTCGCTGGACTGTTCTCGGGTGATTGGAGATGCCATGCTTGAAACTATAGGAGTATCTGTAAGAGGCCTTTTGTTAAACTCGGGCAAGTTTGAAATGGAAACCGACGAGTCGTTATTGCGATCCAGGATCTGGGAGTCTAGCGACGGCGACATGGTCATTTTCTCAGAAAACGGATACGATTGTAGTTTTCTTAATGTGTTCTTTCTTACTGGTTTAGTAGGGTTAGATGCCGAAGAATTGCTGATGGAAGGAGTGATCAGATTGGGCGAAGGAGTAGCCGAAGTAGTGAATTTGGCCAATCTGCCTAAATCGATATGCTGATTATGTTCGTGGTTGTAATGATTTTGTTGAGTTTCTGCCAAGGTGGTCAAGTCTGCTTCACTGGAGTTTCTAGAAGAACTGGCCGAATTTGATGCTGACGACGAGTTGGACGAATGGAAAACTTGACTCGAGTTATGCGATCTGTAACTACCAAAAGATACCTTTTTGTTGTTTGCCCTGGCAAGTATGGCATTGGAAATGGAATTGGATTTCTTTCTGCCTGTACCGAAGGAGCCAGTCAGCGACGACGAGGTCCAATTAGAAGCTCCATATGCATTGGACGAGCTCTTTTCATCGTAGCTGGGCGTATCAAGGCTAGACTTTTGTGTGCTGGGCGATCTATGTGGCTCTGGAATCAGGGACATCGGTCGGATTGGGTAGTCCGAAACTAATGCTGTGCTGAGATGTGTAACTTATTTCAAAGAAAGTGTAGTAGTTTAGTGAATGTTCAAGCACTGTAAACACTGGCAATATAGGCACGATAGATTAACTATGATATGCTATGGTATGCTACAAAAGTGCAGACCCTTTAAAAGTATCCTGCTTACTTGGTGACATCTCGGAGTGTTGCGACAAAAAATGTGCGGATGTGAGGACGGTCACGTTTTGATAGAGGGGTGTTTACATTGTCTGATATGGTAATCAAAAATCCAATTGGTTAATTGTCACTACAGTCTGCACAACCTGGAACTGGACGCTTTCATATGTACTAGGAATGTCCACCTTGCATGGTTGAGCCTACTTGGTTCAGTTTCAGTTTGCAGTAGTTATATCGGCATTTCAATGTGATCAGCAAGCAGATCGGATAAATAGCGTAAATTGCTAAGAGACCGGAAAAGAATTGCGAGCGATGGTGCGATTGTCTCGAGTGCACAGTGACGTTGTGAAAAGGGCTCGTGGCTGCGACAATCTATATGTTATAATTACGTAAGGGATCAGTATGTCGAGGTTGCATTGGTACTGGATTGCAGAGAGCGGGGGAAGTGGTGTAGTATATGGTGTACATTCGGTAGCTCGGGTGTTGTTTGTCAAACAGGTACATGTGGTTTAATCGTTAGGTGTATTGCCTCTCATCTGTACATCACAATTTTAGAGAAAAAAAGAAGAAAAACGAGAAAATGAGAAAATCCGGCAGGTCAATTAAATCAGACACGCTCCTAATAGTGCTATGATACCAATTCCAGATCTTTGCCAATTAATCAGATTACACTTTTTTGACGACGAGATCCCAAGATAAAGACCCATATTTAAGGTCGGACTGGGCGTAGCAATAGAACAATATTAAGCTCTTCACACGCAGGCGTGAGATGTCTAATTCTAAGACCGATGTGTAAGATTGATGACGCTCGTGCGTCATCAGCCGGAACTACCGGGAAACCAATAGATGTCCAAGTAGAACCAAACACTGTTTGAAGTGTATCGATGTTGTGTTGATGGTGCTATTAAGCAATTGGTCCGGCATACACTCCTATTCATGGGTGCAAAATACCTGAAACTCCAAGATTGGAAAAATAACTCAAAATGAGAACAATAAGGATTGAGCAAAAAGTTAATTACCATCGAATATTTGGAAGGCCGAATGCAATAGACTCAACTAATGAATTGACTTGGCTCTTACTCATATCAATCCAATTGGACTCACCAGTAATGCTGGTGCCAGAGCATTGCCTTGAAGCTTAATGTCTATTTATAAACTAAAGCTTGTGGATTTCCCTTGTAATTCTACCCCATGTGCGTCTTATCGAAGGTAATTTATCGTCGTTGGGTGGATTGGAGAGCTGCGTCACAAAAGAATTATGCTGAAACGCCATTACGAAAGCACATTGATTGATTCATATAACTACTAACGTGCGACTGCCTCCACTCACGTGTACTTGCAGGTGGAAAGACTTGCCACCATCAACAATAGACAGTTGTGGTTATAGATATAATTCCGGAATTGTTCAAGCCCACTAGTGCTTGATACGACCCTCTCGTAGTTGCGAGCGATGGTGCGATAGCCAGAGTGTGACGTGATAAGAATGTGCTGGGTGAGAGAGATTAAGAGTAAAAAGAGTATAGATAATAAGAGATAATAAGAGACGGTAAGTGCGGGACAATAAATTGAGGGGAAGAGTCCTGTGAAGGCGGTCTGCACCCCATCTAGCCTACAACTAAGCATTTGGTTGTAGCTTTTGTGATGGCCTATTAGAGTTTAACTACATGCATGTTTTTGAATATGCGCATTCGGAAAATATGGGCTGGGCCGGGTAACATCGGTGGAGCTCGTCAGTCCCGTTTCACCAGCCAATAAGATAGAGATAGCCTAAGTTGTGGCCCACGTTATGCTCAGAAATAAATGATTGGCAGAGAGACGACTAAAAGAAACCAATCGGACTGTCGTAGCACCTTTGGCTCTGTCCGTTGGATTCTCATATGCTCTTGTGAAAAGCATAGTTTGACGTTCGCACGTTGGTACTACACCCCATTGCGTCAGTCTATCGGATCACTCCACCTAAAAAACTTGCATAAAGAAGTAAACAGTAGTATAGTCATTCTACCGGCTAGGAAGACAAGTGTTTCAGCAAAAACATCCTAGCACTTCGTAGCTATATATGTCCGAGCTCGTTCCATAATCTAGGCTGTTATCCCCCGCTCTGTTTCCTATTATTATGAACGCACTGTGGAGTACACACCACAATTATCTCAGTTTCTTTTTTTTCTTATCAGAGTAATAACTGCTCTCTTTAGATGATAGATTCTGGCTCTTTTTTTTATTACCAGTTTTTAGTTAAGCTAACCATTTTATTCTTTAGCGGCGGTTCCAATCTATCGAAACTTAGTGCCTACGTATCAACGATCCGATTTACCATCAACAACCCTCTATTTGACTTACAATCTAATCACCGGGAGATCCACCGAACCGCCTCGCCTCCAGTTATTTGTAATGGAGCTCCCCATAGAATCAACACTGTCCCAGCCACAGTCGTACTACGCCAATAGTATGGATCAAGAGTACCACTCTAACGACGCCGGAATCGACCTTAACGCCTTGGGCTCAATAACTGCCATGGACTTGGAGTCCGATTCGGACATGTACAACAAGATTATGGCGTCCACTTCCACGTCGGTTCCGCTATCAAACGAAGCTTTGGGCGATACTCTTCACCTTAACGACGAGATTTTCTTTGAAAACCAAGCAAACGGCGATTACAAGTACAATTTCACCCAGCCTTCGGGCTCTCCATCCACGTCCTCGTCCACTTCTTCCATTCCATTATCCAACGCCACCTTGGGCACCCCCGACTTGTCAGTCCCTGATAAGGTGGCAACGTCCCCTCCAACTCCACAGCTCAATTATAACGACAACTTTTTCCAGAACCAGCTCAGCACACCCCAAATTAATCAGCTGCCCGACCAAAACTACAACAGACACAACTCCACCACCATTCCAGTTGACCAGCTCAACCTCCTCTCTATTAAACTGTTGGGGCAAAACCCTACACCAGCCGTCCCCAATTACTATTATACCACCAACAACCCCAACAGGACAGATGAAAACCACGAGTTCAATTACAACTTCAACTTAGCTTTGGACAATCTCAACAAAGATGTAGCCAACTTTGACACCCAGAACCCACCGATTGAACAGAAAGAATCGACGAATATTTCACAGTCTATTGGTACAAATACCACCGAAAACATAAATGGTGGAGACCCCGAAAGAACAATCAACCCACGCAAATTATTCACTTCTTCCAATAAGATTCTCACCTCTATGTCGTCACCAGCCTTGACCACGTTGTTTGCCATCAATAACTCTTCACTGCCCTCTTCTACAAATAACTTGACACACCAGTTCAAAGAGTCGCCAAATGCAGTACAGATCCCAAAGATCCCTAGCTTGCCTAACCAAAGCTCGTCGGCTTCATTACCAATTTCCAACAGCATCAACTTGAACAATTTGTTGTCGAAAAACCAGTACCGTACTCCCAAGTTTGACTTCAAAATGAACGACGAGTGTTACAATGCCATTTCGTACTGGCTCAACAATACCCTTCAAACCGTGAGATCCGAAGACGATTTTGAATCTTCAGACCCTACCAATACTGACGATGCCACCAAGATAATGGTAAATCCTACTGGGATTATAAAGGGAAATTATCAGTCATTCAGTAACACAACAAGTAGCCCCAACGTAAGAAATAGACCACACTCGTTCTCCTCGCACGGTTCTTATGGCGGCGTATGCAAAAGACGAAACTCGCTCCAGATGTCAAGTCCCTCGGAAATATCTCAACAAGCTATCATTAGCGATCTTGAAAACCGCCAAGTCGAAGAGGAAATTGACAAAGACTACGAATTCGCCACGTCTCTGTCGTCTTCAATGGTGCCTCCCTCCAAATCTTATGTCCTTCCTGCCGGCCAGAAAAAGTACACCAAAAGAAGAAAATCGTCCAATACTTATGAGTCTCCCTCAAAAGGCTTGGCCAGCGATTTTTCCAAATTGGAAGCATCCATGAACTATGTCCCTTCGATCCGGTTTGACGACTCAAGAAGAAAGACCGGATCAAGTCCTAGTACAACAATTGCAGAGTCTGATCAAGATCACAACCAAGCTGATAGAAGCAAGCTCAACGACATTTCAACTGTGATGTCTTCGTCGTCAGCCTCGGTGGCCCAAAACTCACAGGGCGCATTTCTCTGTACTGAATGTGACAAGCAATTCAAGAGATCAGAACACTTGAAAAGACATGTCAGATCAGTCCATTCCAACATTAGACCCTTTCTTTGCAAGTATTGTGACAAGAAGTTTTCCAGGTCCGACAACTTGGCCCAACACCTGAAAACCCACTACCGTGTGGACTCCAGTGGCCAAACCACGATTCTCAACGCCTCCTCTTCCAATCGTGTCGGCTCCAGCAGCGGGAGAGGCAGAAAAGATTAGGACCCATTTTCCATTTCACATTTTAGGTAAGTTTTTATGTCTCAGACGTTCTTCAAATATATATTCAGCTAGGTACTGTATAAAATTGTTCACGTAGTTAGTGCTGCTCAGGGAAGAGTCGTGAGATGGCACGCTTACATAAGCCGCGCCAGGCAGCGCCCTCGCCAATGAAACCTTTTAGATTGGCAATTATGGAAGACTAGGTAAACAGTATAGATCAAGATGTCATCCAACCCTTGGGCCAAGAGAGATGCCTGGAGATTCGAGGGCCAATTCAGCCGCTTCAACAGATTCAAAAACGCTTTCCCTGGATTTGGGATTGCCGTCGGAGCATTCACCGTGTACCTTGCGTACGAGAAATTCGTGTTGAAGGACGAACACCACGATGAACACCACTAGACTAAAGTAACACAAGATCGTGCATCTGATGATAGTCTCAGAGGCAAACAATGTATTTAATTAACCAATATACGATATTGCATAGACCTCATACCCAAGTAGAGACGGAAACAGACCAAACGAGAGACATGACAATGCGACGATCAAAGGTACATTCTAATAGAGAACTTTGTTAATCAATGGAACGCTTGGATATCTCTTCTCTTGTCTTTCTCCTGTTCAAATTTGCTTTTCTCTGTCCCTTTCAAAAAATAATGTTTTAATTCTGTTCTTCTCCCGTCCCTTTTTCATAAATAATGTTTTAGCATTATGTACAACAAATATGTTATATTCAATGATGGTAGCGTTAATAATATACGATTACATAAATGTTATTAATAATGCTAACAAATGTTATTGATAAAGCGAACTTTGGGTCCAAACAGATTCTTCTCTTAGTCGCGGCTCAATTTCAGACCCGCTAAATCAGATCGAGAGAGTGTCTGAGGCTAGCAAATTGCTCGAGCTAGCTTTATAAACGCTAGAATTAGCTATCACTCAGGATGGACCTGAGTGAATATCATCTCTTTCATTTTGTGCTTCCCTTCTGCAGTCTAGAACTCTTTACTTGATTTGTCATTTACTTGCTCTCTCTATATACACTATTCTGCTTTTAGCATTGTTAGTCTGCTTTTAGCATTGTAAGTCTGCTTTTCGCATTCTGCTATCAGTTCATTCTGCCTTTTCTTTTTCTTCATTAATTTCAAAGGCAGACTCCCAAATCGACTTCTGGACCTTCAAGGTTTCGACTTCAGTGTTACCCACAGAAGCATTGTTTCTGTCCTGGTTGGCTTGAGAGATCTTGGTCTTTTCACTGGCAATTTCGGCCCAACTGTTAACATGTTCTTGTTCTTTTATGACACCCCATTCTATGTTGGTGGTTGGATAAACGGCACCGTACATGCCTGACTCTTCCTTTGAAACATTGCTGTTCATTTCTTCCTGCATTCTCAACTTGTAGAACTCAAATCTGGCGCTATCGTACGCCTCGAAAAGAGTATAGGATTTGCCAGACTTGGTCAATAACCACATGGTTCTCTGCACAACCGACTCACCGTCCAATGGCTTGTTGAATTGTAACATGGTGGTCCAGTCACATTTAAGTATATCGTCACCCTTGGACTCTACCAAGATTTTTGGTCTGGAAAATTCCCATGGATGCTGGTGGTAGAAAACATCTCTTAATTGGTCCTCTAAGAACTGCAACTTGGGCACTCTGCCAATGGAATTATTCTGGTGTTTTTTGTCATTGGAAGAAGCTCTGGTCTTGTAGGTGCCGGTGGTGGTATCCAGGGTACCTATGGACTGGGCGGGGTCTATTTTTTGCAAGTTGTTTTCAATGACCTTTGGTTTCTTGGTCAAATCGGTGTGTGGGGGATACGCACCGACGATATCGTACCAGGTAGGTTTCTGTTTCAAAACACCCACCTTGAGGTAGTGCGACGTTCTCTCCAACACGCTGGTAGCTTTTGTTTGAATCTTCATCTCGAACGTGTAGTTGTGCCCCGTACCACTAGTGTCTGCTGAAAAGTCGAGTAAAGTTTGGCGCCGAAAAATTTAATCGCTGATGCTTACGTAAACACCATCAACACTAAGACACCATATTGTTTAGTATTATACAAGCAATGATCCGCCGGTTCAGTACCAATGCACGGGCCGGACTAGAGAGGTCGGTGGCTGGCTTGGCTGATATGATTGAGAAATCACAGGCTAGCCGACCACAAAGTTTATTATCTTTGGTGACCCGTCTCATTGACCAGCACCAGTCGCAGTTGCAACTGCACTATAATATAGGCAAAGGCGACGATTTAAAGGATGAATTGTGGAACTTTTTGAGTAAAGAAGGTGATTCGGGCTTGCAAGCCCTCGACAACAAGATTATTGCAGAAAGAAAGCAACTTTTCGCTTCCCATAATGGATTTCTGCCGCCCACCACCACAAAGTATAATGAATTCATCAGGCAATTGTATCCACTAAAGAAACACTCGAGTCCAGACTTGAACATTGATTTGGCCCGCAAGGTGATAGACATGCCTCACAATCGCAAAAAATACGACAGCATCAACCATTCCAAATTATTCAAGGCGTACTGCGACTTACCGTCGCCCCAACCGCTCCAGGTAGAATATACCCATTTTGAGCAGTTTTTGACCAAATTTCTATACAACAAGGACGATTTTGTACGACCGAATGCAATTTCAAAATTGTATCTCGATAACAAACAGTCAAAGCCTGGAATTCTTGGCTCGTTCAATGAGATGATAGCAAGAAGAACCGAGTATGTTGATATGGTGACCAAGTTGTTCGATGATATGAGAAAGCAAAACATCCAGCTTACCGTATCAGAACAGAACCGTTTGGTTTATATCAGTTTTTTCAGGGATCGGAAAGACATAGTAGACAAAGTCAAAAGGACCCTACCGGACGACTCAAGCTTGACAGGATACAACCAGTTTCATTGGGATATATACCAGCAGATCAAGCGGTCGATGCTGGCTCAGCTGCCTGTAGGGACCGTTTCGGTCGGTAGCTATAATGTACTTCTCTTTCATGCGATACGGCATGAACAGCAAAAAATCATAGACGACATACTTGGCGATTTAGGACTCAGTCTAAAGGGAAGTAGCACCAACATTCGGGCCAACTCAGCCACTTTTTCGCTAGTAATTGAGTACATTTCATCCCAATACAGTGGTGATGTTTCGGAAGCTTTAAGTCGGGTCATTGACTCGATGGCTATGGATAATGTCGATATTACCATTGTTAACAATATCATAAAATGCTTGTGCTCTATTGGCCATCAAAGATTGGCAGAACAGCTCGTCACAAAAGTATTTCAGCACCACCAGGCACAAGAAGAGGACTCTGAGTCGGTCGTATACAAGCTTCTTACGCCTGAGGACAAAAGACTACACGCCCAGCTTATTACAGTATTGAACAATATCAGAAACATAACTGGACTTAGAGCCAGCTACAAGTTGGTACCTACAGAAGGAACGTTTCGCCCGTTCATTGAGCAGATTTGTCGGTCCGATGGATCCTACGCGCAAGTAGCCAATATACTTGAGTACATGGAGAAGATGTTTGGGCTTCCATTGACCACCAGGGTTATTCAGATTGTGCTAGACCGGTTTATTAGCTACGAAAATGAGAATCAATGGCTGTTGGACGAGTTGGTGGATTTGGTCAACCGGGTCATTAGCATCCACGATTACTTGTACGATATTAACCATGACACATTGTTGTTTCCTCAAAAAGACAAGAACATGTTTGACGTAGAGCTTTCCACCAAACTCCAGAGTTTTATCTACAATCACTTGAAGAAGCCCAGCAAGATGAAGGTTCCTGTTTCCAAAGGCTCGTTCATAAAGCTTTCCGATGATGTTATAGATCGTATATATCGGGCATTTATATCAACTTTGACACGACAAATCGGCCTCGATCCAAGCTACAACCTGAAAGAGAAATTACGAGCCATTAAGGCCCAAAGAGACCAGCTCCAAAAACAACTTGAGTTTGTTAGAGGAGGCAAGCCCCGGTTGTACCACGGACATGCTAGCAAACAAGACATACACAACAACGACGAAATTAACTATATTAAAAAGGGCCATTTGGTGGATTTGATAAGTTTGGCGGGCTACTAAAGTCAAGTACGTTTTGCTACCGAACAAAACTCAAGGAGTTTCTGGGTGTAGAGGTGACGCTTTCAAAGCACAATAACACGGTATAAAGAGCAACAATGATGCCCATCAACACTGTAGTGTCCAGCCTGGCAAAAGCAAGGCACGCTATACCTACTCCAAAAGGAGCTCTCCATATAACACGCCAGAATTTAGGAAGAATTAGCAAGTCGGGCGGATCACGAGACACGTCAAGGAGCCCAAGAACACACATACTAACCAACGAGACCCCGAGCCCTCCAGTAAAGAAGAACGAGAGCTGATAAACTTTGTCTGGATGTTCCAATTCCATAGAGATCAAGTCACCCCCGGCGTCTGCAGCCAAAACCAAAGCAGCTACCAAGGGAAAGTGGGTATAAATCCACAAGCACGCTGTAAGCCCGCTGTGTCTCAAAGCATGGGTGGCTTTCTTGCAAGTCGACCCGTAATTATAGATCCAGAACAGCACGTATGCGATCCAAATCAAAAAGATCCCCCTTGCGTATTTAGACGAGAAGCCTGCTCCCAACGGATTGGTTGCAACCGTTTTGTAGAGAAATTCACCAATGGCAATGGTGACAAAAACAGTATACCGCTCGACTTCGTGCTCGATGTTGATGGCGGTCGACACAGTCAAGCCAAACTTGCGTTTGAACCATGGATGGAACGCCGTGAAGTAGCACACCTGCTCGAGAAATATAAACACAACCGCCAAAGCCACCTTGACTCTGTTCAGTACAAAGATTACAATCACCCAGAGGGCACAATTGACCACGATGGTGGCCGAATAAAACCGCTGCTGGAACCGGTGTTCCGGAATAAAGAAGGTGTACACCATCAAACTGACCGCTAGTGACAAGCGGCACAATATATAGGGCACAATAGTCAACACGGCACCGGATCTGTTTTCCCACACCTTGTCGTGACTATTAATATATAACGTCAAGAGACAAAGAATCCAAAAGATGTATATCTTTTGCGACAAATCCTCGTTGTAGTAGTAGTTGGTGAAGTCCTTTATGTCTGACCATACCTGCCATGCCGGAGCAAAGAGAAGCACGTATTTAAGCAACGCCAAGCCACTGGGATCCTCACAGGCCTCACCGGCCAAGTTGGATATTATTCCAACGTACATAAGATCAAGAAACATTTCGGTATTGGACGACGTCCGCTCACCTTTGGTCCGATAGAGTACCCCGTCCTTGAAGTAGTTCAAAGCATGCGGCCTGATAAACCAAACCGCGTCCTTTGGCTTCTTGATATACTGGAAATTGATATCGCCATACTTTCTCACGAACTCGTCTTCGCCTTCCGAGTCGGTCAATTCCTCTAGCTCCTCAGTATCGGAGTGAAATACCGGTTCATTATCACTTTCTACCGCCATCTCATAGAAGAAACTTTCTGGCAAAATTTTCTGGCAAAATTTTCTGCTATTTGGGGTTCGCTTAAATCCGCACGGCTGAAAACTTAATTTTCCCACAACAATTGAGACGTGAAGACGGAGATAAAGTGTCAGCTACGATGTGAAGAAGAAAGTGGCTAAAAATACATTCTATGCCTGGAGATAGGTCTAATGAAGTATTTCCGTGACTTCTCTTGAGTTTTATGCTTTTTCATATATATCTGGACTTTTAAGTTTGTAGTGGATGTAAAATTCAACTAACTACATGAAAATTTAGGTTTTGACACTTCTGCCCCATGTCACCATTCTGATTTCTGATTTCAATAAGGAAGTTATTAAAACTTACTACGGTGAAAGCTACAAAACCAGCTCTACGTAGGCGTCTCCACCGAGAAAAAATTGGAGTCGCGTCCTAGAGTATTGTAGTGTATTCGGAGACTTTGACATGTTTTTCTCATCTGACAATAGTTTCATTTTTTTGGCCAATACAAGTAGACTCTACCACTCTCCAACATCTACAACGCTCCATACCGCACAAAGTGCTATCAGGTAGCACTATCTCTTTGTCACTATTTACTCGCCAATAGTTGCGTTATCAGGAAATTCCCATTTGTTCTATTTTTTACAGGCGGCGCAAGCAACGAAATTCATTGCTGTCGAGCACCGACTTCCGGGGTCCCAAACCATCGCTAATTCAAGTGCGTTCACTTTCACTTTCCCACCACACACCATTTCACACAGAACCCACTTTATTAAGACGACACCACTCTACCTAGACACCTCTATCATACTCTTTATCTCAGTTGCCCGTGTCTTTTCCGGCCCTTTCGTGCCTCCATATCTGACAAGCATCAGTTAGACCCACGCTCTAAATCTATCTCTCACGTGATATTCCAGGCACAGTTCAGCCTGGTGCGACCGAAAATCAACTGTTGAGACATTCCTTTGATTAACCAAAGGCTGTCTGTGTATCAAAATGTCTGCCAATCCTCCTTCAGGCACCAATGTAAGTATCCTATAGAATCCAATTGACGACGTATTAGGTCAAACCATCAATTTTCGTCGTTTTTGCCCTTTCATAACTAACCTCCAGCCCAATGAGGTTTTACAGCCGCCAGAGCAAGTAAAGGCCGAAGACCAGGACCAAATTGCTGAAAAACTCGAAGTTAAAAGTGAAACCCCCGAACAGGTGGAAACCACTTATGACCTAACACCGTCCGAAGACCTTGGTGAAGACGATTATCAGGTAAAACCTGCCCCCAGAGAGTCGGTTGACCCCACCTACAGAGGGTGGAAAGAAGTCGGTGGGTGGAGCAAAGATGACGCATTGACTCTCGACGATGAGATCACCGATTTGTTGGCCAAAAATTCTCTTCTTGACAGGTATCTTCCTCCTGTTGCTTATGGTGACTGGTACCACAATGCCGGGTACTTGATTGTCGCTGGTTTGCTCTCGTGGCTTATTGGATGGTTTAGGCTTTCCTTGGCTCCTTTGTTCTTTGTGATCTTGATATTCACTCAGGTGTACCGGACCTGCATGAGAAAGTACCGTACGAACTTGAGAGAACAAGCCCAAAGAGAGTTTTCCATCAAATCCATTGAGAACGATTATGAAACCATCGATTGGCTCAACAACTTTTTGGAAAAGTTTTGGCACTACTTGGAACCTTCTATTGCCCAAATCGTGTGTGAACAGGTCAACCCCATTTTGGCGTCTTCTCCTGCCCCTGCCTTTGTAAAAGCCTTGTGGATAGATACTTTCACCGCGGGTACAAAGCCTTTTAGAATCGACACTGTCAAGACTCTTCACGGAACCCAAGACGACATTGTGGTTATGGACTGGGGGTTTTCGTTCACGCCAAACTCGTTGTCCGATTCCAATACCAAGCAATTGAAAAACAAGGTCAACCAAAAAACAGTGGTCAAGGCTGAATTGTTTGGTCTCACCATTCCTGTTTCTGTTTCTGACGTGTCTGTTTCTGGTTTGGCTAGAATAAGATTAAGAATGATGTCTTCATTTCCCCATATTGAAACCGTCAACGTCTCGTTATTAGAGGCTCCGTATATTGATTTCAACACCAAATTCTTGGGTGACTCCATTTTCAATTGGGAAGTTTTGAATTTTCCAGGTTTATATCCATTCATTAACGAAATGATCAAAAAATACGTGGGTGCTATCATCTTCGCCCCATTGTCTTTCCAATTAAACGTCCAGCAATTGATGGCCGGTAACGCTTTGGACTCGTCCATTGGTGTCTTGGGCATAACCATCAAATCTGCCAGTAGGTTGAAGGGCTTCAAGTCCATTGGGAATACTCTTGATCCATACATCGCTATGGGCTTCAATACAGAAGTCTTGGCCAAGACTACCATCAAGTACGATACCGACCAAGCTCAATGGAACGAGTTCTATTACATTCCTGTCAAATCATTATCTGATCCACTCAATATCAGTGTTGTTGATTATAATGAGTTTAGAAAGGATAAGGCTGTGGGTACTGTTCAATTTGACTTGGAGTGTTTGTTGGAGAATAACAAGCAAGACGATTTGAGTGCCCCATTTGTCAGAAACAACAAGCCAGTGGGTGAATTGGAATTTGGATTGCAATTCATGCCAACAATCGAAGCCACCAGACAAGTCGATGGCGCAATTATCCCACCACCTGACTTGAACACCGGTATCACCAGAATTGAAGTGGTTGAAGCCAGACACTTACCATCCGACAACGATAAAGGCGCTTCCACCTATGCCGAAGTCTTTTTCGGTGATGAAAAGGTCGTCACCACTCCGGTTCAAAAGAATACCAACAACCCTGGCTGGGGTGCCTCTTACGAAAAGATCGTGGAGAACAGAGCCAAGTCGAAGGTCAAGATCATGGTTAAAGACAAGTCTTCTAAACCTATTGGTAAGCTTAACCTCAGACTAAATGAAGTGATCGACGCCACGCAAGTCGACTCAACTTGGTTCCCATTAGCAAAGGGTGGTGAAGTCAGAGTTAAGGCTACCTGGAAACCAGTTGCATTAATCGATGCCAGTGGTTTTGGTGGCTACACTCCACCAATTGGGGTTGTGAGATTGAGTATTGACAAGGCAGAGGACTTGCGTAACTTGGAACATATCGGTAAGGTTGATCCTTACGCCAGAGTTCTTGTCAATGGATCTCAGAGATCCAGAACCGCTACTGCCGACTCTACGTTGAATCCTACTTGGAACGAGATCCACTACTTCACGGTGTCTTCACCTAATCAAAAATTGACTATTGATGTTATGGATGTTGAAAACCACTCACCTGATCGTACGTTGGGTGCCTTTGATGTTAAGTTGAACCAATTCATTAGCAAGAATGAGACTGGCCAATACATCGAACATGTGGACCATGAAAAGAGAGAGTCTAAGTTGATTCACAAAAAGGGTCCAAAAGGTACAGTCACTTACTCCATATCTTTCTATCCAACATTACCTGTGAAGACCTTACAAGATATCAAGGAAGAGGAAGAAGCTAAAGAAGAGCAGGAGAAAGAAAGGAAGAAGAAAGAAAAGGAAGACCAGAACAAGCAGCACAAGGCAGAGAGCGCTCCTGCAGGCTACGAAGAAGAGAAGACCACCGAGGATAAAAAGACCAAGGAGGAGCTCGAAGATTTGGACGATGAGGAAGATGATTACAAATTGAACTTACCTTTGGAAGAGTTGATGGAGTACAAGAGCGGTGTCTTTATCTTTGAAGTCATTGAAGGTGATTCTTTCAAGGAAAACGTTTATCTTCAAATCTTTTTCGACAACCATGGTCTTTATGATTATATCTCTCACAAGTTAAAGAGAGGTCACAATAAGTTCGCTACAACTGGTGATGTGATTATCAGAGAATTGGACTGGTCTAAGGCCCACTTTAGATTGGTTAAGGATAAGGAAGCCAATAGACTTGACAAGGCCCTTGCAGAAGTCACAATGACTACACAGCAATTGGTTCAAAATGGTTTCCACGAGCCAACCACCGTGGAATTGTCAGGATCCGGAGGTTCCGCCAGTTTTAAGATCCAATCTTCTTGGGTTCCTATTATTTACCAATCGGAAATCCCACCTCAGGATTCGATCAACAACTCCGGTGTGGCTACTGTTGAAATTATCCGTGCCGAAAACTTGATTTCCGCCGACAGAAACGGTAAATCCGATCCATACATCGAAGTTTTCTTGAATACAGAGAAGGACTCGTTCCATAAAACCAAGAAGGTCAAGAGAACTCTTGATCCTACGTATAACGAGACTGCCACTGTGGAAGTTGCCAACAAATACGATTCTTACATCAGAGTGGAAGTTTTCGATTGGGATATTGGTCCTGAGAAAGACGATTTCCTTGGCCGTGGTAAAATCAACTTGGCAGATGTGCCTACCGATGGTTCTGAAGTTGAACTCGAAACCGAACTCGTACCTGAAGACGAATCGTATGGCGGAAAAGCTTTCTTCAAAGTCAGTTTCAAGCCTGAATTTGTCTTGAATATAAACCCCGTTTCATCGGCTCATCTTGGTACGGCCATCGGCTCGGTTGGGCATGTTGGTGCTGGCGCAGGTAGGGGTGTTATCAAGGGAGTTGGAACTGTCGGAAAGGGTCTTGGAGGAGCTTTCAAGAAGGGACTTCACCTTGGAAAAAAGGAGTCCGATGAGTAGTTATGTTTTAATACAGTATTGAAAGAGATTGTAAAAAGTAGTATTGTAGAGTATCGTGCACTATAGTTTAGTAGACTATAGAGTGTTGCAGAATATTAGTGCGACCAGAGTATAGAGTACTGTTATAAATATCGTCAAATTTCGTTGAGTATTAGTGCACTGCAGAGTAGAGAGTATATAGAGTATTGTGGAGTTTGGTAGGCTATTTTGGAGTACGGTACACATCATAAATTATGGAGAGATCGTGACTATAGTGTAGGATGTTGTTCTGTGTTCACGTGACAGCATCGGATCACGTGCTTTGCGAATACTTTTTCTCGATGAGATATCAAATTTTAGACTTTTCAATCATCTGTCAAGCAACAAACATGGATATTTCGAAGCCGGTAGGATCCGAAATCACTAGCGTGGATTTTGAGGTCTTGTCCGACAGCGAGATCAGAAAGTTGTCGGCCAAGCAGATTTCAAATCCCATCGTTTTTGACAATTTGGGCCACCCCATTGCCGGCGGCTTATACGATTTATCGCTCGGAGCATTTCTCAAGAATGTTTGTACGACATGTGGATTGGAAGAAAAGTTTTGTCCTGGCCACTTGGGACATATTGAGTTACCCGTTCCAGTCTACAACCCGTTATTTTTCAACCAACTTTACATTTTTTTAAGAGCCTCGTGTCTTTACTGTCATCACTTCAAATTAAGCGCCCTCGAGAGTCATCTTTATGAGTGCAAATTGCAATTAATCCAGTATGGATTGTTGTTGGAGTGTGTTGAGCTTGAAAACATGATTCCTACGAACACCAGTGATGAAGATGACGAAGAGGATTACTCGTCCAGCATGGACTCCAAGTCGAAGCAGCAATTGCGCGAGCGTAGAGAATTGTTTGTGCAAACCAGTATTGCCAAAGCCATTAGTGAAGGCAGAACCAGTGAATACGGTACTGTGACTTCCAGTATAGGTGAAGAGAGAAAAGAGACCATCCACAAGTATTACAAGAGATTACTCAGTAGGCCCAAGTGTGACAACTGTGGCATGTACTCGCCAGGCTACAGAAAGGATGGGTTTGTCAAGATCTTCGAAAACTCGTTAACCGACAAGCAGATCAGTAATAATAGAGTCAAGGGGATCCAGAGACCTGACATGATCAAGGCATCGGCCAGCAGCAAGACCGACGATACCACTTCGATGCCCAACATCAAGCATAAGGGCGGGTCCAAGTACGTTTTGTCCACTGAAATCAGAAATGTGTTGAGGGTCGTGTTTAAAAATGAACAGCCTATTCTTCAAAAAGTGTTCCACTCCAGACCATTGAACACCAAGGAGATTTCAGGTGATATCTTTTTCAAACAGAACTTGTTGGTGCCACCAACCAGATTTAGATTGCCATCCAAGTTGGGAGATGAAATCCATGAAAACTCTCAGAACGAGTTGTTGTCGAATATTCTCAAGACATCGCTTTTAATCAGAGACCTCAACGACCAGGTCTCCAACATGCAAAAGGGCAAATTGTCGGTTGATGACAGAAAGATCATATTCAACAGGTTGATGAACTCGTTTGTGACGATCCAGAACGACGTCAATGCGTTTATTGACTCCACCAAGAACCAGAACGCCCAGGCCGGTAAGTTGCCCACTCCGGGTATCAAGCAGGTGTTGGAGAAGAAAGAGGGTTTATTCAGAAAGCATATGATGGGAAAGAGAGTCAATTATGCTGCTAGATCGGTTATTTCGCCTGATCCTAACTTGGAAACTAACGAAATCGGGATTCCACCGGTGTTTGCCAAGAAGTTGACGTACCCCGAGCCGGTGACTGCCTACAATGTAGGTGAATTGAGAAAGGCAGTGATCAACGGAGCCACCAAATGGCCCGGAGCTATCTCGATCCAGAACGAAGACGGCTCTTTGGTGTCGTTAGAAGGTATGACCTTGGAACAGAGAAAGACTTTGGCTAACCAGTTGATGACGCCAGGAAGCGACGGCACCAATTTGGGGTTGACTTCAGGCGTCGGCAAGAAAGTGTACCGTCACATCAAGAACAACGATGTGGTGATCATGAACCGTCAACCTACATTGCACAAGGCATCTATGATGGGTCACAAGGTCAGGGTTTTGCCAGGAGAAAAGACATTGAGATTGCACTATGCCAACACCAATGCTTATAATGCCGATTTCGACGGTGACGAGATGAACATGCATTTCCCCCAGAACGAAAACGCCAAATCAGAAGCTCTCAACTTGGCCAACACCGACTCACAGTACCTTACCCCCACTTCTGGTGCTCCATTGAGAGGGTTGATTCAAGATCATATATCGGCTGGTGTTTGGTTGACCAGTAAGGATACGTTTTTCACCAGAGAAACATACCAACAGTTGATCTACGGGTGCTTGAGACCTGAAGACGGCCACACTACCAACAACAGAATTGTCACTGTGCCACCTACTGTGTTCAAACCCGAGCCATTGTGGACAGGCAAGCAAGTAATCACTACTATTTTGAAGAACATTACCCCCCCAGATGTTCCTGGAATCAACCTTATTTCCAAGAACAAGATCAAGAACGAGTACTGGAGTGCTTCCTCCGAAGAAAACGAGGTGTTGTTCCGTAACGGTGAGTTTTTGTGTGGTATATTGGACAAGTCACAATACGGTTCGTCGCAGTTTGGTATTGTCCATTCGTTGCACGAAGTTTATGGCCCCTCTTCGGCTTCCAAGTGTCTTAGTGTGTTGGGTAGACTCTTTACCAACTACACCACAATGTGTGCACTTACATGTGGTATGGACGACTTGAGATTAACTGACGAAGGTAACCAGTGGAGAAACGACATCTTGAAGGAGTCCATTGATATTGGTAAGGCTGCTGCTCAGGAAGTAACCAACTTGGCAGCTTCGCCCAATGCCAGCGACAATGAGCTCTTGAAGAGATTGGAGGAGATTTTGAGAGATGACAACAAGTTGGGTATTCTTGATGCCGTGACCCAGTCGAAGGTCAACACCATCACTTCCAAGGTGGTTTCCAAGTGTGTTCCTGGTGGAACCATGAAGAAGTTCCCATACAATGCCATGCAGTCGATGGCCTTGTCAGGAGCCAAAGGGTCCAATGTCAATGTTTCTCAGATCATGTGTTTGTTGGGACAACAGGCTTTGGAAGGTAGAAGAGTGCCGGTGATGGTATCAGGTAAAACACTTCCATCATTCAAGCCATTCGAGACCGACGCCAGAGCAGGTGGATATATCAAGGGCCGTTTCTACTCCGGTATCAGGCCACAAGAGTATTACTTCCACTGTATGGCCGGTAGAGAAGGGTTAATTGATACTGCCGTCAAGACCTCGAGATCCGGTTACTTGCAAAGATGTTTGACCAAGCAGTTGGAAGGTGTTCATGTTGGCTACGACAACTCTGTCAGAGATGGTGACGGAACCTTGATCCAATTCCTCTATGGAGGTGACAGTATCGACACCACCAAGCAATCGCACATGAACGAATTCAAGTTTTGTATGGAAAACTACGACGCTTTGTTGACCAAATACAACCCTGGCGAGATGACCCAGCACTTGGATATCGACACTGCCATTTCCTATGGCAAAAAGGTTAAGAAGAACACAAAGAAACAGGCTGATATACCACACTACGAGCAAAATCTCAAGTACGACCCGGTTTTGTCGGTGTACAACCCAGCCAAGTACCTTGGATCGGTGAGTGAAAAGTTCCAGGAGAAACTCGACACCTTCATCAGTGGAAACCCTCATCTATTTGCATCCACAAAGGAAGAAGCACGCTCATCTGGTAAGTTGACCGAGAAGAAATTCAGAGCTTTGATGCAATTGAAGTACATGAGATCATTGGTCAATCCTGGTGAATCGGTAGGTATTATTGCATCGCAGTCTATTGGTGAGCCTTCGACCCAAATGACCTTAAACACCTTCCATTTCGCTGGTCACGGTGCTGCCAACGTCACGTTGGGTATCCCTAGAATGAGAGAAATCATTATGACGGCCTCGAGTCAAATCAAGACCCCTCAAATGACCTTGCCTATATTGGACGATGTCAGTGACGATATGGCTGATTCGTTCTGTAAATCGGTAGCCAAGGTGGTGCTTAGTGAGTTTATTGATAAGGTGACTGTGACAGAAACCACTTCTTCATCTGAAGATGGTCTCAACTCCAGAGGCTACAACATCAACTTGAAGTTCTACACCAAAGAAGAATACGAAAAGGAGTACGATATTTCCAAGGAATACCTTGAGAACGTTGTCACCTCTAAGTTCTTGCTGGCGTTGGAAACTCAGATCTCCAAGGAAGTCAAGAAACAGCAAGCCTCTAAGCCAGATTCCAAGATCGGAAAGTCGGCTGGAAAGACTGATTTGGAAGTGATTTCGAATAAAGTCAACAAGGAAGACGATGATATCGAAGACGATGTCACTTCCACAAAACAGGCTGTTTCATACGATGGACCCGATGACGAAGAAATTGAAAGCATGAGAAAAGCCGAAGAAACCAGTGACGAGGAAATGGCCGGACTGGACTCTTCTGAAGATAGCGAATCTGAAGACGAGAGTGACGAGGAATCCACTCCTCAGCCTGTTACCCTCTCAAGATTGGCCAAGGACCGTCAAGCCGAAGTCATTTCGGCGCACAACCTCGTCACAAAGTTCAACTTTGACGACGAAAGCGGTGAATGGTGTGAGTTTAACTTAGAATTGAACGGTAATGAAACCCAAAAGTTGTTGATGGTCAACATTATCGAAGAGCTTTGTCGTAAGGTGGTGGTCCGTGAAGTGCCACAAATCGGCCGTTGTTTGCATCCTGAACCTGGTGCCGACGGCAACAGAATCTTGACTGCCGAAGGTGTCAACTTCAAGGCCATGTGGGACCAAGACGACTTCATTGATGTCAACAGCATAACGTCCAATGACGTCACTTCCGTATTAAAAACATATGGTGTTGAAGCCGCCAGAAACACCATTGTCAATGAAATCTACAGAGTGTTCGATACTTACGGTATAAGTGTGTCGAGCCGTCACTTGGACTTGTTGGCCGATATGATGACCCGTGAAGGTACCTACTTGGCCTTCAACAGACAAGGTATCGACTCGTCTACATCGGCATTTATGAAGATGTCGTACGAAACAACCTCTCAGTTCTTGACCAAGGCTGTTTTGGATGGTGACAGAGAAGAATTGGAGTCGCCATCGGCCAGAATCGTGTTGGGTAAATTGTCAAATGTTGGTACTGGGTCATTTGACTTGTTCACCAAAATGCCCAAAGTGTAGTAGATAGAAACAAAATGCGAAGTGCAACCAAATAGATAAAATGTTTAATAGTAACCAAATAGAGAAAAACATGTTTAATAGCAATAAGATAAAAAGTTTAATAGTGACTAAATAGTAAAAACATGCTTAATAGTAATCAGAAAAAATGTTTAATAGTAACTATATGTTGTAGGCCGCGATTAAGAAGGTCAACGCAAATGAGATTTTGAAGCTGGGTTTGTGCAACACGAGACTTCTCAAGTCAACCTTCTGCTTACCAAAAGACACGATAGAGGTCCATGGAATGGATATTATTCCACGAGTTTCGAGAAACTGGACGAGAAAGTAGCCTGAAAGCGATACGATAGCAAGAACTGACGACAACTTGCCCGCCAAGATCCCAAGAAAGAGCCCAGTGATGGATCCGATGGTGAGCTCTTCGTAGTTGAGAGACCCGTCAAAACGGGATTTCACCGGCTCCTTTTGCTTCCACGAAACATTCAGGGCTATGTCCTGTGTGGGAAGGTGCGCAGCATCATTGCCAATTGGCCTCACGCTCTTGTAGATACCGGCACTGAGCAAGGTGGTACCCAAGAGCAACTTCAACGACTGGTTAACTGGGCGGGTTGGCTTGACCATGCCGTGTGCCAATTGATTTCCCCATTGGTTTCTGGCAATTGACATGTATCTAGATGGGGCCATTGCGCGAGTTGCTGACCGCAACGACATGGCACTGGAGGCAAGGCTCCATGGTTGTCTGGCTGCATGTTTGAGGGGAGTAGAGAACAACATGATGATGGTTTAGGTGAATTGAGCGATCCAGAAGTCTCAATCTCTCGAATATATATATACGACGGATCTAGCAACTATATATACAAGTCATTCCCAACAAGCTGTCTATAGTGGGTTCGCGGTGGTTTTGTGGCAGTCGTGCATACTCGAGCACGATCGAACAAAAGGTTAAGGTTTACCGCGACGTGCCCAGCGAGGAGAACGACGCAGGAGAATCGGGGTCAGAGAAACGAGCTCAAGAGAATCGGGTCAAAGAAACGAGCACAGGAGAACCAGGGCCTGAGAACAGAGGCCAGGGAACGAGGCGCGCACGCCTCAAAATCCCCGCTGCACTGTGTGGCGCCGCGGCGTGGTATGATGATCACATGATGGGAGAACAAAATAGAAAAAAAGAAACGTTTCGGAAACCGCTCGGATTCCACTGCCTCAGTCGGGCTTGCCGTGTGCACTCCTGGACGTTTTCAGTTCTAGCCTTGCTTTGTTCGTTTATGCACACTACCTGCAAGCCATCTAACTTTTGCAAACTTTCCTTCAGTGCTGTACTGGGCGGCACAGATTTGTATATAGAGGGGATTGTATCCCTGGAATTTCTCTCTTTCGTACCTGACAAACTTGTCATATCTTTCTTTTGTGGTCTACACTTTTACTCATCTCACCCTAATTAAGCCGCAGATACCCCAACCAAGAGTTCATTCTTTTGCAGTATAATACTGAGCTTATTGAATCGGGCTATACTAACACACTGAGGAACTTCTTTACTTTCTTTCTTTTCCAGATGATGTTCGAAAATACAACTTATAACGCTGCCTTCACACCCAGCTTTCCTTCATTCAAACAACACCAGGCTTTCACACCAGATTCTCAAGCGCCTCAAGAAATCGCACCCTCGCTATGGCTAGGCTCGTACTCGTGCTTGCAAGACCAATTTCTTGCCAACACCAATGTCAAAATAATCATCAACTGTGGTAATACTGATGCGTTTCTCGACAAAATAAATGGCGCTTCTGTATCGTCAGACGTGATAATTCTTAGTCTTGACCCTTCATTCACATTAAATAACGCGTCAAACAACGGAATAATCAAAGACTTTATTGCGACCCACAACAAAATTTTACAAAACTACATAAACCACTTTTACATCTATAATCCAAATGCCAAGAACTTGGTTCATGAACTTCCGTCCACAAAACTCGACTTTTCGTCTCCCATTCTTACGGGCAACTTGAAAGCCCAGTTCTTCAATTTGCTAAGACTTATTCTGTTGTGCAAATCCATCAATAACACCATCCAAGTGTTGATTGTATCGGAAAAAGCATCCTCTTTGGCTACCGGTCTTGCTATCTCCTACTTGATGGATACCTACAACTATAATGTCCAGGCGTCTCTTCAAACCATCCAGGCGCGTGCTCCTTACCACGCGGCCGAACTCAACCACAACTTCTACGATGATCTCCTCATCATAGAAAATCTCAAGAAATTCGCGCAAGAAAATAACTCGCTCAAACAAAAAAACCCGGGTGTCTTGATGGCAAACTGTCGGCTCAAACGCAGAGGAAGAGACGATGAAGATGAAGATATTGAAATGGATAACATGATCATGGCAACTCCTACTCACAGAAAAAGACGCTATTTCAGATAGTTGGTAGTATTGTTGTCCGGCGGGCCAGACTACCATACCCAAAGCTATTTATTTTTCACTACTTGTATTACACCAATAAAATTGTACTATTATCCTAATTGTATTATATACAGAGTTTATTCTGGCACAGAAAGTCCAACTTTGTTGGCAGTCTTGCGCACGTTTTCACTTTGGTCCATGCTTAATCCTGGATTATACCTTTCCACCAATTCTGTATAAATTCGTTGACTATTCAAAAAGGTTATGACGTTCTGCAAATAATTCAAGTCTCTGGGGACATCTTTAGTACCTGCTACTACATTATCGAATATATGGGTATCAGAAAGCACATCGGAGTCTTCGACCTTGCCGTCACGTAATTCCTTAAGTTGTTGCTCAACTTGACGGAAATCTTTACCTTGTTTGATCAATGTTAATTTCTGGTACTGCAATCTGGCTTGCTGTTTTTCAATGTCTTTCACGGCATGTATTTTGGCGCTCTTATTTTGTATTACCACAAGCTCTTTAGTGAAGTTGGAATAAAGCTGTTTCAACGTAGGAAACGTCTTTTTGGCAATAGTAGACATGTTATCGAGGTAGTTGGTAATTCCTAGCACTCATGGGTTAGATTCACAAGTGAGGAAACACAGTCACGTGCAAACACACGTGACTTTGAAATCCTCCTCTTTTTCGCGCACCTATCCTGCATGCGCGCCCGGGTAATATGGATATGACGCCCAATAGGAGAGTCTCGGAAAGGAGTCCGGTTCCGTCACGGACAGGGCGTCGGAGAGGTTGCAAACTCGCGATGATCTGGTCGGACTTTTCACGGGTTGCTTCGGAAGATGCGAACTCCAAAGCGAGGCACTAGTAAGAGTCTTGGGCTCGAGCAACGCAAATATTTCCCGTAGAACGACAATGCAACATCTAATCACTCGTTAAGGGCCATCGTAGCGAGTCCATAACTTGGCCCAATTCCTACTCATTTCTCACCATAATCCCTCGCTACACTCTACACGGGTTTGCAAATTTTTTACGCACATCAGGCGTGCGCGCACCGGTAATTCAAAATGGGGGCTAGTTGGTAAGAAAAAGATGTTGAATTCTTTACAATTTGAATCGATTCACCCAGTACCAGAATGTTGAGATCTATCGTTGCCAAAAAGGTATGTTTAGTTGGACGTATGCAATTGTAATTGAGGTACTAACATTGTCTTAGAGCGCTATTCGTTCATTAGCCACCTTTGCTTCTCCAGAAGCCGTTTTACCAAAGAAGTATGGAGGTAAGTACACTGTCACCTTAATTCCAGGTGATGGTATCGGTCAAGAAATCACCGATTCAGTCAGAACCATCTTCAGAGACCAAAACGTTCCTATTGAATGGGAAGTTGTTGATGTTTCTGGTTTGGAAAACTCCGGTAAGAACGGTGTTGCTGAAGCCGTGGAGTCCTTAAAGAGAAACAAGGTTGGTTTGAAGGGTATCTTATACACCCCAACTGGAGCCTCCGGAAAGTCTTTGAACGTTGCATTAAGAAAAGAATTAGACATCTATGCATCCTTGGTATTGATCAAAAACATCCCAGGTGTCAAGTCCAGATTAGACGGTATTGACTTTGCCCTTGTTAGAGAAAACACCGAAGGTGAATACTCCGGTTTGGAACATCAATCATACCCAGGTGTCGTTGAATCGTTAAAGATCATGACCAGATTCAAGTCCGAAAGAATTGCCAAGTTCGCTTTCGATTTCGCCAAAAAGAACAACAGAAAATTGGTTACAGCTATCCACAAAGCTAACATCATGAAATTGGGTGATGGTTTATTCAGAACCACCGTCAAGGACGTTGCTCAAGACTACCCAGGTATCCAAGTCAACGACTTGATTGTTGACAACGCCTCTATGCAAGCTGTTGCCAAGCCACACCAATTCGACGTTCTTGTCACCCCTAACTTGTACGGTTCCATTCTTTCCAATATTGGTGCTGCTTTAATCGGTGGTCCAGGTTTGGTTCCAGGTGCCAACTTCGGTAGAGAATACGCTGTTTTCGAACCAGGTTGTCGTCACGTCGGTTTGGACATCAAGGGCCAAAACACCGCCAACCCAACCGCCATGATCTTATCTGCTACCATGTTGTTAAGACACTTGGGATTGAACGAATCCGCCGACAAGATCACTAAGGCCACTTACGATGTCATCGCTGACGGTAAGGTCAGAACCAAGGACATTGGCGGTACCTCTTCCACCACCGAATTTACCGATGCTATCTTGTCTAAGTTAAACTAGAGTAAACATTGAATAATAATATTGCACCGACTCAGCCACGTGAACTTACCGTGAAGTAACCAGTAGACGTACATAATAGAGAACACATCTTTGAAACATCGTATGCTATAACTAGGATACAGTAGTGTGGTTTTTACAGCCATTTTTTTAGGTCAGGATTGTACCAAGAAATAAGATGCAGAGTGGTCTGCGCACGCCCGCGTTATAATTCAGAGTCAAGTAATTTAACGGGTTCTTTGCCGTGGTGTCCAAGCCACAGACCCAGTAGATCTGACTCAATCAATTACTTATCGTAGTCAGGGTGTACAGGGTAAATAGTATACTAGGCCCAATTTTCCTGGCAAAGAATGGGCAACTGAACCCCAGCAGCTGCTCCGCGGAGCACCCGTGGTCCCTACCCCCGCCGACATCGCCAATTTTGTGACTCTTGCGCACCGCAGTATAAAGGGAAGGCTTCCGCCCCATTCATAGACTTTTGAACTAACGGAAGTTCCGTTCACTTTAAATAGTAGTAGAACTTTAATCTTAAATAGAAAAAAAATTATGTGTGACGTTGTCTTGGGCGCCCAATGGGGTGACGAAGGTAAAGGTAAGCTTGTTGATGTCTTATGTGAAGACATCGATGTATGTGCCAGATGTCAAGGAGGAAACAACGCCGGACACACCATTGTTGTTGGCAAGACCAAGTATGATTTCCACATGTTACCATCTGGGCTTGTCAACCCAAAATGTCAAAATATCGTTGGCAGTGGTGTTGTCGTGCACGTTCCTTCATTATTTGAGGAATTGGAGAATTTGGAAAAGAAAGGGTTGTACTGTCGTGATAGACTCTTTGTGTCTTCCAGAGCCCACTTGGTTTTTGATTTCCATCAAAGAACCGATAAATTGAAGGAAGCCGAGTTGAGTGCGAACAAAAAATCTATTGGTACCACCGGGAAAGGTATTGGCCCCACTTACTCCACCAAAGCTTCCAGATCCGGACTTAGAGTTCATCATTTGGTGAACCCAGACCCAGAAGCTTGGGAAGAGTTCAAGACTAGGTACTACCGTTTAGTCAACTCTAGAAAGCAGCGTTATGGTGAGTTTGACTACGACACCGAAGAAGAGTTGGCTCGTTACGAGAAGTACAGAGAAGAGTTGCGTCCGTTTGTAATTGACTCGGTCGCCTACATGCACAAGGCCATCAAGGAAAACAAAAAGATTTTGGTCGAAGGTGCCAATGCTTTGATGTTGGACTTGGATTACGGTACTTATCCTTACGTCACTTCTTCTTCCACCGGTATTGGTGGTGTTTTGACTGGTTTGGGTATTCCGCCAAAGACCATCAACAACGTTTACGGTGTAGTCAAGGCCTACACCACTCGTGTAGGAGAAGGTCCATTCCCAACAGAACAATTGAACGAATATGGTGTTGCTTTGCAAGATATCGGTGCTGAATATGGTGTCACCACCGGTAGAAAGAGAAGATGTGGATGGTTAGATTTGGTGGTGTTGAAGTACTCCTCTTTGATCAATGGATACACCTCTTTAAACATCACCAAATTGGACGTTTTGGACACTTTCAAGGAGATCAAGGTCGGTGTTTCTTACTCGTTAAACGGCAAGAAACTCGAGTCTTTCCCTGAAGATTTGCTTAATTTGGGCAAGGTTGAAGTCGAATACGTCACTTTGCCAGGTTGGGAATCCGACATCACTCAAATCAAGAATTACGAGGACTTGCCAGAAAATGCCCAAAAGTACTTGAAGTTTATCGCGGATTACTTGGAGGTTCCTATACAGTGGGTTGGAACTGGTCCAGCCAGAGAAAGTATGTTAGAAAAGGCCATTTAAGCGTTTAGAAAAATAATAGCAAGAGTTACCAGAAATGAAAAGTAGAATAAACACCCGTGGAAAACGAACAACTGTAGTAGAACTTTTACATGAATAACTGGAGAGTAGTGTTCGGTTTTATAGTATGTATTCGATGCGAGCTCATAAACTGAATGAAATTTCGTAGTTACTGTTTTAACGAAGTGATCATAATTCTTGACAAGCATTATCAATACCCCCATATGAGTCTCTATAGTACTCACCCACGATCGCAGAAGCATTACCAGGAGAATCACTGTTGCCAAACGTTAAACAGCCTTTACTTGCACCACCTTAAATTGTGGTTGTGAACATAGCTGTATTTGTTCAACAAATGTGTTTTGCAACATGTTCTCAACATCCTTAAATTTAGTGTTAGCATCATTACCCGTCAAAACTTCAGATAACTCAGGCTTCATACCATACGTCAGGTATGATAACCACTGGCCACCATCTCTTTTATTTAATTTAGATAGACCATAGACATCGCCACTCAACGCCACAACCGCAGGCTCATAGTTCTCGAGAGGTGCAACAACACTACTTAAGTGGTATGTATTGTTTTAAACCCACGTTACAGCAGGACATGTAGTTAATTCATCGGTTGAACTATCACTACGTTTAACATTATTGTTCAGCTTATCAGATACGTTAACATAGCCAACACTTATCGGTCCTATGCCATATTGTCTGAGTAATATAGTAGCAGGGTGGTCAATATAGCCTGAGCCATTGTAATGTTGTGTTGTTGAATCTAAGCCTAGAGGAGCAATGTCATAAGACCATTGGTCATTAGAGTCACGTTTATCGGCATGTGCACCAGTCCCTTTCCCAAGTATCTATACCGTCGTAGGCACCTAAGCCCGCAAAAGCAGCTGACGCTACACGCAAATTTATACGAAAGCCATGGGTAAGGTGTAATGACGAGAGGGCCCCAAGTAAAGCCGTACGCTAACATTGCAAAACCCACCAGTGAACCTACGGCTGCAGAATGCTGAATATCTAAACCTTGCTCGCTAAATACGTTAAGTTCTCATGTTAAAGCGTTCTGTCATCAGTAGTTGCTTGCTCAAGTAATACGGAATCAGCACTGTGTGCGCTATTAATTTAGAGGTGTGAATAAGTAAACAAGAAATAGGATATCGCTGCACCTGTAACTATTGCAGTTGCTATAAATCTGATAGCTCTTTGCAGTCTGGTTGGTTGCCGGGAATTGTGTTTCTTTTAGCGTCAAAATTGTTGGAGATCATTTCAATAATTAAAGCGTATGATAAATAAGATTGTTTTAGATATTTTACTAGGGGAGAGAATTGCGCGACCATTTATACGCGCCAGGATCTTTTGCAACCGAGGGGTGACGCACAAAGTGGCCCTATCGCAACGAGGCAGAATCAAGTCTCAAGCATTCCTAGTACCGTGGTACAGTAGAAAGTGAAGTTTTATTAGTAGGAGAGAAAAAAGAAATAGTGAGGTAACCGGCAGAGTAAAACTATAGAAAACGAGGAATATTAGTGAGATGTAACTTGGAGCACGTTGAGCTAGCATAATAAGTCTATTTGGCCCCTTCTAGGAAAGGACAAAGTCCAATGTCTACTGTCTAATCAGAAAGAAAGCTTGGTCTTAAGTCTAGTTAAGCCTGGTCGCAAAGCCCATTTGCGAGATCCCCTCCAGCGCAACTCTCCTCAGTTCCATGCAGGCTTCCCCATATTTTCATCACCTGACGGCCCCGCGATTACCATGTCATTCTTTTGATACAATTGCAAACACGACACTAGCAGCAGTGCCACTACTTGTAGAATGGATCTCTTGGTATCATGTCTGGATAGCGGAGGCGTACGAGGTATGTCTAGTTTGTGACCAGGAGTTTTTTGCCGCATCACTAACCCATAGTTGTACGGCTCAAGAAGTCCGATACTCAGCTCTCTGCCCGGCTCAAAAGCCAGTTTTGCATTGAATCTAAGCAGAATTACGTACAACAAATGTTGGTGTTTAGCATTGAAAACAGAAGGTGTTTGGCCCTAGCCCGTCGAGCAGACCTGATCCAGTTATACGAACAAAATGGTGGCACCCACGGCGTGGGCACCTACTATCAGTTGGTCAAAGAGTGGAAAAACTCCAACATGAATGACCAGGACGAAATCGTCAAGCTTGGTTTTTTGTCCAACCAGTATCTCTATAGCTGTTCGAACGACGGCAAATTAGTCATTCGGGATCTTATCAACGACGACGCTGATCAAAGCTACAAGGTCTATTTGGTGCACAGTCCTGTTCTGGATATCGAGCTTACAATCGCGCCCCACAATCATAATCGCATAATTGTGGCTAGTGCGGGAAAGAATAATGAGTTGAAGCTATATGAAATTGATATGATCGATAGGACTGACGAAATGACACTGCAAGGTGCAGGACCGAGCACTGCAAGTCTAAGCACCTCGATAGGACTTGTGGCAAACACAAGAATTCCACGGCCGGCGCGCAGATCGCATACCAGCCTCAATCTTCGGCCGTTTATTCTTCCCGTATCGCCTCTGTCATACTTTGACCGTCAGGTCAGTGCTTTGTCGCCCATATGGACTTCTACCACCGACATAGCCAAGTACATATATAACCCACGGCCCTCAGAAAGCATATCGATATGGATCGTGGCCGTATGTATTCTTGACGACTACATTGTTTGTGGCACTCAATTCGGCAAGTTGTTGGTGTACGATATATTCGACGACACGTACCCTATTCGTCACATACAAGTATCACAATTTCCCATTAAATACATTGTTAGATTCACGTCGTCCGATTATGCCATCTATACCGATTCAGTGTCGAAAATCGGAATAATTAACATGGCCACTTTTGAGCATGTCAAGTTTTGGGATAATCTCCAGCTCGGCCCGTTAGCTTCCATCAAAATGGTGTTGCCCATGACGAGCAGTAGGCGAAGAAAGTCCAAGACGGACATCGAGTGCTTGAAATTTGATCCGATATACATCATAACATCCAGAATAGATAAAAAGATAGTCATGTACAAGCTTTATGACGACAATACCGCCGAGATGTTGTTTGAAGCCAACTTGCTTGGCACATACATACCCAGCATCCTAATACTCAATAATAATGAATATTCCACACTTCACAATATGTTTGGAAACAGTGACGTCGTGGTTACCGATGAAGGAAACGAGTCGTGTGACGTGGTGAAGAGAAGAAAGTTGTCAGATGCCGGCATCTTGGCCCATAAAAAACAAATAGTATACCATAGGGACCCACCCAAAGAGCTAGAGATAGTTACCAAATCTGCGTAGTATATAAGTGAATATACAACATTACGTTAAATACCACGCCTAGTGAGCCTCATGCGTAAGCAGTCAAACAGGTAGTCCAATCCACTTCGCACACTGGATCTACCATCCAACTGTCAATGGCTGCGAAAAAGAGGTTGCGGCAGTCTGCATACAATCCGCAAGCAGACAAACACACAAGAATACGCTTGCAAAGCACAGGCAACACAAATAGAGGTGGAAATACTCTTGGCGTATCATCCCGCCTCTAGTGACTTTCCAAGATACTCTAACATTCGCTACAGCCCCGTGGTTTCGTACTAAACATCTGCACGTCTGCAGAGGAACTGCCCACGTTGGGGCCCTTCCAACGTTAGTTAGGCTGATAAATTCATTATAGGACGAGGCATCTGTTGGATTTCGCCTTATTGTTTCTCTTAAAGCCTTGGTTGCCTTCGTGTACCACACCAAACGAATACCCGTCTACCGCGCTCCCCGTCAGCTGGGCAGTCCCTAGTCTGACTCTTCAATTAAAACAGATTAGTTAAGCTAAGCTGCTCGATAGAAATTCTAGTTAGAAGAGAAGTGTAGGCATATTTATATTTGCTTTGGAATCGTGCAAGAGCAACGATTGCAAAAGGTTTCAGTTAGGTTTATAATCAGTTATTACTACTTATCGATTGCAGCCTACTATTTTGATTGCGAACAGCGTTCTCGATAGTAGTAAAGCTCATTGAAACGGGAAATCATTCCCAGTACCTCTAGTGCCTTTCAAATCTACTGCTTTTCACTTAAGACTTGATGTTCATTTCAGAACATTTGATAGTACTTGGGTATTTACCGACTCTCACTCATACAAGGTTGACTGCTCTGGTGGCATTCCCTGGCAATTTCACTCGCAAAATAGCCCCCGGTTTCTGTCTTTTATCAACACCATCATTCCATTGGGGCTGTAAAAAGAGCTGGTTGATGTTCATATATAAGTAGCCATCAAACCCAGTAGCAATGGTGTCCGGCCACACTATACGAGGATCTCTTACAAATGGCTCCGTGGTAACAGTTGTGGCGTTGTATATGAAAATGGCATTATGCTCTGGCATTGCCATATAGACTGCACCACGGCTGTCTCCTTCAAACCCATTTGCAGCACCTCCCCTTTGACCAAGATCATTGACTGCATTTCTTGCCTTCTGGTTCGCGAGAGGGTCGATGTTTGGATCCACTCTCAATTTAGCAGTCGGAATAGAATACAAATGATCACTAGTCAAAGGTGAATAATACAAGGTTTCACCATCCAAGCTCAATTGTATACCATTAAGGCCTTCTACTTGGAAAGATCGAGGCCCAAAAGGAACTTGCAAGTAGAATGGTTGGCCAAGGTAACTTGGTACGTTTTCTTGGACTCGCAATACCGATGGATGTTGGTCAAGATGACGCCACGACTTGCCCGTTCCCAAATCCAAAACGATGAGTCCGTTTCTTCCTTGGTCAGAAGAATCAATCAAATATGCAATACCCTTGCCACTATCAGTAATATTTCTACGTTGATCGATTCTCACGTCATTCAAAAAACTATCAGGGTAATGTACGCTCGGTGGGAACGTATAAGTTCTTTTTACTGTATTATTGTTAATGTCAAACGCTATCAATTTGGGACCTCCTGGACGAGCCAATGCTTCGGTTCCATTGATTGTTGGACGACCGGTGTCCAAAATCCACAAAGTATCGTCAGGTGTGAAGACAATTGCTTGAACGCTAACAAACGCAGATTGGTTGTTACTTCCGTAAATACTTTCATCGATGACTTCGGAGAGACCTCCGGCTGGATAATTGATATCAGCGTTAGGAAAGGGAACTTCTGCAGTCTTGTTGACAATCTCGCCTAGAGCGTAAGAATTATTACCTCTAGTATAAGAAGCAAAAACCCTGCCTTTCTGGATATGGCCAACCCACTAGGCCATTGATCATAATAGTAATGAAACTCTTCGATTTCTGGTCCAAATCTACCAGGATCAGTTCAAAGTATGGTGCTTATATTGCTAATACTTCCACTGCTATTTGTATTCCATCCAGTATAATTCCAATCATTTGCATTAGCAAATAATAGCGAGCTTTGAATTGCAAATATTGCGAATAATTGCTGTGGTAATCCGAGCATTATATGAAGTTGTTTATGAGCAGATCAGTAGAATGAATTGGATTCTAGCCTTTTTTATAGTCAAATTTGAGGTACTGGTCCACGTTACCTAATACCCAAACAGGTCATTTCTCGAGCGAATACGGGAGTTTTGGTGATTTTTGCGGCATTTTTACGAAACGTCCTCGTGGGATCGAACGGAACAACATTGTATGTGGGAGCTCAGAGACTGCCATGACTGCAAATTTCAGACAGTTGCTAATTTGAGTTATAAATAAAGAAAAAGAAATAACGGTTACAGACGTCAAACAAATGCAGCCTAATTTTGACGTTGACACAAATTAAGGGTCCAATGTGCGCAACAAAAGACATCTTGTTATTTAGCGTCAGTTTCACCTTATGATGTGAGACAACATTCCCGGGGCATTTCTTCCCACTTGTGGGTTGTGGAAATCATTTCAGCAGTACCCTGCTGTTCTCTGGACGATTAAAGCCTCAGTACCACGTTGAAAGGGTCCAAAGGAAACCGATGAGTCGCTCGAAAACAGTGTAATTAAAAAATAAGATTTTGTGGTGTTATTTAACGGTCAAGTCTACAAACCTACGAAAAAAAAAGCTTTCCATTCGCGCATTAACTAGTCTGAATGTTCGTTAACAGCAACGAGCCAATTTGAGACGGCCGAAGCAATAATTCTAATCTGGGGTACTTTCAAGCTCAAGACGTCTTTCAATAGCACCCCCAAATCTTTACTAAGTATGCAGTATTACAAAAATACGGTTGCAATTGTGTACTTTAGACACTTGAGCAAAAAGTCACGAGCATTAGCGTGCTCTCCACTTTTCGCAACTATTATACCCTAAATTTTAGCACACTTCGCATAAGACATCCGATCGGACTATCAAAGAGAGCAAAGTTTGATTGTGCTCCTTTTGAAAAAAAGTGTAAAAATTTAAAAATAATTTACAAATATAATCAACTATTGCAACTTTAACGCCGAGAATCCCAGCCAACACGTTTATAGTCAGGCTATGTCCGGTCGCTTCTGACTTAGTTATTACCTACCCAAGTAGCGATACAGACAAGCCACCGCCATGCTTTTGACTCTTCGTCATTTGTTCTGTATCACGTGACTACTGACCTGCAGTTTTATCGCCGCCGTTTTGCCGCCAGTCAAGTCAACTAACACATTATGTCTTCTGTGCCATTCAAACTTAGTGCTACACTTGCAGGACACGAACAGGATGTCCGTGGAATCGCCATACCTGATAATTCAACCATTTTATCTACTCTGAGAGACGGTACGGTCAGAGTATGGAAGGCGGCAAGCGAAGAACATGGATGGATCTCGACCAGCACCGACGGAACCATATTGTTTCTGTCACCCACGCAAAGCTTCATCAACTCCTTGGCCTCGGTCAAATCCGATTCGGAATCTTTGGTGGCTAGTGCCGGCCAGGATACCATGATCTATTTGTCAGATATCTACGAATTCAATCCCCAAGACGATACCGGAAAGTATCAATTGATTGGCCATCAAGCTAACGTTTGTTCATTATATCACCACGAGAATGAGTTAATTTCGGGTTCTTGGGATACAACCGCCAAGGTTTGGGACCTCAATTCCTTTGAATTAAAGCACAGTCTCGAGGGTCACCAATCATCGGTTTGGGACGCCAAGATCCTTCCTGATGGCAAGTATATTACTTGTTCAGCTGACAGGACCATCAGGATATGGGACGGCAAGCACGAAATTGCTCAATACTCGGGTCACTCTGATGTTATCAGAAAGTTGTTGGTGTTGCCAGACGGCAAGTTTGCTTCAGCTTCCAACGATGGAACCATCAAAATATGGGACTTGACCACTGGCCAGGTGTTACAGACCTTGGAGGGTCACCTGTCGTTTGTGTATGACGTGAATATTTTGCCCAATGGCGACTTGGTGTCGACAGGTGAAGACAGAACTGTGAGAATTTGGAGAAACGGCGTGTGTATCCAGGTCATTACTTTGCCTTGTATATCCGTATGGTGTGTAGGAGTATTGGAAAGTGGCGATATTGCTGTTGGTCTGTCTGATAACCTAGTCAGAGTCTTCACAAGGGAAGAAAGCAGAACCGCCCCACAGCACGAGCTTGCGGAATTTAGACAAGCGGTTGAAAACTCGAGCATATCTGAACAGTCGGTGGATGACCTTAAAAAGACTGATATTCCTAGCTACGATGCCTTGAAGACCCCGGGCAAACAAGAAGGGGCTATAATTATGGTCAAAAACGACGCAGGTGTAATTGAAGCACACCAGTGGTCTGGAGGAGAGTGGATCAAAATAGGTGATGTAGTTGGTTCCAATGCTAGTAAAGAAAAGAAGACTCATGACGGAAAGGAGTGGGACTTTGTGTTTGACGTGGATGTCGAGGACGGCAAGCCTCCGTTGAAATTGCCTTACAACAGTAATGAAAATGCATACACTGCAGCTGAAAGGTTCTTGGCAGCAAACGAGCTTCCATCTTCATATACCGACGAGGTGGTAAGATTTATCAACAAGAACACAGAGGGTGTAGAGATCCAACAAACTTCGGGCGCAGCCCCAAATCCTTATGCTGATATTCATCCTGAAGTCCAATCGGAAGATCATGTAGCCCAAAATTCAGCTCCTGTGACTGCTTCTCTTCAAGTGATTCCCGAAAAGACCTACATCACATTCAAAGACTACAAACCAGAAATCCTCATCAAGGGGTTGACCAAGTCCAACGGCCAACAAGCTGCTGAACACCAGTTTAGTTCGGAGATTGTAAGTCAAATCTCGTCCAAATTGTACACTCTTCAGTCCAAAGAAGCGTTGCAGATCATCGCAGAATATATACCTCAAATCTTGAATGAGTGGAAACCTGAATCAAGGATTATTGGATATGATCTTTTGCGGGTGTGTGTTACTCGTGTTGTGGCAGTTGATTTGTTGGGGTCCGTTGAAGCGGCCGAAGTGACTTTGAACGCTGTCACCCACGGTCTTGAGGTCATAACCGAAACCACCTTGCCTTTGCTTATGTTGCTTCTCAAAACACTCAACAACCTCATAGAAAACGTGTTGTTTATCCAATTGTACGTTGATCCTAGCGAAGACGGCACGAAGTACCAGTACAACTCGTTTTTCCAAAACTTGCTCCACAAATTATCCAGCCTCATTGCCGAGCATTCAATCTCAGCAAAGTCTAGCAAGCACTACGCCACTACCACTACGGCTTTGGCCACTTTGGCTTATAACCTCTCGGCTTTTCATCTCAAAACAAGTGGCCTCAACACCAACCCAGGCTCATCTAACCCAGTGGTCGAGTTCATGGCTCATATTGGTGAAACTGTAGTACACGACAACACCGAAGCAGCCTATAGATTACTTGTAGCATACGCTAATTTTAAGTATGCCAAGGCTGCAAGTGTCGAGACCCCATCATGGGTATCCAAGGCCATGCTGATCGAAGAAGCTAGATTCAGTGACATCAAATCAGATTTAGCCCAGTTATAATTCATATAGATGATAACTAACTTAATATACAGAACTTTTATCACTGAATATACACACGATTTTAATTAGACTCATGGTTCAGTTCCAGTAATGCGATTTCATAGAGTTTTTAGGTTTATAGGCTTGGTTAGTTGGGTTTAGCTGAGCTACTTACCAAGTCTTATTCAAAAGATTTGAGCCGCTACTATTCTATGGCCAGAGCGCCAAGTTGTAGCTACTGCAGGAAGTTACGTTTGAGGGTGCCGGCTCAATTGAGTCTCGTGCATTCCTAGCTTTCAGACTTGTGGTAGAATCTCATAATACAGATCTGGTTTTATTGAACTAAGTTTCATAATACTCTACTATATCAATCTCAATCATAAGAGTGTTCATCAATCTAAATATCATACAATTCTTGACTTTATGAACTAATAATTATTATACAATTTCGGCACTTTTAAATATCATAGTACAATTCCGGTACTTTATGAGTGTAATGGGCCAATTTTTGGGCTGTTTCCAAGTTGATGTTATCTGACAATGGCAACAAGGTATATACCGAGACGTTCGTGTTTGTCGATCCCACTTTGCCTGTCACTTCATAATTCTTGCCCACCTCCAAAGCTTCATTGTCAGGAAAATTTAATGTTATAGGGCCCGTGCTGAGTAAAGTGGCGGTTCCGGAAGCTGCGTCAAATGATTCGCACTTTCCCATGATTCTGACAAGTTTGCCCTGGTACTTTTCAAGTAATCTTGAGTCTATTCTGATATATGTGGCGTCCATGGTGTGTAGTTGTTGCCTTCAATTGGAATCAATCACGTCTACTGTTGATACGCGTCGGAGAGATGTTGGGTCACGTGAGAGGGGCTATAAAGAAGCGGCCTGATACCTCGAACATCACTAGTTTATGGAGTGTATCAAAGGGTGATATCAAGTACAGTCAACTGGATTTCAAAATATTCCAGCATATTCATCCGTATACGATTTTTCTACCATAATTTGAGAATTTTTCAATACAATTGCATCTCAGAACCCATCCCTACACTATATCATCTCCGCTAAGACGTTTGCTTTATACGTTTTCTTCTAAATTGTAACCGTTCTACTTTCTCGAATCTATATTCTCCTCGTATCCTAACATGCCTTTTTTTTGTTCATAACTAAGCAGGTGCTCATTTACAAGACAACTATCTTCTCTTTATTGAGTGTATGCATACATTTTAGAGGCACTTCTTCTTTTATAGACAAAGAGAAGTACTTGAATGAGCTTGAGCATGCATTTTGCTATTACGAAAGTTCAACAGTTATCTTGACAATTTTTGGCTATTTGAGCAGAGACTTTAACTTCAACAAATAATGAAGTAGGAAGATTTAAAGCACTATGAACACTCATAAAATATACACATATGATATGTTCTTTCATGTATAGCAGTTTGTGTTTAATTATTCATTACGAGTATGTACATTATTTTATTCTCTTATGTCTTATACATTAGTCAACTGTTCAAGAAACTTACCAGCTTCACCACGTTCCTCGGCTCTCATAAGACTCTCGCCAATCAAGAACCCATCCACGTTGTCCTCGTACTTGTACTTTTTCACATCGTCCACGCTGGTGATACCAGACAAGGCCAACACCAAAACAGGCCCACTTCTGGCCCTTTTGTCCTTGGCCTGTTCAACCAAAGAACTGGTGGTGTTGAGATCGACATCAAAAGTCGACAAGTTACGGTTGTTGACACCAATGATAAGTGGCTCGGAGTTGGCACCGTTGTAAGTCAAGCCCAAGGCTTGGGTGAGCTCAGGACCATCGTTGACTTCGACCAAAGGAACCATACCTAATGATAAAGAGTACTCGTAGAGCTGCTGAAGAAGCTGGGCATCGGCAAGCATCTTGACTATCAACAATACTGTATCTGCTCCAGCCAATCTGGCTTCCAAGATTTGGTACTTGCTGAAGATAAACTCCTTTCTCAAAATGGCCGGTCTGGTATAGCCATCCTCGGTGGGAGTATCTACTACTTTACGAATCAACGACATATCGTCCAAAGAACCCTTAAACCACTTAGGTTCGGTCAATACCGAAATGGTCGAGCATCCGTTTTTGGCATACGTCAAGGCTTGGGTACCAGGATGTGCGTTGATATTAATATTACCCTTGGAGGGAGAAGCCCGTTTGAATTCGGACAAGATTATGGTTTTGTTATTGGCAGTAGTGTGTTGGAGACGCTCGTAGAAGTTGGTCAATGGAGGGGCCACACCCAATGATAACGCTACTTCCAACTGTTCGAACGACTTTCCAGGCAACGATTCTATGGTCTTGTAGTCAGCCTTACGTTGTTGGTAGATCTTGGACAAGATGTTTTCCTTGGCCGGACTCTTGCTTTGGCCCCAAGTTCCTCCGTTGATGGACAAAAGGTTGTTGATCATCAACTGGCCTGATTCCGTCAAAATGGACTCCGGGTGGAACTGGACGCCTTCAATAGTGTATTTCTTGTGTCTGACCCCCATAATTATCTCAGGAGACGTCTCGGTAGTGGCAGTAACCTCCAAAACGTCCGGTAAAGTCGTCAAACTTCCTGCCAAAGAGTGGTAACGGGTGACGGCCACCGACTGCGGCACATTGGCAAACATACCTTTACCATCGTGCTTGATAGTGGTAGTTTTTCCATGCACAATTTCTCCTGCAAACGAAACGTCTCCTCCAAAAACATCAAAGATACATTGAAGCCCCATACAAACTCCAAGAATAGGCAACTTGCCTTTAAAATGGTTTATCACATCACGAGAAATACCAGAGTCGGTGGTAGGATGACCTGGGCCGGGCGAGATGAACAAAATGTCGGGCTTTATTTCATTTTCAATGGTGGCTATATCGATCTTGTCGTTTCTATAGACATCCACCTTGCCACATAATGGCGACTGATGGAGATACTGATACAAGTTCCAGGTGAATGAGTCGTAATTATCGATCATCAACACATGTTTTTTGTCCGTAGTCATAGTGATAGACCGGTGTGTTTAGTATATAGTGGTGGTCGGGTGAATGTCTTTCTTGATCTGTCTGAGTCAGAGCGAAACGGTTTTTTATTAATACTGATTACGTAAGAAGACGTTAGACGGGTCCCCGGGCGAAGAAGTGGCAATTACAGAACACTAGTGCTATGACAGGATTTAGGGATGTGAGTGGTTTATCGCTTAACGAGAAAGTGAAAAAGAACGCACACACACTAGCAGAGCTAGGATGTATGGCTATGATGTTTTATGTGAGTCACAGAGGTGGCTCAGACAACGCTTCTGTTTCGCAGCCATTCGACAAAACTCGCAGTCTAAAACGGCAGTCTGAAACGGCAGTCTAAAACCGGCAGTTATATAACAGTAGTCATTAGAAGAACATTCACTTATTGATGTTTTTATCGGAATCTAAATGCTCGATGACAATAGTATTTTTGCCAGAAGTGTAGCTTTTTGGTCATGATAGGGTGGTTTATTTGCTAATAGTATTCTTCATTGAGTACCATAAGTTCTACAGCTCATTATATCAGCTATGAATTTTAGATTTTTTTACATTGTATATTATTTGCTGCTTAGTGGATAATCAATAGGTTTTCTTTTGACCTGTACTATATTCTACATAGGTGTGAAGCTGTATTTGTAAAACCGCCTTTGATAATGATGCAAATATGAATCAACTATACTAACAGCGCCCATAACAGTCTAGATAAAAAATCTGAATACATCATAATCAATTTGTATATCACCTACGTTCAAGTACAATGTAAGTACTTGCTCTTTGAATATAAATAACTTTTCCTTTTGATGTTAGGTTCTATACTCATTTGTTAATCCAATTAAGCTAAGTTACTCGAGGTTTTATTTAGAAGAGAGAATAGAGTCACTACTTATATTCGCTAGGAACCGCCGAGAAATGGCTAACTGTAGAAGGTTCCTGTGGAAGCGTAGGTGGTGCTGGTTGACGAATGCTGGCTAAGAAGTGCTGGCTGGAAGGCGCTGGCTAGAATCGGGTCTCAAGCAGTAGTGGGACCTCTCGTAGCTTTCATTTGACCTGTGATAATTCTTAACCCTGATAAGTTCAGCATAGCTACATATGATATTAATTTTGTCTGTATTTACTTTCTTTGATATTTGAGTTATACATTGTAGTGTGGTTTGTAACTATATAGTTAGTCGATATGTTTTTTATTTCTCAATCTGGAACTAATTGGCTCGAACTCGGCGTCGGTATCAATCTCCACGCCCCGTAACATCAAGCTGCTGGCCAATTCCAATATCAACATAAACAATGACGATAATATGGCAAGACAATAGTTGGAAATACTGATTCCGATGTCTAGCCAAGAACCTTCTGTCTGGACCAAGAAGAAAAAGTTGAGACTCAAAAAGTCACTGGTTGAAATAATCAAGGTTGATATGGTGAACTTTCTAATCTCAAGCTGGTGACTCATAATTCCCAAACAGGTGGACAATAGTATGTAAGGTATAAGGAGTTTGAGCATCAACAAGGCTCCCATTGGGAACGGATCAAAGATTGGAATCAACCGGTACACCGAATCGAGGGAAAACGACGAGATCGAGGCAATGTTTCCCGTGCCGAGGAAGGCTATCTGTAACAAAAAGAAACCGATGATGGTAATTCTGATCACTTGGAGCCAGTATCCCTTTGGCAACTGGCCGGTTTGGCGCTTGGCTTCAGCAATCTGGGCTTTGGGGAACTTGAACGTGTTTTCTATGGTCATCCACTGAAGCAAGATCAAAGAGTATCCATTGTAGAATAACAACTCGAACGATATGGTCAAGATAACAAACGTAGGTACAAACGTAAGGTATATTATGAGTAATCTCAATTGGTAGTCCTTTGAAGCATATACAGAGTGGAGTGTTGGCCACACTATCAACGATACAACAAAGGTTACCCAGCCCAAAGCTTGCGAAATGAAAGGTAAGCCTGCTCTAGCCTGCAAAGACTGGACGGACACATTTGTGGCATAAAGAATCACTGGAATGGTGACGATTTGCAATATAATTAATGCTTTTTGTTGAACAGATATGAAGTTCCGTTTGAACACTTGAGTAGAAGCTATGACGGAGATCAAGACCGACACTGCAGCTCCCACGTTTATCTGGGTCAAGCTTTCGGTCTTGATAGGATCAAGGTTGGTGAATGTACACATGAAAAAGCAACTGATTGACCATGCTATTTTTTGGGTTATACTTGGGCCCTGGCTCTTTTTGGAGACAAAATAAGGATAGAAACCAATAAGACCAAAGATAATCGAGAACATAAACCGGTTGAAAAACCCATACGCAATTCCTTCGTACATACCAATGAATGATACGGCAATAATAAGCTTGCTTATGCCAGAAACACCGTAGAAAAGCGTGTTGGTGCCTTTGACCAACGTCGATCTTTCGTTGACGATATTGTACCAGAAGAAAAGCGGAAAGAACGTATACATGTAGTAGTTGAAAGGAGAGTTTTGGAAGTAAAGCAAGTATGCAAAAGACGAGGCCAAACTTACAAAGAAAGTAATCAAGCCTAGGGAGTTGGAAGCAGGCTTTGTTTCCTCAGGAATAATGAACAATTTCAAGAACAACTTGAATGAGTAGACGATCCACCCAAAAAATCCCATGGTGACAATCGACCGCAAAAGAAGCCAGTTATAGGTTTGCAAGTAGTTCATACCATTCAAGGTCAACGTCATTAATTCGTGGGCCAAATCAATAGCCCTTTGTTCTATTTGGAGCAGCTCCTCGGCAGGCAACGATTCGTTCTGTAGAATGCTGATGAGCGACTCGATCTCGAGTTTATAGTGGTCTAAAGGAACTTCTTGGAACGGGCTGTATGGTTTAAACTTGAACTGGTGGTGATGAACCTCGTTTTCCTTGACGATATACTGTTCTACAATAGCTAGAGCATTAGCATACAAGGCTTTGACTTTGGTTACCGAGTCAGTTTTGAGGTATGCCAAAGGCAATTCACCCACCGAGTTGGCTGGATAATTGGCTCCAATCAAGTACGCCATCAACGAGGCAATATCGGCCTGCTTGACGTCGTTTCTGACCAAATGGTCCATTTCCCAGGTATCAAAGTAGTCGGCTTCGTAGCCACTCAAGAAGGGGTCTTGTTTCAAGATTTGGGCCTTGGGATCTGCCAAATGTTCAATATGCTTGGGCTTATCAATTCCAGCACCCCATGCTATCAAAGGTGTTCTGGTATTGTTAGGGTGGCCATCGCCATGAGAACCAAAATCAGACATTCCATGGTCAGCCGTGAACACAAAAGCAGTGTCTTCGTCGCCAAAGAACTCATGGATTCGAGGAACCAACTGCTCCAATTGCTTGTCTATGTACTCAATGTTTTCGTAGTACTCTGCAGAATAAGGTCTATAGGCGTGGCCGGCTGTATCTGGGCCGAGTAAGTGGAGAAAGAAGACGTTTTGGTCCTGGAGAAGTTCATCGTGCAACGTCTTGTTGGACTTCAGATCAAGCATAAGCTGGTCGAAATGGTTAAACACAAACGAGTCTAATTCAATAGAACTTTGAGTAAAGTCTTCAAATTCATGGGCATACATGCACACATCGATTCTGCCTGGAACCACGCCTTCACCGTAAGCAAACATCGGCAAGATATCGGGGGATCCAAAGGAGTAGGTGTGTTTTGACTGGTTGAAGAACGAATCAAAGTCCACCGGGTTTTCTTTCCACCCTTTGGTCACTGCCGAAACGTCTTCGTAGAACCCGGCGATCATCGCGACGTGACCGGGTCTGGACTCGGTAGGCATTCTGGTGTTGGAAATGCCCCAAGTACCTTCATTAAGGGCCAAACTACGGAGGTACGGAGCCAAGTACTTGGTCTCGCCTGTTCTGGGGTGTTTGAGTTTTTGAAACGTTTTGTCAGCACGTAACCCATCGCCCACTATAAGGAATAACCGTTTGGCTGGGGCCTTGATGGTGGACACATGATTGGGCATGCCGTGGACCAACGGCAGCACAAAGTAGATATCAAAGATAGACCATAGGTAGAACGAGTGGAATATGAGACCGAGCACAAGTAGAAGCTGATGGTTTCGGTTCATTGTGGTATCTTTAGGCTTTGACCTAGGCTTTCAAATCAACTTATAAACGCGATTTGCGGCCACGTCTAAAATGTTCGCGCATCTCGTGCATCGTGGCATCTCGCGGCACGTTTCGCGTCGTTAAGCGGCCACCAGGGTATGATCTGACGTAACTATAGAGCTGCTGAGGATCTTTCCGATGGGATATAGACGTAATACTCTGGTGCTCTACTATTAGTCTACTGGCTGTGTATATAGACGACTTGTAAATATAGCTGACTAGTGTATAGGCTGTTCCTACTGTGAATGGTACGTCTCCACTACCCCGGTGAGACGCGCCACGATTTGGTGAGACCATAATAGCGAGAGTTTGTCACTGGCTACCACGTTTATGAAGGTGAATAACTCTATAGCTCCTTTAGCTTAATTTTTCAAGCTATACTGCTCTACTTTAGCTCTACTTTAGCTCTACTTAGCTCTATTATTATAGTCTATTATTACTATTGTTAAATCATTACTCATTTCTTGTCGGTCAGCCAGAAACAGACATCCACCGGCAGTTCTGCTTGTAAACATTCATGGTATCATTATATATGCGGTGGACCTCGGTATACCTTTGCAATATATACAAGTCTTTTTCAAGACATTTCTGGTACGTATCGAACCCACTACTTCCTGGCTCGATCTTGGTCGAATGGGCCTCGTCTCGCCTGATTCGTTCGGTCTGGTATTGCACCACCTTCTTTCTGTAGAAGCGAAAATCCTTCTGGTACTCTTGAATAGAAGCCACGTACTCCAACCACCCCAACTTGCTGATATTGGGGTTGAGTTCTGATGTAGGGACCTTCGGCGGGTCATAATTGAATTCTACCTCCAACTCTTTAACTGCATCTATACTGTGTCCTTTGATAAAACTCTTGTTGATGGGGGTATGGAGGGTTTCGGCCTTGGACGTGCCATCGTAGTATTCATATATTTTTGGCCGTTTGGACTTGCTGTTGATCGTGTCGCTGATTTTACGCCCATTGCCATTTGATTTATTTCTCGGTGTTGATGGTGGAGGCAGTATATCACTGGGTAAGCTATCGAACATATCGTTGAAGTCGACGCTGTCGATATTGACGCCTAGATTTTTTTGGAGGTCATCGAAACTAAATGCATTGGGCTTGTGACGTTTGGTGGAGTGTGGGGTGTCTTGGGGAACATTTGAACTCTGTTTCATTGGAGTTCTTTTAGGGGAATGCGACCGCCGTTTAAACGGCGATTCTTGACGTGGCCGTATGGGGATACTATTGTAGAATAAGTTCTCTACTCTCAGTTGCACTCTTTGATCTGAATAGTCTATGTCATCAAAATAGAACTTTTCACTGTTTGATTGTGGCTTGTCGGCGGACTTCGAAGTGTTTTCTTTTTTGACCTTTGGCGTATCAAGCTCGTCGTCCTGAACTGAATAGAACGAGTCGGAATCGCTCACTCTCACCGCTTCGTCGTCGTCCAACACTATAGGGTCGCTCAGGTTAGCCCCACGGGTGTCACCGTCATTTTGATATGACAGCAGTGGCAGTACCAGCGGCAGTACCAGTGGCAGCACCTTACTGTGTTTGGCATTCAAATTTTCCTTGTTTCTTTCTAGTTCTTGACGCTCCTGTTCTTGTCTCCTTAGCTCCTGTTCCCTTCTGATCTTCTCTTCTGCTCTGGCCCGTTCTAGCATCTCCTTCTTCCACTGCTCGGCCTGGAACCGTGCCCGTTCCTCCTCTGCTTTTCTTTGCTCCTCGTTTTTTCTACCATACACATGCTGGTAAAATCCGTGGTATCCCGTCGAGGGCAGCGATGTGTTGGAGGTATTGGAGAAATATGTCGAGTATGCCGAGTATGAGGAGCTGGAGCTGGCAGTGTATGAATAAGTGGCAGTTTTAGGTTTTGGTGCCAATTCCTTATCGTACTTGGCTTTGGATTGGGGAGACCCGAGCGTTTCGTAGGCGTTGCTAATCTCGATAAACAACGCATGGTGCTTTTTATCGGGAGTTTTATCGGGATGATACTTGAGTGAGAGCTTCCTGTAAGCACGCTTGACGTCCTCGACAGAGCACGACGGCGTTAGCCCTAGGATCCGGTAGTAGTCAACCATGCCCGGCAAAAGAGAGTTGCTTGTTTTTTCGGATTCGCGCAAAATAAACATGGCTGCAAGAAAAGGCAAGAGAGGAAAACACCGGAGTTAAGGCAATCACCAGAAAGAGCAAAGAGCACCAGATTTGTTGGAGTAATAATTTGTATTCGTACAGATCTGGCCCGGCTCTAGCCTCATTGGTACGAAGACATAGTATCTCTGTTTTACTTTCCTTAAAGCTAGAGCGATTTGATTGTTTTGTTGCCGCGCAGGGGTACAAAATTCAAAAATACAAAAATTGGTCCAAAAAAATGGAAAAATTGGTCCCGGTAATTTCTCACGAGTCAAAAAGGGAGTTCAAATACCGAAGTTAGCATTGCGTTATTGCAGGGGCGACGAAGGTAATTTCACAAATATCTATGGTACCTAAGATTTCTAAGCAATAGAACATTTAAGTTCTTGCATACATCTAGTCTCCTCTGCTCCACCTTCACCTATACTTGCTGTCTCTCCCATGCTCTTGCTTGCCTTGCTTCTCTTTCACGTGTCTTCCGCACTGACCGCTAATTTAATATGGGCTGCACTCTCTAGCAACTTGGGCTACCAAATAGACTCTTCTTGTTACTTTGTACCACTATGGTTCTCTTTCATTCTGTTGCCAGTGATGGTACGCATGTGTTCTACGATGATTTGGCCAAGAAATACCTTTACTTGAACGGAAACTCGGGCGTTAGTGTCTCCGACTCCCTTCCTCTGATCTACTCCAAACTCAATATTGGCACCCCCCAATCGGCCATTTCTTGTATCATCGGTACAATCAAACTCAAAATCAACAAGTACGTGGTCATTGCCGACAAGCATCAAGTCACTGGTAGAGTATTGAGTGGCAACATTGCCAGGGTCACCTCGTACAAGATCTTGCCGTTGGCCACCAACGAGTATGCCACCAAAAACTCGGAGGAATCGCAATATTTGGCGTTGTTGCGTGAACAGTTGAACAACGCCACGTTGTACTTTTCGATCGAAAACCGCTACGACTTGACTAACTCGTTGCAGCGCCAGTATACCTCTAGCGACAGGTCCTACGACCCACGTTTCTGGTGGAACAACTACTTAAGTCAGGACTTGATTCTTGGCGGTGCCAGAGAATTCGTCACTCCACTTATTTACGGATACTTCAAGTCTCATTCTGCGTCTTTTAACGGTGCAGGAAGCTCCTTGGAGTTTGCTTTATTGACCCGTCGGTCTGTCCAGCGTGCTGGTACAAGATACTTCCGTAGAGGTATTGACGAAGACGGAAATGTGGCCAACTTCAACGAGACAGAACAGATATTCACCTCTGCTGTCGACAATAAAGTCTACTCGTTTTTACAGACCAGAGGATCCGTGCCTGTGTTTTGGGGAGAAATCAATAATCTCAAGTATAAACCCAACTTGGTGATTTCGTCCAAGTCTTCGTTGGATGCCACTACCAAGCACTTCTCTGAGCAGGTAGATCACTATGGCGACAACTACTTGGTCAATTTGGTCAACCAGAAGGGTTACGAATTGCCAGTCAAAGAAGCGTACGAGGCAGCCGTGAAAAACTTGCCCTCCAATTTGGCACAACGGGTCAACTATATCTACTTTGACTTCCACCATGAGTGTCGTAAGATGAGATGGGACAGAGTCAAGTTGCTTTTGGAGCGTTTGATCGACTTGGGCTACACCTCCGACAACTACTTCCTGTTTGATCTCAACACCGGCAAGGTGGAAAGCACCCAGAACAAGATCGTTAGAACAAACTGTATGGATTGTTTGGACAGAACCAACGTGGTTCAATCCACCATTGCCAGGTGGGTGCTCCAGAACCAGTTGACCAACTCCGGTTTCTTGAGCAAGGAAAGCACCATTCCTTGGGAGGCAGTTGATCCCAGATTCAACATATTCTTCATGAGCTTCTGGGCTGACAACGCCGACGCCGTTTCGTGTGCTTACTCAGGTACCGGCGCTTTGAAGACAGACTTCACCAGAACCGGCAATAGAACCAAAAAGGGTGCTTTGAACGATCTTGTCAACTCCATCACTCGTTACTACAAAAACAACTACCGTGATGGTAAGCGTCAGGACTCGTACGACTTGTTTTTGGGCAAACACAAGCCATACCAGGATGCAGTCAACTCTCCTTTCGTGGACAGAAGACCGCCTTTGGTACAATTGTTACCATACCTTATGGGCACGTCATTTTTGATCTTTTTGGCCATCTTGTGCTATCCAAGAGGCTCCATCACCGATTTCAAAAACTTGTTGGTGCTTGGTGGATGTTTATTGTTCAATCTCACCAGCTTGAATAGTCTCAACAAGAACGGGTACCAATACGTCAACTGGCCCAAGTTGACTCCATTAGACTTTTTAAAGAGAGTTGATACTTTTGATTTGGAGGGTAAATTGGCTGGGGTCAAGTACGAAGAGTCGGACCGCTACCGTTTGGTCAGCAAGAAGAAAAACTAAGACAGCTTGAATGCTCAAATATATAGTTTTTAATATAATTGATACCAGTAATAATTGGGTAATGAACGGACTGAAATTAATATGAATACAAGCCACAAACTGCGATACAATGTACAGATGAACAGAGTAGATTCTAGTAGAGTAGTAGAGTACATGGAGAGTATAAGAGTATATGTTTTGGTGATAGGTACATTTTAGAACAGACTAAAATATAGAGAAATTTTAACATACAAGAATTATTGTAGAGTACATAGTAAACTCCATAGTGTAGTAGTGTATTGGAGTACAAGGTAGAATACAAAGTGAAGTACAAAGTAATGCTAAAGGAAAAGTACAAATAATAAAGTAGAATGAAAGAATCTATCAGAGTATACAACGTTGTTAGTTTGAAGTTAGTGTGTTGGTGTTAGTGTGGTGTGTTAGTGAGTGGTGAAATAGTGATCGATGATATTTCCATAGTGGTGAGAATTTTTTGTGGAGTAGGTTTTCAGTAGGATCATTTTCTTTGTGTAACGCAAGTGAAAAATCGACGAACAAATTCACCAGCCTTCTCAAGATAAGAACAACCACAGCATGTCAGATATTTTAGAAAAGTCATTGGACGATATAATTGGTCAAAGCAAGAGTCATGGACCTCGTAGAGGAGGGCCTTCGAGGCGTGGTGCTGGCAGGCCCAGCAGAGGAAATGGCTCCAAAGTGAACAAACCATATGCCAGGCCTGGGCGCGAAAGAGGTCCCGCACCTAGACACAACGGGCCCAGTTTACCAAGAGATATAATCTCACTTGCCGGTCCTAGACCGGTGTTGAGAGTCAGAAACATACATCCTGACTTGAACGGAGAAGATTTGTCGAAACTCTTTGGGTCGATTTCTCCCGTTGATTTTGTCAAGTTCGATAATCGCAATGACAGCATCGCGTACGTGTGCTTTCAAGGAGACAACACCCGGAGCAACGCTGAGGCCGTCCGTAAATTTGACGGCAAAAAGGCCATGGGAGAGACCTTGGGCATTGAAAGCGCCACTTCTTTGGTGGATCGTATTGGCACTGCTCCAGTAAGACATGCTCCGCCAGCTAGAAGAGAAAGAGCTGGAAAACCAGTCGCACCAGAAAAGGCTAAGCCCAGAAAAGCCAAACCAGTCAAGAAATCGGCTGATGATTTGGACGCAGAATTGGCAGCATACATGAACGGACAAAGTGAGGTTGCGAACCGTGAGCCAAATCAAGAACCACAACCATCACAACCAGAACCACAACAAGAAGCCGCATCACCAAATCAAGCTGAGGAAACTGGCGATGCCATGAACTTGGATTAAAGTGAGTCTAACTGGTTGTCTGTTTGACTTTGTATGATTTTCTTGTAAATGTGCCTATATTTTAATAGTATGATTGGTAAAAGTATGTATTATAAATGTCTAATTGGCACCTTGGTTTAATTCCACCATTTTTATATAAAGATCCTTGGTTCTCTTTCTCCAAGACTTTCCGTAGTAGAGAGTAGGAATAATGGCCGCGATCGATACAAAGTCAATCACAGCCAATGCAATGTATGTGTTGGCTGTACCTGACGAATCGAGCCATAAAGAACATACAAACGTGAAGATACATGCCAAGGTGTTGTTGATGATGGATACGCAAACCATTCCTTGGATAACCAACTCGGGGTACGCATCCATAAGATACGACATGGCGGTGTCTCCGATAGAACCCCAGCCAAATCCAATGAATCCTAAGCCCACGTAAATGGACTGCCATGGCCACGCGTTGGCTGAACCGACCCCAAACATAATGAGACCTACGGGCGAGATAAGGAGGGTGATGAACAAGAACCAAAGACGGTATTCTGGTTCCAATATCCCGTTGTTACGTCGGGCCAACCAAAGAACGTGCTTGTCGGAAAGAACACCCGAGACAAAACATCCAATGACAGCACCGATTAGTGTGGCCACGTTCATGATGGCAACCCCGGTTTCCGACTTGTTCCATGGAGCATCATAGAAGTATGTGTCCTGTGTAGTCAAAAAAAAGGTCATGTAGGCATCTTGCAATCCCCACAATATCCCAGAGAGCCAAACTGCTGGCAACGTGAATACCTTAAAGTAAAGCACAAATCTCTGAACGTACTGTTTGAATCCGTATCCTTCCAAGAACGAGGCTGGAGTAATTAATGCAATACGCTTGTGGTAAGGTACCAACTTTTCACTTGATGGCTGTTCTTCTGCATCGAATCTGCGAGATTGGGTAGTGACAATGTTGCCAATCTCGGATGTGTTATCAGCACCATATGCATCTTCCTTTTTCTGTTTGTTTTCATCGAAATCCACCTCGACTACATCGGAATCGTACACCCTATTGTATTTGGAGCGCTCGAAAGCAGTTTCTTCACAAGTGAAAATAATCAAGATGAGCGTGGCACCACTAATGATAGCTCCCCACCATCCTACCCAACGAAAAGATTGGGATTCTGAAATAAGATGGGCAATAAGCGGGCCCAAAAACGTTCCCACCGACGTGGCCAAGATATACAATGTTAGTACTGACCCAAGCTGGTGCTGGAAAAAGATGTCTGACAATGACTGCTGAACCTGAGCCTCGGCACATGCTTCGGACATTCCCACAAATGCTTGAGACCAGATAGTATCGGAAGTTTTCTTGGACACCGCGAACCAAACCGAGCCAAGGCAACCTGCAAGCAAACAGATTATGTAAGTAATTCTTCTTCCGTACAAGGTGGAGGCAGGAGCAAAGAAGATACAAGACCAGCCTATGAACAAAAAGAGCACACCAGCACCGGTGTTCATGGCATCGTAAGTGATGCCATAGGCCTTATTCAATGAGTCCTGAGCGGCACCAGCATCGTTGGAAATGGCTGCTGTTAAAGCAGTGATGAAGCAGACAAAGAGAAAGTGCCACGTTTTACGGGTCACCGACCAATTTAGGGGATCATTGGGACTGTCTGAAGGTTGCGGTAAAAGAATGACACCGTCGCTGTTCTTTTTGAGTGGGCGGGTAGAGTTTGAAGTTTCGACGGAAGAGTCATCTTGCGATGACATGATCTTGATAGTGCCCGGAATGAAATCATCGTCGTAGTGGTTGGACATGACTGACTGTTGTGTTTGAATGGTTGGACTAGAGTTTTATAGAACTAGTCGACGTCAGCAATCACACATTGTATAATTTGCAAATATTATATGGCCGAAGTGTAGTTAAGCACGGCTAGAGTGGATTTCTCTGGTATTGTGGAAATCCTAGTACTAAAAAAGCTGATAGAAAGCTAATCAAAAGCAAACAACCTTATTTGGTAAAAAGTTTGATCGAAAAATCTTTTTTTAATGCTGCAAAAATGGAAAATGGCTTCTGCGAGGCATCAGGCGTGCGGCGCAGGCCGCTAATCGAGGAAGCGGCTTCGCTATTGACCATAGCGACGCGGGCACATCTACGCTGCAATTACTGGTATGTTAGTAGCAATACTTAATATTAATGCGCTTAGCCTCAACATACATATCAGACTTATTTTAGACTACAGGCCAGCGAGGTAAAATAGTTCTGGCACAGAACACTAGTATGCAAAGAGAATCTGAGACATTTCGCACTGTTTAATTTTAGCGATGATCTCTTGTACAGACTCGCAAATCGTGATTGAAATAGATTATATGCAATGCATGAGAATGAGAGGGCAAATAGAGAAGAGGTATAGAGGCACAAGCGTAATCTTCTAGAGCTATCTCTCTCCTGGCTGCAAAAAGGTTTCTCTGGCCTTTCATACTTCTCTGAGTACATACAATGGCAGAATCATAACAGTATCCTTCTTGTTGCTGGTGACTCTTTGTTTTTGGTCTTAATCCAAAATGAATTCCACAACTAGTTTGGCCAGCGCCTCGTTCGGGAGAGTATCCTCTTGCCCTTCACTTGCAGACTTTTAGCTAGCAAGTGCGAAAGAAACCTTGATTGATGATGATTTGATTTTCCGATATCTTGAGATAAATTCTCTAAGAGCTTGACATCGTCATGGACTGCATCATGATCATCTATAACAAAGCATATATCGCTAGTCGTAATTTCCGAAATAATCATTGACCTTCACACAGTGATTTTTTCAAATAATATGCCAAATATATAAAAATACTGCCTACGAGGTATAAAGTTCATGATAAGAGCAATAATCGACGACACCCACCACAATGCTACCATATGTAACTACTCTAGCTCTTCGTACTTTTTTGCCCGATCGAAATCACATAAGCTGTTTTTTTGGGCCAAAAATGGCTGCGAATGAGTCCAAATCTTTCAAACAAAAACCTCTTTTGAGAATAAAATATGCTACTTTAATTCTTGTTTACCCTACAAACAGACAATCACTAGGAGATATATATATGCCACTGATGACTTACTCTCATGCCCAGTTCCGATCGAATCTAACATGGGCTTCTCATAGTCAGATTTAAGTAGCAGTTGCAACCATATAATCTATAACATGCTTTTCGTAAATTTGTAGAAATACCATTTTTGGCTGGTACCATGCTAACCATTAACTGACTCACAATACATGCTCAAAACAACGATTCTTTATGATAGTACAAGTTATCCTACTGCATTCTGTCATTCCACGCACTACCTGTTTATTTTCGGTACCTACACGATACATTGAAGTAAAGCTGGAAGAGATTTACTTTCGAGAACTACAACGATAGAAGTAATGGACGTTTCGACGTTTGATCAAAACACGTTATTAACTTGGTGTGATGACTTACACCAAGTTAAGAGCAACATATCTCAGCTCCAAGCTACTCTCAACCTGATTGTTTCGAAGGCACCCAGCTCGGTAGACTATAAAGAATTGACGGCGTTACTCGAAACCGTACCTGAATCGACAGTAGTTGATAGAGCCAAGGCACTTCTAGTATCGTCACAAGTGAAAGTGAGCGTACGACTCAAGCAATTGTTTGATCAGGGCCAATTACCGCTCATGACGGCGTTGACCAAGATCAACTTCAAGTCGCCCAATGCTGATAAGTTTGTGGGCCATTTTCTTGACTATAAGCCAGACGACATAAAAACCGTATTGAAAGAAGGCGAAAACGACGTCTCTTCCCAGACGTACTCCAATTACCCGCCCGTGCTACTTCCTATAAGCAACGAATCTATACTTATCACGGTGCTAACAGACAAATCGTATCGTCAACCGTCGGACTTTTTGGAGTCATTTGGGTTCAGTCGATCGCACAATGCCAAGCTTGCGTTGAAAGGAAGAGCCATCCTCGAGCTTCTCTTGCTAGAGATTGTCGAAGAGATATACCTCGGTATTGACGAAACCGAGCTCTGTGTCTTGGTAGACAGGATAATGACTGTTGATATATTATCGAAATTTGCATTGGGATACAACTTGATCGATAGCTACAAGTATAATCTTTCGGACCAGATTGGTATTGACCAGAAGTTGGTTATTTTTTCCAATGTTTTTTTGGCATATATGGGCGGATTGGTCCAGGATGGTTATTCAAATCACGAGATAAAGGTATGGCTAAAGTACTTGTATGCGCCTATAGTGTCTGAGGTTGATGTCAATGTTAATCAGCGCCCTATAGATAAGTTGGGGTCCCATCAATTGGACCTAATTCTCGAAAAAGTCATCAGTGTGTATAATATTCAGCCTGAGCAGGTGAGTTACGAGTTCAAGCAGTTGGAATCTGACCCATATGTAGTGCTGCTTGTGATAAACGGAAAACAATTTGGAACCGGAATTAGCAGCTCCAGTTATGCCGAAGCGAAGGAAAGAGCAGCCAACCAGTTGTTTGAAGACCACAGTAAGGTGCTCAAAATGATGGAAACTGTGGTTCAGTCGTATCTGAAAACCATCAAGAAGCTGGTCACCAAAGGCATAGATTTACCGCCTATACCCCAAAACTCTCCCACCCATAATTCTGCCCCTCTACCTGCTGCTCCTCCACAATTAACGGCCAATATGTACCAAGACTCGCCCATTCCATCGTCTGCGCCAGCGCAAGAGCGCACCAACTCCTCCTCGGCTTCTCCAGTACCAACAGGAGCAGCATCGTTACCTCCGGTGCCTACCCAAACGTTTCCTGCTGCATATGCCCCGGTAGTTCACCCTACTTACAACGAAACTCCGTATTCCCAGTTGCCTGGTGTAACTGCTAGCGTTGCACCATACCAGTCGCCAGCTCCATACTCCCAAGGAGTAGCCCCGTACGGTTTCCAAGGGGACGCTAGACAGAACCTAGATAGCAGTGCCAAAAACACCCTTTATGCGTTATTAGGACAGAACCACGTAACTCCCATTTACAAGTATCAGAGAATCGGCAACGAGTTACAGGCCACGGTATTGGCTAACGATGTGGTGCTAGGGGTAGGTTACGATAACAATAAAAAATTAGCGAGCCAAAAAGCGGCCATGAACGCCATTGCCAACGAGATGGCCTTGAAAAGTGTGATGAACGACCTAAATAAATCATAAAAACAGTTCTACAACAAAGTAATCAAATTTATAATATAGATAAACCGATACATCAGCTCTATAGAACATACATGGATTGACACCTTAGGTAAATCTGCTGCTGTAGTTATCCACCTATACTTTTGAAACCAAAGAACTAAGAGTACAATAGTTTATCTCAATCTTTTGTCAGGCAATATTCTATACTGCTTATAAATGAAGACATACACTCAGGTGCTTTGTGGCTTTAGTCCTAATTGTACTTCAAAGTAGCTAATGTATGAATATTATTTTGATGCTTCTAGGTTCAATACTCATTATTCAGTTAAGTTGAGCTACTTGCTTGGTATTCAGGGTTGGGAGGTTTCTGTGTAAAATAAACTTATAAATACTTGCACTGTTAAGTTCAACCTGCAAACGTGATAGTCGAGCATTAAAATTATATTCTCGTTTGCAAAACACAATAAGGTTCTACCAGAGAATGAAATTTTGAATAGCAATTCAATCACTTGTGACATATATCTCGCAAGTAATGTATATATTTTATGGAAAGGTATTAGAGGTAGTAGGACTTTATCGGACTCAATTCTGCCAAAACTTTATAGTCGATTTATCCCAATCGATTGGACTCATTGTAAACGATAGTCATTATCGCATCCTGTCTTAATGGAACTTATCGGTGCAACAAGACCACTTAAAAGCAGCCCGAAGAACGCCTAAACGTAACTTCCCACCATGGTTAGCCGTTCTCAGTTCGAAGCAATATAATGAACCAGCTTTGTTCTAGCTATAGAAGGAATGGTTTTATGACTAGAGTATCAAACCTAACAATTATATGTTCATAGTAGATGGGTTTATCTATAGAAGTAGATGAGAATTGCATATCTCATAAATTACAAGCCGATTTACCATTGTAGTAGGAAGCTGAAATTTTTAGGGTTAGTGTGAATCAGTGCTGAAGAATATCAGTGGTAAGGTAAAATTAGTGGTGAAGAATATTAGTGATAGAGACCGTTAATGGTGAAATTAGTGGAACGAAACTTAATGATAACGAAAATAAGCGGTAAAAAAAATCGGGAGTGGTACAGGTTAGAGAGATTAATGATATTGCTCGCCAGTGTAGATGGTTAGGAGGTGGCAGATAAGGATTAGTGATCTTCGTCTCAGTGATTTTCAGCGTGAGTAGTGTTGGTGTTTCCCTGCGCATGGTATTTGCGTTTTCCAGTGTATATTCTTAGTCGCGCTTTTTGCAGCCATCGGGAATCTATGCACCGTCAAATGCCCCCTGGGGACAGATGATACCGGAGAAAGTCTTCCTCGAAAAAGTGATAAGTACGGGGAGAGATGTAATACCGTCTATCCTTCTAGGCTGCTAAAGCGGAGGTGGCTACCCTTAGATAGTTTGACTACTTGGACGTTTCTAGCTTGGCCGTAAGACCGGTTTTATAGCTTCACAAAGACGGAAATAAGCTCGGAGTGAGTGAGCAAAAAAAAGGAACGCGATAACAGAATCATTGGGCACCGCAACAATTCGTAAAACAATTTTGCTCCGCACTGGTACGAAGCAGTATCATGTTCACCGACTACATAGGGGTGCTAGGTGTTTCTTTATGATCTACACTACATATGAACTCGAGGCGTCTCACTAGTAGTCTCACCTGTAGCCGAAACCACAAGTCTCAGCTACTAGTCTCACGTGGGCGCGGGCCACATAACACGTGTACATTCCAACCAATCAATCTCGCTCGATTGATCTCCGGGTTACCTCCCTTGCTGGCAGGGCCTCTAATCCAGTTCCGACTTTGACCGATTTAGTTTTCGAAAATTTTTATGTCGAGGCAAACGGATCGAACAAAAAAACAAAATTGAATAAATCACTTTTTTCTACCAGTTGACTAATTCATCACAATAGATTCCATCAAAATGGCTGCTGTTCAAAAACTCCCAGACTTTACTCTTGGTGACTACGCCTCATTTGCCCTTGCTGGTGCCATGGGTTGTGGTATCACCCACGGTGCCATGACTCCAATTGATGTCATCAAGACCAGAATCCAATTGGAACCAACTGTGTACAACAAAGGTATGGTTGGTTCTTTCAGACAAATTGTTGCTTCTGAAGGTGCTGGTGCTTTATTGACCGGTTTGGGTCCAACTGTTTTGGGTTACTCCTTGCAAGGTGCCTTCAAGTTCGGAGGTTACGAATTATTCAAGAAGACCTTCATTGAACAATTGGGTTTTGACACCGCCAGAAAATACAAGAACTCTGTTTTCATGGGTTCCGCTGCCTTGGCCGAATTCTTTGCTGACATTGCTTTGTGTCCTTTGGAAGCCACCAGAATCAGATTGGTCTCTCAACCAACCTTCGCCAACGGTTTAGTTGGTGCTTTCGGTAGAATCTTAAAGGAAGAAGGTGCCGGTTCTTTCTACAACGGTTTCACCCCTATTTTGTTCAAGCAAATTCCATACAACATCGCCAAGTTCGTTGTTTTCGAAAGAGCCGCCGAAGCCATCTTCAACGGTATCTCCACTCCAAAGGACCAATTGTCTTCTAGTACCAAGACTTTCGTTGACTTGGGTGCTGGTATCATTGCCGGTTGTTCTGCTGCCTTCGTTTCCCAACCAGCCGACACTTTGTTGTCCAAGGTTAACAAGACTAAGAAAGCTCCAGGTCAATCTACATTGGGTTTATTAGCTCAATTAGCTGGTCAATTGGGTGTCAAGGGTTCTTTCGCCGGTTTGCCAACCAGATTGGTTATGGTTGGTACCTTGACTTCTTTACAATTCACAATCTACGGATCCTTAAAGTCCGCTTTGAGTTGTCCTCCTGCTGTCAACTTGTAAGCAGCTCGTTCAAACCATCAATGATTTGAATTCGTATTGCTTACTTGGAATAACTCTTGTTTATACATAGCTTATTTATTCAGATATCAACTTGCTTAAATTCAATCTAAATCTCCTAATCGAATAAATATTCTAAGTGGTTACGAACCTCTTTCATGTATAGAAACCTGCTGAGTTTAATAATAGCATTTTGTTTTGCGGTACTACCGAAGCCGAGGTGTTTTTCCGGTCATGCCGACAGTTGCTACAAGTATGACGCAACTCGCAAAACAAGAGGTTGCTGAAAGAACAAAAACACCTTCAGCCTTGGCAACCACTCCATGCCATCGTGTATACTGTGGAGTCATCCACGCCTTGTATCACCATTTGCGAATAATCGCTTGTAAGTTTGTGAATCGAATAGAAGAAAAGAAAGGTGGCCATGCAGGGCAGAAGAATCTACCAAATATACACAACCTTCTTACAAATTACTCTATTCACTCCAATCCACTACACTTCGCATGACCATTTCCTGATTCATCCGAAAATTTACTTTTTGGTCAAGCGCAATCTTGCTAATTAATTGACGTGCTCATTACTTTGCTAAATTCGGAAATTTCACTGCGCCATTGAGGCGCACAATGCATTCCTTCGCCGGTGGTTCCATCGCTTGAAATGGTTGCCACCACAGGGCACGGTTGCAACTGAGTAATTCATATATAAGTGGAAAAGATGCTGGTTCCTTTGCTAAATTAGGATTACTGGTAACCGAAATCGAGCTCATTATCCATCTTTCCAATGAACTTCGCAGCTACTTTCTCGGTCTTAGGCTTGTACGTTTGTGCAGCCATGGCTGCGCCAATCTCCAAGAGATTCTACCAACCAACCTCACCCGTTTTTAGTCTTATTGCTCATCACCAAGGTGAAGTATTTGAGTATAATTTGGTTAAGTTCGATGGTGAAGACTTGCTTTTGAATGACGACGAGCCTGCCTTCTTTGGTAGAATCAAGGCCAACGAAGGTTACGTATTAAACATTCCATTTGGAAACAGTTCCAACGGTACTTTCTCTACCAACAAGTCCAACGTCACCTATCCTTTGTCGACCAATGTTTATGTTGACGAGAACAATAAGTTAACCACCACCAAGAACAACACCTCTTCTACAGGTTTCGGTGTTGACTCGGCATTATTGACATACAAAAACTCCACTAAATTCTTGGCTTGTCCTATTTTGCACAACAGCACAACAAGCACTAAGAGCAAGACCAAGAAGGGTAAGAGCCACAAGTCCGACAAGAGACACAAGTCGAACAAGAAACACCAAAAGTCCTCTGGTAGCCTGAACTCTACTAGCCTGAACTCTACCGAAGTCGCCAACTACACTATTCCATATGATATTTACTTCAAGGGCAATTCTACTAGATGTCCAAACAATGCCAGCGGTTACGAGATCTCTTTGATTGTTCAGCTCGCTAGCACCTTGGACTTTAACCCTGATTCCAACGTTAACAACTCTTTCAAAAGACAATTGTCAGTTGCAGCTCAAGAAAGTGTCAAAGCCAAAAGAAGCTTGTGGTCTTATTTGAGCCTTTAAACATGGTTTGATACCAAAAATACCTTGTTCTCCACAATATGAATTAATACCGTTTCAACTTCTGCAATACTTGTTTTAAATTTTCGATACACGTCTGTGACCTAGTGTCATTTATAGTTTTCAATATACCATCCACCGAATATCTGTGTAAGGGCTCCAGTACAGGAGTGCGTTGACTTTATTCTGCCTCATTTATGAAACAACCCTCACACTAAACATTTCTAAAGGAGAATTCCGCAGTAGTTACCCCTGGTAGAAGCACCTGACGTGTATAAATAGTGGCTCGATTCTCTCCTGTATCCCGAACGCTAATTTTTCTAACGGAATACATACTATAAAACCTTACAATCTGTAGAATAAAGTATATTAAGCAATACATTAGAGATGTAGACATAACTGGCTCTGATTTAGTTGTCAGATTCACTAGCAATTTTGATGTCTTTGGTCGATTGAGATTCGTCTTCAATTTTGTCGAGTGTTTTTGCAGGGTCGTTACTCTCCATCTCGGCATACCTTTTTGTATTTCTGTTAAGAAAATAAGTCGCAATATAGATAATACCTGCAACAAACTCCATAGTGGTGGCTAAACAATATTCGTATGCAATAAACTGCGAACTGAGTCCGGTGTCTGTGTAGTTTTGCAAATTAAAGTAGTTCATCTTGTTTAGGTAGATAGACATTATTCCAAATATACCTCTGACAAGAAGAAAAGGTGCAGCAAGAAGTACAGATTTGATATATAAACTTGAGAAGAGTCTTTCTTTGGTCGCGCAATATACCGCGATTGAAATTGCAAACACCGTTTGGCCCAAGAAGAAACTTTGACCCACCGTTCTCAAGATCTTGGATGTGATAACTTTATTGTGGTTGCTGGGCTTGCTGACGTCCATTCCTGCCAACATACTTCCACCTGCAATAAGTATGGCATTGGAAGGAATCAATAGAAGATGGAATACTCTGGTCAACGTGAACCAAGCCTTGCGCTTTCCCCAGATAGTAGTGGCATTATTTTGTCTTTCCTTGATTTCCTTCGAAGAAGGTCTGATCCATGAGTGACCAAATGCATCAGTTTGTGCTTTGGCTACAAAATGAAATGTATTCAAAATTAACACAAAATATCCTTCAGCCGTGAACACCAAATAGGCTACCAACCATTGCCAGTGGTCGAAGCCCAAAGCCGCAAACGCTACACCACACATTTGCCCCGCAGTTCTGAATAGACCAAACGGTATGAAGAAGGAGTAGATGGTTCTCCATCCTTCACGATATAAAATATAAAACACAAGTCCAAGGTATATGGTGTATAAAATCAAAAATGTAGACGCAGCCGCACCTTCATCGCTCGAGACAAAAGCCATGTTGACAGTTCAAGTGGAATAAGAGCCAGCTTTTTTTGCGGACCTCTTGTAATTATATAAGAGAGAATAAAGGCCAATTTCTTCGGGGGCTACTTGTGATTATATAGACCATTTTTTGTTTTTGAGACCGGTTTCGTAGATGACCACTGGGCATCAAACATTCGACTCAGACTCGTATCTTGGGGACACAACAAGAGCCCTGGTTGTCTTCAGGTGCGCCCCCACTAATCATAACGCCGAAAGTCGTTTTCAATGTCCGATTGACGCCACTATGTTGCCATTCCGACTAAATACCCCCCTATTCTAGGCCTAGAATAGGCTCGCTATTACCATCGTGGAACTACCTCGACTAATTGGCATACGACAAATCTCAAAGCTCATGAGCTGCGAATCAGAAAGTAGGGGTACAGATGGATTAGTAGATTTAAACACACCTAAGTTCTTAGCATTGTGCAGTATACAAACCATATGCCATGTGCGCGAGGCGGGTTAGCATTTTGTGCAAAAGCCGCAATTCAATCAAGTAGTCAAGATCATGGATCATTCATTGAGGCAATGACATTCTAGAGTGTTGACGAAGCAGTATCTTGATGATGCTATTCTCGTAGTGGTGAGTGATCTGTTTCAATAAAGCGTCACAAACCTTATTTCTACGCAAAAAGAGAGGCTGAGCACTCAGCCGCGTGGCCAGAAACCACAGAGATAACGTTTCTTCTGGAACAAGAAGAGCTTCGAGTTAAGCGCTTACGTAAGGCGAGACTGCTCGGCTAGTTTGGGCTCTATTCGTGGGGGATTGTACACGCGCGCTTTTACACGTGACCTATCATTTGGCGCGATGAAGCACAAATTTTTTATGATCGATTCTAAGAGATGTCAAGTCAGCAGTAGTAACGATGGCAGCGCACAAGTCCCATGAATACGTCAATGAGTCTGACTCTGAAGCTGAGGAGGTACAGTACCAACCACCCAAGCACTTCAACAAATTCAATCCTAGCGGCAAGTTTGATTCTTCGGATGATAAAGAAGTTTGGTTGATAAAAGCGCCAAAAGGATTCCCCATCGAAAAACTCAAAACGTTGCCAGTTTCATTCACATCCACCAGCATAGATAGTGGAGCTGCGCCATTTAAAGTAGAGCATAACAAAAGAAAAGCATCATATAGAACCCACGAGGAGTTGTTATCAGCCGAAGCTGAAAACAAGAAGCATTCGATATTTGTGCATAATGAAAAGAAAAAGGCATACAGGGCATTGAAGGGAGGCATCACTAGATTCTACACCATTCAAGAGACTGTGGAAATTCCAGAAATCAACTATGAACAAGTATTTGAGCCAAGAAAAGACGTTGAAAAAATTAAAAACTTGAGAATGAGACACTTTCCAACTGGTTATGGGGCCCAGGATTTTGAGGAGGCTAGACCACAAGTGACCGAGCCAGAATCAGGAGACGAAAAGGTTGTCAAGAAAGCCAAAATAGAGGGAAAGTCTGAAAAGAAGGAGAAGAAGGAGAAGAAAGAAAAGAAGGAAAAGAAGGACAAGAAGGAAAAGAAAGAAAAGAAAAGCAAGAAGGACCACTAAGTTGTAGCATCGGTTATGTATAATAGACAGTAAATAAACCAAACCCAATGTAGCGACCAAGGTCTGTAGCATTGAGTCTAGTGGGCACTTCCCTGTCACCTCTGAATCATCCTGTGGAGTTGGGTAGATTTTTTTTGGCAGCCAAATTTGATGAGCGCGAAAATTGAATTATAAAGAGCAACCACGATGGGAAGCAGCGCATCGAAGCCCAGAACACTAAGCAAGACGCTTGAAAGTGCGGGAACCAAGGTCAAACGTGGCAGTGTCAACCAGTTGCCATCACAGGGACTCAAGGATCAATACGAAAAGCACGCCTCCCAACAACCCCCACACCACGACCAGGCAAACCAACATCAACAAGCATACCCAGATGGCCAGCAAGGTACATCAGATGATAGTTTGGCACAGCGCGCGCGCACAGGAAGTTACCAGAACGTTGAATTTGACGCAGCCAAGCTCAAAAAGAAGCTTAACCGCGGGGTGAGCACTTCGCCAAAAGCAACCACCCCGCTTCCCGAGGGCAAGGACGGGTACGATCCTCATGAGGCAGGTACGTCCACGTACGACAAGCAGTATGTAAGCTCGATCAACATGCTAGGAAGACAGATCCAGTCACACACGCCTGAGAGAATGGGGCAAGAGCACTCGCTAGCGCTCAGGCAATTGAAGTCGCGGAAGCAAGTGTACGAAGAAGGACAACGGGAACTACAAGATCAGCAGGACCAGAACAACGCGAGTACTATTCAACGTAACATGGTGCACCCACGGACCATGGGCGCCATTTTGACCGATATCAAAGACCCACGTATCGACGATGCCGGGATCACCTTGGACTACCAGCTTAAGTCTACATTTGTCAACGAATTGGGACAGCGGTTCAAAATGGCAAGCAACACGGTGATCATTGAGGAAAAGACAAAGGATGACGAGTTGGGTCACAAAGTGGGGGGCGCGCGGGTGTCTGAGTATCGCGAGAACGATGCCGAGGAGCCGATCAGCGAGCAGGAGTTTGGCCAGCGGTACAAGAAGTTGAAAGAGCGAATCAGCACGGACTAGGCTTAGTTAGCCATACTGTACATAGTAATATAGAGATTCCGTAGTCGGATTTTAGTAGTCTCAGCATTTGGAAGTTTCGGAAATTAGGAGTTAGCAACTAAGATATGCCTAAGCTTAACACCAAAGAAGTCGTTTCGTATCTCAAGAGATACACACCCTGCGATGTATCGGACTCATTGAACAAACATGGATATGCTGATGGTGGGTTTATCCCCAACCTTCAGAACCGGTCGCCCGTAACGGCGTCGGTCTCGGCAGTGGGCCGGGCCTATACGGTGTTGTATGCCCCCAAATCCGATCCCAGGCCAGCTGTCAAGGAGTCATACATCGATGTTGTTACTGAAGACAGTGTGGTGGTGATTGGGCTTCCCAAAGAAATCCAGACATCGTCGTATCCGTTTGTCAAAGTCAACAATGCGTTGTACGGAGGGTTGATGTCGACCCGGGCCCAGTACCGCAAGGCCAATGGGTCTGTGGTATTGGGGAGAATCCGTGATTTGGACGAACATAACGACTTGAAGTATCCGGTATGGTCGTACGGGGTCGGGACCTCGGCGCCCGGTCCGTTGGTGAAGGTGGTGGGAATCAATGTGCCCTTGGATGTCAAAGTCCATGGTTTTGAAGACGACCAGATTCTACAGATTAATCCTGGTGATTACATTGTAGCTGACAAGAACGGGGTGGTGAGAATTCCTACAGACGCAGATTTAGACAGTGTTTTGGAGTACATTCCCAAGAGAGTCGACGCTGATACGCACGTCAGTGAGGATATCAAGGCTGGTAAGCCTGCGGCCGAGTCGCAGAAGTTCTGGCGAGGGAAAATTTAGAAAGATAAAACCTGGGGAAGAAATACTGGGGAAGCAGAGGAAAGAACTGAGTGTGATGGTGAAATAGTACATGTTGCGAATTATAGTTTAGAACCAATATACGTAGACGAACATCCTAGCACTCATATGGAGCTAGACTAGTGAGTTAACGACAAATGCAGTCGAGCCACACCCGCAATGGTTCTCTCGCTACACCTTCCCAAAGAGCGACGTGCGCGCGCGAGCTCGTTCTCGCTATCGCTCCACTTCTCGGTATCTCTATCACCTCTCAAGCAATCTAAACATTCACCATGACGCTTGAATTCAGTGAATCCAGGCCATGGGCTAATCTTGCAGACCTCAGGGTCGCCTTGATAGGCAATAAAGACCTACAACACCGTCTTGTGGGCGATGTTAACTTCATAACCTCGTTTGTTAGCGCCTTCACCCTTGTGGTCGACAACCTATCGCAAGGTAAAATAGAGCAGTGTGGCGCCAATATTGGCAAAGCTGGCGATTCTTCCGTCTTTGACTACGGCGATCATGCCCTGGTTCATGAATTCCTTGATCAACACGAGCAGAGAGGCGTTATCCTCAAGATCCTCTGTAGCTACGTCACCGAAGTCAACCCAGATCACCACGATAACATGAACGAATGCTTGAATCTGTTATCAGAGTTGATGGATCCTATAGTCAAATTGCTTCGGTATTTTGTAGAAAAAATTATACCGGCCAGTATCCAATACGCCCGAAGATTCAGTTCAGTTCTGGCAACTGAGGCCGCCAACAAATGGCCCATGGTGGAGGAAAGGATCCAAAGTATTGTTGCCAATGGCTTGGATATATTGTTGTACCTTTCCAATATCCGGAATCACACCTTCGATACTAGGATAGTCAGTCGGTTCATTACATGCTTGTTGATCTTGATCGATAACGAAAGCACTTCAACCCTCGACAAATCCGTCATTCTTCTCAACAAGCTGACCAAACTCATTCCGCTTATTCTTTCGTCGTGTGACTTGTCGCAGAACTCGTCGATTGTGACTTTATTGACATCCCTTCTCAAGACTTTGGCCAAAGAAGCCAACATCATAATATCCACTCATTTCCCGAGCGACGTCGTCACGTCCTCGTCTTTGTTGCATCAGTTTGCTTTAGAGGATTCCAACTTGCCCAATATCGAACTTAATAAAAGCATTGTTCGGTCCCGTGTTAATACTAATCTTTTGCTTGACTTAATTGTTTCGGTGTGCCAGATATTCCATGTCATGCATGAGAACGACTATGAGGTCACTGCTGTGGGTCTGGTGGTTTCCAAAGGTACCAAATCAACGTCAGATGCTGACATTAATTCTGATATCGCTAGTAATGTTCTACTAGACGAAAAGATCTATCTTTCGTTGCTCTTGCTTCTTAAAAGTGACGACGATTTATTGGGGCTAGCATCACTAAACTTGATTTGCATCTACTTAAAGAACTTGAAGTCGTATAGCAATGCCAACCAAGTATTGATTTTTCAGAATTACCGAAAACTCTTTCCTAGAATCGTCCAGATGTTGAAATTGGAAGACGACGTTTCCTTTGGGTTCCCATCAGCCACACACTTGACCAAAGAAGCTTCGAAACTCTTGTTGAAGTTTTCGGAATCGTCCTCATTATACTCGCTTATTTCTTCCAAAACAGCAGCTGTCCCTCCATTATACCTCTACTCTCCAGCCCAAATTCTAGCCAACTTGTGCTCCAAGTATCCTATTCTTAATGACGAAATCAAGGATGCGAAAACTGACTACAAAATTATGAGACAGGTGGAAGTGTGTTCCAAATCATCTCATCTCCTCAAACTAATTAAACTTATAAAAAAGAGTAGCAAAAATGGAGCGATATTGGTTGATTTCACCATATTTTTGGAGGTTGCACCTAGATCTTCTGAGGAAGAAGACATGGATGATAGGTTGGCCGACCTACTCTACCTACTCAGTGTCTACACTAGCATCAACGAAAGCTACAGAAACCGTATTATCAATTCTGACAAACAAAAGGTGAATCTACAATTTTCCCAATTGATCTTTGATACCATTGATAGCTTTCATTTCTTGCTCAATCAAAATGAACTTGCACTCCTTTCAATCGAAGCCAAGAAAGTCAAAGTCGAAGACTTGCCGTGGTTCAGTAAGAGCTTTGGGGTGATTCGATCATTGCTTGATTCCAAGTTGTTCACCAATTGTCTTTACTTGGTGCGTTCTTTATCAAGATCCGTAGTTTCTTTGAGAACGTTTTACGTTGAGTGTAATTCTATGAGAAGCTTTATTACACCCGATGGCGAGAAAGACAATTCGGGTGGTCTTATCACCAACTTCCTTCGAATTTTGAAGGCATTTTCGTTCCCCGATCTGATCAACGATTATTTCTACATCTTAGGAGGTGACCAGCGGGCTCGGGTTAAAAGCAAGAAACTACAGATGATCAATAAGTCAATAACCATCAGTCTACTTGGAAACTTCATTCTAGATTTCAGTTCGTTCAGAGATAACGTTTTGAATCACGACTCGTTTTTATGGTGTCTTGCCGAATTATACAGAAACTGTGAAAATTGGAACGATGGCGAAATTCAATCTCCGAATGCTCCATATGAGTCCAAACAAGAAGATATGTATCAGCAGAATTTTGTCCAGCTCAATATCTTACAAGTAATTAAAAACTATCTCTTCCATGAGACGTTTGAAAACAAGCGTCATCTTTTGGATCTTTTCCCGCTTGAAAGTATCATCGAAAAGACTCTCTATGGCGCTGAAAAGAAGGATGGTAGAGACGAATGCGTTGGTGGTGATTCGGTGCTAGACTCGTCCAAAGAAGTATTAGGAGACGGACAGTTTCACCAGGAAATACACCAACTTCGTATTAAGCAAAAATTAGCTGCATTCAGTATATTGCGAAATCTCACTGCCGGCTCGCCAGAATTCAACTATATCTTGATTCAGGCTTATGAACAAACCAGAGCTACTTACATCAAGTATGATCTTCCTGAAGAATGGACCGATTATATTGTTTGTAATTTATTGAACTTGAAGCTCTTTACGAACAAATCCGGTGGGTTTGAAGATGACGAAGCGTTGTTGGAGGTGATTCTCAACGACAGTTATGTCAGTTTGGTAATTGCAATCAACAACATCGAGAATCACAAGTATACAAGTATTGAAAACTTGAAACGACAAGACTTTCCCGAAGACGACCTTTTACAGGTATGGTTAAGGTTCATGAGGTTGAGTGTAAGTGACGAGTTCGAAAATAAACTCGACTTTAACTACAAAGTAAGCGTCAACACCAACTTGAACGAAATTAAATCGTCAATTGTATGGATATTGATAAACTTGACTAGATACACGGCATACCAAGTAAGCGTCGAGCAGGGGGGGCTGATCTTGTTTGAAACGGTGGAGGGGCACAGAGGAGCACAAAACAATCATAGATTGATTGTAGAGAGCGATGAAGACGACGACGAGAAAGATTCTGCTACTGGAAAGGCACACGAGCAGGAAATGACGGTCCAAGACCGTGCTAAGTACTTGCAGGAATTTGGATTTGGCAAAGTTTTGAGCAGTCTTATCAAAAACTACACCTACTTTCGTCAACCCGGTGGATCTGGAGCAGTCGGAAGCCGGGCGCACACCGGAGGACCATATAGAGAAAGACCACAGAGCAAGTATCCAGGAGAATCCAAGGGGTCAGACGACAGAACCATTCGAAGATTCGATATCGAAAACAGCCATGACTTGCTCGAAAAACTCAAGTCAGCCAATCTGCAGATCACGGGGTTGCTTAGAAATAAAAGAGGCGTCAACTTTGTAAAAGACGCAGGACGAGGACCGGAAGAAGCTGGTGAATCTGGAGTAGCGCCAGAAGGTTCCAGCTCGACAGACATCAGGGAAGTGAGCGAACGAGCTCAGAACGTAAGACATCGCATCGGGCCGGACGTGAACAGAGGCGGGGAAGGGTTTGGATATGGCAGTGACGAAGAGATGGACCAAGACGATGAGGATGACGATGATGATGACGATGACGAGGATGTCAATGACGATGATGATGAAGATCCTACGGAATACTGGGTTATGTAGTGTAGATTGCGATCAGAGTAGTAATGAAAAAAAAACCATTATTGGGGATTTAGGAGTATTAAAGATATTTATGTGTTTGTCAATATTGATGCGAAGCCTCATTCATTCACGAGCTGACTGAGATTCATCTTAAGCGATGGCCTTAATGCAAATAACGATCTAAAAACTGCTCGGCTAGATTGACGTAGCACAGATCCACGCCAAGGCCAGAACCTGCAAACTTGAAAAATTTTATTGTCAAATAGAGTGAAAAACCCACATAGCAAAAGAGAAGTTGACTCGAAGGAGGCATACCTTAGTCCGAATTACATGTTGAAGGACGTTCTAGCACCGCATTAGAATCGCGTGGGCACCGTTTTCTGACCGCAACCTGCATCAGCACCGTATTTGCACTGCAAATCCACCGCAAAGTACCGCAACTCCGCCGCCACTGCGTCCTATTAGTGGCCTGATTAGCGCAACTCTAAATAGACACAACAACATCTGCATATATTTTTCCACCTTATTATTATTTAGTTGGTGACAGCGAGACGTTGGGCAGTTTAGCTCCAATGCTTACATACTATAAGGCGCCTTATGGCTGGCATGACGGCACCCTGGGTACAAACCAGCCATGTAGTCACCGACCCTGCCGTAGCCAAAAGGCACCATGCCTGGAGCCCCGACACCCACCGCAGATCCCGGCGAGTTACGTAATGCACGCTCGGGTCGTGTGCGCGCCCGCACAAGGCTAAGGAAAAAAAACGCCAGACAACAAGAATTGACCGTTACCCAACAGAAGATACCACTATACAGTGTGATAAAGCGATTGATATTCAATATACTAAGCATACTCGGTGCCCATACAACGAGCGAACCAGTTTGAAATTCAAAAATCCACCAAAATTCACCCCAAACAGCCAAAATCGCTCACACCCCATTGCCCCACCACCAACTAATGACTTCCATGTCGAATAATGAAGGCAGTCAAATGTCGATCAACGATATCTCTCTCGAAGAGTTGGCCGAAAGACAGCAGCAGCAAAATATATACGTAAATCCGCCTGTGTTGGAAAACCAAAAAAACTCCAGCTCACAGACGTCACTTCAAAGACAAAACTCAAAGCACTCGCATCGTGACACCACTACAAAGGGAAAATACACCTTGAATGACTTCCAGATATTACGAACTTTGGGTACTGGGTCGTTTGGTCGAGTCCATTTGGCCCGGTCCATACATAACGGGCGGTTCTACGCCATGAAGACCCTCAAAAAAGAACGTGTTGTAAATATGAAACAGGTGGAGCACACCAATGACGAGCGCCGAATGCTCAGGTTGGCACAGCATCCATTTATTATCAGAATGTGGGGCACATTTCAGGATTGCCGCAACTTGTTCATGATCATGGACTATATAGAAGGAGGTGAGCTTTTCAGCTTGCTACGCAAATCGCAGAGATTCCCTACGCCGGTGGCCAAATTCTATGCTGCCGAAGTATTTTTGGCTATTGAGTACTTGCATGAATTGGATATTATCTATCGTGACTTGAAACCAGAGAATATCTTGTTGGACAAAAACGGACACATAAAATTGACTGATTTTGGATTTGCCAAAGAGGTCTCCGACGTCACCTACACCTTGTGTGGTACGCCTGATTACATTGCGCCGGAAGTGGTGGCAACCAAACCCTACAACAAGTCTGTGGACTGGTGGTCCTTTGGTATATTAATATTCGAAATGTTAACCGGATACACCCCATTTTATGATCCTACCCCCATGAAAACTTATGAGAATATATTGAACGGTACAATAACATACCCTGACTACTTGCCTCCTGATATACTCGATCTTTTACAGAAACTAATCGTTAAAGATTTGACTCAAAGATTGGGTAATTTACAAGGCGGATCGGATGATGTCAAGAACCATCCATGGTTTAAAGAGGTGATTTGGGAAAGATTACTTTCGAGAGACATTGAAACTCCGTACGAGCCTCCCATCACTTCTGGGGTCGGTGATACATCTCAGTTCGACAGATATCCCGAAGACAAAGATCTTGATTACGGTATAAGTGGGGTCGATGATGCATATGGAAGCATGTTTGCAGACTTTTAGACAAAATGCTTGAATGTATAAAAAGTAATACTTAGTCCTACTTAATACAAAGATCATTAGAGTTATAGAGAACAAATAAACTCAAAACTTGCACAATAGCACTTATATACTTCACCGACGCCCAGTTAGCAGTAATTTGCTGTGAGTTGTGCAAACAGTTTGGTCATTTTTCTAAAAAAGTAGCGTATTTCAAAGAAATTATCCACCGACTTGTACTAAGTAAAGAATTGTGGAGAGGTAAATCTTGTACAAGCACCTACTTAAAAATATCACTCAAGTTTTTATGTTTGCCCGAGACATTCAATTAGTCATGCTTGTTTTAATCTATTCAGAACTGCTCCATGAAACACAGCACTCTTGCAAGTTTTGATATTCTTGTTTCGTGAATTCAAAATTGGATGCACTAAAAATGTTCTCTGTAGGTACTGCTAATCTGAATTCCAAAAAAATCGTCTACTTACAAATCTATAGTATAACGTAATGTACATTAATGATACTTTCGTTTCGTGTGTACTTCGTTGATTTAGTTCTCATGCTATATTAAGTTTTGTCTACTATACAATACGGCTCTTGAAGAGCGCAAAAGCTCTCCTCTAGTTCCTAACTCTAGTTCCTGACTCTAGTTCCTAACTATGTACAATTTTCTACAGACGTCATCCAGTCTGTCTTTAAAAACTGGTCAACAGTAGGCCGTTGTTTAGGATCCACATCTAGCATCTTATAAATAAGCATCTTTCGTAACTCACACAAATCGTCTAGCTCATTATCTTGCTCGTCTTCCTTTTCGTCATTATCGTCGTTATATGTGAATCTATCGAATATTTGTTCCACGGGCTTGAAACTACCACTACGAGTCACAAGCCATTCCTTGGAGGCCGAATCGTAGCTCGAGTTCATTTTGGTTCGAACATACTCATCGAATACCTTGTCTTTAAATCTCACGTCCTTGTGCATCAGGTGCTTGGGAGCCACGGTACTCCATAAATAGCCAGAGCTGTAGTTCGATAAGTGAGTGGGGTCTACACCATCTTCAGGAGAAATACCGCTTCCAGAGTAGTAATGCTGGCGAATATTAAAGAGAATAAGAATCACTATTCCTAGTGCCCAACAATCCTTCTTAGTTAGCGAATAAGGGGCACCGTCATACTCTTCTGGGGCCATATATGGTTCGGATCCGATGGGTCCTGTGCGGTAATACTGTTCCGAGGTATCGAGCTTGGTTCGAAACACATTGGACTTGCCAAAATCGGTCAAGCGCAAGATCATTTTCGACGTGCTGCCGTTATAGTCCCGATAGTACAACAAAATGTTTTCTAATTTGAGATCACAGTGGGCTACGCCGTGCTGGTGCATGTACTTGAGACCCTTGGAAATCTGCTTGATCATACAATCAAACTCATCAAGAGAAACATAATCAATAGGTTTATTCTTCTTATCATGAGTAGTTGTAAAATACGAAAACAAGTCTCCGCCGGGACTACATTCCATGACCTGGTTGAATTTGATGGCACTGGTATCTCCGTGTGTTGCTGGTAGGGTGACCATAAGGTCAATTGTCTTGACTACGTGCTTACTATTGAGAGTAGACGAGATAATGAACTCGCTGACCACTCTTTCGATGAACTTGGAGTTGTTTTCCTTGGCCCTACGCTTGAGTTCTTTGACGGCGTAGACCGGATTACGGGAGTTCGGATCCAGATCAAGCAACTTGATGGTTCCATAAGCTCCTTTGCCTATAAGATCTTTGACTTTTCCGTATCTTTCGTATAATGTTTTGTAGCCTGCCACTAGTTTGAGGGTTTGGTCCAACGACTTACAATCTAAGAGTTTAGTTGAGCGCTTTGTAACATCTTCTATGAGCTCAATTTGATCCTCGCCTATAACTGATTGCAGGGAAGAATCTGCTGGAGGAATACGGTGGATTTTGACGGCTCCAAGGAGCGAATACGTTCGTTCCAGCTCTTCATTGGCTGCACGGACCTGATCTTTTGTGGACGCCATAGATTTGAGGCCACAATACCCCATAATTGTCGATAGTTGATGAGCTAGAGCTGGCTGTGAGCCCTTTCCTCGATCTTTTACCGCATGTTCGTGCTCTTCATAGTCGTCTTCTGAGTCAGACTCGCTTGATTCGGAGCTCTTTAGCGAATACGACGATACTTTTCGTGATACGGATTCATCCAGATCTTCTGTATCAGACTGGCTGTCCTCACTTATATCATCTGCTTCCACTATAGTGCTGACTCGCTTGCGGGAAGTTGGTTCTGCTCGTGGAATCTCCGCTATTTCCGGCGAAGGAGTTCTAGAGCCGTTTTTGGACTTGAACAAGTGGAATTTGGACTTTGAGTCAACCGATTCGATAGACTTGATTGATCCTGCTCGACTGAATACATCTCTGTCCAGACTGGGCTCGGCATCAGCGTCTTTCTTCTTCCGAAACAACCCCATTTCAACGGAAAAGTGGAAATCAGTGTAGTTTCGATACTTTGGTGCTATATCAGGCGATACTGGGAAATACTGGGCAATACTCCCCGTTTCTATATATGATGTTCTATAATGTAATGGGTTCTGAGGGTACTTTTGCCCGTCATTCATTTGACGTCTTCGCAACCGTCTGTTGCCAACTCAAGCGCGGAACAGTCACGTGAGAGGGTCAGAGATTACTAATGGCGGAGAGAGATAATGTTAAGGGGGCAAGGAAATGGGTGTGCGTTAGAGTTGATGCCGTTGATTCTAAGTGTGTGCTTGAGTCGGTACATTGATGTTGTTGTCTCTGCCTCTTTGATGTAGTTGATATATAATAGTAATGATGACAGAAATTAGTAATGAAGCCCTGAAGCACTCAGGGCCACTCGCATATGGTATTTTCGAATAAGAAGAACCTATACCCTCAAACAACATTACAGATTGGTGCTAGATGGGCCAAGGGTCCGTCTAGTCTATAGTCTATGGTCTACTGGTCCATAATATATAGTCTACCAGTCTATAGTCTATGATAAACCAGTCTATGGTGCACTACTCTCCACTTGTAGTTCTACTCTCTATCGTGTGCCAGCACTTTTAGTTCCACGCAGGCAGGTTATGAGCGTCGCCTCGAATTGGCGGCACGTGCCCGAGACGAAAGGCCACAAAACGCGTCCCCTCAACCGTGCTCGTCAACCATAAAGACAACAGTAAAGAACAATTGGATTGTTTCATTAGGCAAACTTTGAAGAGTAGAATCAAAAACGGATCAATACAGATCCAATCCGTCTCTTCAAAACTAGCATAGCATTCATACAACATCAGCACCACCTCCACCTGCACCAAAATCATCAACACTAATATTACCAACACACTCTATTTTTGTCGCTACTAAACGCCGATAAAAAGCTGAAATCAAACGTTACAGCTATCTAGTATGACTAGTATTTATAATACTGACATAAAGCATTATAGAAGGGCTCCTCCTCCACCACAAGTGAATGGATCGAGTTCCTCTCTCAACTTAAGCTCTGGCCCGTTGAACCCCCCTGTGGTTCCGTCCCACTCGCACTCGCATAGTTCATCCACCATTCTGTTAAATATCAACTCCAACAAACGAGTTTCAGGGTGGGTTCATGTCAAAGACGACGGCATTTTCACCTCTTTTAGATGGAACAAAAGATATATGGTGATCAACGATAAAACCCTCAATTTCTACAAAACTGAGCCAATCACCAACAGCACCACCCCTGGAGTCAACGAGAGCCCCGATATCTCATTCCCGCTCAACTTGATCGGTAGTATTCAACTCAAACCCAATTCGGGCTACACCAGAACATCCCAGCTGTTTGAGATCATGCCCAAGAATAATGGCAGATCCATTTTGATCTCCATCAAGTCCAACAACGATTACATGGACTGGCTCGATGCTTTCACCACCAAGTGCCCGTTGATCCAAATCGGCAACAGTTCGAGCTCCTCCAGTGGAAGTGACAAAAACGTACTAGTGAACAGCTTGAACCCAACCTCAAGTACATTAGTGAATGGCAATGCTGGTGTGTCGAATCCAATTAATTTTACCCACAAGGTTCACGTTGGATTTGATCCGGCCAGTGGGAATTTCACTGGCTTACCAGATACTTGGAAAAGCTTGTTGCAACACTCCAAAATCACTAATGAAGACTGGAAGAAGGATCCGGTGGCTGTGATCGAAGTATTGGAGTTTTACTCAGATATAAATGGCGGCTCGGCCGCTTCCACTCCCGTCATCGCTCCAAATACCTCTTTATCCAGTAACTTTAACAAGAATATGACGTTACAGGATTGGACAAAACACCCTTCGAAACCATCCAGCTTGCCTGTTCTTCAAACTGCAAAACCTCCTCAATCTGTCAATTCATCCGGTAGTCAACCTTCGTCTGCTTCGTCCCAAACCACTTTCTTACCCAACAGAGCAGCTCCAAAACCTCCTTTACCGTATCATCTAACATCTCAGAAGAACAACAATAACTCTAATAATACCATTTCTCCTCTTAACAACTTGTTGAATAAATCTGACACCACCAATGCATCGGAATCAGGCCCTTCTGATCTCACCCCCATCAGGAAAGCCCCTGCTCCTCCACAACAACAAAACTTGAACAAGTTAAATAGTAAATCCCCAGCGGTACCTACTGGCTTAGGTATTACCACCTCAACTCCTACTCCTAGACTGATGCCTCCTCAATTGCCAACCAATAAGGTTCATCCTGACTTGAAGATTCGGGGCAACAATTATAATGGACCAAACCAGACCTTTATCAAGCCATTTGGACAAGCCAATAAGTCTGCTCAACCCCAGCAGCAGATTCAACAACAGGTTCAACATCCTCATCAGCAGCAACAGATGCACCATATGAGTCAACTGCACCTACAACACCCTAAAATCCAACCGACTGGTCTTAAACCTCTTAATCTACCATCTCAAAATAAACCAATTGCTAGCCAGGAAGCTCCAATTAAACCTCTTCAGCCTCGTCCTAAAGAGCCTGTTAATGATACTTCAGCCTCGGCTAAAGCCTCGGCCGCTGCTTCAGCTCCTTCAAACCAGAACCAAGGTCTCGCCATGGGCCCAGCTCCAGTCAAATCAGCCAAACAGTTGAAGAAAGAACGTGAAAAGCTCAATGACATGCAAGTCATTGCCAAATTAAAGACTGTAGTCAACAACAACGATCCTACACCTTTATTCAAAATCATAGAAAAGGCAGGTCAAGGTGCTTCCGGAGCGGTTTATTTGGCAGAGCTGTTGGAGGAAAATAACCAGAAGGTGGCCATCAAGCAAATGGATCTTAATGTTCAGCCTCGTAAAGAATTAATTATCAATGAAATTTTGGTGATGAAAGACTCCCAGCATAAAAACATCGTCAACTTTTTGGACTCTTATCTCCGGGGTAACAGCGATTTATGGGTCATTATGGAATACATGGAAGGAGGCTCCCTTACTGAAATCATCGAGAATAACGACTTCAAACTAAGTGAAAGACAGATCGCTACCATATGTTTCGAGACTCTTAAAGGTTTGCAACATCTCCACAAAAAGCATATCATACATCGTGATATCAAGTCAGATAACGTCTTGTTAGATGCCAAAGGTAATGTCAAGATTACCGACTTTGGATTCTGTGCCAAGTTAACCGATCAGAGGAACAAGAGAGCCACTATGGTTGGAACACCATATTGGATGGCCCCAGAAGTTGTTAAACAAAAGGAGTATGATGAAAAAGTAGACGTATGGTCGCTAGGAATCATGACCATAGAGATGATTGAAGGAGAACCGCCCTATTTGAATGAAGAACCTTTGAAGGCCCTTTACTTGATTGCTACTAATGGTACACCCAAGCTAAAGAAACCCGAAGCCCTTTCCAATTCAATCAAGAAGTTCTTATCTATATGTTTATGTGTCGATGTACGCTACAGAGCCTCCACTGATGAATTATTAGAACATTCGTTCATCCAACACAAATCTGCGAAGATCGAGGAGTTAAGTCCTTTGTTGGAATGGAAGAGAAACCAAAAACTGGAGGATAGTATTTAATCGAGCATTAGACTAACAGACAGTATTTAATAGACAAACACTTTTCAAACAGTAGAATATATGATAGCAATGATTGAATCATATACGTGAAGGTAATAGGGATAACCCATCGTATGAGAAAAGTTTGTATAATCATATAACTTAATCCTGCCATCTCTACTTAGGCGATTGATATACCCAGAGTAAAGTTTATATTCATTTCTGTTAGCATGATTTTCATTCAATATATTATCATTTAGATTCATAACTTTCTTGAATTATTGAGTCATATGCAATTGATTTATTTTTATTTCAATCGTAAAGAAGATCAATAGGAAATGACGGTAGTAAATTTAAAATAATTCTGATTATTTATAGCACAACTAAATGAAACACAACTACATCAGATATAGCGTATCCCGAGATCTTCATTTTGCATCCTTAGTCATCTTAAACATAGTGTCCCATACTTCATCATAAAAATAAAGAGTCGTTTATATATTGTAGGACTGCAAATTGTTGATCGTAATTATCTTTTGCATCCGTAAACTCCTAAAATTTGATCATTAGTTAATCTTGTGATCCAATTCGTTATCTGGATTATATTAGACTCACGATGCGTTCAGCCCACTTAGACAACTCCATCTCACACATCTGATTTATAAATACTTAGTCAAAGTACCAGGCTCACTTCAAAGATCTCCATAACTAGAGCAATGATCTCTAATATTTGATTATATAGTATATGCTATTTGATATGAGATCGAATTTTATTTCTAAATCTATTATAAGTTTTATTAGCAGTGATTTTACTATATGCATTAATTAGGTAATCCCTTTTCGTTTATCAAGGAGTTTTCCACGCTTTGCGGTCCTTCGCCAATACTAGTCAAGATAATCTTGGAAACACCCTTGTGGACTTCATCATCGATGCCTTCAACACTGATAGTTTGGTCAAAAGACTTTGGATCTTTTTGTTCCCAACCAGGAACTTGATTAAAGTGCTTGTGAATTAAACCCAAGACCTTGGCCTCGTTAGACACATCGTAGTAGATCACAGCATTTGGACCGGCGTCAAAAGTATAAGCAGCAATGATTTTACCTTCGAGCTCATTTAATTTATGTACCAATTTAATGATTTTCTTGGAAGTATCATTCAAGTAGAAGATTGGTGGGTACGAATCCAAACATACGGCATGGAACGAGTTGGAATCTTGCATGGTTAATTTTCCAAAAGTTTCAAAGTCCTTGTTCAAAATGGAATGTTTCATTTCTTCGAATCTCTTTGGTACAACCTCATTGATTCTATAGTTGAACAAATCAGAAGTGTGCACGGTTGTCTGCATTCCAATAGTAGAAGGAGTGTCTTTTTTGTCGTCACTCACAACCAAAATAGCAGCCTTTAAACTTGGCCAGTGGGATAATGGGGCCACTTCTACAGCTTTAGAATCGGAGCCATCCTCCAACTTTCCCATTTCCCAAGCTACGAATCCGCCAAATAACGATCTACATGCGGAACCAGACCCCTTTCTGGCAATTTTGGACAATTCGGACATATCTTGAGGCAATTGGTACAATTTGGCAATAGCACTGACCAAAGCAGCGAAGCCTGCGGCCGACGAAGCCAACCCCGCAGCCGTGGGGAAGTTATTTTCGGACACAATATGTAAACCGTAGGACGATAATTTTGGCAAAGATTCATCTTTGGTCTCCAATTCCCTTCTCAAGCGTCTCAAATCTTCTATACAAGCTTTCGTTCTTGGAGAGTCCAACGACTCCAAGTTGCCATTGAGCCATAATTGGTCTTTTTCAAATGTCGAAGATGCTGCGGCCGAAGTCAATGTTCTAAGGTCATTTTGCGATAATGTGACCGAGATCGACGAGTTGGTTGGCAAGTTAAGAGTTTTGTCTCTTTTTCCCCAGTACTTAAGGGTCTAAAAGTTAGTATAAGAAGGGAGAAGAACAGTCAAAAATTGCTTGAGAATTGCTGCTGGGTGATATTGGTGAGATACTTACCGCTATGTTGACTGGAGCAGTAGATGAAGCAGTGTATACGGACATGGCGATGGCTAACGACTTGCAAGTGGTTGTTGATTTGGCGGTGAATTTGAGAGAGCGTATTTCGGTGCGCGCACGGCCGCTCCCATCGGTACGACGAGCTCAGCGAGCTCAGCGAGCTACGCGGCTGATTTTGGGCGCGAGGCGCGAGGCTGAGAGACGAGATAGAGCAGGAATTGCAGTGGTGATTGTAGTTGTTAGATATAGCATAGCGTTGTTATATGCATTGTCAACTCATAGGTGTAGTGTAGGCTGCAACCTCAAAGACATGCATGGTAGCTACTGTATCTAACCGCCTAAGTCAGTGGTTTAGAGTCAATAAATGTTTATTAGAGATTTCAATCGTTTGATGTAGATCGTCAGAGCAGTCTAAAAGGTCAGAATGCGGGTGGTCTCGAATGCTACAGGTTTCTGGCTCGTTCTACGTCCTGCTTATAACGGTGTAAGTCAAGTTCTGAAGGTCGGCCGATACAGAGATTTTTGATTTGAATTTATGATTAGGGGTTTTCTGGTGTATATCGAGAAAACAGGCTTGAAAAGTCAGGATGTGCATGGTCCCGGGCGCGGTGGCACCACGGATCGTGCTGTACAAAGCACTAAAGACGCTTAGTCAATGCTTGATAAGCAGGTTTTGCCTGCATTTGGCTGTTGAGACGCTGCAGTACCTGATTTGACACTTGTCAGAGCTCGATAAGCAGGTCTTAGACGCTTCAGTCATTACAACCGTTTTAGTCCAGCAACCTCGTTTCGAAACTTCTCACATACTGTATGTAGTTTTGTATTCTGTGCGGCTCGTGAATTTTCGTTTTTCAAACACCGTCAGGCTCTTAATGGGGAATGCCCAACAGTATAAAGACACAATGGGGTAAGGGGAAGTATTTTCAGGCAAATAGATATTATTACAATACAAATATAAAGATATAAACACAAGTACATAAAGAGAAAGGTAAAATATAAAGTCATTGATAGAGGTGATAGAAATTCTTTTGAGGTGCGATCACTACAACGTTGTCGGTAATTGGATTAAATGTGGCCAGATAAATTTGATGGCATTTTTTCATTGTTGATAATTATGTTATCTGTTCAGATTTAGGGAACGTATGTCTCTTACAACAGGTCTTTTCTTTTTCATTGGTTGTTGTTTTATAATCAGTTTGTTAGATTGTTTTTTTATATCCAACAAATAATCTCAAATAATTCGAAGGTAGGAAAGTTTGTTAATAATTTCGGAACAAGAAGAAAAGTCATCTAGTGAGATATATTGGGGGTGGTGGGACTTGGTTATTTACGCTTTTCTGGTCCATTTCCATAATCTTGCTTTACAATCACCAGAGCCAGTGGCGAATATTCCTTCGGTTCCTTGAGAATTCAAAGACACGGCCACCGATATAACGGAGTTTCTGTGTCCCTGTAACATCAATAATGGGTTACCTGAGAGTTGATCCCAGAATATAACACCACGGTCTTTGGAACCGGAAAGAATATATTCGTTCTTTGGGGTCGAACATACAGATAAAACAAAGTCTTTGTGACCGACATAGGTCACCTCACAGCTGGATTTCTTGGTATTTGAGCCAGATACTCCATGGTGAGGGTCTTGTTTGCCTTCGAGGTTCCATAATTTGACTGTTCTGTCAAGGGATCCCGAAGCAATTTGGTTACCATTTATAGAAAAGGCCACGGAATAGACTGAATCGCCATGGCCATTACCGTTTTCGTTACCAGAATCCAATCTCTCAACGAGGAATCCGGTGGTGGAGTCCCATACTCTTACTGTTCTGTCAAGAGATCCGGCCGCAATCAAGTTTCCATCCGGCGAAACAGCCACAGTAGTGACACCATCTTCGATCGAAAGAGTTAAAGAGCATTGAGAAGATCTTAAATCCCAGATTCTGACGGTTCTATCGCCAGATCCCGATACCAATCTGTTGCCATCAGGGAAAAAATCCAACGAATAAATGTCTTGTTCGTGACCACGTAAAATCTTGATGATTCTCTTTGTTTGTAAATCCCAGATTCTAATCAACTTATCTTCGGCTCCGGTAGCCAAGACCTTACCATCTGGCGAAAAGCAGACCGATCTGATGTACAAGTCACCGTTTGTAGCGGCAGTTGCAGCAGCAGCGGCGGCAGCGGCGGCTTGGTTGGAATCGCCTGATTCGCCGGTTTTGCCGGATTCGCCATTGGCAGCACCGACTTTGGCTGAAGCGTCAGTGGAGTTATTATCGTCAATTAGCTTAGCAACCAATTCGCCAGTTTCAACGTTGAAAACTTGAGTGGTTTTGTTACAGCCGGTAGCGATGAATTTACCGTCCTTGGAGAAACGAACACAACAGACGACTGAAGAGTGATCTAAGGAGTGGATCAATTCGACGTCCAAGTCACGCTTGAAAGCTGGGTTGTAAAGCACGTAGTAGTCCAATTTCTGCTTCTTGAAGTCAGGATTGGCTTTAGTAACATCCAAGTCTGACAAAAATGGAGGGATTTCTTTGACATGTAAAGCTTTATCAGCTGGGTTTACGATGTACTGTGATTTATCCACAATTGTCAAGGCGGTAGAGGTTTCCTGAGCACTGATAATGGTGGAGGCAGCCGTGGGGTTGGAAATGGAGGAGATAGGAGCAGAAGAGCCGTTGGCGGTGGAGGCAGCCGAGACTTCTGGAATAGACGAATCAGCAGCTTTGGCTTGTGGTACTGGGGCCACTGTAGGTGGCACTACCGCAGGGCTCTCGTTGTTCGAAGGAGGGGCTGCCGTTTTGGCTTCTTGGATTGGAGGAGACTGTTTGAGAAGAGGTTCGGCAGGAACGGCAGGTGGCTGTGATTGTTGGTATCCGCCGTATTGCAAGTGTTGGCCGTTTTGTTTCTGGCCAGTAGCCTGTTGCGCCTGGTGCTGCTGCTGTTGCACGGCTGCTGCCTGGTGGGCTGCTGCTTGTTGTTGGTGGATTTGCGCCTGTCTGTCTCTGTTTTCCAACTCTGTTTTCAATCTCAAGATCTCTTCTTCGTAGGCCTCCTTGATTTTACGGTGCGCCATTTCCAATTCGTATACAGTCTGTCTTATTTGTTGCATTTCGGCTGTTTGTTGGTTGTACTTGAGGTCGTATTCCTCCTTGACTTGTTTGAAGCTTGATGCTTCATTGAGCGCATAGTCAAATTCTTGCTTGACAGCCTCCAAAAGTTCATTCAATCTTTGCTGATGCTGTTGTCTTTGAGCAACGGCTTGCAGCTGTTGTTGTTGCTGAGCCTGGGCCTGGGCCTGGGCCTGTGCTTGTGCTTGAGCTTGAGCCTGCTGTTGTTGGGCCTGAACTTGCTGCTGTTGTTGGGCCTGTTGCTGTTGAGCTACTGCCGAGTTGGTGCTGTAAACAGTCATGTTGTGTTCGTCGAAAACAGGGAAAGTTTATACTCGGCGGGTAATTCAGGGTGGGGGCCTTGTGTGTAGTTCACGACCTAGCAATTGGTTTCAGATGATTACGAGCTGCGTTTAATTCACCTAGGATCAGCTATATGATAGAAAATAAGATGGAAACGCTGCAAACTCTCTACGTTCCTTGCTGTAAATAAGAAAAATGGAGTATGTTTTTTTGAACAAAATTGGATTTTAGCGGGCCAGATTTTTTTCTCTGTTTTTTCGCGTTGTCCTTTTTTCGTCGTTTTCTTGAAGGGGCGCACGGTAGTTTAAACAGGAATTGTAGTGAGACACCCCATGGAGAGGCCCGCGAGTACCGGCTAGAGGAAAACCCATCCTACGCAAGGGTAGAAATATGATTAGGGGGTGCGCTGGGAAGCAATTAAAAGTTCGCCTGACAATAGATTGCACTTCCTAATGAAAGAAAGTCCAGGGCTGAGAGGCAGAGTAAGAGCTTGACAGTTTGAATGATAGAGGTAATGGGGCTTAGAGATTATGCTTGGCGCAGATCTATCACGTACAAGGAACTTTAGGCCGCTAATATTTCTATCGTGAGTGCTATGATGTTGATTGGGCCTAGTATAGGTTGCGCTCTATATACTGCCTGGTAAGTTTTGGTGATAGCTGGTGATGCTGGCGAAAAGAGCATCATTTGTTGTAATATTATTCTCGCACCCCATGTTTTTCCTAACGGGGACAACATTTTGTCAACCGACGTTGTGGCGATGTGATTTTTTCTGGCAAGTGCACCCCCTACTCAAATGGTTGGTTGCGGCAGTCCCTTAATATTGTGTGCGCAAACCAAAAGGTACCTAGTCGACATTTACCGCTTTTAGGGGTCGTAACTGGGCGCGGAAATAATATGGGGTGCAACCGAAAAAAAAAAAAAACAATACTTCTACGTAAAACCAAATGAGTCGATTTGATTAGCTTGTAGTGTTTTATTTCTTTTAATTTCCGCGTTGGCACCCCATAGCTACACAGAACTATCAACGTACTGGTGGTGCTACACCTGAACCATCAACAATGTGTTACATTCCCATACCCAAATTCAACATACGGTGATGCATCAATCTACCTCGAATCATGTACAATTCTATTTATCTCAGGCTGGTTTTTGCTCTAGTGGTACCTCATTTCACTTGCCAATCGTGCTGCTCTCTTTAAAGTATCGCTGTTGTCTTCTTTACGACTTACCTTTATCGATTTCATGTGCCCTGCACTACTTCCGTTACCTACCTATATCGCACGTTTGAGAAAAAAATCGACATTCCATTCACTGCCGATCTTGTAGTTATTGTCCGCCAAAAAATTTTCTAGAGGTATTTCTTGAGATCCCCTTTTATGATTGATTCAATCAATTTCAACTATATATCTTCTCTATACAATTTTACGCAATCTCTACTATATTTGAAGCAGTAGTATACCTTGCTTGTGCCAAAGATATCTGCTGAGCATCATAATCATAAACAACATATGCATGTCTCAAAAAGTTGTCCCCCAAAATGTTACCCTCTGAGACATCCAAGCTACATATGTTCAACTTTTGTCCACTCAGATCGTATAATGGACTCACCAATCCACTGTATGGAACATTGATGTTGACATCGTCAAAATTGAATGTTACATATTTGTCCGAAGGTTGATTGCACAGTGCAACCAAACTGTTGCCGTAAATTTTCGCACCCAATTCTCTAGCAATATCATTAACCAAGTAGGCCGGCAACAGCGTGTACGAAGTTCCTGTATCCAACATCACACTTTCGCCGCTCGAAAGGTATTTCACTTGTGAAAGCGTAATTCCATCCAATTTGACGGAGACTTGATGAGACGATATTGGTAACTTCACCAATTTGCCAAAGAATTTCTGCTCATCGTATCCTCCAAATATCACGGACCCAGAAGTTGCAGATGCGTCATCCAAATATATAGAATAGGCAGCTTTGGAAATCTGTCCCAGCAGTTTCAATGCACTGATATAATTGGGGTATTTGTTACTGGTACTCTCGACTGAGACTTGTCCAAGTGCGAGGATTCCCCAACCTATTGAATTGGTGGTTGCGACCCCAAACTGGAATGGAGTACTGGATCCTAGCCCAAGCTGAACGTAATCTGTACCGTACATACCTTCGGCGCCAGTCCCATCGGCATACTGGATGCCAAAATCCTCATTTATTTTTTGGAACGAGGTAGACGACTTTGGATTGAAACATCCGCCCTCATCATTGACACAGTTTTGTCCACCAATCACCCAAGTATCTCCACTACCGGTATCGACCTGCACTGTTACATTCTGTTTGTCAGAACCAATGTACATGGTAGCGGTATATATGTAGTCTAGGCTCGAAATGTTGGTGGATATCTGTGCTCGTTTGTGAATACCACGAAGTTTGCCATTCTGATCCAATTGGCTTACGCTGAAATCAAGCTTGATAGCTTTGGCCCGGCATTTAGTCACCAATTCAAATACGATGACCAACAAGATGACGTACGAAACCATGATGACTGCTCGTCGAGTCTGTTATTAAACACTACTAGCTACAACATATATAACAAATCCTACCTTTCATCCCTACATATACTCCTTTTCATAAGTGCAGCAGCTACCGCTGTAGTTCGAATCTCCACATTAAGCCACCCTCAATTAGGCTATCAAAGTCGAAGCGAGGAAAAAAGCTCAAATTGCGTAAGCCTAATGTAATAAAAAAATAGGTACGATCTATTTCATCTAATTTTATTCGATCTCTTCCGGTGTGTTGGGATGTGAACCTCCGGTATACCTCTTAGTGTGGTTCCTAGTGGGTTCTAGCTCTGCTTACTGTCAAAGTCGACTCTGAGACAGGTTTCTTCGTAAAGTACTCGCAGTGCATACGAAAGTCTTAATTTCGGGGTCCCTTATTCTAAGCCCAATTTGACTTGGTTGGCTGAGAATGGAAATATCTTTTTTCAACTTCCTCACAGGGTAAAAAATATTAGATTCTTCACCCTTACGAGGAAAGTAGTTCTACTCCACTCGCACCCTTGACATCTTATGGTTTCGGGTGTCGTTCTTTACGTGTTACTGAAAGGTTAAATATATTTACATCCACCTGCACAGATTAACTAAATACTGTTATCCTGTTGTTCTGCGCCCTGGGATAACCAAACGTCCATCATCGAAATTAAGCCTATTGTGCCATACGTTCTGCGGCTACATCACCATACTGGCTCGTCCTCCTTTTTTCTCTTTACTCGTACAATTTCATAGTCTTCATTACTGCTCACCTCCTTTTCTAAGTGATCGTTCAATAACCCCTGCAATCTATAGTAATCGTTCTTTTTATCTATAGGGCGTTTGTTTTCTATCATGCTCAACATTTCTTCTTCTCCTAACTGCCTATACTTCTCGTCGAATTTCTCCCATTTCACACTGGTAAACTTCTGTAAGTATATCGAGCCTGCTGCGATTGAAAGCATGAATGGCAATCCAAAGTATAAGAAGTGGTTTCCCTTTAAACGCTTTTGATAACGTCCGGCAAACGTCTTGTCATAAGCTTCCTGCTCCTTCTTTCCTCTGAATATAGTGTTTCCTAAATGTACCATGACAACGATGGTGCTTCTTGTTGGTCCCTTCCTTGACTTTCACTTGATTTTTTCCCCTCGTTTCTCATGCGATATGATTTTTTATTTACGAGCGGAACAAATAGAAACAATATGTAGTGGAACTTCCTTTCAGGTATTGGCTCGCGATTCAATGGCTTATCAATATTGCTGATTTGTATAATAACTTCGACTCAATCCTAGGTCTATGGAGGAAGCTGCTTGGTAACTTGAATTGGAAGTGTATTATGTATTGAGAGTATGAGCCCTGACGGTCTGATAAGTCTAGCGAGAAGTTGATACATAAGCTTGAGGTGAAATATGTGCCGGTGGGCCACGTATCCTAGACTCAACAGCCACCACCTTGGCTCGTTACTGATTCCAAGCATTGTTAGGCTATTTGAAAATGCAGCACGTAAAATATACAATACTTGAGCGTTCGCAACCATGGCAACTAGTTCTACCGATTAATACCGTTGGAGGTCTTGGTATAGAATTTCACGATTTGCGATCATATTGTAAAGGCTGAGGTAGTGAAAGTATGCCGAAGCCCTAATACCAACTTCGGAGCTTACAAAGCATAATCTTTTCAAAAAGGAGAGTAAACTAGCCAACAGGGATTATTCGATCTACAACTGTAATTTTTAAATCCAAATAAAACATTTGAATTGATTCGATTTTGTAAGGTTTAACTCTGGTACTAGGAATGATTGAGACCCGATTTAGCCTCGTTGCGATAAGGCTACCTTGTGCGTCACCTCTCGGTGGCTAAAGCCCCTGGTGTGTTTAAATAATCGCACACTTCTCTCCTAGTTTAATCCCGCAAGTAACTTTAGTATCACTATCGAAATATATACTATAAAACCCAACACGGATCACACTTATATATCAATGAAAATACAAACGAGCTAGATGCCTCTGCCAAAGACTAAGATTATAAAGACTTTATGCATACTACTAATAGCGACTATAGGAATTCATCAAACTATAAGAAACTGTTATATAGAAGAGAACATAAAAAAATTATCATTAAAAGACGAATTCAATGTACAAACAAATGCCTATAATAAATTATCAAATACTGATGAATTATTTTCAGTAAGCACATACACAAATACCATCAGCATAATATCAAATAAGGAAGAAAACACTCTAATCACATATGACAATTATGATATCGGAGAAAAGAACATATGGATGTGGACCTTACTCAAAGTCGGAGGCATTTTGATTGGTACAGCTGCATCTGTTGTGCTACCATGGGCATCAGCGTGGGCGGGTGGTCAAAAAATGGAAAAATGGCTGTATCTGCTGCTTATTTAGCATGAGCCATCGTATGCGTTCTTGGCGCTAAACGTTTAACAACGTCTGGTAATAAACGTTACATCAATACAGGCACACCAAGCTTGCGTGGTACCTTTCATAATGAAAGATTATAACAATAATGATTTGTGTTACTTAAATCTGCTGCATGCTCTATGGGTGACACTACACGATCAGCTTACTGGCAGTAACATTTTTCAATACAGGCTCGATACTCATTAGTTAATTAAATAAAGCTAAGCTACTTGCTGGGTCTATTTAAGATAGAAAATTTAGCCACTATTTATAGTTCGAAAGAGCAGTGAGCTATTTCAAGCGATTTGTTCTTGTAGGCGATGGACGTAGCTGGCTATGGCGCCAATGTAGGCAAAGGGCCATGGCTATTTAAGCATCGTAGCTGGTGAAAAACTATTGCAAGCAATGGCTGGATGAGCTAGGTGGAGCAATGTGGCTAGTGAGGTAGAATAGGCTCTTGTCCTAGTACCTCTGATACCCTTCAATACACCGCATTCACAATTAATTCTAGAGATCCTAAGGCTTATGGAGGTATTATTGCAAATTCTGATTTAGTAGATGATACTTTCATGACCAGTGACAAAACAGCATTTACAGCATTGACCGGTTGTTAAGTTATATAGTTATACAACAATCGGAGAATTGATATGGCTTGAATAAGAAGTATGGAAGAAATAACACTTTACATTTAAGAGAACTCAGTATTACAACGTCGGGCGGAGCTATTATTATGACATATGGTCATATGAGTACGAGTCTGAAAGTAGATATCCAGGTAAGGACTCGCACCATGGCAAATAGGTGTATCAGCTTAGAACCGTTGGTGAAGTAGAGAGCCTCACAATTTGCAATAATACTATTATGTTCAAAATGGTGATTCAAACGTTCGTGCCATCTTCAGAGCACACGCAGTGCAGCAGATTTAATAGGGAGAGTGAATTAATGATTCAATAAGGCATTATTCGACGTACGAATGAAAATCTACATACGAAGAAAAACACTAGCGTTAATTCGATTTGTCTTTAAATAGTGCTATATATTCCTCGATGCAGCTAAAGAATAAACGATACTGAGCTGATATCAATCGAATATAAGAAACACGAATGTGAGCTGCTCAAGTAATTATTGTGCGACAACCGGGCGCATAAGTGAACCGCTACACGTCTCATTGTAAATAGGGGTAAAAGCTGTTGATTCACTTGTTCGAAACAAATCAGGTTTCAAAGTGTGTTCCACTTGACAAGCCAAGTATCTCGCAAAGATTTTCGTTCTCGTCTCGCAATAATTTTCCGGGTTATTATTGACAAAGCCCTGTCGCAATAACTTTAGAGGCGCATATGGTATGGGGTCTTTTAATCGAAAACGGTGGCTTCGTGAAGCTTAATGTAATTGTTGTATGCTCTCACCTTTCTAAATGTAAGGCACTGAAATTGGAAAAGAGATGTAACAGGACGAGTCAATAAACCACTCTTTTACTGTGGATGTGGTATATATACGTTTCATTGTTACCAATGCCACCAAAACCACGTTGACGGCCAAAATGGTTAATTTGATCCTCGGCCAAATCTATGATCAGAGCTTTTCTGAAATTGATCAAACGGAGACTGGTAAATATTTCTTGCATCAATTCATGCACAGTTGAAAGGTTGTGTCCACAATTTTGATAGCCGCATATTTGACTGGTATGACGGGGACAACGCAAAACATAGCTTTAATCTTTATTAGAGTGTGACTGTGCTTTGACCGAGACTTTTATGTGTGGCTGCGGAGACGCAAAAGAACTGTATTCAACCGAATTTGCTCTGGCTCTATTTCATTCCATTTGAGTAATACGTCAACGTTAATGAGTATGTCGTATTCAGTAAAACATGCAATGAAGCCATAGTCTTTCATGCCAATGCGTCACACATCAAATCGGTTTTTATGGTTAAGGTTGCAAGCAGGGAATTAAAAGTATGTAGAGAGTGATTTACTCCATTTTCCCATAAATAGTAGCTAGAATCCCCACTCATATGGTTGATCTATCAAGAATACTTTAATTAAATTGAGATATTATGGTATCTTTTACCAAAGCACTCATCTTGATCGGTGCTTTCACCGTCGCAAATGGCTATGCTATTCCTAATCTTTCTGCAAGAGATGGTAAATTTTTAAAGTTAGACTTCAATGTTACTCAAGGCGTCAAAGGACTGTCAAAATTGGCAGCTCGTGATAATGGTCAAGCTGGACCGTTTAACGTTTCTTTGGAAAATCTTTACTATTCCTACACCACCGAATTATTAGTAGGCTCTCAAAAAGATTCGGTTTCTGTTTTAATTGATACTGGTAGCTCTGATACATTCTTCCCTTCAGTCAATGCCACCACTGGTTATGCAAATGATGCAGCAAGCGTTCACCTGGGGGGTGATTTTGATGATACCAAGTCAACCTCATTAATCAACTCGAATTCACCTTTTCTTACCACTTATGGAGATGGTAGCCTTGCGTATGGTAACTATGTTCAAGATTATGTTGGGGTTAGCGGAGGACCATCGGTGCTTGTTGAGTTTGGACATGCTGTAGTTCTTACAACGTCTCCTATCTTAGGAATTGGTTCGGTCGGCACCGAAACAGCCGAAAATTTGTACCCTAACTATCCTCAAGCCTTAAAGAATAATGGTATTATTTCAAAGGTTGCTTATTCCTTGTACTTGGGTTCAGTGGATGCAACCAGTGGCACTCTTCTTTTTGGTGGTATAGACACTGAGAAATTCGAAGGGCCATTAACTTCGATTCCACTTACTGCTGACAATCCTAGAAGCCGTTTGCAGATAAATCTTGATACCCTTTCTGTCGGAGGAAAATCGGCAAAGGTTGGGTTGCCTGTACTTCTTGATAGTGGAACTTCCTTCACATATTTGCCAGGGGATGCCTTGCAAACTGTCCACGCTGCTATTCCTGGCCAAAACGCCAAAGGTGGCTACAAGGTCCTCAATCCAGATCAATACACAAACTCGAACATATCGATCTCCTACTCATTCCTAAATCAAACTATCAATGTTCCTGTTTCCACGTTGATAGTTGACGCCTACGACGGAGATACCAAATTAGACTATAAAGTCTTGGCCGTCAAACAAGGTGCCCCAACCTACGGAATCTTGGGAGATAATTTCTTGAGACTTGCTTACGTTGTTTATGACCTTGAAGACCAGAAAATTTCGCTCGCTCCCGTAAAGTATACCAATGCTACTAATATCATTGCAATTAATTAGTCTAGTTTCTATTATTTGAAGCTTTAGAAGCAAAATAGTTTGCGACTGCTTCATTAGTATAGGTATTTTATAACAGATTTAGTGTGCTAGTACTTGTTAAACATGTAGTTGATGGGGCTTGAATTGTCAGTCGTAACTTTCGATACTTGACTTTATAAAGTTGCATAGTGCTAATTAAATATTTTGATCTTTATATTTCACAACAGCAACCAGTACAAGTGATATTATATATGAATCCTATAGTCATATGCAAGCTATAAGCGGTCTGTTGTGCTAATGCAACACTTTGATTATATAGGCAAAAATTATCAGACTACACAACCAAATTTCAATTTCCAGTAGCCACAACCAGTTGTAGGGAGGTACAGCAATATTGTTTCTAGATATCGTAATTCATACTTTGACGAGGTAGTCAAGACCTCTTCTGGTTCTTCTGGTTCTTTCCTCGTGCATCTTAGTTGTTACTAAAGTACGTTATTTTGATTTTTCGTCATCTCTTCGAAAATAAATAGCCTTTAATATCGCCGACCTTTCCATAAGATAAAACGTTATATTCAATCGAGATAAATTGCTAGACAACCCCTATTGGCTACCGAAACGTTATGAAATCATACTAGCGCTGTATTGGCAACATCCACTGAAATCATTGTAATGCTTAACATCCGCTGAACACTACAGTATGAGGTACTTGATTTTCCCCCTAATTGTAATTATTCGCTCAGCCTCTTGAACCTTGGAGGTGCTAGTGACCCACTGTTGTGCGAAATACGCGCCGACATTACGACCCGGATGTACCAAATACTCACTCGCCGTGTCAAATACCCGCTTGTATTGATAGATAAGAGTTCTGTTCCGTGTGTTCATCGTCTTACATGCATCTACATGAAGCACCATGCTTAGACATGATACAGTATGCCTATACATGATAGAGTATGCCTATACATGATACAGTACACATATACATGGTGCTGAATGCTTACACAAGTTACAGGATGATTCCACGGCATGCATCGTTCTCACAAATATTGCTGGATTATTTGCACCCAATCGTAGTTGACTTATGCGCAGAATGTTTCTTGAATCTAATAGAAACTTACAATTTCCGAGTAGTATGCCGCTAAACCCCCCTACACCCCGCCGACAGCCCCCTACCACTCATACCACTCATACCACTCCACACTTCACTCCCATATACTCCCTCTTACCCTACCACTCCCTCTTACCCTACCACTCCACACTCCTTTCCTGTATCCCCTTGTATATATTCTTCCCTACTCTCTTCATCCTCCTTTTCTGTATACCACCCTCCCATTTTCTATATATACTCCCTTTTTCCTCACTT